>CM056058.1:84885338-86085338 GCA_029574335.1 Rana kukunoris | reverse complement strand
AACTAGTGAAAAAGTTATAAAAAAATAAATAAAATAAAAATTAACTACTGACACCGTCTACTGCTCTACTGCCATATATAAAATAAATATATATATATCTATACTGCATATGAGCTTTGGAGGTGCACACCCTAATGCCATAGGCTGCGCACA
This sequence comes from Rana kukunoris, assembly GCA_029574335.1. Classification (NCBI taxonomy): domain Eukaryota; kingdom Metazoa; phylum Chordata; class Amphibia; order Anura; family Ranidae; genus Rana; species Rana kukunoris. The sequence goes on along the minus strand of CM056058.1, from coordinate 86,085,185 downwards.
CCTATGCTAGGGGTTCACATACGTTTTCCACGTGCACTGTGAATTTTTACATGATGTGTTCAATAAAAACATGGTAATATTTAATTATTTGTGTGTCATTAGTTTAAGCAGACTGTGATTGTCTATTGTTGTGACTTAGACGAAGATCACATCACATTTTATGACCAATTTGTGCAGAAATCCATATCATTCCAAAAGGGTTTACATACTTTGTCTTGTATTATAAGATTGTGAATATATACCAATACCAACACCATAAGGGCGCACAGGCGCCGCCCCCTCTCTCCAGCCACCCCCCTCTGTGTATAATGAAAAGATTCATGCAGTGCATGAATTTATCCATGACTGCGGTAGACACCCCTAGGCGTCCGGCCTTTTCGGTCACTGGGCGCCTAAATTATAGCGGCAGGGGAGTGTTTTTAATGTACCTGATTAGAGCCATAGGCTCTAATAAGCTTCAACAAAGGTGAAGTGCAAAGCATTGCGCTCGCAGTTCACCCAGGTGAGTTAGCAAAGCAAATTAATATTTGCTTTGCTAACACTGAACTGCCTCTCAGCCAATCAGGAGGTGTGGATTTAATACCCGTCACCTGATTGGCTAAAGGCACAGGTCTCCTGATTGGACACCTAACGAAACAGAAGAGAGCGGAGGAACGGAACGGGAGAGGACAGAGAGCCACTGAGGACACGGCTCAGTATGAAAGGGGTCTAACATAACCATTCCTTTGTGAGCTTATAAACATATATATTTCTACTCTCAGCTGGTATGCGCAGAATAACGGATTTATCATTTAAAGTGTAATGGCACCATTTACCATTGGGCTACATTTTCCACAGTTTGAGTGCCACTGGTCCTATCAGTCACCAAAAAATTAAGTGGATACAATAGAGACTGTCAGGACATCATGCCTCTGTACTGCATGAGTCTGGCTTCACCTGCACAGCCGGGACAGTTACATAGATCAGTGTCTCTCAACTCCAGTCCTCCAGGTGCCCCAACAGGTCATGTTTTCAGGATTTCCCTCAGATGAAACAGTTGTTATTATTACTAAAGCAGTGAAACTAATCAAATCACCTATGCAAAATAATGGAAAGCCTAAAAACATGACCTGTTGGGGCGCCTTGAGGGCTGGAGTTGAGAAACATTGACATAGCTGATCTGTAGAAATAATACAGGGAATTCAATTGAATAGCGTGTGCCTGTCCATTCATAATTGTCTACGTAGGTTCATGTGCGCGCCGCTCCCGCACATGCACACTCCTTCCTGAATGAGAGTTTGCATTATTCAGGGGGTAAGGGTGAGCAAAGTTAAACAATAACAGTTCCATTGAGATGCCTGTAGGAGAAAAGTAATGAGGTTGAATCTCCCATGTGGCCAACTTGCAAGGTACATAAAGCAAACCTAGAATAAAGTAGAAAACACAAAATGGCCAATTCCCTACAGATGTTACTGTGAAAGGTAAACCTCAGAACATTAATCAAAGGAATCCCGATATGGCATAAGCCTGCTTGGAACTCATAGTAGTGAGTTGTAGAGATGGGATGGAAATATTGCCTCAGTGATGAATTGATAACTACAGTATATAGATAACCCTCAGGCATACTGGCCTGGCCTGAATAGCACTGTCATTTGTGAAATGGAACACAGAGGGTTTTGCCAGGAACACACAGGGAGTCTTTTTCCATTCAACACAGTGGGCTGAAAGAAAAAAGACTGACAGATTGCTGTACCAACACAAACAATTTTAGTACAGAGATCTCAACCTCTGAGCCATTGTGTTCTGACAGGGGGACTGCAGTGCATAGCTCCCAACTGTCCCTGATTTAGAGGGACTGTCCCTGATTTGGAACAAAGTCCCTCTGACCCTCTTTTATGCTCATTTGTCCCTCCTTTTGTTCTGATCTGTATACTTGTATATAAAATGCACTATTTATCTTTTAAAAAGTGTTTCCCAGTGCTAAACATTTCTTCTAATTTCTAAATTGCTGCATTTGTAAATGTCAAAAAACAATATAAAGGAATAATATTGGTAAACAATTTATAAAAAAAAAGAGCACTTGAGTGTTTAACAATTGATAATTTTTTTGTATATTTCTCCTTTAAGGGGGTGTGGTACGGGGCATGTCCTATGCCTACATACCTTTGCTAGTAGGTGTCCTTCTTTCCCATGTCAAAAAGTTGGGAGGTATGGGACTGCCCTCTGCCAGAACACAGTGATCAGTACTTGCAGCCATTGACTGCTGGTATGCCAACATGCTCGTTCACTAAAAGCTGGTCGTTAGACTGACTCCTGACAGACAGGCTGCAGTACACATGTGCTGAATGTCGGCTGATTTCTTATGAACTGACCAATACTGACCGATATTCAACCTGTGTGTACAGGACCATCTTTAATGTTGATTGGACCCTGGGCAAAAAAATTCTGCCCCCCCGATCTAATTTTGCTCTCCACCTCCTCTGAGACAATAACTATTAGCTTAAAATTTGACTTAAAATCAGTTTACTGTATCAGATCAGGCAGTGATTGTGATTGGTTGCCAGAGGTTACAGTATGTCATTACCACTTACTGACTGGTTGCTAGAGGTTACAGCACACATTACTGCTCACTGATTAGTGCAGAGGTTATAGCACATGATTTCTTCTTGTTGATTGGTTGCTAGAGATTACTGTACAGTAATAATTCTCACTGACCGATTGCTAAAGGTTAGAGCACATCATCTCTTCACTGCAGAGGGGCATGATGTACATATGAATGCGGCCTTTATTTACATATGTATGCCGCCGACCTCATATATTTACATAAGAATTCTCCCCTTATTTACATATGAATGGCGGATATTTACATGTAAACACAGGGTCTGCAGGTGAGTCATCTGTACACAACAATAGGGCAGAGCTGGGCAGCATTAGTAGCAGCACTTCACATTGAGATATCAGGACACAGCACAGGACTAAAACTCCAAGGAACAAGGTCATTTAAACTGGGATAGTTGGCAAGTATGAGGCAGCTGCTTTGGGCCCCATAACAATGACAGGGCCCAGGGCAGCTTCCCCTTTTTGCCCTGCCTTAAAGATGGCCCTGTGTGTGTACAAGCCTTTAGTCACTGCTGACTGTAGGACCATTGCAGAGAGCACCAGTATAGATATTGATTTGGAAATTTGCCCTGTTTTCCTAGCTGGAGAACTTTACAGAAATTCCACATCTGGTCTGAAGCTACAAGTAGCTGTAGATGACTGGAGAAACTACCAGACATTCAGAACTGTCAGAGAGAACACCAGACTAAACATCAGAGAAAACCTGTGCTCTGTGGCTGACTGGAGAGGCTTAAAGGATTTAACATATCTGGTATGAATCTAGCAGTACTCTTTTCTACTTGCTGATCTTAGAGACTTCCAGGATTTAACATGTCTGGTGTAAATCTAACAGTAGCTTTTGATAGTAGAAAATCTTCCATATTAACAGAAAACTGCAGCGTTGAAGAAGACACGTCCACTTACCTGGCAACACTAGCAAAAAAACTGAAGCATGATGGCTGTGGGTGGGGTCATCCTGTGCTGTCCAGTGTTTTGTTGCCCATGTTTATTTCTCCTGTAGATGAAAGTATATCCCACGAGTCTGAGAATTATTGTGTTCTTCAATGATTGAGAAAGACAAATCTGTTAAATTCCTGCAACAAGCATTTTTGTACTACTTTTTTTATTATTATTCTGCAGTGGTGTGCAAAAACAAAACACCTACGTGTACAAAAAAAGTGCAAAAGTGAAAAACACACACAAAATAGTGCACTTAATGGTGTGTTTCATGTGCACTTCCAAAGGCGTGGGACCTTACACTGACCCCCTTAGGGCACAAGGCTCCTGACTGGGGAAAAGCTCAACTTGGTCCACCTTGCCAAAGGTCCTGGCGGACCCCTCTTCTCGTGGCCAGACAAAGCCAACCAATGAGTACTATGCAATGGGCTTACCCAAAGAGAGACATCCAGGGAGGAAGGAATCTGGTGGTCACACATCTTCCCCGTACACTTCAGGGTAGGTTCTGTGTCCTGTTTACTCTGGCTGCATTATCTCAAGGAGTATAATTTGTCCTTATCTTGGACTACAAAATAAGTATTCCCTATGTTGAGGAGATGAGGAAATTAATTGAGCAGAATTTCTGTAGTTACCAAAAAAAAAAAAAAAGGCAGGGCTGACACAATTTCTTGTTATTTACAGTTGTAGGCAAAAGTTTAGGAACCCCTGACAATTTCCATGATGGACATTTATAAATATTTGGGTGTTTGGATCAGCAATTTCATTTTGATCTATCAAATAACTGAAGGACACAGTAATATTTCAGTAGTGAAATGAGGTTTATTGGATTAACAGAAAATGTGCAATATGCATACTGTAGGCAGGTGCATCCAATCAATAGAAAAGGTATTTAGGCCTGGTTCACATTGGGTACGATTTGGTACGATTTGACATGTCAAATCGCATCTCAAATCGGCGGGATTTGCCGGCAATTGTCGGCAATGGCACCATCCTAATCAGTGCGACGCCGCATCTGCGGTGCTGCACCGATTTCAAAAAGTATGTCCTGTACTACTTTTTGTGATTTCGGGCCGCGATTTACATTGACATCTGTGCAGAAACCTGCACAGATGTCTCTGAAATCGCGACCAAAATCGGGACTGCCAGCGGGCGTGAAGCCGTGAAAGTTCAGCTGAACTCGCATGGCTTCACTCCTGCAGCCCAGTGTGAACCTGGGCTTATGAATGAATGAATGAAAACTTATATAGCGCAGCACATGCAAACTTAATCGCCTCTGGGCGCTTTTTGTTCCTGTCTCCTTTGGTATCAAAAGAGATGAGTCTTGATCTTTCTCCTGAACGCTAAGTGGTTCTCCTCCAACCGAAATGCTGGTTGGTAGAGCGTTCCATAGTCTGGGACCTTGGACAGCGAATCTCCTTTCTCCTTTGGACTTGTAGTTGGCTTTCGGTATCTGGAGTAGATTTTGATTGGTGGATCGCAGAACGCGTTTGGGATTATGAGCTTTTATTTTTTCACATAGATAATGGGGAGCATTCCCATGGATACATCTATGCGTTAGACAGAGTGCTTTAAAAGTGATTCTGTCTTTTACTGGTAACCAGTGTAGGGTTCTCAGTTAAGGTGAGATTGATTCCCAAGATTTTTTCCCAGTCACAAGTCTAGTGGCCGTATTTTGAACGACTTGTAGACGAGCGATTTGGTACTTGGGGAGTCCGAGGTAAAGGGCATTTGCATAGTCCAATCTTGAGTTTACAATTGCTCCCACCACGACCGCTATGTCTTCCTTGGGAATAAAAGGAGTAAGTCTGCGTAGTAGGTGAGATCCGCTGACTACTGACCCTATTTGTGCGTCCATTGTCATGTAGGAGTCGAAGATGACCCCAAGACTTTTGACTTTGGTGCTAGGGGTGATGATTTTGCCCAGAATGGGCGCGGGGGTCCAAGTTGTTGCAGGTTGATTCATACGCTTGGCGTGAAACAGGAGAAGTTCTGTTTTCGCTCCGTGGAGTTTAAGATAACTCTTTGTCATCCAGTCCTCTATCAAAGAGAGGCATGTCTCTAGATTGAGGTGATGATCCTTTTTATTGCAGATGCGGAAATACAGTTGCGTGTCGTCTGCATATGAGTGATAGAGCAGTTTTTGGCTGCTGATGATTTCAAAAAGGGGACGAAGATATATGTTGAATAACACCGGCGACAGGTCCTAACTTTACTATTTGCGATCGGTTTTCCAAAAAAGAGGAGAACCAAGATAAATTGCCTTTTGCGACTCTGGCTACTTCAGCCAGCCGAGTCAATAAAAGCTTGTGGTCTACTGTGTCGAAGGCTGCGCTTAGGTCCAACAGAACCAGAAGACAAGATTCTCCTTCGTCTGTGGCCTCGAGAGCGTCGTCCCATATTTTGAGAAATGCGGTTTCCGTCCCGTGTCCAGGCCAGAATCCCGATTGAAATGGATCAAGTAGGTTGTAGGTATCTAGATGCTGTTGCAGCTGTTGTACCACTACTTTTTCCATTACCTTTGAGAGTACATTTAGGCCTGTTATTGGAAGACGGTGAAGTGGGTCCTTGGGGTCCAGGTTGGGTTTCTTCAAGATAGGTCGAATTATACCTTCCTTCAACTGGGAGGGCACTATGCCTTCCCTGAAAGATTGGTTGATAAGCTGCGTGATAGGAGGTGCCAGGATGTCGGCACATTCCTTCAGCAGTTTAGTGGGGATGATATCATTCGGCGCAGTGCTGTTACGCAAAGCACCGATGATATTTTTAGTGGCATGGATAGAGATAAATTCCAGCGTGAACTTACCTGGTTGTGGTGAATTGCTGCAGGTGTTGTGTAAATACTTACGGGGAGGGTTGAGGGGAGAATTATTTTGCTGAATGCTTTGTCGGATTGCCTCGATTTTATTAATAAAGTAATCCGACAATTCATTCCAAAATTCTTGTGAGTCCGAATTGGGGGCTTCAAGACATCCTGGATTCATGGTCTGAGTGACCACCTTGAAGAGTTTGTGTGTGCGATTAAGGGCACTGTTGATAGCCTCAGAAAAATAGTTTTTCTTGGCTTTGAAGATTTCTTTGTGGTATTTTCTTGTTGTTGCTTTGTAGACGATGAGGTTCTCATCTGAAAAACTTATTTTCCAGGCGGCTTCCGCCCTTTTGGGCTCTTGCTTCAGTAACGTCAGTTGGTTGTTGAACCAGCTGGAGTTATTTTTCCGGATGCGGGTTTTTCGTTTATGCGCTATTAAGTCGGCTGACTGTCATAGGGCTGTGTTTATGATATCCAGTGTTTCTTCAGCCATTCGATGCGGCTGAATTGTATTTAGTTTTTTCCTTAACATGGCTTTGAAGAGTTCCGAGTGGAGCTTCTTCTGACATCTAATCCGGAAATAATGAATTTAATTGCATGGTGATCTGTCCATGGCAATGGTTAATTTTCCAAGATTTTTATTTCCAGATCTTGTCTGAAAATAAGATCGAGTGTGTGACCTGAAGCCTGTGTGGGCCCACATACTAGTTGTTGTAGCCCTAATCCTTCGAAGTGATCAATGCAGGCGTCGGCAACGGGGTCTTGCGGGGAGTTGGCCCAGAGGTTGAAGTCCCCGAGCAGCACAAGGTGTTTGCTGTTAAGGGTATAGGTGGAGATAAAGTCCGTCAATGATGGGAGAAGCTGCGATTTTGGGCCAGGTGGCCTATAGCAGAGTAGAATCCGGACGGAGTTTGTTTGTAGTTGCAGGGTAAGGGTTTCTATGAATGGAAGAGGGTTTTGAAGGACTGGTTTAGTGATCGCAAGATGAGTCTTATGGATCACCGCCAGTCGTCCTCCTCTTTGCCCTATTCTGTTTTCAGTTATAATACGATAGTTTTCTGGCACCAATTCTCCTAGAATGGTGTTACAGTCAGCTGTGAGCCAGCTCTCTGTAATAAAGAGGCAGTCTAGATCGTATTGTAGGATGAAGTCATGGATTTCCAGTCGGTGTTTTACTGCCGATCTTGTGTTGATCAAAGCACGTGATATGTGCTTAGGCTGGGGTAAACGGCTCAAATTTTTGATAGTCGATCGTCGATCGATTCTCAAAAGTCGCTCAGTTCTTAGGGCTTTTTTAGTGATGGCTGGTAGTATTGCGGCAAATTGCCTCAGATCCCCAATGGTTTCTGCAGAATATTGCAGATTAACCATAGTTGTCAAACACCAGGGGGAGGAGGGAGGGGAAAATTTTCAAGGATTAACTTAATCCTCGATCCTGGCTTGGTCCAGAGGAAGGCAAAAAAAAACCTGGCCGTGCTACGCCAATATGCTACGACAGTGAAAAGAAATCCTTCCTGACCCCTTGAGAGGCAATCGGGCGAACCCTGGATCAAGTTCAAATGGTATTGAGAAAGAGGGAGTGGGGCTTGGGTGTTGCAAGATGGCCACCGATCCAGCTGCAAAGGGCCAAGTTGGTGACCTCGAGGGGGGGGGCAGGGGGGGGATTGCCAACTGGTAGTTATTGAGTCAGGAAAGGGTGGTAGGTGACCCAATTACAAGGCGGGTAGCTGGCTGGTATCTGGAGGGGAGGTGCGGGGGGCCACTCGGTCGCGGCGATGAAGCGAGGGGGGAGGGGGCCCTACCTATCTACATCCCGTGGGCCACACGTCCTACTCCTAGGAAGCGTGCGCCGGTAGCTGCCGGGATGCAGTTCTAGCCCTAGGGAAGTGGGGGGTCCTGCTGTTGTCCGGGGGGGATTGGTGTGCAGCTGGCAGGTGAATGGTGTATCGGGGGGGGCGCCAAGCCGGGAAATACAGAGCCTCCGCCGTGAGCTATGCGGCTGGATTGTGTGAGGCGGCGGCTCAGGGGGTAGCTGGTGGTGGCTGGGGGGTTCTGCTGATGTCCGGGGGGGATTAATGTAGTGCTGGCAGGAGAATGGTGCAGTGTGCCGCTAGGCCGCGGGTAAAGCCGCGGCCTTTCCTAAGTGCGGCGGCCGCGAATGGTTCATGAGGTGGCACGAGGGCCCCCGCCGCGGCTTATCCTGAAAAGGACGGCCGCCAACGGAGCTCGGGGAGGTGGGAGAGCCCTGTGGATCAGGGTCTTACCTGGGAGGGTGGTCGAGGCCGTGAGCAGAGAGCGGCGGACCAGGGGGAGAACCGGAGAGAGCGGTGGGAGAAGCCAGGGTTGCCAATTGCAAATTGTTGTTCTCTTTGACTCCCCTCTGAAGAGTGGCAACATGGAGGCATCAAAACAACTCTCACCTGAAAAGAAAGATTGTTCTACATTATGGTTTAGGGGAAGGCCACTGTGAGGAACATAGTAAGGAAATGGAAGACCACAGGCACAGTTCTTGTTAAGGCCAGAAGTGGCAGTCCACATAAAATATTGGAGAGGCAAAGGCGAAGGATGGTGAGAACGGTCAAACACAGCCCACGGATCACCTCCAAAGACCTACAACATCAACCTGCTTCAAATTTTTGTTAGGGGGGTTGGGAGATTGGGACTGTAAATGAAGTCATGATTGGATGGAGTCATGCGCCTCTATTCCTGTCATATTGACAAATCAGAGCAAAGTTGCATATTGCAGCAAAATGCAACCAAGGAAGGTGGGACTTTAAATGAAGCTCATGGTGACAAAATGAATGGGGTGGTGGAAGGTAAAACATTTATTAATACATAAAAACATGTTTAACATATGTTAAATCATACATACAGAGAAATATACCAATCTTATGGTGCCAATTTCTAAACTGGTAATAACATGTTTATGGACATTTAATCAATTGGTAAAATTTAGGGGTCCACCACAATTCATGCTAAATAAAAATCATATAAAAGGATAATATCTGCACAGTCTACAGTCTTTCTACTCCTTATCAATGTATGGGGATGATAGATGAAAACACATATCTTGATAGGTGTGTAATTAATTAAACGGTAGTATTTGTATCTTGACGAGTTTCGCGGCTTTAAGCCGATCTCCAGGAGCAGATACAGTGCGGAAAATAAGTATTTGAACACCCTGCTATTTTGCAAGTTCTCCCACTTGGAAATCATGGAGGGGTCTGAAATTGTCATCGTAGGTGCATGTCCACTGTGAGAGACATAATCCAAAAAAAAAAATTCCAGAAATCACAATTTATGATTTTTTAACTATTTATTTGTATGATACAGCTGCAAAGAAGTATTTGAACACCTGTCTATCAGCTAGAATTCTGACCCTCAAAGACCTGTTAGGCTCCTTACACACGGAGCGGTCCGTTTTTCAGTCCGTGTGTCCATCAGCTCAGCGGGGGGTCTCCGCTCAGCTGTCGGCGGACGGGGCGGTCCCCGCACACTGTGCAGGGACCGCCCTGTCTCTCCTCCGCTCTCCCCTATGGGGAGTCGGATGGAAGGACCGTCTGTCCGTTTGCATCCGATCCGTTTGGCCGGACGGAAGAAAAATAGGACATTCTTCCGTCCGCAAAAACGGATGCCGATCTAGCGGACGTTAGCGGATGCATCATCCGCTAACGGATCCGCTCCCATAGGGGTTCATTACAAGTCCGTAAACGGACTTGTAATGAACGGACGAGCGGAGAGGACGTGTGAAAGGACCCTTAGTCTGCCTTTAAAATGTCCACCTCCACTCCATTTATTATCCTAAATTAGATGCACCTGTTTGAGGTCATTAGCTGCATAAAGACACCTGTCCACCCCATACAATCAGTAAGAATCCAACTACTAACATGGCCAAGACCAAAGAGCTGTCCAAAGACACTAGAGACAAAATTGTACACCTCCACAAGGCTGGAAAGGGCTACGGGGAAATTGCCAAGCAGCTTGGTGAAAAAAGGTCCACTGTTGGAGCAATCATTAGAAAATGGAAGAAGTTAAACATGACTGTCAATCTCCCTCAGACTGGGGCTCCATGCAAAATCTCACCTCGTGGGGTCTCAATGATCCTAAGAAAGGTGAGAAATCAGCCCAGGACTACACGGGAGGAGCTGGTCAATGACCTGAAAAGAGCTGGAACCACCGTTTCCAAGGTTACTGTTGGTAATACACTAAGACGTCATGGTTTGAAATCATGCATGGCACGGAAGGTTCCCCTGCTTAAACCAGCACATGTCAAGGCCCGTCTTAAGTTTGCCAATGACCATTTGGATGATCCAGAGGAGTCATGGGAGAAAGTCATGTGGTCAGATGAGACCAAAATAGAACTTTTTGGTCATAATTCCACTAACCGTGTTTGGAGGAAGAAGAATGATGAGTACCATCCCAAGAACACCATCCCTACTGTGAAGCATGGGGGTGGTAGCATCATGCTTTGGGGGTGTTTTTCTGCACACGGGACAGGGCGACTGCACTGTATTAAGGAGAGGATGACCGGGGCCATGTATTGCAAGATTTTGGGCAACAACCTCCTTCCCTCAGTTAGAGCTTTAAAGATGGGTCGAGGCTGGGTCTTCCAACATGACAATGACCCGAAGCACACAGCCAGGATAACCAAGGAGTGGCTCTGTAAGAAGCATATCAAGGTTCTGGCGTGGCCTAGCCAGTCTCCAGACCTAAACCCAATAGAGAATCTTTGGAGGGAGCTCAAACTCCGTGTTTCTCAGCGACAGCCCAGAAACCTGACTGATCTAGAGAAGATCTGTGTGGAGGAGTGGGCCAAAATCCCTCATCCAGTGTGTGCAAACCTGGTGAAAAACTACAAGAAACGTTTGACCTCTGTAATTGCAAACAAAGGCTACTGTACCAAATATTAACTTTTATTTTCTGAGGTGTTCAAATACTTCTTTGCAGCTGTATCATACAAATAAATAGTTAAAAAAATCATACATTGTGATTTCTGGAATTTTTTTTTTTTGATTATGTCTCTCACAGTGGACATGCACCTACGATGACAATTTCAGACCCCTCCATGATTTCCAAGTGGGAGAACTTGCAAAATAGCAGGGTTTTCAAATACTTATTTTCCGCACTGTATGTAGGGGATCTGTAATGAAATAATTGACTAAATGAAATTGAGGGAGGAATGGTTATCCCCCCCAGGAACCATCTAAGACAAAATGACTTACATGTATGTGTGCATTGAACAACACAATGCCAAGAACCATGAGCCACCCGAGGACATCAGCATTGGGAGCCGATCACGGGCCGTACCCCAAATGGATCCAGGACCCCCGAGCAACCCTAGTAAATGTGAAAAGATGTATGTGAAACATTGCGGGAAGTTTTTTATGTATTAATAAATGTTTTACCTTCCACCACCCCATTAATTTTGTCACCATGAGCTTTATTTAAAGTCCCACCTTCCTTGGTTGCATTTTGCTGCTATATGCAACTTTGCTCCGTTTTGTCAACTTGCTGCAGATGGTGTCACTGTGCATCCTTCATCAATTCAGTGAACTTTGCACAGGGAGAATCTGTATGGGAGAGTGATGCGAAAGAAGCCTTTTCTGCACACATGCCACAAACGGAGTCGTTTGAGGTATGAAAACGCACATTTGGACAAGCCAGCTTAATTTTGGAAGCTGCCAGCTTCCTAACAACCAGTGCCTCATCCCTGCAGGGAATACCACAGAAGAATAAAAACAAAAGAAAATAGTTTTATTTTTATTTTTTTACAAATGGTGTGGCATCCCCCTCATAATCCATACCAGACTTTTTTCTGAGTATGCAGCCAGGCAGGCCAGAAAAAGTGGAGGGGGGCAAGTGTGCACCCCATCCCAGAACCATACAAGGCCACATACCCTCAACATGAGGGGGAGTGCTTTGGGGGTTCCCCAATCCCAAAGCAATTTGTCCCCATGTTTATGAGGACAAGGGTCTCTTCCTCACAACCCTGGCCCAGTGGTTGTAGGGTTTCAAGGGGGTGACTTATCAGAATCTGGAAGCCCCCTTGCATGCACTACTTTTGGAAACACACTGCAACTTGAATCTCATTGTACTTTTGTACCATGCAATTTGGTGAAGGCAAACACATTGTGTTTGGCGTTCCATTTACTGATTTTTGACACCTGCAGCAGATTGCAAATGGAGTGCATTTTGAACATGATTCGGAAAATGCACAAGGAAAAGTGGTTTTGGCTCATCCATGTCTTTATGGACCTTGCTTTATGCACTGGTGTGCAGTTATATTGGAGCAGGAAGGGGCCATCCCCAAACTTTTCCCACAAAGCTGGCATCATGAAATAGTCCAAAATGTCTTGGTATGCTGACACCTTAAGGCCGCGTACACACGATAAAATCTGTCTGCTGGAAACGGTCCAGCAGACAGATTCGATCGTGTGTACGGGCGAGCCGACGGATTTGGCCACCCGACAGATTTCAAAGCATGCTTTGATAGCAGATATATTCTGAGGTCAAGCCAAAAATGTTTTTGTAAGTTTTGGATAGATTAGGGAAGGGTTTTCATTGCATTAAGAGAAATTTCCCCTCACTTCATGTCCTTTTAACATTGGTTTCACCAGACCAGATCAGAAACTGATGGAACCCCCCCCCCCCCCCCCAAAAGATGTATGAGCATTATGTGTCAGCAAAAATCCCCCTCTTCAAAAAACAAAAAAGCAAATTGAGCACTAATCTGCATGCTTAACCCCTCCTCCCAACACAAATCTCCCATGCCAGAGATAATCTTTGCTCCCTCCCCATCCCCCCTCCACGGTCAAGTACTCTGTCTCCAAATCCTCCAGCCCAGCACAAATTCCCCCCAACCCCCCCTCCTAGCACAAATATCCCCCCCCCCCAATTTCCCATTCTAGCAGAAATACTCCCCATTCATCCCTACTAGTACAAATCCTCCCACCTCCCCAAAAAATATCACCTCCTAGCACAAATTCCTTCCCATCTACCGTGTGACCTCTTCTAGCACTAACCCCCACAATTCCCCTGATAGCACAAGTTCTCTTCCCCCACCCCCCACCCTACCACAAATTCCCCCAAATCACCATTCCTAGCATACACCCCTGATTTCCCCTCCTAGAACAATTCCTATCCACTGCCACTCTGTAAATTCCCCCTCACAAAACAAATTCCCCACTTCACAACATATCACAGTGCCCAGGGCAGCCCTCCCTTCTGCCCTCCCCTTGTTCCGGCCCGTCTGAAACAGGAACACAGAAAGCTTAAAAAACTAACAGGGGCTCCAGGCTTCCCCTACTTTTGTAAAGAAAATCTTTTTTTTTTTTGCTGTCCATGACCTTTCACTTATTGTCCCCTGTAACAGTCAGTGTCAGCACAGCAAGAAAAAAGAGGATCGGTTGTCACAGGGACAGAAAAGCACAGGCAACAGTATTGGCCTAACAGAGGTTCTACCTCTTTCCCTTTTTTTACTGAAAAATAAAAGTTTTGTTGCAGTCTGTTTCTTTGCTAGAGAAATTTTTATAATCCCCAGGCCTAAAATGTACATGTGTGCAAAAACAAACAAACAACCTCAGGCAGTAAAATGGGTTAATGGATATAAAAACAGCACTGCAGCGCCTCCTACTGGACCACATGAAAATTGTTGATTTCAGTTACACTGCAGCTCAGCTATACAAGATCTTTGGCATGATAACAAATAACCTCTAACTGACTAATTCCTGTTTTGTAATCCAGTTATTTCCATATTTTTTCAAACAAGAAATATTTAATTGACGCGTTAATTTCAAGTTAGTCAAAAAAAAAAAAAAAAAATCTATTTTCTACAGTTGATTGAAGCTAATACTTTGACGTTAAGGGAGAAGTTGCAACAGACGGCTCTGCTTATCCAACCATTCAAAATGACATTTTAGTCACTAAGCAACTGGGCAAAAAAACAAATTATTACTCAACTTAATGGGTCAAAAGCCAATTTCTCTTTTCCTTAAGGTTTATAAAGGTAAACAGTGGAGGGGGATCACCCCCTGTGAATTGGCCAGATGGCAGCCATGCAGATGTCTTAATTTGGGCTCAAAACGAGAAAATATTTTTATAAGAAATTCTATCTTTTTTTTCTCAGTAGGGATCTTTTAAATATGAAAATATATTAAACAGAAGTGGCCCTAAGTTGTGTTGTGTAATGGACAGGGACAGGGTAGAGGGTCTGGGAACACTGCAAGCACAGCATTGCATGAAAGAGGTCCGTCAGCACTTGCAATGTAAATCCACCTTTTGAGTAAGTTTGTAGACGTGAAGTGGTATAGTACTTTTACAAGGTAAATCTATGCAATAATGTTTATGCTTTGCAGGGCTATTAAAAACAAATGGCACAAAAACATACTGCACTTTGGTAAAGCATATAGTCTTAGATACATTTTAACTGTAGCAACTAAAAATATGAATCTGACTGCATTATAAAATTTAAATCTCAAATTAAACGTAAATTTAGATGACTACCTCACTATTATCATTAACTGCTTTGCTGAAAAAAAAACTGTTGTTTACAGCTCTCAGTAGCTCAATCTTTATTTTATATATACACAAAACTGAATGATTTAGTTGTGACTAATTCATTCTTCCTTTAGCTGCCTACTCTAGAGGGTATTATACAAATGTTCAATCAGAGACAGTCTGAAAGCAAACAGCATTGACCCTACCTATTATAGTTTCTCTTTAAGAACAGTTTAAGTGTTTTCTGCATAATAGTTTCACAGTGGTAGACAGATGCTAAAATCGGGCCTTGGAGATTTCCCCATGTTTCCTATTCTTGCAATTCAACAGTCTTTGTTAACGGAAGGCAACTTTTCCCAGCAATAATTCTACAGTGGTGGCCCCTTTCACATTGGGGCGGGAGGTGCGCTGACGGTATAGCGGTGCTATTTTTAGCAGCACTATACCATCAAAATTGCTGCGGAATTGCGGCGGTATTTGGCTGCTAGTGGTGCGTTTTTAACTACGCTAGCGCCCAAAAAGGGTTAATACCACCCGCAATGCGCCGTATTACTGCGGTTTCCCATTGCTTTCAATGGGAAGGAGCGGTGGAGGAGCGGTAAACACACCGCTCCTTCACCGTTTCAAAGATGCTGCTAGCAGGACTTTTGGAGCGGTCCTGCTAGCGCAACGCTCCAGTGTGAAAGCTCAGGGGGTCTTAAGGATAAGCATAATTTTTCAAAGTCTCTAACGATTCCTGTATCTGATTGCCCTTAGTAATCTGTCAGTCAAAGTCACCCCAGGAAATGACAGTTCATTAGTAAAAAGTTCAATCTGATAAGAGGCAATATATTATCAGTTCTCATTATGGATACAGAGAGAACCTATGCTAGGCATACACTATTAATGTTTTTCATGCAGCCAGCGGGCTGAATGGAAAAAAAGAAGATTCTTCATCCACATGAGTGAGGTGGATGGAGGAATCCCCTCTGTATCCGTATTCTGACATCAAATTGCACTGCTGTCATAATATACGAATTAGCGTCTGCAGCCACTGATGGAAAAATGTTTTCCTGCATGTCCATTCTAACAATTGATGTTTTTTGATGCTTTTTGCTTTTTTGCAGAAACGCATTTCATTTTTTTAACATGGGTTCCTATGGGACAAGTTCACATCAATGCTTTTTTGTGCCTTTGTGTTTTTTGGAAAGGCTCAAGGACTTTTTTTTCCCAGAAAATGCAGGGTTTTGCATGTAAGAGACTTCAATGGACTGGGTACTGTGGTTTTTCAACAATTTTACAGCGATTTTGTCACTGCTCCTGTCACCAGCCTGCTAAAAATTAAAAATAAATCCTCTTCTGACACTGCGCCCCACCAATCTGTCCCTTCAATGTCGCACATTTCATATATAACTCTGGGGTGTGACCATCCCGCCCCACAGTTATTCTGCCCCCTTGTAACATCGGGTCCCGATCATGCCCCGGACAGTGATGTCACAAGGGTTCTATGAATGACCAGAGGATTAAGCTGGTGAAGAAGACCAGAGGAAGAGACCAGAAGAGGGAAGAGCAGGTTTTATGATTTAATTTTCCTATACATGAACATGTTTTTTTTTTGTTATGTTATGTCTCACCCTATATCAGTCACATCTATTTATCTACACCCTAAGGCTTCTTTCACACATGTGGACCGTATCTTTTTCATCCATCTGTTTATCCGCTGACACCTGATCTCATCAGTGTCCGCAATCCTCCGTTTCTGCAGACAGAGGAAAATCCTATATTTCTATTCGTCTGCAGAGCGGATCAGGTGAACACGGACAGACGGTCTGTGTTCATCCGATCCCCCCCATAAGGGAGAGCGAAGATCTGACAGGGCGGTCCCTGCACTGTGTGCGGGGACCGCCCTGTCATCCGCCGGCTCAACGGGGATCAGCGTAGCGGTCCTCGCTGAGCAAGCGGAGGTTCACGGGGCGGATCATCACAGATCCGTCCTGTGTGAAATGGCCCTTAAAGTTTTGATTTTACTTTTATATCGTTTACATCAGGGGTCTCCTAACAAAGGGCCAGTTTACTGTCCTTCAGACATTAGGAAGGGCGGACTAGGGCCATCGGGAATAGAAAATGTCCAATGGGAGTAAATAATACCATATCTTTGGTGTCAGTGGGAGGACTAGAGCCCCATTGTTGGTGTCAGTAGAAGGAATTGTACCCTTTTAGTGTCGGATAGTGCCCCATTGGTGGCTTGACCACCAAGAATACTTCCCCATCCGGCCCCAGGGCTGCAGTTTGGAGACCCCTGTTTTAGATGAAAGTCAGGAATAAAAGCCTCCAAATTTCTTTCATTGCAGGTTTTCTTTAAAATAAAATATATACTATTACTGAATGCAACAAGAACTATTGTAGAGAATTTCCATCCACTGTATACAACTGTATATCATTTACATAAGCTGTAAGGTGAAGTCAACGATAAGTAATAAAACGTGTCAAAAAAGCTGCAGAGCCCAATTTTGTATTTTTAAACTTGATTAGCAATTATAAACATTTCCAGGCTTTGCATCCTTGTGTTTATTTTCTCACAGCTTCCTCCACTTGACCTTCTGCAATGTGACATCATTAGAAGTGTTTTGTCAGCCCCCAATAATTGTGAATGACTGGGTGTCCGCTGACGTTCTGTCGGCAAAACACAGGAATGCCAGGGTGAAAGTGATTGTATGTGAAGGAAAATTGGCCAAGTGCTCTCCAGTATGTAGACCTGCAGCCTGTCAGTCACTATGGACAGGCTTAAATTATTTCAGTGATTGTATTTAAATTGTATTCAAGCCATAGGCTATGGAAAATTACGTTTCCAAATAGAATATAGAAAATAAGTTTGCATTATGTAAAACTTCCCAGTCAAGTAATAGTAATAGCCATGTCACCTGAGCGATTTTGTAGCAGCGATTATTTGTTGCCACAAATCAGTTATGCCAGCAAGCAATGCTGAGCTACAAATTGCTGTTAGAGTCTGTAAGCAGAGGTTAGTACTCCTTTTAGGGAGACCCTTCCTCTGGGTGGGTATTGTGGCAAATGGAAGGACGAAGACTGGACAGCCGCACTCCAAAATTACTTAAAATAAGTTGTCTTTTATTTTCAACTGTACACACAGTCACTGCAACCAACAAAATACAGTATGGCCGACGCATTTCGCACTTACAGTCAGTGCTTAGCCATGACTAAGCACTGACTGTAAGTGCGAAACGCGTCGGCCATACTGTATTTTGTTGGTTGCAGTGACTGTGTGTACAGTTGAAAATAAAAGACAACTTATTTTAAGTAATTTTGGAGTGCGGCTGTCCAGTCTTCGTCCTTCCATTTGCTATCATTAGCATTGCCAGCACCTTGGTGGTTCAACAACCCTTGATTGCACACGGGGCTCACCTGGAGCGGTGAGAAATCTGTCTGGGTGGGTATTGTGGGTGGGGCTAGGTTAGTCCTTTAGGCTCCATTCACATCTGAGCGACAAAACGGCGGACGCCTGTCGCGCTTGTCGCTCGAGATGTCAAATAACATTGCGGTCTATGGAGACTGTTCACATCTCCACGCCTGTCGCCTGAAAAAAAGTCCCGGACCCTTTTTTTCAGGCGACATTGGCGTTCGCTCATAGACCGCAATGTTAAAGAAAGTTTCATCTGCAGGCGGCAAGATAAGCCACATACGCGGCGTATCTTGTCGCCTAGGTGTGAATGCAGCAGAGTGGTTGTAAACCCTTTAGTTTACTTAGTGGAGTGACTGGCCTCTGGTGATAACCAGAGATTAAACAAATCCTTCTACATAAGTTGTACCTATCTATCTGCAGTCTTTTCTTCTCTACAGCTGTTCAAATTCCAGAATTTATACGTGTTTACGTTTTTAGAAAGAAGGGGGTGAGAAACTTAAATTATGAATGAATGAAAAACTTATATAGCACGGCACATGCAAACTAAATCGCCTCTGGGCGCTCGTTGTTCCTGTCTCTCCTGACCTCAAAAGAGCAGAGTTTTAATATGTCTTCTGAAGGTCAGGTGGTTTTCCTCCAACCGAATGCTGGTTGGTAAAGCGTTCCATAGTCTGGGACCTTGGAAAGCAAACCTTCTTTCTCCTTTGGACTTGTATCTGGCTTTGAGTATCTTGACCAGATTTTGGTCGGTGGATCGTAGAACGCGATTGGGATTGTGGGCTTCTATCTTTTCGCATAGATATTGCGGAGCCTTCCCATGGATGCACTTATGAGTCAGACGGAGTGCTTTAAAAGCAATTCTGTCCTTTACTGGCAACTAGTGAAGGGTTCTCAACGAAGGTGAGATTAATTCCCATGTTTTTTTCCCAGTCATAAGTCTGACGGCCGTATTGTGAACGACTTGCAGACGAGAGATTTGGTACTTTGGGAGTCCGAGGTAAAGGGCATTTGCATAGTCCAGTCTGGAGTTCACTATTGTTCCCACCACGACTGCTACGTCTTCTTTGGGAATAAATGGAATAAGTCTGCATAGTAGGCGCAGCAGATGGTGAGATCCGCTGACTACTGACCCTATTCGTGCATCCATTGTCATGTAGGTGTCGAAAATGACCCCGAGACTTTTGACTTTGGAGCTAGGGGTGATGATCTGGCCCAGAATGGGCGGAGGTGTCCAGGTTGTTGCCAGTTAACTCTTGCGTGAAACAGAAGAAGTTCTGTTTTGGAACTGTTGAGTTTAAGATAACTCTGAGGCCGCGTACACACATCCGCGGACCATTTCCATCGGATATGTCCGATCGGGAGTTTGATCCGATGGCGTGTACACACCATCGGATCAAATTCCCCGCCGCCAGCGGGCGCGGTGACGTGGCGGTGACGCGGCGGTGACGTTGATGCCGCCGCGTCACCGCCACGTCACCGCACCAGGAAGTAAAACACTTCCGCGCATGCGCCAAATCCAGAGATAGGTGGCCCAATTTTTCTCAGCAGGGAGCAGACTACAATACCCAGCATGCACTCTGCTAGGAGAGAAAAGAGAAAACCAGGAAACAAGCTGAGGAGGGCTTGTAGCAGTTACTACAGGAGACATGGAAAAAGAAAGAGAGGTCTGTGCTTAAGGGACCAATAGCCCCAGCACCACCAGATAGAGCCACGCTGCACCACACCACCAGAGAGAGCCATGCTGTACCCGCACCACCAGAGAGAAAGCCACACTGTACCATACCACCAGAGAGAGCCACACTGTACCGCACCCCCAGAAAGAGAGCCACGTTGTACCACACCACCAGAGAGAGAGCCATGCTGTGCCGCACCACCAGAAAGAGCCATGCTGTACTGCACCACCAGAGAGAGAGCCACGCTGTTCCCACACCATCAGAGAGAGAAAGCCACGCTGTACATATGCCACCAGAGAGGGACCCACGCTGTACCCGCACCACCAGAGAGAGCCATGCTGTACCCGCACCAGGGAGAGCCACACTGTACCGCACCCCCTGAGAGAGAGAGACGCGCTGTACTACACCACCAGAGAGAGAGACACTCTGTGCCGCACCACCAGAGAGAGCCACGCTATACCGCACCACCAGAGAAAGTGCCACGCTGTACCTGCACCACCAGAGAGAGAGAGTAATGCTGTACCCGCACCACCAGAGAGAGAAAGCCACACTTTACCAGCACCACCAGAGAGAGCCACGCTGTATCCACACCACAAGAGAGAGCCACGCTGTACCCGCACCACCAGAGAGCCACGTGTACCTGCACCCCCAGAGAGGGAGCCACGCTGTACCGAACCAACAGAGAAAGCCACGCTGTACCCGCACCACCAGAGAAAACCACACTGTACCTGCAACACCAGAGAGAGAGAGAGCTCCACTGTACCCGCACCACCAGGGAGAGAGCCCCACTGTACCTGCACCACCAGAGAGAGAACCACGCTGTACCCGCACCACCAGAGAGAGAGATCCATGCTGTACGCGCAACACCGGAGAGAGAGAGCCACGCTGTACCCCCACCACCAGAGAGAGAGAGCCATGCTGTGCCCACACCACCAGAGAGAGCAGGTCAGTGTCATTGGGCAGTGTGGGCACAATAGGAGACAGACAGTATTAGCATTGTATAGGTACAATAGGACTGGGGCACTGTAATATAAAGGGGACTGCACTGTAAAGGGGCACTGTAATCATTGCAGTGCCCCTTTACTGTGCAGTTCCCTTTATATCACAGTGTCCCTGCACATTACAGTGTGGAGGACCGACATCAGACACTTCGCAAATTGGGTATGCTTTCCTTCTTAGGGCCAGATTCAGGAACAGTTATGCTGGCGGATCGAGTGATCCGCCAGCCTAACTGTGACTTTGAGCCGGCGTTTCTGTTTTCTGTAACCAGAAAACAAGAAACGCCGGGTTGAAGTTCCGATGCGAGCAGCGTAACTGAGTTTCGCCATCGCATCGTTACTTCAACTTAAAAATGGCGCCGGGGGCGTTCCCGCCGATTTACGCTCAAAAAATATGTTAATGAGCGGAAATCGGCAATTCACGATCGAAATCCGGCGCGACGCAATGACGATACGACGTTTCCGGACGGGATACGCGGCGCATAGATATACCTACATGGGGTTGGAGTATCCTATGTTAGGTATAGGCGTCGTCATCGCGTCGGGAAAAAAAAAAAAAACGTTGCTTGCGTAAAACGGTCATGAATGGGAATGTGACGTCATTGACGTTCATTCACAGATTTTGGAGCATGCGCACGGGGATGTTTTTACACTCGACGCATGCGCAGTACGTTGGCGGCGGGATCGCGCGTAGTTAGCATACTACACGCCCCGTACCCGCTAAATTTGAATTCCGCCGGCTCATTTGTGATGCGCTGCCGCAACTTTAGGAGCAAGTGCTTCGTGAATGACAGCACTTGCTCCTAAAATTTCGGCAGCGCAACGCAAATGAGAAGCGTTACTCCAGAGCAAAGATGCTCTGGACTACCTGAATCTGGCCCTAAAAGATATTATGGTCAATGTGTAGTGATCAAAACACTGCATTCCTCTGTGTAAATCTGAATGTTTGAATGATGTAACTGAAAGAAAGAAAGGAAGTTTACGAAGAAAAGGAAGTCCATTTACACATGTTTAGGGCTATCATTAATCATCATAACACTTAAATTTTGTATTCACAACATGGACTTTTATAATTAACTGGACTGTACTTGATTTGTAATTTCCTCTGAGATTCTTTCAAAAAAGAAACATTAAAAGAACAATGACTGCAAATGCTAATTGACTTGTTTCAATTTAAAACTGACGATCAAACCAAAAGGCTAAATTATATCAAAATGTCTATATAATGACTGGTGAAAGCTGCAGCATCATCCTGGTTCAATCAAACATTCTAAAAAAAATACAGTTTAGTTTAGGTTTTTAAACAATATTTGATATACGGTAATGTGTTTTGCCACTTTACCAAACGTACATTATGTTTTAGAAAATAAACTGATATACTGTATATATAAGATATGTGTGTTTAAGATTCTGCCGAAAAAAACTCTTAAGAAAATCTAAGAGTTAAAGATATAAATATAGTTAGTGACATTCACCATTGCACACAAATATGTGCTTGCCAGCCCTCATAGGTAAAATGAAAATAAAGTGAAAAATGTGGATAGAAAATAAGAGAATAGAATAGAAAAGAATAGAATAGAATAGAAAATAAAAAATATCAACGTCCCCCTTTCACTCAGGGTTTATTCCGGAAAAGCGTAGCAGTATTCTTGCCGAGGCATACCGACACAGAGCTCAAGTGGTATTTTTGCAAGAAACCCACTTTAAATCAGGATCGATCCCTCGGTTATCCAATAACCGATTTTCGGAAGTCTTTCACGCGACTTCTCCAGATTCTAAAACAAAAGGAGTTTCCATAGTGCTTGCCAAATCTTTTCTGTTCCTTATCACTGACCAAGTAATCGATCCGATGGGCAGGTTCCTTTTTTTAACATTTACTGCCCCAGCTCTGGACAGATACCCTTCTTGAAAGAGGTCCTTTTACAGCTTATACATTCCAAACAGGCCTTTTAATACTTGGATCCGCTCCTTGACACCTCCACTGGTACCTCCTCACTTCCCTTTTCTGCACTTCGCCAGGTTAAGCTTGCTCTAGCTTCTCTTGCGCTTCATGACACGTGGCAAACATTACATCCGCAAGGGAAAGACTATACTTTTTTTTCACCCTTGCACAATCGATGCTCAAGGTTGCATTATTTTTTTAACCACCAACCAGATTTGACCTTCCTACAGGATGTGTCCATTGAGAACATGTTGCTCTCTGATCACCATCCAATTACACTTACTTTGCAGTTTCCACAGAGGGAAACGACCACCAGGACTTGGAGGCTAGATGCTTCCCTCCTCACTGACCCTGGAGATCTTGCTGACATTACACAGACTATTAGGGACTACTTCCGACACAATGACACGCCAGACGTCTCCCCCATGACACAAGTGTGTTGTGCGGGGTCATCTGTTAGCCATTGCAGCCAGAAAAAAGAAAGAACACCAGACCATGATTCGGGAGCTTTCTAACAAAATAGCTGTATTGGAAGCACAACACACGCGCTCTCTCGCGGTAAACATAGCTAAGGAGTTAGCTGACACTCGAGTGATCTGACTTGAGGAACTGTATAAGAGGGCACAGAGGGCACAGAGGAAGCAGGTGTTGTCTCAAAAGTTATTTTACGAACAGGGCAATAAACCAGGGTAGCTGTTGGCGAGGTTTACACACCTCGCCCCACAGTCATCTCCCCTGGCATGCCTCTTCCAGATATTCACTGTTCCTCACTCACTGACCTTTTCCTGCCCTGAGTCCATGGTGAAGAATTTACCCGGACGTGCTTACTGACTGCTTCTCCAGCTCTACTGTTCCAGGACACCTCCTCCATGACTGTGTAAGGATGAGGCTCCCTCCCAGCTATAGAGCTCCTCAGCCAAGGCGCACACCCCCTGGAGATGGGGGTGGGCCTCCTGCAGTCTAACACATGATTATTCACTTCACCCAGCCGACAAATCCCTCCAGTGGGCTGGACCTGAGTCTGCCCCCTGCCAACTCCAATTGTGGGATTGGTCAGGGCTCCTCACATGAGCTCTTCCTGTCACTCCAATTCCCAGCCCTGCCCCTCTTACAGAACATTCTCCCTGGAAGCAGGGGAGGCGCCCAAGAACTGAAGGACAAATGGTTACACCCACTGCTACACTAACCATTTCCTTCCCCCCAAAGATAAAAAAAAAACAGGCCTAGCTTGCAGCATAAGCCTGCCTAGTTTTACCTGCCTGGCAGCTACAACAAAAATCACCTCTAACCTCTAACATCTACTTATGGTAGAGGGCTCTACAGAAAAGAAAGAATATAACCATCTTCAGAAATTCAAACTATGAATAGAATGAATAATAATAGAATAGAATAGACAATATAATAATAGCATCGAAAAGAATAGAATAGAGTAAACAATATAAACAAATAGAAAGATTACAACAATATAACTATGTCCCATAATTTTAATTTCTAATAGAATAAATTTGAATTTTTAATAGAATAAATTCGAATTAGAATTAGACATGTGCACAGAAAAAATGTTCGTTTTTTTTTGTTCCGTTTCGTATGGTCCCGTCTGTTTGTTTCCGTTCGTTTTTCGTAAGACGCCCGTTTTCCCGTTCGTTCCCGTTCGTTTGTCGTACGACGCGATTTTTTCGTATTCCGATCGTTTCGTATTTCCGTTACCGTTTTATTTTCGTACAAGCGGGATGATTCGTTATTCTGTTTGATTCATGTTCGTTTCTTGTTAGACAATAATTATCGTGAATTTTCGTCAATTTGCATTCTGTGTATCTTGAATGCTTTTCTTTTGTTAGTGTCAGTTGTATGTTCATTGTTCAATGACATCTATAACAAAAGAATTTCATTATGTATATTGAATGAATTCCTTTTTCTGTTATAGGTGTCATATCAACATACGAAAATAACAAAAGAAACAGGTTCAAATGCAAATCTTTTGTTTATGTTTTTTTGAATGAGAGTTAGGCTGGCCATACATGATACAATTTTCTGTGCAATTTTCTTTAGATTTACCTTCAACTATGTAGTGCAAGGGCCTGCCTGATTGCATACAATTGAAAGTGTTGTTTAGTTTGACCTCATATATGGTTTTTGGTAAATCTAAAAGAAAATTGTACAAGAAAATTGAACATGTATGGCCAGCCTCAGTGACTGAAAGCAGCTTCTCTTTTGTGCAGAATAGTGAGTACACTTGTACAGTAAAGCCTAATAAACTTTTCTGTGGATTTTCATCTGAAGGGAGATCAGTTGGCCAGACTTTTGAACCCAAAAATGGTTTTCTGATGCAGTTTAAAAACAAACGAATTTTCTGAGAACGATCGGAAAACGATCGTTTTTATGTTTGTTGTTAAAATAGTCTGACCAAGTGTATGGAGCTTAACAATAGTATTGGCCATACATGTTCAATTTTCTTGTACAATTTTCTTTTAGATTTACCAAAAACCATATATGAGGTCAAACTAAACAACACTTTCAATTGTATGCAATCAGGCAGGCCCTTGCACTACATAGTTGAAGGTAAATCTAAAGAAAATTGTATCATGTATGGCCAGCCTAACTCTCTGGTCATTAAAAAAACCATAAACAAAAGATTTGCATTTGAACACGTTTCTTTTGTTATTTTCGTATGTTGATATGACACCTATAACAAATGGCAAAACGATATAAATCTCCTGCGCTCCGGTATTTCTTGCTTATGGGGACATACAATTCAATTGTACAGTGTCTTTCCAGAGTCTTGCAGCCCTCCTTAGAATCGTGGGAATTCAAAGGAACTAAAAAAGAAAAAAGAATGGAGGGCGCACCGACCTAGTGTGATACTGTTACACAATTTTTATTAAAATGTAATTCAATTGTACAGTGTCTTTCCAGCAATTCAATTGTACAGTGTACCTATAACAAAAAAATTGCCTTCAGTATTTTGAATACACAGAAAACAGAAAAAGGAATTCATTCAATATACATAATGAAATTCTTTTGTTATAGATGTCATTGAACAATGAACATACAACTGAAAACGAACACAAAACGGATTCAAACAAAATACACAATGCAAACCTCTTGAAACAGATTTCATTTTCGTTATTTTGCCATTTTCGTTTTGTCTTTTTTTCCCGTCGGATCGTTCGTTCGTATTTGCGGTCGTTCGTTATGCGGCTCATCCGTTATCCCGTCGTTTTCGTATTTTGGTGCTTTACCGTTTTCGTATGTACACATTATCCTGCGGGTACGAAAATGAACATTCGTACGAACAGGAATGCACATATCTAATTAGAATAGAATATAACAGAAACAAGAATAGAACAGGAAATAAAACAATATAATAGAATGGAACAGAAAGAATATAGCAATCTTTCAAAATTCAAATTTCAAATAGATCAAATTTGATTTGGAATGGAATTTGATTCAAATGCAATTAGAATGCAATTCAAATGAAATTCAAAGTCAAATCGATTTTAATTTTCAGAATTCGGTCAAATCGAGTTTAATTCGACCAAATTCGTAACATTCTAATCGGTTCAAATTTGAATAAATGAAACAAATTTCAAAAATGAATTGAACTAAACAAATTAATGCAAATACCAAATCAAAATGAAACAAAACATTTTTTTTTCTTTCTTTCTGCACATGTCTATTGTTAACCTCAGTCATAAAATCTGAACAAAGAATCTGTAGTGTTTACTTGTCTCTCTCCAAAGCTATAAATGTTGTTTTTCTCTGGTGCTTCATTCCTCTGTTATCAGCATGAGTTACTTCTGACAAGTTGTCCTGACACATGAGATATAATGCTGGCAGGGGAGGAGAGCTCAGCACACAGCCTGTCTATTCACAACACAGCTCTGCATCATTCCTGTGCCCTGTGTGAAGGGTGTGTGTCCCTTTCTTATAATCAGCTCCCACACACTGTACATCAGCTCTAACTGCAGCCCCCCCCCCCCTAATACTGACAAATACAGAAGGATTTTCAGCACTTTGAAACAATGTGGGTAGGAGAAGACAGCAGATAAACAAGTAAAACTTATGTAGGGAAATTGTATTAATCTCTGTGTATCATCTGAGACTGTTCACTTAACTGGGTGTATGTGAGGGTTTATATCCACTTTAACATTACAATTCTGAGCTCCATTTGCCATCATTTGTGGTATTTATATACATCGGCTGCCTAAACTATACAATGTACTTGTTCTTTGCCTATTTAGGGTCATGTAACTGCTGCCTTCCTTAACTGAATACACATGTCATCTTTTTGATCTCCAAAAACTTGTTTGGGCCCCCTAGGAGCAAAGATGGGTAGCTTTGTGTAAGGCCTCGTACACACGATCAAATCTGTCTGCTGGAAACGGTCTGCTAGACCGTTTCAGCAGACAGATTCGATCGTGTGTACGGGCAAACAGACGGATTTGGCCACCCGACAGATTTCAAAGCATGCTTTGAAATCTGTCGGCTGGGAACCCGTCCGCCCGACATGTCTGCTGGTTAGTATGCTAATCAGCAGACATGTCTTCTCGCACACGCGACGAATGATTTCGACGCATGCGCGGAAGTGTTTTACTTCCTGGTACGGTGACGTCACCGCCACGTCACCGACACGTCAGCACGCTAT
Organism: Rana kukunoris; assembly: GCA_029574335.1. Taxonomy (NCBI): domain Eukaryota; kingdom Metazoa; phylum Chordata; class Amphibia; order Anura; family Ranidae; genus Rana; species Rana kukunoris. Next base: position 86,057,694 of record CM056058.1, on the reverse strand, counting down.
CTGCTGGCAGGGATTTTGGTTTGCTCATGTGTACACGTGAGCAAACCAAAATGCCAGCAGACAGATCTGTTCAAATCGGTCGGTCCGACCGATTTGAACAGATAGATTTACTCGTGTGTACGAGGCCTAAGATCCAAATCAAGAGTACAGATGTTAGAGGAAGACTGAAAGACATGCATTTAAAGTCTAATTAGACACAAATAGTTAAATACTAAGGCGGAACTCATATATTTGTTGTACCTGTCAATCCTGATGGTTACATAGCAATTTATGCAGTGCAATCCGGGGGGGGGTAACACCACTTTCTCTGTTACAAGTTTGTAATACAGAAGACCGATAAGGCCTTCGTCAGGTACTGTTCCCCCTTTCTCTCTCCTGTTGTTAGCATGCAGAGGCAGCTCTTTAATTAGGCAAATTAGGCAGTCGCCTAGGGCCTCACTCTCACAGGGGCTTTGCGGCCGCCTAACTTGTTCAATGCATTACCCCAGTTTTGAGGGACAGGGGATCTTAACGTTGCTGTTGTCAGGCAGCGTTATGAGCCCTGACTCGAGAGCGGGGCTGCCAGTGTTCCTAACAACCGGGTAATATACACCCCTTGTGACGTTAATGACCCAGCATGCCCTCAGTCAATGTTGTCACAAGGGGTGGCCCCCACCCCATAGTTATTAAAGAGCAGGATCTGGGGGCCACCTTGTTAATTAATTTTTTCTGGGAAAAGTCTCTGCCACAGACCCTCTTGGAGAAAACCTAAAGGCACCCCAGGGTCGAAAAAGGCTGATCTATCTCTACCTAACATTTGTTTATGAGATGTATCTGTAATTTAGAAAAATCTTCCACAAAAAAGACAGTTCTTAATTTTTGGAAAGTGTTGAATCTTTGTAAGTTTTTGCTGCCAGTAACCTTGTTGCAAAGAATTTCCCTAACTTCCTGTTTTACTGACAACATTGTCACTGACAGTGTGGGAAATCTCTCAAGTGAGGACACTTGTGACAGTGGGTCCAACTCTTTACCTCTCTACCAAAAAATATAAAGATACATAAAAAAATGGAGTTCTTAAAAAAGAAATAGCCTTAGGCTGGGTTCACACTATGATTTTCTATACAGTTTTTGGATACAGTTTTTTTTTTAAAAAACGTATTCTAAAAAACGGACCCAACCGTACTCAACCGTATGCTATACGGTTGCATCCGTTTTTTAAACGGAATTTTTTTTTTTTTTTTTTCAATAAAGTTTCAGTTGTTCTATTGAAATTTCAAGGGAAGCAAGGTTAACAACAGTATAGAAAAAAACGGACAGAACCGCAACGACATACAGTTCTCATAGAGTCCTATGTTAAAAAACCGTATACGGTTGAAATACGGTTTTTGAACCGGACCAAAAACCGTGGTAGACCAAGTTTTTTTTCCAGGAAAAAAAAAGTTAAAAACCGTATGGTTTGAAAACCGGATACAACCGTATGATTTATGGCAAATACGGTTTTTAATGTAAAGTCTATGGCCACGGTTTTCTGTACGGTTGCATACGTTTTATTTTTTTTAAAACGTATCCAAAAACTGTATAGAAAATCGTAGTGTGAACCCAGCCTTACAATAAATATGAATCTTAAAATTCCTAGTAGATATGGGCAATGCCAGCTAATCATAAATCTGGCTGGCTCATAGCTCCATACATAATATTACGACTTGCCATTTACTAAGTTTACTATATTAAGTCTCACAGAGCCAATCTTCGACATACATTCTTCATGTGGCAAATTCATTTACCATTCACGCTTATTCTTACTGGCAGACATATGTAATATGTACATATTAAGCCGTAATGATAACAGTGTATGAATTGGTTACTGATCTTCAAAAATAAATCATGCTTGACACAGTGCCCAAAGGGAATATCACTGAATATAATTAAATTGTATCCATCAACAAAAATGAAGCTCAGGGCCTAGGGACAAATTATTATTTCCCCATTGTGTTTCTACCTTAATTGCTTTTCTATTTAAGCTTTATGAATTCATTATAGGCTTCTGCAAATAAATCATTTTTTCTGTTTCATTCTATTAATAATTATTTATACAATAATTCCTGAAGGAGTGCACTTTCTCTGATGTAGACCCCAAAACCAGCTGTGTACATGTGAATTCAATAAATAGGCACAATCTAAATGGGACTTGAAATAGGTAAAGGACCTTTAGGCCCCTTTCACACGTGCAGACCGTATGTCCGCCTCCGCAAAGATTTGATTTTGCAGACGGAAGAAAACCCTATTTTTCCTTCCGTCTGCGGATCGGATTGGATGAACACGGACATACGGTCCATGTTCATCCAATCCCCCCATAGGAGAGAGTGGAAAAAAGACAGGGCGATCCCTGCACTGTGTACGGGGACCACCTGTCATCCGCCGGCTCAGTGGGGATCAACGGAGCGATCCCCGCTGAGCATACGGAGCATACGTAGGCGGATCATTACTGATCCGCCACGTGTGAAAGGGGCCTTAACTGTATGGTGGGGGAAGAGAGGTAAGACAATAACACAGATGGTAGTGTGGGCTCTTTATGCATAGAGACTGTTTATACATATTTACTTGTTTTGCAATCCTACAGAGCTTGCGGTGGCACCTTCCTCTACTCAGGAATGGATTTATCATTATTAGACACTCTAAGCCATGACAAATGTGCCTATACACAGGCCAATATTCTATCCTTCCCAATAGATTCTTCTTTGTGTGTAAAATAGCACCACATGACCTGCATTAGCAGGTCCACACCAACATCAGCAGCCATGAAGTGCCATCCATGCACTTTTTTACTCTACAGAATGGGATCCTTCTCAGATATTAGTAATTAAAGTGGAATTTATAGGCCATCATCTGTATTGTATACAGTAGAAAACATTAAAGAGAAGATCGGACTGTGCAGGCGCAAAAGAGGAGTGACTAATCAGGATTTGTTAAAACATAAAACATTTAATAATCACATTTAAACATTGATGTCAACATGAACATCTAATATAAGTCAAAAAATAAAAAGCCACTCAGAGTAATATTCTGTATGAAGCTATATTGCAAACGGATGAGTGCTGATAGATAGGTCCTCACGTTCTGACAAGTTTCGCCACTGCTTCATCAGGGCCTATGAAGACCACACAGTACTCATCTATGAAGGAAAATAATATCATGTATGCTTATATTTGACCACCAGTAAAATGTAATTATATAGTCTGTATATCACAATTCAATCTATTGCAGCTGTATGTAAGAGTGTGGGACCCACTTTGAAGATGAGCCACACAAGCACAAGTACGTCACTTAGGGACCAGATGGTCACCAGCCATAACAGCAGACTGAATAGTAACAACAATGACAATTCTGGATTATTTAAATGTGGGAGATGCTTACCAAATGGCAGAACTCTATTTGTCAAACAAGATGTAACATGCCAGACACGGGGAGTAGTATATATTATGCATTGCCCCTGTGGGGCTTTCTATATGGGGAAAACATTTAGGCCCTTTTGGAAGAGAATATCGAATCACATCTCATACATTAGGAATGATTTATTGAATATATCAATTGGGGGTCATGTTGGAACATAACACAATTTTGGTGAGTCTCCTATCAAATTTGCAATTTTTGAAGTTATTCTTGAAGATCCGAGAGGGGGGGAACTTGGATCAAAGAGTCCTACATAAAGAATCAAGGTGGATATATAATTTTAGAGCTACTACCCCTCCAGGGTTAAATGATGTGCTGAGCTACAAACCCTTCCTATAAGCTATGATACATTCTTAGCTAATAACCCTACTGGTCATGATATTTTATACCAAATATAATATGACAGAGTCAGATGTGGATAGATATAATACCTGAGAAGGTATAGTAGAGTTGGCATGCAGGCGCCATTCCGGCCGGAGAGAGAGCGAGGAGTTTACAGTAGGATACATACAGATCCCAGGTAGGCGACCCAGTGTGGTTGACATGTGGATTGAAAGGTTGACATCTTGGTTTGATTTCAGCCAGTTACTAGTGAGTCATATATCTCTACTAAGAGATGGTACCGTTTAGTATAACAAATATTCTGATATACATATACAGTGCTGTGAAAAAGTATTTGCCCCCTTCCTGATTTTTTTTTTGCATATTTCTCAGACTTTAATGATTCAGATGATTAAACAAATTTTAATATTGCATAAAGATAAAACGAGTAAATCCAAGATGGATTTTTTTTATTATTATTTAATTTATTAAGGGAAAAAAGCTGTTCAAACCTGCCTGGCTCTATGTGAAAAAGTAATTGCCCCCTCCCACACTGAATCATGAATGAATTGTGATTAACCACCTTTTTTTTAGTTAAATTTCACTTGCCACACCCAGGCCTGATTACTGCCAGACCTGTTGAATCAAGAACTTACATAAATAGAAGCCCTCTGACAAATCGAAGCATGCTAACACATCACAAAAAGCCACCACAATCTAAAAAAATTCAAGAACAGATTATCAACAAACATGTATCTAGGAAGGTTTTCAAAGCCATTTCTAAGGCATTGGAACTCCAGTGAACCTCGGGGAGAGCCATTATCTACAACTAGAGATAACTTGGAACAGTGGTGAACCTTCCTAGAAGTGACCGGCCTACATAAATTACTTCAAGAGCATGAAAATGACTCATCTAGGCGGTCATAAAAGAACCCAGAACAACATCTAAAAAGCTGCAGGCCTCACTTGCCTCAGGTAAGATCAGTGTTCATGATTCAACAATAAGAAAGAAACTCAATGGGAGAGTTCCAAGGCCAAAGCCACTGCTGACCAAAAAGAACACAAAAGTCAATCTCACATTTACCAAAAAAAATTTGATTATCCCCAAGACTTTTAGGCAAATATTCTGTGGACTGATGAGACAAAAATGTTGTTTTTGGAAGCTATGCGTCCCGTTACATCTGGCATAAAACGAATACAGCATTTCATGACAAGAACATCATACCAACAGTTAGATATGGTGGTTGTAGCGTGATGGTCTGGGCCTGCTTTGCAGCTTCAGGACCTGGACGACTTACCATAATTGATGAAACCATGAATTCTGAGCTCTACCAGAAAATCATAAAGGAGAATACCTGGCCATCAGTTTGTGACCTCAAGCTCAAGTGCACTTGGGTTATGCAGCAGGACAATGATCCAAAACACAACAGCAAGTCCACTTTCAAATGGTTACAAAGCAAAATGTAGGTTTCGGAGTGGCCTAGTCAAAGCCTGGACTTAAATCCAATTGAGATGATGTATCATGACCTTACACAGGCCGTTCATGCCGGAAAACCCTCCAATGTGGCTGAATTAAAATTCTGCAAAGAAGAGTGGGCCAAAATTGCCAGTTATTGCAAATGCTTGATTGCAGTTGTTGCTGCCAAGGGTGGCACAACCAGTTATTAGGTTTAGGGGGCAATTATTTTTTTCACATAAAGCCAGGCAGGTTTGGACAGCTTTTTTGCATTAATAAATTAAACCATCATTTAAAAACTGCATTTTGTATTTACTCGGGTTATCTTTGCGTAATAATAAACTTTGATGACCTGAGTGATTTAAAAGTGACAAATATGCAAAACAAATAAAAATCAGAAAGAGGCCAAATACTTTTTTACACAACTGTACATCCCTTTTTAGGGTAGCCAAATACCAAAAGAGTACAGGGCTGCAGAAAAGTTTCTTAGAGCACTTACACCAGTATAAACTTGATATTAATGTTAAAGGGGTTGTAAAGACAAAAATATGTTCCTCTTAAATTAAAGTCTGACAGTAGCTGATAAAGTAAAAAGTAATGTTTTGCATTATAACTAGTTTGATCCTGTTAAAATCGAGCTGTTTTTATAACCTCTGTCACTCCTGAATCGTTATTCTCACTGACTTCCTGGTTTGCAGTGCGCATTCATTCTTGCTACATCACGGCATAATGGGAACTACATTTCCCATTAGGCTTAGCCTCCATGCCTATGAGGGTTAAGAGAGCATCTTCACGCAGGGCTGTCGTCATAGGGAGGGGGTGAGCACATTCTGCTTTCCACCATGCAGGTGCTGGTGGAAAGCAGGAAGAGGAGAGACAGTAAATGGCATTTTCAAACCTGGATTACTGTATTTTGGAGGTCAAAAGGAAAAACAAGGTAAGTGATATTTAAATGCTCTAGCTTACAGCAATCAATTGATCTAATAAAAAACGAAACTTTAGATTCCTTTAAGGGAAGACACAGTCTTATCATAAGAAAAATTGTTAAACAGCCTCTATAAGTTCCTTAAGAAGAATATGTTTATTGAGAAAAAAACTGTTTAAAACTTACATAGTTTCGGTCGAACCAAGTGCCAAAGTATCAAACCACAGTTGTATTGGCTCCATGTGGTTATGCCTGTCTTTAGTCCTAGATGTTGTTGGTGTGGTGGTCAATGGCAACAGCCGCAGAGAAGTTGGACAATTGAGGAACCCCTATCACATTCCTGGATAAATGTAAGGAAGACCAGAGCCCCTGTGGGCATCTGTGCATGAAAACAACACTGAGGCGGCAATGTGCTGACTGCTGTTAGCTGCATGAAGGATGGTTTAGGGGGAAAGCCTGAGGGCAAGCCGGATGTGGCGTGTAACCAATATTTTAATGTGATAAATAAATGTTTTAACAAATTCTGATTAGTCATTCCTCTTAAGGTATGCACAGTCCGATCTTCTCTTCAATTTTTTCTACTGTCCTTGTCAGACAGTTTATGAGAAAGGACGCAAGGACGTCATTGTTTTCGACGTTAACGCAATTAACGTATGGCCGTATTCCCGAACGACTTACGTAAACGACGTAAAAAATTCAAAACTCCACGTGGGAACGACGGCCATACTTAACATAGGATACGCCACACTTACTCCGCATATAGCAGGGGTAACTATCCGCCGGAAAAAGCCGAACGCAAACGACGTAAAAAAAAAACAACGGCCGGGCGTTCGCTTCAGAATCGGCGGTTCTCCTCATTTGCATATTCGTCGCGTATAATAACAGAAGCGCCACCTAGCGGACGGCGGGAGATTGCAGCCTTAGATCCGACAGTGTAACTCACTTACACCAGTCGGCTCTAAGGGAGATCTATGCGGAACCTGATTCGAGGAATCAGTCGCATAGATCGGAGCGTCGAATCTCACAGATACGACGGTGTATCAGTAGATACACCGTCGTATCTCTATGTGAATCTACCCCACAAACTTTAATGGCATCCCGGTCTTAATCCGTTGGGTTCAATATTGTGTTGCAGCCTTTGCAGCTATAACAGCTTCAATGTAGGTTTCAATCTTGAGTTGCACCCTTTGCAACTAATAACAGCTTCAACTCTTCTGTGAGTAGAATTATAGGGGTCTGATAATGTTGAATTTGTAATACACGTTCATGCTTCTTTTTAGACACAGAGGCCCGGATTCAGGTAGATCGGCGTATCTTTATGCCGGCGTAGCGCATCGTCTTTACGCTACACCGGTGCAACGTTGAGAGGCAAGCATGCTATTCACAAAGAATATGTGCTCAATGTTGCACTGGCGTAGCGTATAGTTGTCGGCGTAAGCCAACGTAAGTCAAAGTAGGTGGAAGTGGGCTGTAAGTGGGCGTGATATATTATAATGAAGCGTGACCCCATGCAAATGATGGGCTGAGCTTCAAAAAACGAACTGCGCATGCGTCGTCTCTTGGACGCATCCCAGTGCGCATGCTCACAGTTACGTCGAAATAGCTGCCTAAGACACTGCCTACGACGTGAACATAACCTACGCCCAGCCCTATTCACGTAGTACTGCGTAAACTACGTAAAAAGCTGTTCCCTGGTCCATACCTTTGCATGCGTTGCGCCTCTTATATGAGGGATAACTTTACGCCGGATGTAACCCTTACGCAAATCGCTTAAAACATGCGCCGGGCGCAAGTACGTTCGTGAATCAGTGTATGTCCCTCATTTGCATATTTGCATCACAAATCAATGGGAGTACCAAATGTGTCCAGCGTAACTATGCGCCCACTATACGCCGGCGTAGGCAAGTTACGTTGGTTGGATGAAGTCAGTTTTTTGGCGTATCATAGTTCTATGGGTGCGGCGCATAGATACAACGGTGCATATTTACACTTACGCAGCGTATATCGAGATACGTCGGCGTAAGTGCTACGTGAAATCCGGCCCAGAGTTTTCAGTCTATGATGACCTTCACCGCCAGATAAGAAGCATCAATTTACTCCCTTTTGCTCAGAGAAATGGACAGTCTTATCTAGCTGGTCTGATCCAGTACCGTCATGGCAACGCCCATGTTTTCTTTCACTTTCTATCAGTCACATGTTGTAATCACCCATTTAACTGTTCCTTTGCTACTAAGAAGATATGGACATTGATTGGACTAAACTATACGATCACACGTAAATCACACCTAGAATACACTTGATACATGCCCATATTTTATGCATACTCCTACATATAAAATTGCATAACCTGTAGATGTAAGCTCAGAAACACTTTCACTTTACTGCTTTACTTAGAACTGTGTATTGTGTTTCAGTGTTTAGAATAAAATAGCACCTCATTATCTTAAGTTTTGGACTCACTGTCTCATCACAAAAACGGTCTTATTATTTGTTGACAAAGAATTATTGATTTCAAGCACCTTGTCCCATATAGTACAAAAATAGCAAAGAGGGGAAGGGTACCTAAGGACCCCAGGGACTATTGGAATGGTGCTAGTAAAGATATAATAGACAACAAAGGAATATAGAAAAATTGAAAATAATTTTATTTTTTACAGATAATAAATATATATAAAAAAACATCAATCAAGATGAACAAATACATGATCTCCAAAGGTATAGCAAGAAGACCGGTTTCAGCATTGTACTTGTACTTTTGTACTTGCACAACATGTTTCACTCTAAGAAAGAGCTTCCTCAGGTATTGAACAACACTTTTTATATTAACCCAAATCATGTATTGCATATATACTTTAATATCATATTATGCAGTTATCCCCTGCATATATATTGTTATCTAATGTATCCATTTACCAAATGTAATTATTTGTTTTCTTTGATGCCTAGCATTGCCTGTCCAAAAGCTCCTGAGGAAGCTCTTTGTTAGAGCGAAACATGTTGAGCAAGTACAAAAGTACAAAAGTCAATGCTGAAACTGGTCTTCTTGCTATACCTTCATTTATTTTTTCATCTTGATTGATGTTTTTTTATATATATATTTATTATCTGTAAAAAATAAAATTATTTTCTATTTTTCTATATTCCTTTGTTGTCTATTATATCTTTACTAGCACCATTTCAATAGTCCCTTAGGTACCCTTCCCCTCTTTACAAAAAAGGTCTTGATTTGAAGACCCCCAAATCAGATTTAACAGCTGTCCTAAGGTTTAGGAGTGTGTCTATTGTAATATTTGACTATTTGAATATTTGACTATTCTTCCAGAAGCATATTTGTGAGTGCAGGCACTGATGTTGGAAAAAAGTCCTGGCTCACAGTCTCCGCTCTAATTCATACCAAAGTGTTCTATCGGGTTGGGGCCAGTCCCTCCACCCAAAACTCGCTCATCCATGTCTTAATGGACCTTGCTTTGTGCACCGGTCCAAATCATTTGATGGAGGGGGAATTATGGTGTGGGGTTGTTTTTCAGGGGTTGTGCTTGGTCCCCTAGTTCCAGTGAAGGAAACTCTTAAGGCGTCAGCATACCAATACATGTTGGACAATTACATGCTCCCAACTTTGTGGGAACAGTTTGTGGGTGCCTTTTGCACAGAGAAGCCATGATCCTTCTCTTCTGGGGTCCTCCGCTGGATCCCCCCCCCCCAGTGAGTGCCCCATATCAAGCCAATTGGTATAGGAGCACTCATGTGGGCTTGATTCCGGACTGCCCCCTTCTCTCTCCTCCTCCAATGGCTCCTACTGCTGCCTCCATGTCCAGTGAGGAGGAAGAGAACAGAGAGAGATGCTGCATTCATGGCTTGGGCACAGCACTGGATACAATTTTGGCTCAGGTGAATATTTAAAGGGGCTGGGTGGGGGAGCTGGATAAAAAAGGTTTTTATCCTAATGCAAAAATCAAGTTAAGGTTATGTAGCACTACCTCCGAAGGAGCTGCTGGTCACATTTTGGGTTTGCACGTTACCTTTTAAGCTTCGTTGTCAAGGTAGGAAAGTCCACAGTAAATGCAATGTCCAGACAGATAAAAAACCTTAAACAGTTTGGTTTTATTTTCACTGCAGGGTAACTTGAAGAAGAGAAAGTAGAAGGCAAGAGTAGGGGAAGGTTCAGGCACGCGGTACAGGATGATCAAAAATAGCCAATCAGTCTCCACTCTCAACTATTGAGTGGGTATTGCTCACCCGCATAGTCCACTCTCACATGGTCTAGCAGCCGAGATGATGCACAAACCAATGTCCAGACAGTCTCTGCCACAGACTGTCATGGAATTAACTTTTTCTCTGCCACAGACCCTCAGGATGAACTAGGTCTCTGTCACAGACCTTTTGAATGAACTTGGATGCGTCCAGGAAACCTCTGCCACAGAATTTTAAAGTCCTGAACCTCCAGCCATGCAGTAGAAGAGCCTTTAAGCCGAAATGGCGAACTGCAGGGCTTTCAATATAGTGGATCCCTCCTTAATCAGGTCACTGGGCCTCACCCGAGACACTATCGCTTTGCCAGTCTCCTCCAGGACAGGTCCTCCCCCGGTTTGCTTCATTAAGACAGCTTCCTTCCCTGTGGACAGACAGCTTGGGATCCCCATTTTGGATGGCAGGCCCCAGCCAGCATAACGGGGCCTACCTGACCCTGGACCAACGTGGCCCCGAAGTCAGATTCACACGCACCTCGCGCCAGGAGGGCCACGAGGCGAAGGACCAAATTCGTATTAATCAAACAGGTCTGGGTCCGACTATTGACCCAAACATCCTTAAATTTGAAATAGCACCCCCTCAATGTTGCGGTGGGCGCAACAGTTAAAAAAACTTTTACTTTTACAACTACTTTAAGGGAATAAGAGCAATTTAAGGACAATGATGGTTTGGTGCAAAGTAAGGTTAGGAAATGTTTTCTTTTTACTTCATTAAAGAGGCATCTGAAGCTAAGAGGACCCTATCTTGAACATATTTAAGCTTACCAATGATTTGTCTCTTTATTGCAGCTGTCTAACAATAATGCACACATTTTACTGTCCAGTAATAGCTTTACTAACCCATTAACTAGAAAACATTTTATGCTTAGTAATTTACAAGACTGCAATTTACAGGGACTGGAAAGTAGTTAAGACACAGATCAGAGCAAATGGAAATTATACAAGTAAAGCCTGCTATGTTGGCAGTTCCTCTAATCGTTTCCTTTGATTTTGTTTTATCTTTGTCTGTTCCTTTTTTGTATGGGGTTTCCTTCCTCAGTGATAGTAGCTTGGTGTAAAAGGCATACACCATTTTATCCCTAGAAGAGGGTCTGACCAGGCAGCCTCCTGCTATACTGAAGCTAACTTTCAAGTTCACCTAAAAGATATAGAACAAACTCCATAGCTGGAGTTTTTGTGGGGCACACACTTTTTACTAAAATAAAAATAAAAAATTAATTGAATACCTACAATCCTCCCCTCTGTGCACTGTAACTCACTCCTTGATTCCATTTTTATTTAGGTGACAATGATTCCTTCTCTGCTCCTGAAGCTTTTTGGGATATGCTCGTCACATATGCCAGGAGACATTAGCTTCAACACAGTGGCTGGAGGATGGCTAACCTGGCGGACCTTCATCAGGGATAGACAGACGGTCCCAGGGATGTCAGAAAGCAATATGGGAGTGCAGAATCCAATGTGCAGCAGCAAATTACAGCACGACAAGGCTGGATTTGCTGGATATGTTAGTATGTTTATAGGATAACTCCAGTTAAAAAGTAAAAGGTGGGGATTGAAAAAGCAAACACATGGGGGGGGGGTGTTCCTCTCTAAGGTTAGTTTTTTTTTTTATGTGGATCAGCTTTTCTCTCACCAACAATTCTTTTCCTGATGAATAGTGCAAGCACTCAGGTGTGTAAATACTGGTATTTAATAATGACCTTGTAAATAGGTTTATTTGTGAAATGATAGTGGTGCTGTGGAAACATTGCCATATGTGCCTTGTAGCAATGGGCCAAGCAGTCACCCTCCGGTTCGGTTCGCACCAGAACACCTCGAACAGGCAAAAAGTTCTAGCGGACATGCAAACCCTATTAAAGTCTATGGGACAGGAACATGAAAAATCAAAAGTCCTCATTTTAAACGCTTATATGCAAGCTATTGCTATACAAAGTGTATTAAGACCCAGGTACTGCCCTAGGGAACATGTATCAAAGCAAAAAAAAACATTTTTAAAGTAGAGTTCCACCCAAAAGTGGAACTTCTGCTTAATCCACTCCTCGCTCCCTTACATGCTACATTTGTCATGTCATTTTTTGTGGGGGAGTGGGGGCTTCAGTAGGAGTGGGTCTTCCTGTCCAACTTCCTCCTTCCTCCCAGGGACCGCTTATGCGATACGTCATATCGCCTACGGTGGCCCCTCCCTGTAGGCGATCGCCTGGTACACGTGACAGGTCCCAGGCAATCGTCTGTCCACTCAGGGAGTGCTGCGCCGTTCACACATGCGCAGTGAGTACCCGGCTATGAAGCCGAAATCTGTCACGGCCAGGTGCCCACAGTTACAATGGAGGCACCGGCGAGGAATGGGGGGAAACGAGCGAACAGGTAAGTGTCTGTTTATTAAAAGCCAGCAGCTACACTTTTTGTATAAACATAAAAAAAAGTCTGGAACTCCCCTTTAAAAATATTGTTTTTTTCAGTAGCAGTGATCTTAATAATGCTTAAGGTGAAACAATAAAAATGTGATATTTATTTAAATATCGTGCCTGGGGTCCCCCTTTGTCTGGTTGCAGGTAAAATTTAAATAAAAAATCCATACCAGACCCTAATCTGAGTATCTAGCCTGGAGGTCAAGATAGGTGGGGATAAGCGAGCCCCCCTTCAGAACCATACCAGGCCACACGCCCTCAACATGGGGGGGTGGGTGCACCTTGTCCCCATGTTGATGGGTACAAGAGCCTCTTCCCGACAACCCTGGGATGTGGTTGTCAGGGTCTGCGGGCAGGGGGCTTATCGGAATCTGAAAGCCCCCTTTAACAAGGGGGTCCCCAGATCCCACCCCCCCATGTGATGATATTGGGTACAATGCAGCTCTTATATAGGCAAAGGCGGGGCCACCTCTGATATAACCAGATGACCCGCCCTTCTGACGTCACAAGATGTCACCGAGTGGCCCGACCCTTGCATTTATAACAGCTGTCAAAGAAGACAGCAGTTGCCAGGAGGCCTAGCATGGAGACAGAGCTTTTAAAAAATATATATTTTCCGGGTCCGTCAGGCAGCGTGATTGAAGATGGATGGGGGGGTGTGGATTTTGGGGGGAACCCACGCTGGCGTTGAGTTCCCCTTAAAATGTATACTAGTCTTAAAGGGCCTGGTATCAATTTTGGGGGGACCCCACGCTTTTTTTTCTTAATTTTGTCATAGGGTTCCCCTTAAACACTTTAATACACTGTATTATATGCTCTGCAATGCACTATATACACTGTACTGCATTATATATATTACACTCTTTGCACTATATATTCTCCACTGTATTATATATACTACATTGACTGCTCTATATACTCTGCAATGTATTGTATATACTACACTGATGACACTATATACTCAACACTGTATTATATATACTAGACTCACTGCACTATATACACAGCACTGTATTATATATACTTCACGGACTGCACACTATACTCTGAACTGTATTATATATATACTACACTAACTGCACCATTTACTCTGCACTGTATTATATATACCACACTGACTACACACTATGCTAACTATCTGCTCAATCTCTATTCTTTTACTAATTATGGCAGTTGTGTAAGTAGCAGCCTTATATAGTGTGGGGCGTGGTCTTAGCCCCTAAGCCACGATTGGCCAAAGGCACCCTGGCCAAAGGCAGCTATCTCTTTCCACTAAACATGCCACCACAAGCCTCCTGACTGGCTCTGTACCCATCCCAGACTGCTCCATGCCAGTTCTCACAGGCGTGCCTCCCAGTCCTCATGACTGTTTCACTCACCAGCCCTCTTGGCTGCCTCTGTGGAACACCTGGAGACTTGCCTGGCAGTGTTCTCCTGCTGTCCTCTTTTGCGCCTACTTGCTTTGTGCACTGGTCCACATCATTTGGTGGAGGGGGTATTATGGTGTGGGGTTGTTTTTTCACGGGTTGAGCTTGGCCCCTTAGTCCCAGTGAAGTGAACTCTTGAAGTGTCAGCATACCAAGACATTTTGGACAATTTCATGCTCCCTGCTTTGTGGGAACAGTTGGCCCCTTCCTGCCAGTAGTGTATTTAGGTTTTGTGCTGCCCTAGGCCTGACTAAACTCATGCACCCCCTAATTTAAATAGGACCAACCCCTTTTGGTCAAGGCCTCACCCCTTGCTGTTTAAGACCCGCCCTGAAATTTTCAAATGGGGACACTAGTTCTGAGGGCCTGGGGGGAATTCCCTTATAGTGCATGGATTTCCTCTCACTTCCTGTTTGGCTATGGGGCAGTAAGTGAAGGGAAATCTCTACAATGGGACAGGGATGGTAAACAATAAACTTATACGGGCTATAACCCCCCCCTTACTCTGTCCAAAATGAAAAAAAAATGTTGCCTATAGTTCTACTAAGCAAAAATTTCTGATAATTTTATTGAGAGTGGAGAGGACTAAGAACATATAACCATGCCAATGGTACAGCAAAAATCATATAGCACAGTGAGGAAGGTTTGTGGTCCAGGATGATAGGGCAGTCAAAATTAGAAGCACTGCGCCCCCACACAGCCACCCGCATATCAGAAGCAGTGCAGCCACTTTATGGGGGGGCGCTGGACTAATTTGCCTCTCAGCCCAGTCCGCCCCATAAGACTGGCGCTACACTTAAGCCCTGTACACACGGCCGAGAAATCCTGTCAGGGAAAAAAAATTGGTTTTCCTGATGGGATTCCTGTCAAGCTTGCCGTGCATACAGACGGCCATTCAAAAAGAACTGCCGTTCTTTTGAATGGCAAGAACGTGATATCGACTACGACGAGCCAGGGCTCGTCCCATTCGATGCTGTCGCCGCCATCTTGCTACACCCTACACTACCTTTGTATGCTACCGCGCATGCGTCAAAGTCTCATCAAGCATGTGCAGGTTTACCTGGGGACAGGTAAGCATAATGACGTACAGCAGGAAACACTCTGCCGAGAACCCTGATGAGAAAATAGAGAGAAGGTTCTCTATTTTTATCGTCTGGATTCCCGGAAGTTTTCTCGACGAGAAAGCATACACACACATGCTTTTCACAGCAAAAAGCTCTCCCAGCAGCTTTCTTGCCGAGAAATCCAGTCGTGGGTACGAGGCTTAAGAGTATAGCGCAATTCGACGAGGACTCTTTCCCTGCTGCCCCCCTGGAAAGTGCTGCCCTAGGCCTGGGCCTTGTTGACCTAGGCCAGGATACAGCATTGCTTCCTGCTCCAACATAACTGTGCACCAGTGCACAAAGCTGAATTGGGCTACCTCAGGCTACTGCCACCTGCCTGACTAGATCTGTGTCAGGTAGGGAAACCAATGGGCAGCCTGACCAGTAAATAAAAGCCTCTGACTGAAGCAGATGTCAACCAACAATGCAGCTGTGATCATGAAAACAGCTGGTAAAAAAGGGGCCGATAATCAAGCTTAAAGACAATATTTCGGGCTAGTCTGCACAGAGTTATGGTATCAGTCAATGTGAATGCATGGCAAATACACCTCATATACCTCTCAAAATCCTAAGTACACTATGTAGTAAGTATGAGGACTGTTATTACATTAGGATAGTGAGCACAGAGGGAAAACCTAAGTTAAAGACAAGGTTTAGGTCTGCTTTAAGATCACATTAGCAGCTTGTGAGCAGAGCTTTAATAAGACTACATGTGTCTTGCAGCTCTTAGCACACATGTATGCATAGTATCTTGGGTAATTATAATAAGAAGCTTAGCTGATGGGTCATTGCTACTAACCTTCTGTGAGGTGGCCTTCATGGAT
The DNA here is from genome assembly GCA_029574335.1 of Rana kukunoris. Lineage (NCBI taxonomy): Eukaryota > Metazoa > Chordata > Amphibia > Anura > Ranidae > Rana > Rana kukunoris. Next base: position 86,041,554 of record CM056058.1, on the reverse strand, counting down.
GATCACACAAACCAAGGAAATTAAAAATAGACAATCCCCACATGGACAGCTCATGTTGGCTATTAACTGACAAATTGTTTTTACATATGTAGATTGCTGTCAAAACAGAAGACACCCATCAAAGGTGGTCTGAGTAAATCTAGAAATCACAGGGAAAGCAAACATCTGCAGTATGGATTCACAAGAATTTACATCTGCTTTATAAAATACAAAATAAAAAATTCTAGTGTGGGATTTTTCAATACTACAATGCAAAATCATAAAACCTGTGGCACCCAGTACCTAGAGCTTGTTGTAGTTTGTGCATCATTATTGGTGTTTACAATGCTTTTTTCTTGGTTGTATCTAAAACGCCTAAACAACAACCTCCTACCATGTTCAAAAAACTGGTTGGTCGTTATTTTATGTTTTCATAGTAATGCAGCTTGGTGTGTCTTGGCGAACATTCAGAAAGCAGTATTCATTTGTCTGACCTTAAAGTGGTTTTAAAGCCTCGTACACACAACCGGTTTTCCTGGCAGGAAAACTGCCAGGAGAGCATTTGTCTGGGAATGCCGGCCTTGTGTATGCTCCCTTGCAGTTTTCCCACCAGGAAAACAGCCGAGAATCCCGACGGGAAAATAGAGAACCCTGCTCTCTGTTTTCTCGTCGGGTTTCCCAGCAGAGTGTTTCCTGTCGAGAAAACCGGTTGTCTGTATGCTTACCTGTCTCAGGTAAACCTGCACATGCTTGATAAGAGTTTGACGCATGCACGGGAGCATACAAGTTTGGTGTGGGGTGTAGCAAAATGGTGGCGACTGCATCGAAAGTGACGAGCGCGACTCGTCGTAGTCGATGACGTCACCGCGTTCTTGCCATTCAAAAGAACGGCGGTTATTTTGAATGGCAGTCTGTATGAAAAGCTTGCCAGGAATCCCATCAGGAAAACCAATGTTTTTTTCCTGACAGGATTCTCAGCCATGTGTGCAGACCCTCAAGGTTTTTTACCTTCATTCCTTTTATATGCAGTATCCCCCTAATACTCTCCTGAGCTTCCTCTCAATCCAGCGATGTGCATGAGAGCTGAGCTTCTCCCAGGTCTCTCATTCTTCATTGTCTGTACAAGCAGCGGTAGCCATCGGCTCTTGCTGCTGTCAATCCCAGGAAGTGAGCCAATGAGAAGAAAGCAGGAGGCGGGGATGCTCTGTGAAAAAATGCTGCGCAGAGAAAGTAAGTATAACATGTTTTTTGTTTGTTTTTTCATAAACCTTTAATGTCACTTTTAGAGTCGGTTCACACTGAGGCGATCTGCTATACGACTTCAGGTCGCCTCAAGTCGCCCCAAGTCGCGCTGTCCAGAAAAGCAATGTAAGTGAATGGGAGCCTCCTTAATACACACTACTGAAGTCGCTCCGACTTCAGAAGAGGTTCCTGTACTACTTCAATCAGACTTCTAGGCGATTTGTACCCATTGATTTCAATGGAAGTCGCCTCCAAGTCTGATCACTGTCTTAACTGAAGCAACTTTCCAGGAAGATAACATACATTTCTCAGGCAAACCCTTCCCTCCCCCCTCCCTCCCACAGAGCTGATTGTTGTTTGATTGGCCACTGGAAAGTCTCCTGTCCTGGAGACGACTTCAAGTCGTGTTGTAAATCGCCCCAGATTGCCCTGTGGTTGATGCTCAAGTCGTGTTGGAGTTGCCTTTGAAAGTCGTGCTGGAAGTCATGTTGCCCCAGTGTGAACCGACTCTAACTGCCACCCTGAATTTGGATTGGGTGAATTGGTTACCTAACTGCTTAAGGACCGCCCTCCGTAGATATACTGCGGCAGGACAGCCGCTCTGTGCCGAATCACATACCAATATGTCATCCATGTGCCGGAGTAGAGAGCATGCCCCCTGCCGCCCCAGGTGTGCTGCGATTGGCATTATCGAAGAGAGCACTGTGTAGGTAGGCCAACACAGGGCTCTCTTCTGACAGGAGCAATGTGCTGTTTTTTTCTTCCTGCAAAGCAAAAAAGTGTCAAAAGTGTCAGTTAGGTGTCCGATTTGTTCGTCACAATATCGCAGTCCCGCTGTAAGTCGCTGCTTGCGTCATTACAAGGAAAAAATAAAAATAAATACAAATTCCATAAATATATCCCATAGTTTGTAGATGCCCTAACTTTTTTGCAAACCAATATACGCTTATTGGAATTTTTTATCAAGAATATGTAGCAGAATACATTTTGTCCTAAATTGATGAAGGAATTCGATTTTTTTTTATAGAAAAAAGCAGAAAGTAAAAAATATATATATTTTTTTTCAAAAATTTTAAACCACAGAGGTGATCAAAAACCACCAAAAGAAAGCTCTATATTGAGAAAAAAGGACATACATTTAATTTGGGTACAGCGTCGTGCGACCATGCAATTGTCAATTAAAGCGACGCAGTGCCATATCACAAAAAATTACCAGGTGATGGAGGGGGGATTTTGTTGTGCGTCGGAATTGCATACATACGATTGGAATTTCCGACAAGAACTTTTGTTGTAGAGAAAAATTGAGAACCAGCTCTCAAACATTTGTTGTCAGAAATTCCGACCGTGTGGATGTGGCATAAAACTGAACTCCAAGCAGCCATAAATGACCCAAAGCAATGCAATAGTAATAATTAATCCATTTTAAATAAAAAAAAATGTAATCAGGCAGTGTATATTTGACTTGATACTAGCCTGTTGTAGTCTCTGTACAGCAGAGCTCAAAGAAAGTGAGGGAGAAGAAGCACAAGGAGCCAATCAGGTGTGTTGCAGTGCAGAATATGCTGATAGATGGAGAGAGCAACTTATTCCTTTGTTATATGAACTTTCCCTCTTTTCAGATGCCAGCGCCATGTTGGATGTGGGCTTTTACCCTTTTCTGTGAATCTGATGCATCCACTTCTCATGCATGTCACTGAATTTGATGTTCCATCGGCTGGCTTTGGGACTCTAAAGCAAGCTGTCACAACTATTTCAAATAATAATAGTAAAAAAAAAAAAATGGGGGGAAGAGAACCTGGTCATATGACTTGTCTGAGTCATGTGACTGCCCTCGTAACCAATTACAGAGTGCTTTCTATAAAGCATTCTGCGGTCTCCACACCACAGCCTGTATTTTATGAGATACTCGTACAATGCAGGTGCGGTGTGGTGTAATTACTGCAGTGTCCAGTAGAGAGCAGATAGTGGTAATTCACTGTCTGCTACAAATAGGCCCTTTAGTTTAGGAAAATAGGGAACTCTGCAAAGTGAATGGCTAAATTACCCCAGCATTATGTACAGTACTAGAAAAAAACCTTACTATCACTAAAGGGCATGTTGCATGCTTAGCAGGATAAAAAGGACTTCATCTATAGATGGATAAAATGCATTTATTGGAAACTTGAATTTTGGAGTAAAACGTTACTTTTACATAAAGAAACATTACATGTAGAAACTTTTTTTTTTCTTTTACATTTGCTGGGAGCTCATTAAAGCTGGAAGGCTTTACAGACATTTACTAGTCTCCTGATTCGTTATTCAACCTCACACTATTTCCAGTGCATGACCCCATTTTTAGCCTTTTCTCCACTCAGGGTCTGAATAGAATGTGAACTTTTCAACTTGTTGATATGCGGTGTGAGTGTTACTCTTAACACCATTGCTCATTAAAGCCTTTCTTCCTACTATCCACCAGAAATCCATTTGTCAACAAATCCAAGTAGTAGTTTTCCATGCAGCAAAGAAAGGATTAATTCTTTAGTAAGAATATTGTGTATAGGTTGTCACATTTGGTAAGATATTTGCACATTTAAATAACATATTTTTGTCATACTGGCTGATGAATAAGTAGTACATAGAAGACAGATGTGAAGCCAGCACAACCAGGAATTAAAGCCTGAAATTAGATGCAAGAAAATTATTGACTTTGGATAATATAGGGAGCACTTTGTTTGTTCAAGTATTCATAACTCACTTCCAACCTGCAGCACAATAAACTCAGATTCATAAATTTGTGTATTGAAAATTCCAGTGACGCGGTTAAGACATATGGAGGAAAAACTTTCCAAAAGCCAAAAATTGAAGAAACTGAATTCCTCTTATTTTATTTTTCCAACTAAAGTTTATTATTTTCTGTACTAATTATTGTAAAGGTGAAACTTAAAAAAAAGTCTTCTGCCTAATTTAAACTTTTTTTGCTGGAATTTGTTAACCATTTTTATGATAAATTTCTTTCATGCCTTGACCACCAGTGGGAATTTGAAATCAGCCTAAGGCCTCATGCACGCTGAAGTAAAAAAAATGCATATATATATTCCTCGATTAATCGTAAATTTTTTTGATCGATCAAAATTCTTTTTATCGGTGCTCACCTCACCACCGGATTCCAGGTCTTCAGGGAGTTCTGTCGGAGATTTGGTGACGTTGGAGCTGGCCGTGTCCATCTGAAGTCCTCCTTTGCTGTGCCTTCATATCTGCATGCTGGCGGGACCTTACTATCTGCCACACGCAAGGGCTGTTACACTTCCCTCTATCAATCTGGGATTCTACAGCCATCCACTGGGAGTTGTGAAAGTTCCTTTCACGGGAAATCTACATGCCGACGGACTGATGTTAACCCCTCCTCATCTGGATTTAGCAGTGGTATCGTTGTACACATTTTTATACCATTATCATACTTAGCTACATGTTTTTATGACTGCTTTTGCTACCGTTTGGTATTACTCACACCATTTTTACAGTTTATGTAGCTACATCGATTTTATCTCTAGTGCAATATTTTATTACCTACTTGAAGTCTATAAAAGTTTTAATGCTATTCCCATTGAGCGCTGCCTTTGTGTGTTTTTTTGTATCCTGCTATCCGTTTTTCCAGTGGTTGGTAGCTGCACTGGGAATCAGCCTGCAAGGAGATCAGCTGAAAGTAGTTGGATCTGTATGTGCGTTATAATTAATCAAAATTAGTTGATTAATCAATAATAAAAAAAAAAAAGATTAATCGAACACAAAATTTTTAATCAGTAACAGCCCTAATATAATATATATATATATATATATACAGTATATATATATATATATATTAATATATATATATATATATATATATATATATATATATATATATATATATATATATATATTTATATATATAAGATCCAATTTTTCTGGCAGCATATTGGAGCATTTACTTCATACATCCAAGTGCATGATGCCTAAAGCTCAGTACGCACAGGCCGAATGTCGGACGGCATCGGCTGGTTCAATAGAAACTCATCGCCCATTAGGCATGAATGTGGATTGGGACGTGAATGCGTTTATCGATGCGTCCTAAATTTAATATTCATGATTAATGTCCAATGTAGAGATGGATGCTAGATTAATTTCGGGTGAAGGGATCTTTTGTTTTATTATAATTTTAATTCGGGATAATTTTTCTTTGTTAATTTTAATGAATTATTATGTTATGTGAATATATGTGAATATACTACTATTATTATGATATGTGAATATATGTGAATATACTACGGATTTGTCTATTTTTATCTATTTTTATATGTTTTAATATATTGGTTGTTCAGATTTACCTTATGTTGTGAATCCAACCCATGAACATAATTTGCATGTTTTCTCCTAACAGCTTAAACATGCAATTCTAATTTTATGAAAAACAGTGGAAAATACTGCGCAGGTCTAATGAAAATAATAATTGGATTGGTGGCAAAACCAAACGATTTTACATAAAGATAAACGTGAATGCTGCTGCAGCACAAATGTCAGATGAACAAAATATAAACAGTAAATTGGGTGTGCTGCGCTGCTAAAATTAATACATCAATAGTGAAGGTGATAACAAAATGTGCATTGAGTGCAAAAAAATTGTATATAAAAAACCAACACCAAGTGTTCCAATGTATGACAAAATCATATAAGAAAACAAACTGAATTGACAAAGTTCGTAAAAAGCTCCAGGGAAAAATCAAAGTTCAGTGAGTTCAGAGAAATATCCCAAGTAGGGGATTGAGATACTGCAGGACAGAAGAGAGCCTCCACCTCCACCTCTTATAGTAAATCTGCTTACCAGATAGATAATAATCGTGAGCATCAACAGCACAGCAGGCTGGATTGCCTTAACGGGTATTAAAGTGGAATCCTGTGTGTATCTCCAAGCTTGGTCTCAATGCGGCTGGATCCCAGAAAAACAATCACTCCCAGAGTGTAGCCAAGGGAAGAGAAAGGAAGCCAACATAGAGTAGTAACGTTTTAAAAGTTTAATAAAAGAAATTCGATTGCACTTACAAAAAACGAATCCTTTGGAAGCATATAAATAGTAAGCCGGCCGGCTCTCACAATCCGCCCGTCCTTCCGGATGGTCGTGAGGATAAAAACAATGGTGTCGTCAGCACGCCGTTCCTCCCTACGCCGTTTCGTCCAATAGCAGACTTCATCCAGGGGCACGAGCGGCGCGCTGACTCGCCACCTTTAAATTCATTTGTAACATTCTAGGACCGCCCTTCTCTGACGTCTGGGGATCATGAATGGCGATCGGCCATCTTTGAAGAGGGATCGCTTGCCAATAGTATAAGCACTGTCAGTGCCTTGAACTTTGAAATTTTGTTTAAGATCACCCTTAGTGATAAGATCATCCCAAGCAGAGTTACAGAAAACTCAGGCAGCAATCAACCGTGTTACAAAAAGGGATCGCTTGCCAGTAATAGGAATTGATATCTGAAAATAAGAATATGTAGGCAGAAAAAATATACATAAAAAAGAGCCTCAATTTGGAGTATAAGGGTTGTATGGCAAATACAGCTGGTATGACCACCTCCAAATATGCCACACATTAGTCCACTAATGAAGGGAAAACTTAATTATAAAAAATTAATTAGATAAAAAATATGAAAAATATATATATGCAGATTGATTCCATATATATATAAATGTATATTAAAAATATATATTAAAGAAAGAAAACAAATTAGGGACGATTATTCCATACACACTGAAGTGCACACAGAAAAGGAAAATTGATAGAGTATAAAAAATTGATAGAGTATAAAAAATACGATTCCTTTGTGTGCTGATAGTGTAAATAAAGTGCACACTGAAAATTGGTAGAGTGTAGAAACTCCACAATTCCTTTGTATACTGATAGTGTATATCAATATGGTATGACACTACCAGATAATATATTAGAATGAATATATATTATGCCCTTTATACCAAATGAATATAGCCCAACACGAAAAACATCTGTGTTAGAAGTAACTGTAAAAACAGAAATCCAACTTCCAGCATATATTAACCATGTTGGAAAATCAAAAAATATATGTAAAAGGACAGGATCTATAATAAAATTAGTTCAAAAAAAATTATTTAAAAAAAGATTAATTAAATTGGTGATGCGGATCGACTAGACTAAACAGTGTAACGATGTGAAGTTGTTAATGAGGTGAAACTGATTAGAACTTATTGATTCTCAGATCTACCCAGACATCAGAACAGGTACACAATGAATATAGCCCAACACGGAAAAACATCTGTGTTGGAAGTAACTGTAAGAACAGAAATCCAACTTGCAGCATACATTAACCATGTTGGAAAATCAAAAAATATATGTAAAAGGACTGGATCTATAATAAAATTAGTTCAAAAAATATTTCAAAAGAGATTGATTAAATTGGTGATGCGGATCGACTAGACTAAACAGTGTAACGATGTGAAGTTGTTAATGAGGTGAAACTGATTAGAACTTATTGATTCTCAAATCTACCCAGACATCAGAGCAGGTACACACTACAGTAATGGTAAAAAAAGGAAATCAGCTGTTATCTATAAAAGCGTTGACGTCCGTGTCCACATTTAACCCATAAGGTAGGTATGTCCGGACTCGATAGATCCAAGACATTTCAAGTCTGGAGAGTCCTCTAACTAAGGAACTACCCCTCCAGTGGGGATCAAATTTATCGATCCCCAAAAATATCGTGCCTTCAGGATTACGACTATGATGTAGGTCGTAGTGTGCTGACACTGAATGTTGGGAGAACCCTGATCGAATATTAGTAATATGTTCCCCCAATCGTACTTGCATTGTGCGTTTGGTCCTACCAATATATTGTTTCCCGCAAGGACATTGCAGCAGGTAGACAATGCCAGTAGAACTACAGGTTATAAAGGGTTCAATCTTATGTTCCCTGGAGGTACTGGTTGAAAAAAATGATGTTGTTTTTTTCGTTTTTATTTTGTTTAACGTACAAACCTGGCACCTCCGGCATTGGTGGTAACCTACGATGCCTCTTTGAAAGAAGGAGACCTTTTTCGCCGGAGGGTCCACCACATTGGGGGCTATTTTGTCCCTCAAAGAAGGTACACCCCTAAAAATCACACGTGGATTCGAGGGTAGGAAAGTTTTTTTTTTGAACTAATTTTATTATAGATCCTGTCCTTTTACATATATTTTTTGATTTTCCAACATGGTTAATATATGCTGGAAGTTGGATTTCTGTTTTTACAGTTACTTCTAACACAGATGTTTTTCGTGTTGGGCTATATTCATTTGGTATAAAGGGCATAATATATATTCATTCTAATATATTATCTGGTAGTGTCATACCATATTGATATACACTATCAGTATACAAAGGAATTGTGGAGTTTCTACACTCTACCAATTTTCAGTGTGCACTTCATTTACACTATCAGCACACAAAGGAATCGTATTTTTTATACTCTATCAATTTTTTATACTCTATCAATTTTCCTTTTCTGTGTGCACTTCAGTGTGTATGGAATAATCGTCCCTAATTTGCTTCTTTCTTTAATATATATTTTTAATATACATTTATATATATATATGGAATCAATCTGCATATATATATTTTTCATATTTTTTATCTAATTAATTTTTTATAATTAAGTTTTCCCTTCATTAGTGGACTAATGTGTGGCATATTTGGAGGTGGTCATACCAGCTGTATTTGCCATACAACCCTTATACTCCAAATTGAGGCTCTTTTTTATGTATATTTTTTCTGCCTACATATTCTTATTTTCAGATATCAATTCCTATTACTGGCAAGCGATCCCTTTTCCAAAATGGTCGATTGCTTCCTGAATTCCCCGCTTGTTTGTTTAGGGCGACCTTACTGCAAAAGGTGTTTTCAATGTTTAAGGCAAGCGATCCCTTTTTGTAACACGGTTGATTGCTGCCTGAGTTTTCTGTAACTCTGCTTGGGATGATCTTATCACTAAGGGTGATCTTAAACAAAATTTCAAAGTTCAAGGCACTGACAGTGCTTATACTATTGGCAAGCGATCCCTCTTCAAAGATGGCCGATCGCCATTCATGATCCCCAGACGTCAGAGAAGGGCGGTCCTAGAATGTTACAAACGAATTTAAAGGTGGAGAGTCAGCGCGCCGCTCGTGCCCCTGGATGAAGTCTGCTATTGGACGAAACGGCGTAGGGAGGAACGGCGTGCTGACGACACCATTGTTTTTATCCTCACGACCATCCGGAAGGACGGGCGGATTGTGAGAGCCGGCCGGCTTACTATTTATATGCTTCCAAAGGATTCGTTTTTTGTAAGTGCAATCGAATTTCTTTTATTAAACTTTTAAAACGTTACTACTCTATGTTGGCTTCCTTTCTCTTCCCTTGGCTACACTCTGGGAGTGATTGTTTTTCTGGGATCCAGCCGCATTGAGACCAAGCTTGGAGATACACACAGGATTCCACTTTAATACCCGTTAAGGCAATCCAGCCTGCTGTGCTGTTGATGCTCACGATTATTATCTATCTGGTAAGCAGATTTACTATAAGAGGTGGAGGTGGAGGCTCTCTTCTGTCCTGCAGTATCTCAATCCCCTACTTGGGATATTTCTCTGAACTCACTGAACTTTGATTTTTCCCTGGAGCTTTTTACGAACTTTGTCAATTCAGTTTGTTTTCTTATATGATTTTGTCATACATTGGAACACTTGGTGTTGGTTTTTTATATACAATTTTTTTGCACTCAATGCACATTTTGTTATCACCTTCACTATTGATGTATTAATTTTAGCAGCGCAGCACACCCAATTTACCAATTCTAATTTTATACATTTTTATCCAATTTTTAAAAGTTTAGGCTCCTGTGTTTACATATAACTAATGCAAAAAAATTTTTTGGAACTCTGAGAGGGCTCTGCGGGGTCCGTTCCATAGTGTAATGGAGTCATTTTTCTAGTGAAGTACACAGAGTATTAATGTCTGTGTACATCTCATACATTAAACATGGTAGTTTTTACTTGTTTTTTAAAAAAAGTTATTACTCACCTTTCGGTGTCAAAATCTGATCTATGGCTTACATGGGTCTTTTTTGAGATGACTTAAGTTTTCTTTTGAGTATTAGTATTATTATTCAATTTCAGACATAGATTATATGCATTTCCCCCGTTAATGTGTACATATCCCTTTATTGTATTGGTTATGGCGCCTGACGTCATGTCCGGAGCGCATTTAGAATGTGCGTTGGTTGTGGTGCCTGACGTTACGTCTGGAACGCATTTAGAATGCGAGTCTACTTCCTTTCCGGCGCTGAGTCGTGGAACGCACGCTCTGACGTTGAGGCTGAGGCGTGGAACGCACGCTCTGACGTTGAGGCTGAGGTGTGGAACGCACGTCTAGTGACGTCACACCCGGAACACACACAGTATGGATGTCATCGGATGGCGGGCTTTCCACTGAGTTCCGGAGACACCACTATCTGGAACGCACGCTCGGCCTGTCAGTGAGGTATGGAACGCACGCCAGAGTTGTATGGCGTCTCCATACCGGAAATGGTCGGAACAATCGGACCAGGATATTTCCTGATACACAGGTGGGCTTGATTCACAATTAGGGGGTCTACACCTATTTAAACGAGGGGGTTTTGGCAGCCAGTCACCCTTTGAAGAAGTGTATTAACACGAAACGCGTCAGGGAGACGCTGCTGTTGATTTTTTACATGCGTTGTTCATTGCTGTAACTGTAAGTGCATCTGCTTATTAAAATTTTTCGTCCAGCTACAGTATTATGCTATGTTGCCTTTTTCTCTTTTTCCTTTCCACCTGTGACCGAATGTAATGCTGGAAATTTGAGAGATATATGTCTACAAGCCTTATGATATCAGTTTGGATATTGGCCGCTGATCCTCTGTTGGTGGAGACACGTCAGGACATCCTTCTGGTTATAAGCCTATTTTGACTCATGGAACGTATGTTCACCTGAGTCAAAAGTTTCTGGTAAGCCTGCATCGTCTTTGGTGGAGGGTTCTGTCACCGTTATTCAAGGAATTGCACTGAATTGATCTGGTGTTTCAACATTTCAACAGTTGGAATTACACTTCTTTGCAATTATTTCAGTGGACTTTTTTTCAAACTTCAATGTTTTGACATTTACACTGGGTGCTTAATTTATTTTTTATTGCTTACTAATGAGTTTTAACTATATGTAGATATAATTAGTGCTTTAGTTTGTATAGCGCGACACTTTTTTACTTCTAGAATTCTTTTTGCTTCCATCAAACAGCCGTGTCAGCTGCTTTAAAATATTGTTTCCATTTAGCAGCGCGGTGTCACGCACCATACTTATCGGTTCAATAGAAACCGGCCAACATTCGGCAAAAAAAGTCTGCTGACCGGCTCCCAATCAACGCTCTCAGACACTGACTGAGAGTGCTGACTGGAGTGTTCTGGCGGGGGCTGTCCCCCTGTAAGAACACAATAGAACAGCAGGGGAGATTGTTGTCTTAAAACTGGAACTGTTAGTACAGCGGCTTCGACCTGAGCTGTCAGTTTTTTTCTTCCATTCAGCCTGCTGGGTTGAACAAAAAAAATAGTAGTCTGTACTAGGTATAAGAGTGGAAGTGCTTCAAACTACTGAATGGCCACAGAAGGCAGAGAGCTGGCACGAAAGACACAGCAGAAGCAGAAACAGTGTCATATCATATCATATTGCAATGATTATAGATCAAGTGATTTCAAACATTGAATTTAATCAAATTGATCACCACAACTATTTGATTCTGCTTAGTAAAAGCAGTCATTTAGTGACATTTTGTACACCAGATTTCTTTTTTTTAAGCAGATGTTATATCAAGCAGTCATAGGTGTGCAAAGCCTATTGCATTAGGGTGTGCACCTCAAAGCTTCAACACACATGCATGTGCAACATATTTACTGGCCTCTTCCCCGCTTTCCATCCAAGTGGGAAGCAAGGGAGCACACAGGGGGACCCGGGAGGCAGAATGAAGAGAAACAGGGACAGGAGGGGTGGCATATATTGGTAACGTTCACCTTTATTTTCCTCCGGTGGCAGCTGAATTTCGGCAAGAGGGAAAGGAGAAGAAGCCTACTTCTGCAGGAAAATACAGATCAGTTCCACTAACTTCCATCCTCCGCCTCTCCGATCCAGGCATCGGGGTCTACAAGGAAAGATCGTGGTTTACCTGTCGCCTGCCCACAATCGACAGGTAGATCGCAATTTACAGGTTGCCAACCCCAGGATTAGGGTGTGCCCAGGCATGCCTGGCACACCCCTTGTGCACGCCTATGCAAACAGCTATATTGTTGTTATGTGTATGGCCAGCTTAAAGTATAGTAACAATTCAGGCTTGTGTCACTTGTTCACTGTTGAGATGCTATAGATTCTCTACTGTACAAATGACTATATTTTTGTACAGTAAAAGTACAGCAATATTGTGGGGTCACAGTAATGGGAGCAAAGACTGGCAAAATTATTGGCTTTTAAAGTCATATTCTTTCTTTTTTCACCTCTTCCAAAGCAAATATGGTAATAAACAAAGAGACTACTGTATATTACTTATGTACCAATACATGCAATTAGAGACATATACAGTACATATATTCTGCTGAGAATAATACAATTTAGAAATCAAAATGCCTAGATTCCTACATTTCGAAATTTGCTTCATGTACACATAAGCAAGAAAATATTTATGCAGATTGATAAATTAACCATTCTTTTATCGCAGTTCAAAGTAAACTGAAGACAACACACTGGGTGTTCCAAGATTTGCAATGAAAACAGGGGGAACTTGGCAGGGAAGTCAGGGGATGGGCAGTTATTTGTACAGATGAGAGCTGGCACTGAGAGGTTAATGTGGCTTCCCTTGGAGCTGTACATAATCAGCTTAGCACTGAATGGTCAAGTAATGGTCATTGCCATTAGCATTCTTCAGAAGGACGCAGGTATTTATTTATTATGCCCCCCATCAACATTATTTCCTTCCCTTACTTTGAAAACAGGATAACAATTCTGCAACACAAATTTCTGACAGAAGTATGTGGAGTCTGAGAATACTTCTGCTGGGGGATCCCTTGGATTATTAATTCTTAACAAGTCTACTTTAGGTTAGGATTGTATATGCTTCTTTTGTCTGTGTGATCTCCAATTTTCCACAACTGTAGAATTGCCCATAGTAGTTTACTAGTACCTGTCAGGGAAATGTCCGTAGAAGTACTAGCAAACTTGCCAGTAGAAGAAATGGAAGCCATAGGCTCATCATGTGACAGGAAGATCCTCCTGCTGGTCTATAAATGGCTGCCACTGTCTGATCCAAATTGCTGGATTGTCGTCAGCCTTCCTGAGTTCCTGAGTCTCTGTATTATTACTGTTTGGATTTCCTGTTGTGACCCGGCTTGTTCCTGACCTGTCTGATCCGCTCTCCTGGTTTGACCCCCTGGCTTGCTTTACTGACTTGTTACCTTCTCCAGCACCCGATCCCAGCTTGTTTCACGGACTTTGCTTCAGTTATCTGTTCCTGTCTGTTTTCCAACACCAGACCTTGGCTTGTCTCCATTCCTGCAAACCTGCATCTCCTGCCTGGATCCACAGTGTTTGATCCCCAGCCGGCTTCAACTGTTGCTCTTTGTGCACACCTTGCCAAGTATTACCGAGGACTCCTAGAGACTGCAGCCCAGCGGTGTTTACTGTATTCTCCAGTATTCTTCAGACACTCACCAGCTCTTCTCTCCTGGATCCATCTGGCAACCTGTGCTTCTTTGGGCATTACACCCTCTGTACCCAACCTCAGGGGTGTACTGCACTTAGCCGCAAGGGGAGCCCTCTCGGCATTTCGGCCTCCAACCAGGTACGTGACAGTACCTCTGTGACAGTATTACCTATCACCAGGGCTTTTTTCTCAACAAATAGGTACAGGAACTTCCCCCTTCCGAGTCAACTCTTGTCTTCGCCCCCTACCCACCTCAGAACACCATTCAATGGTTCCACCCGCTACCCACCTCCGAGTAATGCCCCTTTTAGAAAATGAGGAAAAGATGATCCGCACTCCGGTCATTAAACAATTGACATATTTATTAACAAGCCACAGTAGACAAATGCAAATAGGAAAGGTTGATGTGTTTCAGCCTATAAGTCCTAATGCCGCATACACACGATCATTTTACGGCTTGTAAAAAACGACGTTTTCAGCATCTAGAAAAAACGTTGGTTTTAAAATGATGTTTCCCACACACGCTGTCCGTTTTCATCAGATCTCTTCATAGGAGACAGCGGCGCTGCACAAGCCCCTCCCCACTCAGTGAGCAGAGAGGGACTTGTCATCCGCCGGCTCAGCGGAGATCAGTGGAGAGATCTCCCGCTGAGCCGGCTGGAGCTGGTGGACTCCGTAGCGACAAAGAAGTACCATCTGTGAATATATTGGACTCTCATCTACCCTACAGAGAGATTTTCTATTTCACAGAACAACAATCTAAGCATCAGCAGACTTAACTGGGGCAGGTTAACTTAACCACTTCTGGACCTGCTCACGCCAAGATACGTTGGCACTTTGAAGAGGAATATCGTTGTTATGGCAGCAGCTTCCATAACCCCAGTATCCTCTTCTATAGCGAGTGGTCCAGTTTCAGATAAAAGTGGTCTATTCAGCAGATTCGCCTCAAGGTTACTATTATCCGCGGCGGCAGCGCACTCCGGTGTCCTCCGCAGCTTACTGGAGCCGCTGGCAGCGGCGGAGACGAACGGATCCTTCTTCCTGCTTGACATGGAGCTGCCATGGACATGGACCCAACTCTATACCATTGCAGCACGGAAGCAACGTCAAAACGTCACTTCCGCCCACAGCTCTTAAAGGAACAGTTTTTTTTTTTATTGCATTTTTTTATTGCATTTTTTTATTGCATTTTAGTGTAAATATGATATCTGAGGTCTTTTTGACCCCCGATCTCATATTTAAGAGGACCTGTAATGCTTTTTTTCTATGACAATAGGAATAAAAGTATTTTTTTTTTTAAAGAACGGTGTAAAAATAAAAAATAAAATAAATAAGAAAAACCTGTCCCGCCGAGTTTGCGTGCAGAAGCGAACGCATACATGAGTAGCTCCCGCATATGAAAACAGTGTTCAAACCACACATGTGAGGTATCGCCACGATCGTTAGAGCGAGAGCAATACTTTTACCACTAGATCTCCTCTGTAACTCAAAACATTAAACCTGTAGAATTTTCTAAACATTGCTTATGGAGATTTTTAAGGGTAAAAGTTTGTCGCCATTCCACAAGCGGGCGCAATTTTGAAGCGTGACATGTTGGGTATCAATTTATTCGGTGTAACATCATCTTTCACTGTATAAAAAAAAAATAAGCTAACTTTACTGTTGTCTTATTTTTTTATTTAAAACGTGTATTTTTTCCCAAAAAAGTATGCTTGTAAGACCGCTACGCAAATACGGTGTGACAGAAAGTATTGCAATGATGCCATTTTATTCTCTAGGGTGTTAGAAACATTTTAGAAAATATAATGTTTGGGGGTTCTAAGTCATTTTCTAGCAAAAAAAAATATTTTAACTTGTAAACAAAAAAATCTCAGAAAGAGGCTTGGTCCTTAAACTGTTAACAGGTACCCTTCACACACACTAACAGTAGCCGCTACCATGTGTTTTATTTAGGACATGCACCATTTACAGCATCTGCTGTAGCAGTTCTGACCTTTAAGAAATGCTCGTGACACTCGCTGCTGCACCCAGAAAGAAATGTAAGGCCCCTGTGACACGGGTGCTCTGATCAGGTCCGCCTGTCAGTTTTTCAGGCAGACCTGATTGGACACTCCATGAACCTCATCCGATATCCACATAAAGAAGAGCAGGGCTCTGACAAGTCCATCTCTGCATGGACCTGTCATCCGTCTGCTCAGTAAAGTAAAGATATTACAAAACATACAGTTGACAACAGCAAAATTAACTGGATTTAAAATAAAAAACACTTAAAAATTGTTGCCTGATCTTTTGTTTCATGCAGGGTCCAATTTGCAGAGTAAATCCAATGTGATGTATCTGAGTAATTGGCTCTCTTGAATAAATCTTAGCAATCCTTCTTAGTTTTGCAGTAGTTCAGAGCTGCTGAGCTACCAAGCCAGTCATCTTTTTTGGTCTTGAAAAGGAAGTTAGCTTAATCAATCAAAGGGTCTAAAATGGTATGCTAAAGGAACATTTAAGGCATGTTATACACAGTGCAAATGTATTTCTTGCAACCACGGAATTTGCACGATTCCCTCATCAACACTGACAGTGCCGACAGGGGAATCCCTCCTGCTAAACAATTGTCTGCTCCCGATTGGGGGGGGGGGGGGGGGTGTTTGGGTGAAGTCATCCCTGCTGGGAGAAGACAGTGATTGTCGCTAGTGGCTATAGCAGCCGCTAGCAATAATCGCAAGAGAATCCGGCAGGCTGGTTGTACCCAAGTTGATTGATTAATCAACGTGGTACATTCAGCCTGCCCATTAAAGGTTTGAATCTCGGCCGAGATTCAAACCGGGGTATGGACAGCCTAATGCCGCGTACACACGATCGTATATTCCGACAAGAAAACCGTGGATTTTTTTCCGACTGAATTTTTGCTCAAACTTGTGTTGCATACACACGGTCACACAAATGTTGTCTGAAATTCTGACCGTCAAGAACGCGGTGACCTACAACACTACAACGAGCCGAAAAAAATGGGATGAGAAAAATGGGAGACACCCGCCGAATAACGTGAGACCCACCGTGATAGCTGTTAAATAGCTGAGGGCGGGACCACCCGCCCTAGCTGAGGGCGGGACCACCCGCCCCCTCTGACACATCAGGGAAACGCAGCAGGGTTACCCAGTGACATGTACGGGTGACCCCGCCCCCCTCTGACGCAACTGAGATTTCCCATAGACTTTAACGGTGTTTGCGTGTTCAAACACATTTTTTGCCTATTCGCATGTTCTGCTGCGAACCGAACCGGGGGTGTTTGGCTCATCCCTACTCTGCAGCAAGGTTCAACAGTGCTGTACACATTGTCCACATTTCTTTCCGTGATAATATACTCAGCATATTTATCACTACCAGGTGTGTCTGTCTTTTTCTGGTAACAATCCACAGCCAGGATATCTGTATTTTATACTTGTATTCTTGAAAGTCTTTGTAGTCATTTTTTATCTAACCAGGTGTGCCAGAGGGGCTGAGGTCATTCTTGGAGTTGAGGCGCAGAACAGAGCACTCATAATAAAATGTCAGGTATTGGCTGTTAATTACATTGAGCTCACTCCACTGAAGTCATAACTGGAATGTTATACATCCATTTTCTTATGTCAAAGACTGTACACCATTACTCTATGGCAGCTACTGTTTTGCTTAATACAAGAATCTTCCTAAACCTAATGATGAAAAATCAAATTGAACACAAGCCCGTTTTCTAATGTGTTGCAGGTTGACAGCCCACAACATATGTTAGTATGCGGGCCCTGTCATATCATGCATGTGGTCCAATGTGACCAAGAATTAGACATGTACAAAAATAAATTTGAATTTAAAAAATGAATTTTAACTCGAAAATACATTTGAATTTAAAAATGAATTTGGATTTAAAATGGAAACATATTGCAATAAATACAGTAAGGTATACAAGTGAAATAAGATGATGATTGCTACTTCGGCTACTCTATAGAATATAAAAGAATAGAATAAAAAAAAAAAAAACTGAATTGACTAGAATACAAAATAATAGAATAGAACATAATAAAATAGAAAATAATGGAATAAAATAGAATAGAAAAGAATAGAAAAATATAGAATAAATTAGAATGGAATAGGATAAAATAGAACGGATAAACCCATCTTCCGAAAATTAAAATTTTGAATGGATTTGAACATAACGAAAATCCAAAACAAATCCGAATATACAAAACAAATTCTTAAAATGAATCATTCTAATATAACAAATGTGATGAAACAAAAGTATTAACTTAATTAACTAATCCGAAAATTGAACAAAACATATTTTTTCCATCGTGCACATCTCTACTAATGCTCTGTACACACGATCAGTTTGTCTGATGAAAACTGACCGAAGGACCGTTTTCATCGAACGAACCGATCGTGTGTGTGCCCCATCGTTTTTTTCTTATGGTTAAAAAAACGATCTGGAATCACATTAGCTGAGAGAAGGAGAGAAAGTGCGGGAGAAGAGAAACATTGGCATACTAGTCAGACACAACGTGCAAAGGTGTATCTGCTTTGGAAGAATAAATCACCTCTAATGTTGGGTAGGCTACATGTGTGGATGTTGCTGCATTATATAAAACTATTAGTTTTGTTTTTTACATTTTAGTTTGGGGGGGCCTAGACAATGTGCATACTTTTAAAGGATGTTTAAAAGGTTTAAAGACATTGCACTTAATTGTTGCATCTGGTATTCTAAATAGCCAGTATAAAGAAAAAGTCATTCTGAAATAAGGCCCTGTTATGCCGATTGACCGTTTTCATCGGACGAATCGATCGTGTGTGGGCCCCATCAGTTTTTTTCCCATCGGTGAAAAAAAATAGAACCTGTTTTAAATTAGAAAAAAAACGATCGTCTGTGGGGAAATCCATCGGTCAAAAATCCATGCATGCTCAGAATCAAGTCGGCGCATGCTCGGAAGCATTGAACTTTTTCTCAGCACGTCGTAGTGTTTTACGTCACTGCGTTGGACACGATCGGATTTTTAACCGATGGTGTGTAGGTCCATTTTCATCAGATTAACCGATCGTGTGTACAGGGCATACGAGTAATAGAATAGTACAATAGATCGCTTATAAAATGTGTGCATAGCCCAAACAAGTTTTGGAAAGAGTAGGGTAGGGGGTGAAACCCCTGTTATATTTTGTTCTCAGTGCCTTGTTGAGGAGATTATGTCAGCAATGCAACAGGAAGGGAGAGAAAATCTCTACGAAGCAATTAGGTTCTCTCATCTTAGACAGTTGTCACCAGCACAGCTAAGTGTCCCCATGGACAATTTTTCCACCTACCTTTTGCTCTGAAGACAGCTGTAAAATTATACATTTCTGATCAATTTCTGTCTCAGTGACAATAGGCATAAGTAGAGAGGGAAGATCTCCCAGCTGGGGCACAGAAAATAATAATAAGTTCTAATCCTTCTGCAGTTTATTCAACAGAAAAAGAGTATTGATTATACAGTACATATGTGTTAAAAGCCAAAAAACTGACATGGTGTTAGTTGGTAGATGTTCATACAGTCGATTAAATCACGTGTTCTCCAGATTCCATGTCCATCGCAGCAATTATTTGCTTCTTTGCTATCAAAGTGGATGTAAACCCTCCATACACCCAGTAAAGGGAGCCTCAGATGATACACAGAGATTAACCAAATCTCCCTACATAGGTTTTGTATGTATATCTGCTGTCTTCACATTTATATACTGTTTAGAAAGTTCAGATTTTGTTAGGAGATTTTCTCAGCCTGGTTATAGGTGATGTCTGGTCATACAGCCAAGATAGTTAACATTGCTGATTGGAGGAAAGGCACACACCCCCTCTCCTCATAGGCAGAGACTCTCATGCAGCGTATACACGATCACTTTTCGCCATGAAAAAAAAAAACTTTTTTCATCATGAAAAAAAATAATGTTTTTCCAACTTCATCATTAAAAACGATGTTGCCCACACACCATCGTTTTTGAAAAATGATGAACAAAGGGTGGTGACGTACAACACGTACAACGGCACTCTAAAGGGGAAGTTCTATTCACCTTTGGGCTGCTTTAGCTGATTCCTTGTTAGTAAAAGACGTTTCGCGCTTTTCTGTCTGTTACAGTGTGATGAATGTACTTACTCCATTATGAATGGTAGTTTTACCAGAACTCCCGTCACCAGAGCTCCCGTCTCATAACTTGCTTCTGAGCATGCGGGGGTTTAAAACGTCGTTTTAGCCCACACACGATCATTTTTTACAACCCGAAAAAAAAAAATCTTTTAAAACGACGTGAAAAAATGCAGCATGTTCGATTTTTGCAGCACAGTTTCAGGGTCTTGGCAATCTTCTTATAGACTAGGCCATCTTTATGTAGAGCAACAATTCTTTTTTTTCAGATCCTCAGAGAGTTCTTTGCCATGAGGTGCCATGTTGAACTTCCAATGACCAGTATGAAAGAGTGAGAGCGATAACACCAAATTTAACACACCCGATCCCCATTCACACATGAGACCATGTAACACTAATGAGTCAAATGACACCGGGGAGGGAAAATGGCTAATTGAGTCCAATTTGGACATTTTCACTTAGGGGTGTACTTACTTTTGTTGCCAACGGTTTAGACATTAACCACTTCCATACTGGGCACTTAAACACCCTCCTGACCAGACCAATTTTCATCTTTCAGCGCTCTTACACTTTGAATGACAATTACTCAGTCATGCAACACTGTACCCAAATGATTTTTTTGTCCTTTTTTCCCCACAAATAGAGATTTCTTTTGGTGGTATTTGATCACCTCTGCGGTTTTTATTTTTTGCGATTTTAATGAAAAAAAATGAATATTTGGAAAAAAAATGATTTTTTCTCTGTTTCTGTGATAAAATGCTGCAAATTATGAATTTCTCTTCATATATTTTGGCCACAATTTATACTGCTACATGTCTTTGATAAAAATAACCCAAAATTGTTGGAAATTATTTGGTCTGTGTGGAAGTTTTAGAGTCTACAAACTATAGTGCAAATCATAAAAAAAGATCACATCTGATCACACCTGATGTACTGAAGGCCTATCTCATTTCTTGCGACCCTAACAAGCCAGGAAAGTACAAATGGCCACAGATGGCACTGAGGCGGCACAGATGGCACTGAGGCGGCACAAATGGCACTGAGGCGGCACAAATGGCACTGAGATGGGTACTGATGAGATGGGTTCTGATGTGCACCTATAAGGCCTGTGTACTGGTGGACACAGATGGGCACTAATGAGGCAGCACAGATGGCACTAATGAGGCGGCACAGATGGCACTAATGAGGTGGCACAGATGGCACTGAGATGGGTACTGATGTGCACTGATTGACTGCGGCACAGGTGGGCACTGATGAGATGGCAAAGGTGGGCACTGATGAGGTGGCAAAGGTGGGCATTGATGAGGTGGCACGGGTGGGCACTGATTGCAGATGTGCACTGAGGTGGCAGATGGGCACTGGGCACAGGTGGTACTGGTGGCACAGGTGGGCACTGATGGGCACGGTGGTACTAGTGGGCACTGATGGGCACGGTGGTACTGATGGGCACAGTGGTACTGATGGGCACGGTGGTACTGGTGGGCACAGGTGGGCACGGTGGTACTGGTGGGCACAGTGGTACTGGTGGGCACTGGTGGGCACAGTGGTACTGGTGGGCACAGTGGTACTGGTGGGCACAGGTGGGCACTGTGATACTGGTGGGCACGGTGGTACTGATGGGCACAGGTGGTACTGGTGGGCACAGGTGGGCACGGTGGTACTGGTGGGCACAGTGGTACTGGTGGGCACTGTGGTACTGGGGGGGCACTGTGGTACTGGGGGGCACAGGTGGTCCTGGGGGGCACACTGTGGTACTGGGGGGCACATGTGGTCCTGGGGGGCACAGATGGTCTTGGTGGCACTGATTGGTCACTTTTTTTTTTCAAATCGCTCTTTGCTCCGTTTGCTCTCCCTCCTCACACGCGCTGTCTGTGTGAGGAGCGAGAGTCGGCAATGAGAGATGATCTCATATGTTTACAGCTGCGGCCGTCAGGAAGTGGTTGTGTGTTGAGTTATTTTGAGGGGACATCAAATTGACACTGTTATGAAAGCTGTACACTCACTACTTTACATTGTAGCAAAGTGTAATTTCTTCAGTGTTGTCACATTGAAAATATAATAAAATATTTACAAAAATGTATGGGGTGTACTAACTTTTGTGAGATACTGTACATACACTCACATACATATACATACTTAGGTGCACATGTACATACACACATACTAACATATACCAGAAAAGCATGGAGACAGCGATCCTGGGCATTGGCGGGCTAAGACATGCTCAGACATGAGTCTGAACCCACCTAATCTATCCAACTAAGAAGATATCAAAGCAGACAGCCAATCATAGGCGGCAGAGGCATTCCTCACCTCACAACATCACATATACAAGCCTTGTATGCATGCAGCTGCAGGGTGGGGTATGCCTCTGATGACTATGATTGACTATCTGCTTTGGCAGTTTCCTAACGGGAGGCTCATCCCTAGTCCAGAGGAGGAGTGGCTACAAAGGTTGTGCAGTTTAACCACTTGCCGCCTGCCATATAGCAAAATGATGGCAACACTGATCTGATAGAGACTCTTTACCACGTGATCAGCCATGTCCAATCACGGCTGATCACGATGAAAACAGGAAAAGCCGGTAATCGGCTTTTCCACACTCACGTCTATCGGCTGCTCCTCTGACAGGGGGGGTTTGTGCTGATCGATTATCAGAGCATCCCCCCCGAGGATGCCCACACTGGACCACCAGGGATGCCACCAGACCACCAGGGATGCCCACCATAGGTATGCCACCCTAGACCACCAGGGATGCCAATCAGAAATAAAAAATTGATGCCTAATGGATGCCAATCAGTGCCCACAATGGATGCCAATCAGTGCCCACAATGGGCATCACTGATTGGCAGGCATTATTGTTTGGCTCTGATTGGCATCCATTAGTACAACACATTACAGTACATCAGTGCCACCTAGCAGTGTCCATCCACGCCCATCCGTGCTACCTAACAGTGCCCATCCATGCCACCTATCAGTGCCCATCCCTGCCACCTATCAGTGCCCATCCATGCCACCTATCAGTGCCCATCCGTGACGCCTATCCGTGCCCATTCATGCCGCCTATCCATGCCCATCCATGCCGTCTATCAGTGCCCATGACTTGTCATACTCTGCTCCCAATAACAGAATGCTGCGCAAGTGATGTGGCGGCCAACTGCGCATGCGCGATGCGTTCCAAACGCATCTGCGATGCGTTCCAATGGATTTAGGACAGTACACACCAGCGAAACCTCGTTCGGCATCCAGGCTCTTTCCTTAACATATAAAACAAAGTATCACAAAACATAAGCCAAAAACAATTTCCTGGTTAAAAATGATAAAACAGCGCATAAAAAGTCCAATATAGATCAAGATGTTGAAGGAAAGTCCATAGATCAGTTTTAAAGTGATTTGAAGGAAGTTTCATGGAATAATTGTACACCCTCCACCGGTTTCCAATCTCCACCAAACGTGAGGCACACTCCCCCGCAGGGGTTCAAACTCACCAGAAACTCAAAGAAAACAGGCCTTAAGCATAAGATGTCCTGATCAGACCTCCAACATCATTCCAGAAGCAGCAAGGGTTAATGAGTCAAACAAACAATTCTATAGAGCAAAGCCCAGGACAGCTGGAGAGCCGGTCCTCCAGCTGTCCTGGGCTTTGCTCTATAGAATTGTTTGTCGGTTCTCCCCGGTACCGGAGCCATGGCGTCCTCCAATGCGCTCAACAAGCAGCCGCCGATCCAGTCCACGGCCGGGGCCGTCCCTGTCCGCAATGAGAAAGGAGTTTGACTCATTAACCCTTGCTGCTTCTGGAATGATGTTGGAGGTCTGATCAGGACATCTTATGCTTAAGGCCTGTTTTCTTTGAGTTTCTGGTGAGTTTGAACCCCTGCGGGGGAGTGTGCCTCACGTTTGGTGGAGATTGGAAACCGGTGGAGGGTGTACAATTATTCCATGAAACTTCCTTCAAATCACTTTAAAACTGATCTATGGACTTTCCTTCAACATCTTGATCTATATTGGACTTTTTATGCGCTGTTTTATCATTTTTAACCAGGAAATTGTTTTTGGCTTATGTTTTGTGATACTTTGTTTTATACCTTGAATAGATGAATTTATTCATTTATTTTAAACAGCTGCTGAGATATATATATACTGCTGAATTGCTCTAAGTGGGACCAATATTCAATTGAATTTCACTTATTTTATATATATTATATTTTATTTATTTTTTATATCTATTCCTTTGATAAAAGTAATCCTTGTCCTTAGCGCCGAGAAGTGCACTATTGATATTCTTCGATTGTGGTCCTCCCCTCCTTTTTTGTGCACTCTTCTTTATCTTTCCTTAACATCCCCGTGGATTGGAGGATGTTAAAAAAAGAGCCAGGAGGCCGACCGAGCGGAGCGACTGGCCACTTTCTCCTAAGTCCACGTCGCCCTGAATGACGGCTTCGCTGGTGTGTACTGTCGTAAATCCATTGGAACGCATCACAATTGCGTTTGGAACGCATCGCGCATGCTCAATTGGCTGCTACGTCACTTCTGGAACATTGTATGATAGGGAGCCGAATATGACGCGTCACCCATCCATGCTGCATATCAGTGCCACCTATCAGTGCCCATCAGTGCTGCATATTAGTGCCCATCATCAGTGCCCATCAATGCCACCTCATTGGTGCCACCTCATCGGTGCCCATCAGTGCCACCTTATCAGTGCCCATCAGTGCAGTACCATCGGTGCCCATCAGTGAAGGAGAACACCTACTTATTTACAATGTTTTGTAACTGAAACAAACATTTTCGGTAATTTTTTTTTTTTTTTTGCAGAAAATAATAATCCCAGAGGTAATCAAATACCAACAAATGAAAGCTCTACTTATGGGAACAAAATGATAAAAATGTTGTTTGGGTACAGTGTAGCATGACCGCGCAATTGTCATTCAAAGTGCAACAGCGCTGAAAGCTGAAAATTGGTCGGGGCGAGATGGTGTATAAGTGCCCTGTGTTAACTGGTTGCCAACCAGCCACCGTCATTCTACGGCAGCAGGTCGGCTCTCCTGGGCGAGAGCCCGTAGCTATACGTCAGCTACTTTGCGGCCCCGCTCGCCCCCGAGTCCCGCGGCGCTTGCCTAGCGGGTACGATCGCCACCGGGCACACACGATCGATCGGTACAGAGCGAGGACCGGGAGCTATGTGTGTAAACACACAGCTCCCGGTCCTGTCAGCGGGGGAAACATTGACCTTCTGTTCATACAATGTATGAACGGAAGATCAGTTATTTCCCCTAGTGAGGCCACCCCCCCCATACAGTTAGAACACACCCAGGAACACACTTAACCCCTTCCCCGCCCCCTAGTGTCACTGCCAATGGCATTTTTATAGTAATCCAATGCATTTTTATAGCACTGATCGCTATAAAAATGCCAATGGTCCCAAAAATTTGTCAAAAGTGTCCGAAGTGTCCGCCATAATGTCGCAGTACTGAAAAAAAACGCTGATCGCCGCCATTACTAGTAAAAAAATATATATTAATAAAAATGCCATAAAACTACCCCCTATTTTGTAAACGCTATAACTTTTGCGCAAACCAATCAATAAACGCTAATACGTATCGGCCTAAACTGGGGGATATTTATTATCGCAAAATTTTAAAAATATTGCATTTTTTTTTAAATTGTCGCTCTATTTTTGTTTATAGCGCAAAAAATAAAAACCGTAGAGATGATCAAATACCACCAAAAGAAAGCTCTATTTGTGGGAAAAAAAGGACGCCAATTTTGTTTGGGAGCCACGTCGCACGACTGCGCAATTGTCAGTTAAAGCGACGCAGTGCCGAATCACAAAAAGTGCTCTGGTCATTGGGCAGCAATATGGTCTGGGGGTTAAGTGGTTAAAGTGGTTAAGGCTTCCCGTGTGAACAGATCCCAGAAGCAGAATGTTGGGCACTGGGCAGGCACAACACCAGAGTCCATGGGTGGCAGTGGCATCAGCACCCTGGACACCAAGCAAGAGGTGTGAAGCATGTGCCCTGAGTCATCTACCTGTCATTTGGCCGTGATCCACAAGTAGATTGCCGCAATCTAACAGGTGATGGATTTAAAGCAGTATCTACAAAAAAAATACTTTTGGGTGTAAAGATCATTTAATATTTCTATAGCATGAGATATAACATATTTGGTACAAAAGAAATAAGCGGTTTTGTTTCCAGGCATTAAGCTACTTACCCTTTTCATCAAATAGGTACTTTTGCAAGGCAACTTTTAAAACTGACATTAAAAACTTTTGTCAGCCTTTCCTGTTCAATTTAGTTGCAAATAATAACATCATCTGTCTCCTTAACGCCGGCGTTTAGTGTCTGGGGAAGGGGAATGACTTCAGAGAAAAATTCACATCTTCCCCTGTGTGAATTCCCTATTTGCTTACACAGTCATTTCAGGTTCTGTGTTTTCCCTAGTGTCTTTTATCCCCACACTGTGAATATATGTGGATTGAATATTTAAATATACATTCCAAGTATTTCTCCTTTTTTGTTGATATACTGGCTGACTGACTTTTCATTGTGTTTACATAGTGCACTGTTACAACATAGACCTGTCACTTTAATGATGTGTCTGGGACTTAATCTGAAAAGTCATGTAGTAATTTCGCCTCACCTCTTTAGAATTCCACCGTCTACAATATTTACAGAAGCATGTTAAAGTGCAGCTGAGCGCTCCATGGGGTGAAAAATTGTTTTGCTTATGTAGGATATATTTAATTGACGTTACATTTGTAATGTGGTGGGTTCAACATTTCATCTTGCATTCAGCGTGAAGGCATTTAATTTTTTTTCCTTTCCATATACCACCCACTAACATTCTTTTTGCATCAGTCCAGCTGCATGTAAAGCCACTACCATTGCCACAAGCTAAATTGTCATTTTCTACTGGCTCAACATTTTAGCATAAAGCATAACGTGGGTTATGTTTTATTTCAAAATAACCCAAACAAAAGCCTATATGTGTGACCACTGGTAAACACTTTGGCCAGTGGCGGCTGGTGCTCAACATTTTCTTTTGGGGGGGGGGGGGGGCGCAAACAAACAAAAAAAAAACATAATTTGCAGCCTCACTGTGCCCATCAATTGCCACCACTGTGCCCATCAAACGCAGTGTGCCATAAAATTGTAGCCACTGTGCCATGCCTTCAAATGCAGCCACTGTACCCATCAATTGTCGCCACTGTGCCATGCCATCAAACACAGCCACTTTGCCATAAATTGTTGCCACTGTGCCCATGCCATCAATTGTTGCCACTGTGCCATGCCATTATCGTCACTGTGCCCATCAATTGTCGCCACTGTGAGGGAGCTGTGGTGGCTCAACGTGATTGGCACTGCGCTGACAAGCCGTTCACCTCTGCAGCCAAGGGTTTGGATCCCGGTCTTGGCTACATGTGAATTGAGTTTGGTGGTCTCAGCCCGGCTCCCGGTGGGTGTGCTATGCAAGGTACACCTGTGCTTAGTACGCCCACCCCCCCCCCACAAAAAACACCACACTTGCACGCACACAAAATTGGTTTAACACGCACGTCCCTCAGTCCCTCACAGGGGGAGTCCCTCTGCCCCGTTGGGGTCCCATTGGGCCCCAGTTGGGCTCCCAAGTGGAGCAGGTAGGGCGGGGTGAGTGGGAGGCCCCCCACACACCCGCCATTGCCACCGGTGGCATGGAGAAGGATGGCGATTGCCTCCGGGGGGAGGGTCTGCCTACTCCCAACTCCGGCAGTCCGGCTCCTCTCTCTCGAGTTCACGCACAAAAAAAAAAATACACTTTGGAAAAAAAAAAAATTGTCGCCACTGTGCCATGCCAAACACAGCCACTGTGCCATCAATTGTCGCCACTGTTCCATGCCATTGTCGCCACTCTGCCCATCAATTTTCGCCACTGTGCCATTCCAAACACAGCCACTGTGCCATGCCATTGTCGCCACTGTGCCATGCTATTGTCGCCACTGTGTTATGCCATTGTCGCCACTGTGCCCTAAAGTGCTGCAAGATTGCCCCCCGCCTGGAACTCACCTTTCTCGGCCAGCCATCCTCGGATCTTCCTACACGATCCCTCGAAGTAGTCCCGCCCTCAATGTCGCTTCAGCCAATCAGGTTACTGGTAACCAGAACCGGTGAACCTGATTGGCTGACATGCTTAAATTCAAGCAATGCATGAATCTATATGTATCGTTTTTCAGTGGCGGTGCAGGAGCGAGAGGGGGCGGCGCTCCTGCACCCTCTATGGACGCACCGCCACTGACTTTGGCACTGCCCATTCCTGGACAAATATGACATCAGGTGTAAAAAGCCAGTTCAACTTGAGCTATAGTCCATTTGGGGAAGGGGTATTGGCTACAGAATCTTCAAAAAAAAATTGTAACAAAGGCTCAGTTCACACTGCTGCAACCCCAAAGTCGTGTGACTTGCTTTCAACTTGCTTCTAACTTGCTTTTCGCTTTTTGTGATTTAACGTTGCAGTCTATGGCACTCAAGTCACAGCAAAGTTGCAGAAAAGTAATACAGTAGCCTTTTTTTGTCACTGGGAATTGAGTCACATTGATTAGGATGGCGCCCATTGAAATTAATGTATTTTGACCTGTCATGCGACTTTATGTGTCACAAGTCACATGATAAGTTACATCAGTGTGAACCGTGGCGCAAAATGCTGAGTGCAATAACTCATAGAAATCCAAAAGAGCTCCCTTTAAGCTTAACTCCAGGTAAGCATATAGGTACACATATGATATTTGCACTGGAGGACAACTAACTGGTTCCTTGTGTTACTTCTCTTTCTTCCAGTTAAGATCTGTACTTGATACAACGTAAAATTCAGGCATGTATACTGCTTACATTTGTAAAATACATTTAAAGCAGAACTTTGCAGCAAAAATATACTTTGCTGCGGGGGCGTGGCTACTGCGCGCTGCATGTCTGAATACACAGCTCTGCTCCAGCAATGGGAATCCTCATAATCTGGGGTAACTCTGACCATCCAGACACCAGCCATCACCTGTCTAAGGGACAAACCATCTTCCTGAGATGACCCACAAGAGGAAAGGGGCTGCCCAGCTGAGGAAACTGACAAATTTCCTCCCAATGGTGGCCTGCAATACTAGCCAAAATGGCACTGGAGTCAGATCTCCTGCTTCATCCAGCACCTCTCCCTCAGCAACACTGAGCCCAGGCTCACAAGGCAGAACAGCCTGGCATTCTCCTGGCGCCTCTACTCTGCTCTCCCGCAGCCCAGTAAAGTCCAAGCCATGCATGACTAAAGACATTCAGAAGGCAAGCACATGGCAGGACTCTATGGAGGACACAAGGCAACCAGTCGATCTAATTACTGAGTTCCCTACTACTGATAAGCCTGTGTCAGATACAACTTTAAAGAACATGCTTATCTCCCTCTGCACCTCCCTGCACGCTGATATGATGCAATGTATAATCAACTTTAAGGCTGAAGTAGGTGAGATGGGAGGATGGATAGATCATATAGAAAAGAAAATGGATGACTTTGCATCCGCACACAATACACTGGTGGATGCCCACAATGAGCAATCTGACTACATAACCTGACTTAAATCTAAGGTAGGACAGGTCAAGAAGGAATACTTTTAAGATCCGTGGGGTCCAAGAGGCTGTACAACCCGCACAACTACAGCAATACGCCGTGACCTCATGAAAGTGTTCCTGCCCTCATCACCGAGTCATATTTGGTCAATGATCAAATCCACCGACTACTCAAACCATCTCACCTTCCAGACAACATCCCTAGAGCTGTCCTGATGCGGGTACACTTCTTTCATGCAAAGGAACAGCTCATGTCAGCTTTTCACAAAAATTTGCAACATCCAGAAAGATTCTCAAACATCCAACTTTGCAGATCTCTCACAATACACAATACAGAAATGCAAATCACCATTGTCTGTGGCAAAAGCGTTACGTAACCATAACATTCCCTACCACTGGGGATACCTGATGAAACTAACAATTACTCATGACAGGAATACCACTGAAATTACATGCCTGGAGGAAGGTCTAGCATTTCTCCACTCTCTAGACATTATACCTGACCAAACCACCGAAAGCTCTTCTCCCTCTGCAAGACTGAACACCCAGAGTGACTGGCAAACAGTCAGCGCTGTATCCTGGCCTAGGCCTAGGGCAGCACTCTTCAGGGGGGCAGCATGAAAAAAGTCCCCACCGGCTTGTGCTACACTGTTAGTGTAGTGCCAGTCTTATGGGCCGGACTGGGCTGAGAGGCAAATTAGTCCAACGCCCCCATAAATCTGCCGCACTTCTTCCGGTATGCGGGCGGCCGGCCGGCATTCTGCAACTGTGTGTGGGGAGGGGGGTGGCGCTGCTTCTAATTTTGACTGTCCTATCATCCTGGACCACAAACTGTCCTCACTGTGCTATATGTTTTCTTCTGCACCATTGGCATGATTATATCTTCTTAGTCCTCTCCATAAAATTATCAGAAATTTGTGCTTAAAGTAGAACCATAGGCAGCACTTTTTGTTTTCATTTTGAATAGAGTAAGAGAGGTTATAGCCCCTGTCAGTTTATTTCTTACCATCCCTGTCCCATTGCAGAGATTTCCCTTCACTTCCTGTCCCATAGACAGACAGGAAGTGAGAGGAAATCTATGCAAATTAAGGGAATCCATTGCCCCCAGGCCCTCAAAACTAGTGTCCCCACTCGAAAAGGGGGCGGGTCTTAAACAAAAGGGGTGTGTCCTTTACAGGAAGGGGTGGGTCATATTTAAATTAGGGGGTGCACGAGTTTAGTCAGGCCTAGGGCAGCACAAAACTTAAATACACCCCTGCAAACAGTGTCACGCAAGAAGAATAATAAAAAGCACAACACATAACCACCCCACTTATAAAACAAGCAACTTCCTGAAGCACTATTGAGCTCATTGGGCCAGATTCAGGTAGGAGAGCGGATCTTTATGTTGGAGTAACGTTTGTCATTTACGTTACTCCGCCGAAATTTTAAGAGCAAGTACTGTTATTCACATAGCACTTGCTCCTAAAATTGTGGCGGCGTAGCGAAAATGAGCCGGCGGAATTCAAATTGGGCGGGTAGGGGGCGTGTATTATTTAAACTAGGCGCGATCCCGCGGCGAACGTACTGCGCATGCGTCGACTGTCAGTGCGCATGCTCCAAATTCTGTCAGTGAACGTCAATGACGTCAATCCCCATTCACGGACGTTTTACGCAAACAACTCTAAACTTTTTAAATTCGACGCGATGACGACGGCCATACTTAACATAGGATACTCCACCTAGGGGGCATGTTTTTCTTTACGCCGCGTATCGCTTACGGAAACGTCGGAAAGTCACTGCGTCGGGCCAGCGTAAAATCGTGAATTTCCGTCTCTCACTGATTTACATATTCTTGGCGTAAATCAGCGGGAACGCCCCGATCGCCCATTTTCAAATTGCAGTTCCGATACGACGGCGAAATTCAATTACGCCACTCGTATCTGAACTCAATCCCAGCGTATCTTGTTTTCTGACTACAGAAAACAGATAAGCCGGCTCAAAGTGTGAGTTATGCTGGCGAATCACTGATACTCCAGCGTAACTCTACCTGAATCTGGCCCATAGTGTGCAAACCCCCCCCTCCCCAAGCAATGGGCAGCTGTTCTGCCTCCAGATTCTTATTAGAATTTACCTTTTTACTGTACTGTATTTTTTGTTGCTTGACTTTGTTTTCTTTTTTTTACCCTATGTTGTTTCCTCTCTCACCAGTCTGGCCTGCATAAGAAGAACTTTATCACCACCGAAATCTGCCTGCAGAATTTTCACTACACTTCCCATATCCTGGAGTCTTCCATACAATGATCGTTTGACACCTCCAAAAGGTACTATAAAACTCTTTATTTACCCTATACAGTTAAACTGTTAAATCCTACTGCAGAGTATCAATACAATAGAAATGACAACCTTCAATATTTACATTACCTGTACAGGGCCACCATCAGGAATTATGGGGCCCCTTACACAGCTTCAAGCATGGGCCCCCTGGAGAAGACAACCAGGGGGGGTGCTGCCACCTGAAATTGAGAAGCGGGGGGGGTTGGGCTGCCGGGAATTAATAAGCAGGGGGGGGGGCCTTTACAAAAAAAAGGAGAAATAAAGAAAAATATATATAAAAAAAAGGGGGTAGCCATCCAGGGCCTTTAGACCTTTGGGCCCTTTAATAAAAATAAAAAAATGAAGGAAAAATGTATATAATTTTTTAAAAAGGGGGGTTGCCATATGTGGCCCTGGAGACCTCTGGGCCTTTAATTTTTTTTTTTTTATAAAAAGAAATTACAAAAAAAGCGGGGTTGCCATCTGGGATCTCTGGGCCCTTTAATAAAAAAATAAAAACATAAACCTCTCTCCCCATTAATAAAAAAATAAATCAAACAAATTTTAAAAACAAAAATAAAAAAATAAACATTTATGAATAAAAAGGGGGGTTTGCCACATGGGGCCCTTTGGACATTGGAGCCCCTTATAAAAAAATATGTGTATATATATATATATATATATATATATATATATATACACAGTATGTATATAAAAAGAAATAAAAGGGCCATGGGGACCTCTGGGCCCTTTAATAATAATAATTATAATAATATATATATATATATATATATATATATATATATATATATATATATATATATATATATATATATATAATGTATATAAAAAAATATAAAAAAAAAGGGGGGGGGGTTGTCATCCGAGGCAGTAGGGGCCTCCGGGCCTCTAAGAAAAAAAAATGGCCTTTTAATAAAAAATAAAATAAAAATATATTAAAAATATATATTTTTATAAAAAAAAAAGGTGCCCCTTACAGGTGTACTGCCTATACCTCCCTCATGGTGGCCCTGACCCTATATATATATGGCCCTCAAGATAGTATCCGTTAACATACATGTCCTAAACCATCCTGTTAAGAGAGCCTCGGTTTGAAGAGAAGCGCTTAAACTCCAGGCTGATGTTCTGTGTATACAAGAGACCCACTTCTCAGCTTCTGATACTCCTCTCTTCCACCACAAAAAGTTCCCCCACATCTTTTTGGCCTCAGCTCCAACAAAGCAGAAAGACATTCTTTTTGTCATTAAGGATTCCTTGGCCTTTACTTTAGAAGCAACCCAGGTTGATCCAGAAGGGCGATATCTAATCCTAATGCCCCATACACACGATCACTTTTTGTGATGAAAAAAAATGAATTTTTTCTTCATGAAAAAAAATGACATTTTTCAAACTTCATTTTCAAAAATGACATTGCGTACACACCATCATTTTTGGAAAATGATGAACAAAGTGACGGCACTCTGAAGGGGAAGTTCTATTTGCCTTGAGGCTGCTTTTAGCTGGTTACTTGTTAGTAAAAGACGATTCCTGCTTTTTTGTCTGTTACAGCGTGATGAATGTGCTTACTCCATTATGAATGGTAGTTTTACCTCCCGTCTCCTAACTTGTTTCTGGGCATGTGCGGGTTTAAAACGTCATTTTTTACGTAGTTTTGCCCACACACCATCATTTTTTATGACACAAAAAATGACATTTTGAAAAATGACATAAAAAATTCGAGCATGTTGGAATTTTTTTTTGGTCATTTTTCAGAAGACATAAAATGACATTTTGCCCACACACAATCATTTTAAATGACATTTTAAAAAATGTCATTTTTTTTCATCACAAAAAGTGATCGTGTGTACGGGGCATAACAGTGGAACTTAACAACAAACCCTATACTATTGTGAACTTGTACTCGTCTAATTCTCATTAAATTCACTTCTTAAAGAAAATGTTTTGTATAATTGCCACAATCAGAAAATGCTTCTTGGTTATGTGCAGAGACTACAATCTAACAGCAGATTACAAAATAGGCACTACCTCTAAAGCCTTGTACACATGATCAGTCCATCCGATGAGTACGGTCTGAAGGACCGTTGTCATTGGTTAACCGATGAAGCTGACTGATGGTCTGATGTGCCTACGCACCATCGGTTAAAAAACCAATCGTATCAGAACGCGGTGACGTAAAACACAACGACGTGCTGAAAAAAATGAAGTTCAATGCTTCCAAGCATGCGTCAACTTGATTCTGAGCATGCGTGGATTTTTAACTGATGGTTGTGCCTACTAACGATCGGTTTTTACCTATTGTTTAGGAATCCATCGGTTAATTTTAAAGCAAGTTGGCTTTTTTTTAACCTAAGGTTAAATAACCTATGGGGCCCACAAACGATCGGTTTTGACCGATGAAAACGGTCCATCAGACCGTTGTCCTCTGGCTAACATCACGTTATCTGAAGATTATAAGCTCATAGCAAAGCACAGTTGGTTCTCTGAGCATTACATTTATTCAGTCCAACTTAGTCACTGGCTAATTCCAATTTATCACCAGTAACTTGTCCCAAAGTGTCTATCTAGTGTTTTTCAATATAATAAACCACTAGAAGAGAGTCTGTTGTTGCAGTGGAAGGACAGATGTGGAGAGAAATCTGAGTACTTTTTGTTTTGGTTGGCATAGTTTCATGTTTATTATATAATTCATGTTATTATATACAATAAGTGTCAATTCATTAAAGTACACCATAAGATATTTATTAAGGCTGCCATTGCTGTCCCCTCATTTTACAAAATTAGCTTCCTTGCTGTCAGTGTCAGGCTGCTACTTTTGATTCACTGCTTTCTGATTTACTGACCGGAACTAAATATAAAGATAAGGAACGTTTTCTGACACTTGCAAATTTTCTGACTTTTCCAAAACTCACACCATGATTGTTCTGGTCTTGTTATTAAAAAAAATATTAGTCAGAGAAATCCAGGCTGCTAGAATTAATGCCGCGTACACACGATCACTTTATGTGATGAAAAAAATTACGTTTTTAAAAACGTCAATTTAAATGACCGTGTGGGGGAAAACGTCGTTTTATGTCTTGTGAAAAACGACAAAAAAAATTTAAAGCATGCTTCAATTTTTTGTGTCGTTTTTCAAAACGTCGTTTTTTGTTTCACAAAAAATCACTGTGTGTAGCAAAAAACGTTGTTTAAAACAACGTTTTTCAACCCACGCATGCCCAGAAGCTAGTTATGAAGTGAGCTTCAATGGAAAAGAGTGGTGAATGTAACCTCGCTTTGCTAGAGCATTGTGAAAAAAACGATGGTGTGTAGGCAACATCGTCTTTGAAAATTGAAGTTTCAAAAACATTGTTTTTTACTTCACAGAAAACGTCGTTTTTTTCATCACATAAAGTGATCGTGTGTACGCGGCATTAGAGAAAGAGGCCAGCAATGCCAGCTCATAGGGCATGGGAAATACAGGCTGCACTGTACCCTCAATATCAAACCATACATTCCCCAAAGACAAGCATATGAAATAATAAATACACCAGTTTTTTTTTCTGGCAATAAATTATTATGATGTTAGAGCCTGTTATTGATTGATTCTGGACTAATACATCCCTGTCTCCAATTGTTTTTACCATATTAAGCTACAAATAAATATGTTTTTCCCTAAAATTTACCTTATTGATGAAAACGTTTTCTCATGGATGAAAATAAATGTCCCTTTCATCCTCCTGGGCTATATTTGGTAAATTCAAGAGCAGATCTTATATGCACATTACTATTTTTCTCCATGTTGAACATGCAGACCAAGCTTTCCAGAAAAAATGGCATTGGGTGGATCAATTATAACAATGGCAGAGTTGCTTGCAACCATTTCATTTCTTTGGTATACAACTCTTTTGAAAATGGTTGCTGCAAATACTTCTGCATCTCAGGAATTGTTCTAGCCTTTTCACTGGTCCACTTTGACAGCTGTGTCTGCATGTTTGTGAAGAAATGTGAAGAGAATGTGTGAAACTATTATATTGAATGCAATACATGCATTACCACATATACCACAATTACATAAAAAAAGCCAGCAAGCATTTAAAAATGATTAACAATTGTTTATACATTTTTTTAGTTATGGGTAATATAATAGGATTAACCAACCTGTAACAAGCGCCCTCTATCTCTCACTTTATTGTTAAGCATTTAAAAACCCCAGGAAACGTAACGTATTACGAAACATGTAGGGCGGTGCTACGACGTGCTGACGCTTTTACGTTCTATGCCCCATGTGACCCTGGTACACGGGTTTCATTTGTTTTTAAATGCTTGCCAACCTTTTTTATGTAATTGCAGTTGATTCCGCTTATCCCCTTTTAATGTAGCAATAAAGGCTCTTTAACATACTACACCATTGGAGCTCCTTGTCCCTTTTTCCACTGACCACCTGCTGGCCTAGTGGCGATCCCCTTAGATTGAAGGACCAGTGGTTATATTGCCCATCGAGGACAATTGGAGATCGATCTGCAGCACGGAGATCCAGGACACAGAGATCCTTTTGTCCCTGCAGAGGGCTGAGTCTGCCTGCGCATATGACCTTGCTCTTTAGGGGGTCCACCTGATGCGGTAAGGGTATCCACTCACAGAGTGAGATTCTTTTCCTTCAATTGGGACTCCCGCACATCTCCTCTTCCCCCTCTTCCTCCTCCACTTCCCTTCGGTGAAGGTTGATCTACACTGGACCTCTGCTCATCTAATTGGACTATTTTATGTAGTTTTGTTTCCTCCTTTTTTACTATTTGGTTGAACTCCATATGGACTCAATACACTATTGAATGAAGTTTTGCCACTCACCAAGTTTTTTTCACATTTTTGGTTAGTCGTTTACTATGTTATCACTGATTTATTAGCGCAGTTTACTTTTTTGATGTTTTCTTTGATTGCCATATTTTGATGTTTTTTTGTTGCAGCTTACTGTTGTCTAATTTTGTTTTTAGCATGGTATTACCTCCCCTTTCTCTTAGATAAAATCACTGCAACACTTTTTAAGGACACAAGTAGAAAATACAATTAGCCTGGCTGTGGATTGTTACTAGAAACCGACAGACACATCAGTAGTGATAAACAAGTGGAATATATTATCACGGTTTAAAATATGTGGATAATTATAGCACTGTTAAACCCTACTGCAGAGTATCAATACAATAGAAATGACAACCTTCAATATTTACAGTACCTGTCACCGAGAATGTGTTTCCAGCACGACAGCATTGTGCTGATTCTCGGCGACAGGGTGCCGACATCTTGCACTCGCTGGAATAGAAAAAGCACATTCCAGCGAGCGCGTCATAGAAGCGATGGGGATCTGACTTGGATTCCCGCCAAATCTACACGTGGTGTTTGCTATAAATCATGAGGGGGAACCTCACGCCAACATTTTAAATAAAAATCCGACATGGGCTCCACCCCAGGAGGCATACCAGGCCCTTAGGTCTGCTATGGATTGTAAGGAGAACCCCCCTACGCCGAAAAAAATGGCGTGGGGGTTCCCCCACACTACATACCAGACCCGTATCCAAAGCACGCCACCCAGTCGTTCAGGAAAGGAGTGGGGACGAGCGAGCGTCCCCCCCGAGCCGTACCAGCCGCATGCCCTCAACATGGGGGGGTCAGGTGCTCTGGGGCAGGGGGGCGCACTGCGCCCCCCCCCACCCCAGAGCACCCTGTCCCGATGTTGATAAGGACAGGGCCTCTTCCCGACAACCCTGGCCGTTGGTTGTCGGGGTCTGCAGGCGGGGGGCTTATCGGAATCTGGGAGCCCCCTTTAATAATACTGGCCCCCCACCCTAGGTGAATGAATATGGGGTACATCGTACCCCTACCCATTCACCTGGAGGCAAAGTGAAGTGTAAAAATAAATAAACACAACACAGGGTTT
Source organism: Rana kukunoris (assembly GCA_029574335.1). Taxonomy (NCBI): domain Eukaryota; kingdom Metazoa; phylum Chordata; class Amphibia; order Anura; family Ranidae; genus Rana; species Rana kukunoris. The sequence continues at coordinate 86,003,644 of CM056058.1, read as the reverse complement.
TTAAAGTAATTTATTAGTTAGCTCTGAGGGGCCCCCCTCTTCTTTAGTTCTTTTACCAGGGGGGGCCTTCTTCTTCCGCTCTCTGGGGGTCTTCTCCGCTCTCCGGGGGTCTTCTTCCGCTCTCCGGGGGTCTTCTTCACTCTGCGGGGGTCTTCTTCCGCTCTCCAGGGGTCTTCTTCACTCTGCAGGGGTCTTCTTAAATCTTCTCTGCTCTCCGCTGTTGACACGGCGCTCTCCAGTGCCTTCTTCTTCAGGACTGGCCGCCGCTGTCTTTGTGTTAGCTCAATTACTAGCGGTGGCCAGTCTGCTCTTCTGTGACATCTTCTGCCTTCTCTTCTCTTCTTCCGATGTTGACTCGACGGTTCTTCCCGCTGTTATGACGGGTGCGCGGCTCCCAGCGATTTATATAGCCCTCTCTTATGATGTCACAGTCCCATCATGCTCCTGTACCTACCCACTTAGAGTGGAAACTGCAAGCCAGGCTTTCTTGTCTAACATCAGTGCTCACTTCTCAAATGTGATTCTGGAAGAATGGTCAAACATTTCCAAGAGTTGAAGCTGTTATAGCTGCAAAGGGTGGGCCAAAGAGGTTATACTGGAGGCGGGTGCCTGCACAGAGACTACCGGAGCAGTGGACATGTCAATAGGACAGTGGATGGTGTCAGTGGGGCAGTTGTTGGTGTCGATAGAGCAGCGGGTGGTATCAGTAGTGCAGTAAACTTTACCATTAGGGCAGAGGACAGTGTCAGTAGAGCATAGAGCAGTATCAGCAGCGCAGAGATTGGTGTCAGTAGTTTTTTATTTTTATTATTTATGTTTTATAATATATTTTACACATTTTTATATTATTTTTTACAAATGTTTTAATTTAATGTTACTATACTATTTAATGTTTTTTTAGGAGCATCATTGGGGGGGGTTGGTGAAACATTAAAGCCGCGTACACACGATCGGTTCGTCTGATGAAAATGGTCTAATGGACCGTTTTCATCAGATGAACCGATCGTGTGTGGGACCCATTGGTTTGTTATCCATCGGTGAAAAAACTAGAAACTTGTTTTAAAATTATCTGATGGTTAAAAAAACGACGTCTGTGGGCATGTCCATTGGTTAAAAATCCACGCATGCTCAGAATCAAGTCGACGCATCCTCGGAAGCATTGAACTTAATTTTTCTCAGCACGTCGTTGTGTTTTACATCACCGCGTTCTGACACAATCGTTTTTTTTAACTGATGGTGTGTAGGCAAGACTGATAAATGTCAGCTTCATTGAATATCTGATGACAAAATCCATCAGACCGTTTTCATCGGATGAACCGATCGTGTGTACAGGCATAAGGGTCTAAACAGACCCCTGATGTCTCACTTTTGAAATGTGGAAATGGACTGAGAACAGAAATGCCCTAGTCCATTTCTCTGCAGACTCAGCTGCACTCGACAGAAATATAATGGGAAGTGCTCTGTTCTGACTGGGTTCCTGTTCATTCACAAACAAAAGCATAGTAAACTGTGTTTACTATGCTTTGATTATGAATGAACACAGTGAGTGATAGGTACCGAACAGAGATGGAAAGGGCCTGTAAATTACATACTGTATATACCGACCCCTTCCCCACTCTCCATTGTGAAATATGCCCCACACAGCAGCCAGGAAACGAGGATGGAGGCAGTGCGGTGACACAGAGCTCGGGCATCAGGGGGAATCTGTGCTGCACGTGGTGATTAGGAAGTGCTGGAATCTGGATAATGTGGAGATACTAATGTGTGTGTCAAGATGGCATTTTACTGGAAAGGCTGCGAAATTCACTACTGGATGCAGAACTCCAGCAGTAAAATCTCCAAAATCCCTTATTATGAATATTGATATATTATACCATAATTAACATAAATACATATATCATCTAGCATATTCAGAATATCAGCAATGGCAGCCTATATGTTTGCCTCGGTACAGGTTTTCTTTAAATGACTGTTGACTACCCCCCCCTTACAGCGCCACATCCGATTTTCACTTTGATAGATAGCAGAGGTTTCTTGGCTTCCCACTGATGGATATCAGACAAGCCCTGGATTTTACTGCTTGAAAACAGAAATCTGAGATTCCCAGTGGTTGCAAGTGAACTGACAGTAAAATAACTTCTAACTCCTGATCAAACATGAAGTAAGCCAGAAAACTGCTAATCAACTGCTTAGTGAGAGTGATACAGGACATAATAATACAACTTAATGGAGCAATTAATATTCTGCAAGCTGAAATAGTACAGCACTTTGCTGGTAATAACTGCAATGAATACATTTTCCCATTCCCTGTGTCCATTTTCATCTCCCGAAAATTATGTGTGTAGGAAATTGCAGCTGCAATGCTAAATGAAAGATCTGTCAGCAATGCCTCATGGTGTTTTTGAACCCTTGTTTGCCTTTCCAATGCTCTCCTAATTTCGCTTTTTTTTCTGACTTAAAGCGATACTAAACACACACTGTTAGATTTACACTATCAAAGGATTATTCATCAATCTAAAGACATGCATGACAAGTTCAGGCTCACCTGGTCTTGCTGGACCCACTATAAGGAATCCCTACAACCCCCGTCCCCCTGTACACCCCCTATTCTCCTGTCCGGGCTGTCTGGAACGAGCCCCCCATGAACTCAGTGGCCGAGGTACCCCCCCATTCACACCCCTTCCCCTACCCCACCCCTCATAGTGCACACTGTTCCGGATCTAGCATGACTCCCCATGAATCACTTCTTACGGTAGTACCCTCCTGCCCACAGTGTGTCCCCTTTAGGGGTGGGCGGATGCTGGGTAGAACCCCAATGATCCGGAAGCCCCCGTTACATCAGATATATGTTATATCCCGCCCAACTGTCTTCCTCCCCCATCCTCCCCGAACTGTTTCAATGCTGTTACGCTTTGTATTGTTTGTTTTTTTTGGTTTGGAGTTTACGCAGGTATACCGATCAGTAGAGGGAAGATCCCCCTCCATCCTCCTTCGCATCACAGCAATGCAGTCAGATTGTATGTTCACAGTGACATGTTACCTGTACTCACATGTTTTGTAGCCTGTTATTTTCATACTGTCACTTGTAACCTTTATATGACAAATAAAAATCTTTGAGAAAAAAAAAAAAAAAAAGATTTATACTATCCCTTCTATTTCTGTATGTGGACGTGGCACTGTATTTATTTTGTTATTTTTTTCCTAGTTGATATACAACTGTCACATGACCCAGATCTTTTCCAGCCTGTCTGCAGGGAAACAAAAGCAGGGGGAATGTCTAGTCCTCTGCTGTTGGTCACATGTTTAGGAAAAAATTGCCTTTAGAATATAAAGTTAAAATAAATCATTAATATGAATAAACTGATTTTAATTTTCATATTAATAATAATATTATATTTTCATATTCATATTGGCATTAACATGGTGTGTGCTGGTTCTTGACAGTCACAGGCTGTGTCATGTCCCTCCAGCCTTTGTGTTAGAATAACAGGGAGATGAAGCCTCCATTCATTTACTTGTAATATCCCACCCCTGTTATGTTTAGCTGGTTAGTGGGCATGGATGGGGAGGGAGTAAGCTGTCATTTACCACTGTGTATACATGCACATGGGGGACTGTATAGTCACATGGACTGCTCCAGTGGTCTATTTAGGCTTTGTGCTGCCCTCAGGTGTGTATTTAGGTTTTGTGCTGCCCTAGGCCTGACTAAACTCGTGCACCCCCTAATTTAAATATGACCCACCCCTTCCTGTCAAGGCCACACCCCTTGCGGTTTAAGACCCACCCTGAAATTTTCAAGTGGGGACACTAGTTCTGATGGCCTGGGGGGGAATGGATTCACTTAATTTGCATAGATTTCCTCTCACTTCCTGTTTGGCTATGAGACAGGAAGTGAAGGGAAATCTCTGCAATGGGACAGGGATGGTAAAAAATCTGAAGCGACGCCCCCCCCCCCACCCCCCACAGTTGCAGAATGCAACCGCCCATATACTGGAAGCAGTGCGGACGATTTATGGGGGCGCTAAACTAATTTGCCTAACAGTGTAGCGCAAGCCGATGGGGACTCTGTCCGTGCTGCCCCCCTGCAAAGTGCTGCCCTAGGCCTGGGCCTTGTTGGCCTAGGCCAGGATACAGCATTGGCTGCCCTAAGCCTGACTAAATTTGTGCAACCTCTAATTTAAATATGATCCACCCCTTCCTGTCAAGGTCATACTACTTTCTGTTTAACTACTTAAGACCCGGACCAATATGCAGGTAAAGGACCAGGCCCCTTTTTGCGATTCAGCACTGTGTCGATTTAACTGACAATTGCGCGGTCGTGCGACGTGGCTCCCAAAATAAAATTGGCGTCCTTTTTTCCCCACAAATAGAGATTTCTTTTGGTGGTATTTGATCACCTCTGAGTTTTTTATTTTTTGCGTTATTAACCAAAAATAGAGCGATAGTTGTGAAAAAAATGCAATATTCTTTACTTTTTGCTATAATGAATATCCCCCAAAAATATATAAAAAAACTTTTTTTTCCTCAGTTTAGGCCGATACGTATTCTTCTACATATTTTTGGTAAAAAAAAAAACGCAATAAGCGTTTAACGATTGGTTTGCGCAAAAATGATAGGGCCAGATTCAGAGAGCCATTACGCCTGTCTAACTGGTGTTAGACTGGAGTAATTTCAAATTACGCGCGTTTTCTAGCTAGTCGAAAACCTCAAACCATGAATAGACGGCTGCGGGCTTCAATTCGACTGGATTACGTGTTTGTACGCCTTCGGATCTACGCTGCAATAAAATTGCGGCCACTGGGTGGACTTCCCGTCGTTTTCCGCGTCGGGGTATGCAAATGAGCTTTTGCCGGCGATCCCCAAAATTACGATCTTCAATCGCAATCTCTTATGGCACCTTTAGTCATCTTTTATTTGCATAACACTATACCAGCTTTTTGCTGCTCTAATATTAGACAGCCCATGTTAAGAATGGCCGTCGTTCCCGCGTCGAATTTCTACGTTTTCCAACGTCTTTTATTATTTTTTACGTAAGTCGTCCGGGAATAGGAATGTTCGTAAACGCCGCTACTCAAACATTGAATGACGTAACGACGTGATTTCGCGCAATGCACGGCGGGAAATTTCTGAACGGAGCATGCGCAGTTCGATCGCCGCGGGGACGCGCTTAATTTAAATGCTTCACGCCCCCCAATCGCGTATTTCGATTACGCAGCGAGAAATAGACTACGCCGCCGTAGCGTACGGGCAAAAATCCACCAGGATTCGGTGTAGAGCCTGGTAAAATACGGCAGCGTAGAGTATTTCGATTACGCAGCGCAATATTAAGTGTATGTGAATCTACCCCATAGTGTTTACAAAATAGGGCATAGTTTTATGGCATTTTTATTAATAATTATTTTTTTACTACTAATAGCGGCGATCAGCGATTTTTTCCAAGACTGCAACATTATGGCGGACACATCGGACAATTTTGACACATTTTTGGGACCATTGTCATTTTTTTACAGCAAAACGTGCTATAAAAATGCATTGATTACTGTGAAAATGACAATTGCAGTTTAGGAGTTAACCACTAGGGTGCGCTGTAGGGGTTAAGTGTGACCTAGAATGTGTGTTTCTAACTGTAGGGGGCGGGGCTGGACTTGTGACATCACTGATCATCTTTCCCTATATCAGGGAACAGACGATCAGTGACACTGCCACTGTGAAGAACGGGGAAGGTGTGTTTACACACACCTCTCCCCATTTTTCAGCTCCTGTGACCGATCGCGGGACTCCGCGGGTCTCGGGTCCGCAGGTCCCGTGGTCACGGAGCTTCAGACTGGGTCACGGGCGCGGGCCCGTGACCCACGGCTGGGCACTTAAAGAGGACGTACAGGTACGTGATTGTGCCCAGTCATGCCATTCTCCTGACGTATATCGGCGTTAGGCGGTCCTTAAGTGATTAAGACCTGCCCTGAAATTTTCCAGTGGGGACACTAGTTCCGAGGGATTCCCTTAATCTGCCGAGATTTCCTCTCACTTCCTGGTTGGCTATGGGCAGGAAATAAAGGGAAATGAAAGGAAGGCAAAAAAAACTAACAGGGGCTATAACCATCCCTTACACTATCCAAAATGGGAAGAAGTGTTGCCTATATATCTACTTTAACCACTTAAGGACCGCCTACTGCACATTTACGTCGGCAGAATGGCACGGCTGGGCACATCAACGTATATATACGTTGGTTTTAGTACCCAGCCGTGGGTCGCGGGCGCGCGCCCGCGGGCGCGCGCCCGCGACCCGGTCCGAAGCTCCAGGACCGGGACCGCGGGATTCGCGGACCCGATCGCCGCTGCAGTGCGGCGATCCATCCCTGGAGCGGAAGAACGGGGAGAGCCGTGTGTACACACGGCTTCCCCGTGCTTCTCTGTGGCCGGAGCATCGATCGCGTCATCCCTGTAATAGGGGGACGCGATCGATGACGTCACACCTACAGCCACACCCCCTACAGTTGTAAACACACACATTAGGGCACACATTCCCTACAGCGCCACCTGTGGTTAACTCCCAAACTGCAACTGTCATTTCCACAGTAAACAATGCAATTTAAATGCATTTTTTGCTGTGAAAATGACAATTGTCCCAAAAATGTGTCAAAATTGTCCGAAGTGTCTGCCATATTGTCGCAGTCACGAAAAAAATCGCTGATCGCCGCTATTAGTAGTAAAAAAAAAAAAATTAATAAAAATGCAATAAAACTATCCCTTATTTTGTAAACGCTATAAATTTTGCGAAAACCAACCGATAAACGCTTATTGCGATTTTTTTTACCAAAAATATGTAGAAGAATACGTATCGGCCTAAACTGAGGAAAAAAAATGTTTTTTTATATATTTTTGGGGGATATTTATTATAGCAAAAAGTAAAAAATATTGAATTTTTTTTTAAATTGTCGCTCTATTTTTGTTTATAGCGCAAAAAATAAAAACCGCAGAGGTGATCAAATACCACCAAAAGAAAGCTCTATTTGTGGGAAAAAAAGGACGCAAATTTTGTTTGGGAGCCACGTCGCACGACCGCGCAATTGTCTGTTAAAGCGACGCAGTGCCGAATCGCAAAAACCCCTTGGGTCATTTGCCAGCGTATTGGTCCGGGTCTTAAGTGGTTAAGCACAAATTTCTGCTTATTTTTTGGAGGACTAGGAGGATATAACCATGACAGTGGTACAGCAGAAAACACATAGCACAGTGATGAATGTATGTGGTTCAGGCAGTGAGCGAAGGAAGGATTGGGGGCAGGAAAAAAAAAAATCCATCTGTTTATTTTTCTCATCAGCAATGAACAGAAATAACATTTAGATTACTTAAAGGGGAGGTTCCACTAAAAAGAAACTTTTAACATTGCATGTCTCTTTTTAATTACATGTAGAATCGGCTGGTAGTTTAAAAAAAAAAACGTCCGTACATACCATTTTCGGCATGTAGTCTCACCGTCGCTTCCGGGTCTGGTGGTCGGGGACAGGCATTCGATCGACGCATACAGCGCGTCACGAGATGCTGAAAGAAGCCGAACGTTGGTGCGGCTCTATACGGCGCATGCGCACCAACGTTCGGCTTCTTTCGGCATCTCGTGACGCGCTGTATGCGTCGATCGGATGCCTGTCAATCAAGTAGGCACACCCATACCCGACCGCCAGACCCGGAAGCGACGGTGAGACTACATGCCGAAAATGCTATGTAAGGACGTTTTTTTTTAAACTACCAGCCGATTCTACATGTAATTAAAAAGAGACATGCAATGTTAAAAGTTTCTTTTTAGGGGAACCTCCCCTTTAATATGTACAACTGACACAAGCAAAGGATTGCATGAGAGTCCTACTACCTAAATGACAGGTATAGGTGACCATGTCAGTGTCCTTTGTGTCTGCCCCATCCCTATTATACCGGCAGTAGCACGGCCGCTTTATGGGGGCTGCATTAAAAGTATAGCGCAAGACGGTGGAGACTCTTTTCATGCTGCCTCCCCTGCAAAGTGCTGCCCTAGGCCTGGGCCTTGTTGGCCTAGGCTAAGATACAGCGTTGGACTGCTCAGATGTGTTAGGGAGCAAATTCTCAGCATAGAAACTCGATGAGCATGGGCAGAGCTGCCAACACTGCTCTGCAAAATCCCTAGCTGCATTGGGGACATGAACAGGAGGAGGAAATAGAGAACTGCATAAAATTATGAGTAGAACTGGAGCAGGAGTTAAGCCAGGTCCCCTTGAGAAGTGCACCATGGTGCTATGTAACATTACCAGACCTATTGAAAAAACACCCTATTTTAGGCCCGACATTAGCTATAAGCTTTAAACTCTGTCAGATTGGCAAACACTCATCAATGTATTCTCCATTATACCCAATATTGGGGAATCCACGTTTCCAGCCAGGAATGGAGGGAGGGGCCTATAAGAAACTTAGAGAGAAGGGACTTACACAGGTCTCACACTTTATGCAATCTGAATCAAGGCCAACAGTTGCCTCGCTCGTACAACTGGGAGGCCAATTTGAAGTAAAATACTAGCAAGCTTTACAACTTCACCATTTTTTGACTTCATTAGGCCCAGCGAGAAGGTATAGAAGGGAACTGACACAGTTTGAAAAATACTGTGAAGAAAGGGAACCTCTCACTAGATTATTATCTAAGCTTTATAGGTTATTAATAGCACCCCCAGAAAACTACGAGGCACTCGTTATGAGAAAATGGGCAAGGGACTTGGACCAGAACTTTACTCAGGCCCAACAACAGAAGATAATTTATCTTTCTATCAAAACATCAACCTGCACCAGAACCCAGGAACTAAATTACAAACTTTTAAATAGGTGGTATTATACACCGGCGAAATTAGGCAGGTATTTCCCTGAAATTTCAGATAAGTGTTGGCAATGTAATAAGGAACAGGGAACATTGTTCCATATATTCTGGACATGCCCTGAGATTAGGAACTATTGGTCAGAAGTACAAAGGATCCCCAAAAATGTACATCCTATCAAATATTGGACGACCCCGCTTTTTTCTTGTTACACCTTTCACAGATCCCAACAAAGACATCAAAATTTGATCATTTGTCATCTGACTAATGAAGCCAAGGCAGGCATTGCCCGGAATTGGAAAAATCCTAGGCCACCAACGATTGCAGAGTGGTTGCATAGTGTTAGAAACGTGGGGGCCATAGAAGACCTGGTGCTTTCGCCCCAAGATAGAAAAGAACAATTTGGTGACATTTTGGGAACATGGAATGTATTCGTATACTCAGAAGGGAAGAGATTATTGGGAGTTTAAATGGGGAATAAGTCAGTATGCCTTATATTAGTAAATTGAAGGCCCGGTGCCTTCTAGAAAAAAGGGGGTGATGTGGAGGGGAGGAGGGAGAGAGGGAGGGAGGGAATTAGCTGTTTTTTTTCTTTGGATGGGTTAGGGGAGGAGCGGGGGGGAGAGAAACGGGGGTAAAAGGAAAAAGGGATGAGCAGGTGGTAGTTCGATATTTAAACAATGTGATCAGTAAAAATTGGAGGGTTAATAAAAGTCTTATCAAGGAAGGTATAGATCCTTGCCAGGCGCCACTGAAGGATTCAGGCAAAGTGGGCGAGGTGAATACTTTTATTTTCTTATGTTATGGGGATTTATATCTTAATTACTGATTGTATTTATGTTCTTCAGTTGGGTCGGATGGCTAGATTTGTTTTAGGCTCCATTCAGACCTAGGCGTTTTGTCGCCCTACGCCTGACGCTGAAGCAGCCCTAGATACGCTGGAGGGGCGAATTAACATTGTCGGCTATGGAGATGGTTCACATCTCCACGCCGAACGCCCAAACGCCCGTACGCCTGAAGCTCAAACAAGTCCCGGACCCTTTTTTTCAGGCGTATCGGGCGTACGGGCATAGCCGGCAATGTTAATTCACCTCTTCTGCAAAAAATCAATAGGCGTTTTGTCGCCGCAAATCGCGGGGACAAAACGCCTATTGATTTGTCGCCGCAATACGCCGCTACAGCGTACGCCTAGGTCTGAATGGAGCCTTAGTTGTATTGCAACATTTGATTACATTCTCCATTGATATTGTTGATATTGTTTATATGTTTTGTTATAATTGGAAAAATCCTTGAATAAAGAATTATATTAAAAAAATAAAAATAAAAGGAAATAGAGAACTGCAGGATCAACCAGATATTTGGCAGAATACAGAAATGTAATTTCATAGTGACTGAGTGAGTATACACAGCATGTAATGCCGCGTACACACGATCACTTTTTGTAATGAAAAAAAACGACGTTTTATGTGACGAAACAAAACAACGTTTTTCAAACTTCATTTTCCAAAACGACGTAGCATACACATCATCGTTTTTCCAAAATGCTCTAGCAAAGCGTGGTGATGTACACCACGTTCGACGGCACTCTGCTCCATTGAAGCTCCGTCTCATAACTTGCTTCTGAGCATGCGCGGGTTTAAAAACGTCGTTTTCAACATCGTTTTGCCCACACACGATCACTTTTTATGACACAAATAAAGACATTTTGAAAAATGACACAAAAAATTCAAGCATGTTTGAATTTTTTTTGGTCGTTTTTTTGAAGACATAAAACAACGTTTTGCCCACACACGATCATTTTAAATGAAGTTTTTGAAAACGTCGTTTTTTTTCATCACAAAAAGTGATCGTGTGTACGCGGCATAATACAGCATTTATTGATTATTATTATTTTTTTTACAATGTGGGTTTAGTCACAAGTTAATTATATTATATTATATTAATTATATTCTATCCCTGCGACAGCTAGATAAGACATCAAGGGCGCGGTTGTCATTGGCATAGGAAAGCACAGACAGCAGTACTATCACTTCTGCATACTATTATTAATGGGTTTTGTTTTTGTTCCTATTGGAAACACATCCCAATACACCCTGTGTTCAGAAGAAACAAAAGCACACAAGTGGCCAATAAAAATATAAAAAACTATATTATCCCAACAAATCTTCTAACTATTCCCTGCTCGAGCCAAAACAATGTACAATATATTGGACTTTTCAATGTTTTTGCCGCTGTCACAGACAAATATAGCAGGTTTTAGGCATTCTTATGCCGCGTACACATGATCACTTTTTGTGATGAAAAAAAAACGTTGTTTTAAAAAACGTCATTTAAAATGATCATGTGTGGGCAAAACGTTGTTTTATGTCTTCTAAAAAACGACAACAAAAAAATTACATCATGCTTGAATTTTTTGTGTCGTTTTTCAAAATGTCGTTTTTTGTGTCATAAAAAAATGATCGCGTGTGGGCAAAACGATGTTTTTAAACCCGCGCATGCTCAGAAGCAAGTTATGAGACGGGAGCTTCAATGGAACAGAGTGCCGTCGAATGTGGTGTACGTAACCGCGCTTTGCAAGAGCATTTTCAGAAAACGATGGTATGTAGGCAACGTCGTTTTTTAAAATGAAGTTTGAAAAACGTTGTTATGTTTCGTGAGATAAAACAACGTTTTTTTCCATCACAAAAAGTGATCGTGTGTACGCGGCATTAGATTTAGACCTCATTCACAGCGCACAAATTTGCAGTGTATTACAATAGGCGAAATGAAACAGTTCACATGGTTAACAATTTCATGCTTCTATTTACAATGTAATTTACATGCGTCCTACCAAAAAACAAGTTTGTGCATTTTTATTTATCGCAGGTATTTTCATAGCAATGTCAATTTATGCAGTGCTTTACATATATTGTACATTTACATTGATTCCTACCCTCAAGGAGCTTACAATCTAAGGTCATACCTCACAATAACACTTACTAGGGCCAGTTTACACATGATATAACAAAGTGCAGTGCATGAAACTATGATCAATTGTGAGAAAATATCAATACTACTGCAATACCTGATATTATCCGGTACAGATACCCCAACTAAAAAATTAACTAATTGTGTTGCTAAAAGAATAAAAATTAATAACATTATGAAACATAGCGTATTTATCGGCGTATAACGCGTGCCGGCGTATAACGCACACCCCAATTTTAAGAGGGAATTTTCTGGAAAAAAAAAAAAATTTACTCTGGCAATATGCGTTATTACTGAAAGTTGTTTGCCAGTAATTTTGACAGAGGTACAGACTACAGGGCTTTTAGGAGCCTACTCTGCGATCCTGACACACACCCCTCCCTCCCCCTTTCTATTTGAAGATAGAATTAAAACAGATTTGGAGACGTTGCAAGAGAGCGGTGTCAATGCTGCAATACACGCCGGCTGATTTATACAATTCATTTGGGCCAGTGGCAAGGATTGGCCGTCCACCTAATAAAACTTAGGTCGCATACACACGATCGGTCAAAACCGATGAAAACGGACTGGAGGTCCGTTTTCATCTGTCCAAACCGATCGTGTGTGGGCCCCATCGGTCAGTTATCCTTCGATCAAAAAAAAAGAAAGAACTTGCTTTAAAATTTGACCGATGGACGCCTAACCGTTAGGTCAAAACCGATCGGTAGTATGCAAAAGCATCGGTTAAAAAGCCGCGCATGCTCAGAATCAAGTCGACGCATGCTTGGAAGCATTGAACTTCGTTTTTTTCAGCAAGTCGTTGTGTTTTACGTCACCGCCTTTTGACACGATCGTTTTTTTAACCGATGTTGTGTAGGCACATCAGACCATCTGTCAGCTTCATCAGGTCAGTTCTCATCGGATGGACTGATCGTGTGTACGCGGCCTTAGTGTACGGAGTACACTTATCTCTCACACATACCTCGGAGGAGAACGAGCGCCTGCCGGAAATCACTGAGCCTCCATCTCCTCTATACTCGGCTCTCACGTCACACACGCACATTCCCGCCTCTGCCATCGGCATTGGACCATCTCGACGGGACTGTGCGTGTGTGACATGACAGCCGAGTGAGAGCCGAGAGGAGATGATGGCTCTATGATTTCCGGCGGGTGCTCGTTCCCCTTCTTCCCCTCCGAGGTATGCTATCGTCGTATAACGCGCACCCACGATTTCCCCCTGATTTTATGGGGAAAATACGGTATATAACCCATTGAAATAGATAAAACCAAGGAAAATTAATATGAATGGATAATTAAGGAAACAGCCCTCCAACTTAATTATCGCCCACTGCGCTTGGTAAAGAAACCTGTCAAACTAGCTGCTGCTATAAGATTATAAAATGTGGAAATAATATATATGTACTACATTGTTTTCATTTTTGTATATTATTAATTCACAACATATTGCAATATATATATATATATATATATATATATATATATATATATATATATATATATATATATATATATATATATATATATATATATATATATATATATATTTTATATATATATTTATGCACATTGGGTATTATGTTTTGTATAGCGCTAAATTGCATTTGGTGGGCACTAATGGGGCTGCATTTGATGGGCACTGATGAGGCTGAATTTGATGGGCACTGATGAGGCTGAATTGATGGGCACAGTGAGGCAGTATTCATGGGCACAGTGAGGCAGTATTCATGGCCACAGTGAGGTGAAAAAAAGGTAAAAGTAAGAAGATTAAGTAAAGGGGGATCTATTTTATGGTGGACCTGCCGTGGCCTGCTCTAAAGGTGAATCTACATGGGGACCCTGGCCTGCGCTGTATCTGATAATGACTAAGCCCCTTCCCTTGACATTGTTGAAAAGGGGCGGAACATGGGCAACCTTAAAATAATGCCTCTTCTGAAAAAAAAAATTTGATAAAAGCAGATGTCAATGGATGATCATCCACTGACATCCGCTTTTCCAAGGAGATGCATGGATGTCCGTTTTTTCATCCATCAACGGATGGATACAAAATAGACAACCAGTCTATATGTGGGTAAGGGGCCTAAGCCATTGTGCTGCCCCATTCTTCATCAGTTTATTTTGTACACAATACATTTTAACTGATGTAAACAGATGAAAACTGACCTAAATGTGTGTTAACAGATGCAAGTAACTGATGATACTTCTGTACCTACTTTCTGAGATGGAAAAGGGGTACGTCTTTTCAGCACAAACTATACACTTCTTCTAAATGAGGGACATTTGGGAGCTATACAGTATGTTAATTGTTGTAAACACATGTAAAAGCATATGAACTGAAAAGAAAATGCATACAACAGATTTTTAGTAAACACCAATTTTGCTATTTCTTTCATCGCACTTCTAAATGCTAAGGAAACCTTAATACACAAACATGATCTCTGGTATTCCTAAGGGCTTGTATGTTTGTCTGTTTAGGCAACACACACAATTCCTCTCTTATCTCTGAGGAATTATAAGCTATCAATTGAAGAATCTGGTCCAGCAATAGGCTTTTCCCCAGAAGAGGTCTGCTGAGTGTGTGTGTTGAGGCTTCTACTTACTAACATAAATCCTGTTCATTGGGCCGATATAAGTAGTGTCTGGCCAAGATCAACTGACATTTGTGCGTAACTTGTGTCAATCAAATTATTCACATTTCCAGAGTAACCATTACTATGTAAGTATCAATTCACTTGGAGTTTGCAAAATGCTGACCATTTTATTTTTACTATGGAACAATCTAACTGTGTGTAACAGTGACACGATCAATAAAGAAAGCACTGGGGCCAAAGCACTACTTGACTAAAATATCTTCTTGGCAAGCAAGGCCAATGGCAAGCAATTCAAGCATGTTTTGTGATAAATGCACAGCTAGTAGACAATGAAGCATTTTTCTCAACCATTGTTACAACTTTACATTTTTCATCATGCTGGAAAATCTCTGCTTGCCCTGGCACTGATCGTTCCCCTTGTTTTTGTTATATGGGAGACAAACATGTCTGGTCAACCAAATTGGTGAAGATCGCAGCTGGTTTCAGCACTCCAGAGATATAAAAGAGGAAAGGCACACAACCCACCAGTCTTGGTTGGACTTTTTACCATTTATGAACAAGACACAGAAGACAAACTATGGTAGTTAATGTTATTCATCACATCTTCAACTTACATTTTTCATTAGAAAGCCAACTTGTTTTGTCAAACTTTTATGCTGTCTAGGCGTTAAACCCTAATACACTAAATTAAAACACCAAATTTATTAATTCATTACACTTTCTTTAAAAGCCCCAGATTTTCCTGTGGTAGCATGACTCCCTGTATATATTGTTTTAATTATTGTTGTTTCAGCCAGAGTTCAAAGGTTAGGGAATTGCATTCTTCTTCCTCAGATTAGGGATAGGTTATCTTTCTAGGAATCTGCTCATCCATTTCTAATTATCTTTCCAAGATCGCTGTTCGTGGAAATAGTGTCATGCCTTCATCCACTTCTTGCTTTGTTGTTACATAAAAGGACCAATAAACTTAAAATTAAAAGTTTTCTTTTGCAATATATATATATATACATGTAAAAACTCATCCTTCCAGACAGAAAACAAGATAAATGACATTTTAATTTTGTTATATATCAGCACCCCATTTAGACTAATGAACTGTCTCTTTATTTCTTTGAATAAGCTCAATACAAGTGAAATACATCAGGTCGCGAAGTTAAGGTGGATTGTCTTGTACTGGACCACGCATTAAGCTGTAAACCATGGATTTTTAATCGAGTGGCACCACAGTGAGTGTGCGGATCACATGCAATGTCTGTGTTCGCTGAAGTGTGATCCCAGGCTGAATTGTAACTAACGTGTCTTCCATTATTTTGTATAGTGCCGTACAAACTGGTGGAGCTATATAAATCCTATTATAATAATAATACAAATAAACAAATGCAGTCACCACATCTGAAGACTGGTAAGATGCAATGAATTACTTTATGTTCTTAGGTTTAAATACACTTAGTCAGCAGTCTCTGTTACTTTAGTAAATCACCCTCCTTGTGTATAAAACTGGATTTGTTGCCTGCAATCCAGAGCATTTCATTAAAGAAAGGATCTGCATACTGCATTTTGGTAGTATTTCCCTGCATGGGAGCCAAATGGGATCCTTCCTAAGCACAGTACAAGTAAAAATGCATAGCATTGCATATAACCACATGCAATATGTGAGAACAAGCTATTGGGATAAAAGTAGACTGACGTGAGAGTTGGGATATTTATGTAGTGCTGAATGGTGAAACCACATAAGTGGAGACATATGTGTGCTGAAAAGTGCACGGTAATGAAAACAAAATAAGTGAATATAAACAGATGGTAATGCACCACTATAACACACAATAGTAGAAAAGGAATGGGATAATAGGAAATATTACACCATTACAACACAATGGATTTGTGAAAATCAGTGTCAAATATATACACTCAAATGTATAAGTGAATAAAGAGCCCATGAAAATTATAGGAAAGGGGAGAGTCCACAAGCACCAAAATCCAATGAGACAAAGGGGGAAAGTCCATTTCTGGATGCAATTAACGGCATATAACAGAAAAAACTATTCAAAGACTTGTAGTCACTAGACATGTTCTGTTTCGTATCGTTCCGTTTTTTCGCTTTCGTTCGTTTTTCGTAAGACGCCCGTTTTCCTGTTTGTTCCCGTTCGTTTTTCGTATGACGCGATTTTTTCGTATTCCGATCGTTTCGTATTTTCGTTACTGTTTTATTTTCGTACATGCGGGATGGTTCGTTATTCTGTTTAATTCATGTTCGTTACTTATATATGGTGCGTAACACCGCGCTACTAATAACAATATTCTAAAGCGGCTGACACGGCTGTTTGATAGAAGCAAAAGTGAACAAAGTGTAAAAAGAAAGTGTCGCGCTAAGCAAATATGTATAATGCAATTATACTGGCGTGCAATTACAACACATGATAAGTAATATATAGAAAAAATATAATAATAAGAAATTATACAGAAAATTCATGCACCAAGTGTAAAAAAGTCCATATCAAAAATGAAAAAGACAAATAAGTCCACTGGAATTTAGCTGTATAGAAGTAGAGTTCCAGAAGAAAGTGATATAGTGATGAATCAATTCCAATGTGACTCCAATGTGAGGAACCCTCCACCAATGAAGATGTAGGCTTACCAGAAATGTCGGACTCAGAAAAGCATACGCTTTGTGAGTCAGACAAGCTTATAGTATACAGGTGTCCTAGGAGTCTCTCCAGACGCAGGATAACCACTCTTGTCCGGACCGATATGAATACCCACAATAAAGATGTATGGCCAAGTCTCGACAGTATTTGCAGTCACAATACCAGAGAAGAAAAGAGGAGGAGCAACATAGTGTGATACCGTAACTTAAAGTTAAAAATTTAATAGACAAATGCACTTACAATTTTGAGGTAGTACACAGCGCATATAGACATGGATAACAGCAGTAATAAAATCTTCCCTGACGCGTTTCGTGTCATTACACGTTATCAAAGGGTGACTTACAACTGCAAACAACTTGTTTAAATAGCAAAAAAAAAACATAATAGGAGCCAAGCCCACCTGTGTTGAAAAACGAACGGCCAGTTAATTGATGTCCACTTCCTGGTTAGAACAACATGGAGTCGAGGCGTGCGTTCCACGCCTCGATATCAAACCGGAATATGCGTTTCAGATGGTGTCACTTCCGGTGCGCCACGGAAGTCTCCAATGTGACTGTGCAGGTCATGTGAACATTAAGTGTGACCTGAGTGGCGGAATGTGCGTTCCACGCCTCAATCCTAAGGACCAATGGGATGCTATACCTGGACATCCAGCGTCGAGGCATGCGTTCCAAATACTCAACACGGAACATAATAACAACTTGCGCTCCGGGAGTTTAACTCAGAAAGCGCGTTCTCAGGGGCATATAGGAACACACACTATGCATACTTAGGACTACAACCAACAGTATGCCAGGACCACGATATTCTATATAAAAATAAAGGGATATCTTTATATTTCAAAAACTCCCCCTAGAGGGCACATATGGAATAAAAAACCTAATGTCACAAGAATGAATAAAAATTTAAATTGCTATTTAGTGGATGACCCACAGGTCAAACAGACTAAACCAATAAATAAAAACTGGATGGACCATGAAATAAAAAAATCTAAATTCTAATCTTACACATACCCACTTGATGGTGGGAACGTGCGCATACGCCCATATAGCCATAAATGTAGATAACAAAAATGTTCCCATCTGTGTCTCGTTCAACTAAACCAACAAAGGTATATTTAAAAAAAACTAACAAAATGGGCTGGACTCCCAGTATGGGTGAATATCTATACATATTGAATGTAATTAGAATATATAAAAAATGATTGTATTACAATATAAAAATGATTTAAAAGAAAATAAAAAGTAAACAAAAAGGAAAACAAAAATTCTCATCTATGTATAACCACATTAATTACCCAGTAAAGAATCACATGACAATGGCTTATATGTAAAGCTAGTAATAGACCGCAGATCTAGGACATGTCAATAAATGCATTGACATCCCAATCTACGTTCATACCTAATGGACGATGCGTCTGGAGCTCATAAATCCAAAAGGTTTCTAGTTTTGAAACACCTCTAACCTTAGGCCCCCCTCTCCAGGGGGGTATATATCTGTCAATAATGACAAATTGAGAGCCACTAGGATTCTTATTGTGATGCTGTTTATAGTGTCTAGGAACCGTGTGATTGGTATCCACCAATTATAAGAGATATGTGTTCACCTACACGAACTGAGAATGTACGAGTTGTGCGGCCAACATACTGCATCCCACAGGGACAAGTAATAAGGTACACGACGTACTTGGTCTCGCACGTACAGAAATGTTTGATTTTGTATTGCTTATTAGTTACTCTTGAGGTGAACTGGGTGGTTTTAAGTCTCCCCAAAGTATTATGTTTACATACCTTACATTTCTTACATGGAAAAAAACCTATAAGGTCATGAAAAAAAAAAAGAACTACGAATAGGGGGGTCTATAACATTGGGGGCTATCTGGTTCCGTAGAGAAGGTGCCCCTCTGAAAACCACCTTTGCCCAATCAGGAAGCAAGGGATTAAGGACTGTATCCCCTTTAAGGATGTCCCAATGTTTATTAATAATGTTCCTTACTTGTTTGTGTTGAATAGAATAAGATGTGACAAAAGCCAATTTGAAACTATCATCAACACAACGTTTAGGTTTAGTTACAGTAAGTGAGGTTCTGTCAAGTAGTGATACTCTCTGTATCTCTAAATCAACATCATTCAACTTATAACCCTTCTCTAGAAACCTGTGTTTAAGGGTTTCAGACTGCTCGAGGAAGGTTTGCCTGTTGGTGCAGTTCCTACGCAACCTGAGAAACTGGCTCCGTGGAACTGACCGAAGCCAAGAATGATGATGGCAGCTGTCTGTAGAGATAAAGCTGTTGCGGTCTGTTGGTTTGAAATACGTTTGTAAAACGAACCTACGCTCAACCAGGCAGATCTCAAGGTCCAAAAAATGAATTTTACTAGAACTGGCCTCATAAGATAAACTGATGCCTCTATCATTTAAATTGAGGTCGTCAAAAAACGTTTTGAGGGATTCAACACTGCCCTTCCAAAGGAGGAGGATGTCGTCTATATACCTAGCCCAGAGAACCAGGGAAGGGTTATTCTGGGCATAGACGACATCCTCCTCCCATTTGGCCATAAACAGGTTAGCAAGACTAGGTGCGAACTTGGCCCCCATTGCGACACCGCGTTGTTGTAAATAATAATGTTGGTCGAACCAAAAATAATTGTGCTTCGTAGCAAATTCAAGAAGTTCTAAAATAAAATCACACTGAAAGTCAGCAAGTGAATGCTCACGATCCAAGAAATGTTTAACTGCTGCCAGTCCAAGGTGATGAGGAATGCATGTGTACAGGGAGGCCACATCAGCGGTCGCCATGATGTAGTCCCCCTGCACATCAAGACTCTCTAAACGTTGTATGGTATCCCCTGTATCCTGAAGGAACGAGGGTGTATTTCTCACAAGTGGCTGTAAGTAATGATCAATATAACGGCCTATACGTGACGTGACAGAATTGATGCCACTCACGATAGGCCGCCCTGGTGGTAAGGTAGGATGTTCGTTACTTGCTAGACAATAATTTTCGTGAATTTTCGTCAATGATTTGCAGTATCTTGAAACCCTTTTCTTTTGCTATTTTCAGTCGTATGTTCATATGACATCTATAACAAAAGATTTGCATTCTGTATTTTAAATTCCTTTTTTCTGTTCGTATTTTGGATTCAAAAAACAGCATGCAAATCTTTTGTTATAGATGTCATATGAACAATGAACATAGGACTGAAAACAAACAGAAAAAGGATTGAAACAAAATACAGAATGCAAATCTTTTGTTATAGATGTCATATGAACAATGAACATAGGACTGAAAACAAACAGAAAAAGGATTGAAATAAAAATACAGCATGCAAATCTTTTGTTATAGATGTCATATGAACAATGAACATAGGACTGAAAACAAACAGAAAAAGGATTGAAATAAAAATACAGCATGCAAATCTTTTGTTATAGATGTCATATGAACAATGAACATAGGACTGAAAACAAACAGAAAAAGGATTCAAACAAAATACAGAATGTAAATCTTTTGTTATAGATGTCATTTTTGTTCTTTTGCCGTTTTCGTTTTGTCGTTTTTTTTTTCGTCGGATCATTCGTTCGTATTTGCGGTTGTTCGTTATGCGGCTCATTCGTAATCTCGTAGTTTTCGTATTTTGGTGCTTTAATTTTTTCGTATGTACACATTATCCTGCGGGTACGAAAATGAACATTTTCGTAGGAAAATAACATTCGTACGAACGGGAATGCACATATCTAGTAGTCACTTCAACAGACTCTCAAAGAAGAGGCTTGGGTACTCTTACCTGAATAAGGTGGACACACGTTCCATGCGGCAGCGGGTCAAACAGGTTCTGAATCCCTAGTTCCTTGTGCTCCAGGGCTGTAAAGATGAAGAGGTGAGAGGGGGCAGCTATGACAAGCCAGGCAGGTGGGTCAATCCAGGAGGCAATGATGATGGTGGATGTTCCTACCACAAGTATCAACCGAGGATAGAATACAAAAATAGATCCATATGGTGCACGTCAACCAAAAAGACAGTTTATTTAAAATACATATCATACATCATAAGACAGATGTAGAAATGGATATAAAAGTGATCATAAAATATAAAAGTAATGTGGAAGGCAAAAATAGCGAACCCGACACATTTCTACTCTATAGGTCTTCAACTGGGGCATATCCTTGCCTCCCCACATTTCTACTGTATATGTAGACTCTTCCAGATCTGGCAGATAATGGATTCTCTGGGTGCTCCCCAATTATGGCCAGACCGGAAGTGCACCCCAAGTATCAAAGTCAATCTAGGTTGGTATAGGAGGCAATATGCACTCCAAGACTCGCCTTGAGGCGGCATGGCGGACACTTGGCATTTCCGCCAATCCAAATGAGGCATCCGTTCCATGCAAGCAAAGCACCACATGACCTCCCCTCAGCCAATCCCAGCCAGGAGGGCATTGATCCTGCAGCAATGCGCGTCATACGTGCCCACGCTTCCTCTCATTGAGTCATCACAGACTTAGGGGATATGTCACAGAAGTGCGAGCCAATCTGGACAAGGCACCCCAACAATGATAACAACAACAGTACATGACCTCCTTTTAACCGATCACAGCCGAGTGGGCATAACATAAACTTACGCTTGCCAACATTTCTTTTATGAAGCATTAGTGCAGTCAAAAACAGGTAAAACAGAGACGATTGTCAAATATCACAGTGTGTACAAAATATTAGCGTGTAAGAAAAATTTTCTCCCAACATAATAAAAGTTACATACATTAAGGGTAGCAAATGGTCTCAAAAGAAGAAGAATCCCTCTACCAATAAACTGACTGTGAGATCATAATGAGGTACCAATCAGGGTATTTGGCATTTCAGCCATAAAAAAACAGAACATCCTGTAACCATCATGTCCAATGATTGGAATAATGGTCAAACTAGCATTCAAACAGACTAGAAGGATCGGATAAATCTTGGCCTAGGGGGGAGGAGGAAAACATGGAGGGTAAAAAAGTACAAAAAACAATGGCAGAAAGAAAAGTCAAAAAGAAGACAAAGAAATGGTCTCTCGGAGATTGCTGTTTTGAGAACTATCAAATTGCTAAAAGGAGGTTATCAACTTACCAACATTTCCATATAATACCTAAAGCTGGCCATACACAGTTCGAATCTCGAACAGCTCAGCAGGAGCCGGCCGAGATTCGATCTATTGATGGGCAGGCTAAATGTACCAAGTTGATAGATCGATCAACTTTGGTACAACCAACCTGCCTGATTCTCTTCTCTCCCATCCCTGCCAGGAGAAGACAGTGATGATCGCTAGCAGCTATAGCAGACACTCGCACTGCACAATCCCCCCGTCAGGAGCAGACAATGGCTCAGCAAGAGAGATTCCCCTGTCAGCACTGTCTGGGAAAATTCACACCCTGTTTGGCCTGCCTAAGGATAGTGTACTACCAGAACTGTTTATCAAAGATCATGAGTCATTCATAATCCTATCTTAGAGGGCATGGAATAATATCCTCCTATTATGACATATTTAGTCCTCTATAAAAAAAGAACTTAAATGCCACCACAGTATCATGCAAATTATATTATAATATTACTAAAAACAGGATTTTTTTGTAAAAAAAATTAAAATCCAATATTTCTAAATATTTTTGGCACAATAGTTTGGGACTTTGAAAATAAGAAGCAAATGCCAACCATGATGAATACATCTGAAATGATGACTGGTCAATGAAATACTTATATGATTCAATATTTTTTAATCAAAATAGCAGTCTGACTTTCTGTAGCTTGGTATATTTATATAGTTGACTACGCTCCAACAATAGTGCTCCTTCCTCGGTTTGTTGTATTTGTTTAGATACTGAAAGATATCCTGTTGGATCTGGTCGGACTTATCCTTTATGACCTCTGACTTCTTCCTCTAGGTCTCTCTGTAAAGGCCATAGGATCTGATTTCTATTGATGACAGAAAGGTGTAAACTTACAAGACAGGAGGTGTAAAAGACACCCAGCAAATGTTTGTACTGAAGGGTATGCACGGAATGCCATCCATTACACTTTGTTGTTCTTAGTAACTATTGTGAAATGCAAATGACATAGGAGGATCTAATCCAATACCTTATTTTATTTTACTAGAGAAATTTATACAGAGTCAAAAACAAATACAGTGCTTTAAATAAATAATTATAAATAATAATAATAATAATGACATTTCACTCTGGGGACTCAAATCGCCTAAAAAATAGGTGTTGGGATTGTTGAAGAAAAGGATTTGTCAGGTATTACTATCTAGAGAGGGTGTGTAAGGAGATACTAGGATTGGGCAGATGTTGGAGCCAAACTGAGCAAGCCCCCAACCCACTTCTTCTTGGATAGGACAGACACCCACCTGCTGTTGATTATTATTATTATTATACACAATTTATTTAGCGCCAACAGTTTACACGGCACTTTACGATGTAGAGGAGGGACAGTACAATTACAATACAGTTCAATACAGAAGGGATTGAAGGGCACTGCTTGTGGAGTTTACAATCGAAAGGGAGGGGGAGGTGTTACAAAAGGTAATAGCAGGGTTAATCTGACGGAGGTGGCATGGGGTACGGTTCTTAGGTATAGGTGGGATAGGCTTCCCTGAATAACTGAGTTTTCAGGGATCACCTAAAGGTGGACAGGGTAGGGGCTGACCGGACATACTGGGGAAGGGAGTTCCAGAGGATGGGAGAGGCTTTGAAGAAGTCCTAGAGGCAAGCATGGGAGGAGGTAACAAGGGAGCTAGAGAGCAGGAGGTCCTGGGAGCAGTGGAGAGGATGATTTGGGCGATATCTGCATATGTGGTTGGTAATGTACCTGGTGGAAATTTGTGGATGGCCTTGTATGTTGTGGTTAGTATTTTGAATTTTATACAGTGGGGTAGGGGAATCCAGTGAAGGGATTGGGACTGGCAGAGAGGGGCAGCAGTCATGGATCAGTTAGTAAACTGTATTAGTCTAGCAGCAGCATTCATAATAGACTGAAGAGTGTATAGGAAGGAGTTGCAGTAGTCAAGGCGGGAAATAACCAAGAAGTGAATAAGTTGTTGTGTGGTGTCATAAGTCAGGAAGGGGCGAATTCTGGAAATGTTGCGGAGGTTAAGGTGGCAAGATATATCCAGTGATTGGATGTGGGGGCTGAAGGATAGGTCAAAGTCTAGGATTACATCCAGCACCCTGGCATGTGTAAAGGGACCAATGGTTGTGCCATCGATCTTAATGGTAAAGTCATAGGGAGGGGATTCCCATGACTTTAAAGCTCAGTTTTAGAAAGATTGAGTTTGATGGAGTGGCATCAATACTGATACGTCATAGTAAGTTTGTGATACGTGGGTGGATTGAGGGTGTAAGTTGAGGAGTGGAGCGATAGATCTGGGTGTCGGGTTAATGGAACCCTCTGCCATTTTGTGTCATGCCCCTGGTCATTGGCCCATTCTTGACATCCCTGGCCTAAGACGCCTAATGCCGCGTGCAAACGATCGGTTATCCGTTTCTGGTATCAACATCTTTGTGTAAATGAGGTCTTCAGAACTGGACACAGTATTCTAAATGGGGTCTCATTATAGATCTTTATAGGGGAATCAGAACCTCCTTCTTCCTCTAGTGATGCAACCTAGAATTCCATTCCCCTTTCCTACTTCCTGGTCACACTTTTTGCTCCTTTTGCAATCATCTTAAATAAGTACCCCCAAATATTTTTCTTCTGTAGTGCTGGCCAACACTGTACCCCCAATTAATGAAAAATAAGTGCAACGCTTATTTTTCATTAATTATTAAGCTGTTTGGTGAGGTGAATTCACTGAAAGTGTACAGCAGCTGTGATATATCAATTATTAATATGTATAATTTATTGGTATTTAGTTTTCTTTTGCATATAGCGCTTTAGGAAGGTGGCGCTAATTGTCTTTTACACACTGTACCCCCAATGCTGTACTCTCTCAAGGGATTATTTTTCCCTAGGTGCATTATATTACATTTAGAAACATTGAACTGCAGTTTCCATTTTTTTTTACCTTTCTTCCAGCAATGCCCAATCATGTTCCATGTAACCTCCGAGGATATCAACCCTATTACACGCCTTTGTATCATCAGCAAAAAGACATACCTTGCACAACAAACCTTTAGTTATATCACTTAGGCCTCGTACACACGATCGGACATATCCGATGAAAACGGTCCGCGGACCATTTCCATCGGATATGTCCGATCGGGAGTTTGATCCGATGGCGTGTACACACCATCGGATCAAATTCCCCGCCACCGGACGGCGCGGTGACGTGGCGGTGACGCGGCGGTGACGTTGACGCCGCCACGTCACCGCCACGTCACCGCACCAGGAAGTTAAACACTTCCGCGCATGCGCCGAATCCATTCGGCGGCGGCGCGGCGGCGGTGGGGGACGACATGTCTGCTGGTAAGTGTACTAACCAGCAGACATGTCAGGCGGACAGATTCCCACCGGATAGATTTCAAAGCATGCTTTGAAATCTGTCGGGTGGAGAAATCTGTCCGCTAGCCCATACACACGAGCGGAGATGTCTGCTGAAACGGTCCATCGGACCGTTTTCAGCGGACATATCCCCTCGTGTGTACGAGGCCTTACAAATAGATACCCACTTGCTTACTGGGCACTTAAACCCCCTTCCAAAAAAAAGACTGAAAGTTTTCGCGGTTTGTTATAACATTTTGCAAACAGGTAATTTTTCTCCTTCTAAATAATTAGTGCAGCGCTAAAATGTATCAAAATACAATATCAGTGATAAAATACGATATGTGACACAAATTACAATAATAATGACTCCATAATAAAGTCTGTGTATAAAGACTAGATATCAAAAATAATGTGATACTGGAAAAACACTGAATGTGAAATAGTCCATAATCAAACGAATGTGTGACTCTCCAATCGCTGGCCTGGACTGATGAATAACTAGTTGTGCAGAAATCATACAGGCATCAAGTATAAATGATAGGGTACTCTTACCATGTGTTGTGGACTCTAACTGCTTTGCAACAGTGAGTCTAAAACGCTTAGTGGCCTCTAAGAACCTGGGTCTCTGCAGCAAGGACTCCCCGGATGTTGGTGCGTTTCTCGATCCTTCAGGTGAAAACCAGGAACAGCAAGAACAACTGTCGTTGCCTGGTTTTCACCTGAAGGATCGCGAAATGCACCAACATCCGGGAATTGGAGAGTCACACATTCGTTTGTTTATGGACTATTTCACATTCAGTGTTTTTCCAGTATCACATTATTTGTGATATCTAGTCTTTATACACAGACTTTATTATTGAGTCATTATTATTGTAATTTATGTCACATATCGTATGTTATTACTGACATTGTATTTTGATACATTTTAGCGCTGCACTAATTATTTCGATTTTTCATTTACTTTGTTTGGGTGCTGGCAGCTCTTCTTTTCATTTTGGTTTAGCACAGTTTTTTCAATTTTTTTTTCTCTTTCGCTGATGTGCGCTGATGAGACTTCACCAAAGGGCGCTGATATGCTGCACTGATGGGCACTGATAGGCTGCACTGATGGGTACTGATGAGGTGGCACTGGTGGTAATTGATCAGGAGGCACAGATTAGGCTGCACTAATAGTTTGCACTGATGGACAGTGATAGGTGGCACTGATGAGCACTGATAGGTGGCACTGAAGGGAACTGATAGGTGGCACTGATGGGCACTGGTAGGTGACACTGATAGACACTGGTAAGTGACACTGGTAGGTGACACTGATAGGCAGCACAGATAGGTGGCACTGATGATGAGGCACTGATGGACACTGATTGGCAGCACTGATGGGCACTGATAGGTGGCACTGGTGGGCATGTATAGGTGGCAATGGTGGGCATGTATAGGTGGCACTGGTGGGCACTGTTAGGTGGCACTGGTGGGCACTGCTTAGCAGTACTGATATGCATGTATAGGTGGCATTTGTGGGCACTGGTGGACACTGTTTAGCAGTACTGATATGTACTGGTAGGTGGCACTGGTGGGCACTGCTTAGCAGTACTGATATGCACTAGTAGGTGGCACTGGTGGGCACTGCTTAGCAGCAGTGAGTGTCCATGTGCGAGACCAATGTCCCTGTAAATTTTGTTTTTATCCTTCAATAAACAATAGTTACAGTGAGCATTATGAGTTTTCTCTTGTATCTTTTAGTATAGTTAGTGGTGAAGTGGCAGGTAGAGATCTAACCCCTAAGGTTCCCAGAGCTGCATAACTTCCTGGAGCATAAGAGCCTATAATCCAGAAAAGTAACCAGTGGAGGAATATTAACACATTGGGTGTCCTTTTTGCTTACTGACCTCCTGTGATTAGGGGTCATTCTCTCCAGGTGAGCAGACACCCACTATCACGCAGGATACTTAGGGGGTGTTTGGCATAGGAATTTGGCACAGAAATTGTGTAGTTGAACATGAAAAAGTGAAAGACAGTACAAAAGATTTTGACAATTCCTTTATTAAAATAGAAAAAACTCTCCCGATGTAGACCCATAGTCAATTGCGCCGCCCACCACCACAGCCGGACCTTAAATAGGTAAGGGACAGGGCTGCCTGGTGACATCACCTAGCGGCCCGCCCCCTTGTGAAGTCACCACCCCTTACCTATTTAGGAACAGTCAATCAGCAGAGCAGGTAGACTGTGGGGGCGTTCGTCGCAAGCAGAGCTTTTTTTTCTGTTTTTCTGGTCCGGGGGTGGCGGCGGGCGTCGTGATTGATGATGGATCTACATCAGGGGACAGTTTTTTTCATTTTTAATAAAGGAATCGTCAAAAACAGCTGATGACTCATTGGTTATAAACAATGTGGCGGCCGGTTTCCCAGCCCGCTCCTTTGTAACCAGATACCATTAGCTACAGTACAAGGTGCAACAATAATCAAGTCTCACCATTGCAAGGTGTGAATCACTAACCCTTAAAGACTTGCACAGCAGGATAAAGTTCCTTCTGCTTGCTTTTCACTGTCCAACTTGTTACTGAAATTAGTGAAAAAAATGTCTTAAGCTGTCAGACCAACCGCAGTTTAAATGCATCACCCTTAACACCATGCCTATTTCCACTGTACTTTATACCTTCTGGTAATATGCCTCTGTTCCTTGTCCTAGGGAAACTGACGTAATAGCTTTGGCCTTTGCAAAAACTGAAAAAAATAAAAAATAAAAAAACACGAGGTAAGCAAATTTCCTCAGAACTGTTTCCTTCCTTCCCATTACTGAAATATTTCTGCTGGTTTTGGCTCAAGATCCATGCATGGTCTCAATTGCACAAATACCACAAACACGTTTATACATCTGCTGAAGTCTTCTGAATCAGCATTTGCTGTTTGGATAGAAAAATAATAGGAAAAATAAGATTAAAAAAAATGGAAAACTGTCTTCTAGTGGAGATACTGGGAAAATAGAAGGAACACACTTCACCGATGATCATGATTTCAGTAAACATTTTCTACATTATGTTTACACTCTTAGTAAAAAAAAAAAAGCTATTTATTTAGAAGTAACCTTTTATTATTTATTTATTCTAAAACCATCTGTGTGGGTTTTTAGTTTCTGAAGAAGTTAGGTCCCTTTCACACGGTGATCTGATCAGGTCCACCTGTCAGTTTATAATGCGTACCTGTTTGGACTCTCCATGCATCCCTCCAGGGAAATGCAATTAGCGGACCTTCAGCTGTTGCAGAACTACAAGTCCCATGAAGCATAGCACGACTCTGACAGCCACAAGCATAACACCCGGAGGCAGAGGCATGAGGCACGATGGGACTCGTAGTTTTGCAACAGTTGGAGATCCGCTAATTGCATATCCCTGCTATAGCCCGTCGGGTTTAAACAGACTTGTGTCAGTTTAAAGCCACCTACCTCCAATGTGCAAAAAAAAAGCAGAGAAGGATCTGTCCCCTATCTATGGTAATTGAATTGGAGGGTAAACGGGTGTAAATGGGCAGCTGGCTCTATCTGTGGCCAATCTGCATAAATTGAGCAAACATAGACCTGCCACCAACTTGCTCTGCTCAGCAAGGGATCAGCAGACAGATACTGAGCAAATTTGACTCCGCCCAGTGTGAATGGTGTCTTATGGGTAACTGATAAATCTGTCTGGCTTAAGTGCCTAATTATGTGCACATTTTTATTTAGTCCAAGCTATCCTTTATATTTGTTGGATGGTAGTTGAGCTGTCTCACCAGGAGAACTCTAAGGCCCCGTACACACGAGCAGACAGATTTGTTCAAATCGGTCGGACTGACCGATTTGAACAAATCTGTCTGCTGGGATGTATTGGTTTGATCGTGTACACACGATCAAACCAAAATCCCCGCTGTTGGACGGCGCGCTGACGTGGCGTTGACACCGCCACGTCACCGCACCAGGAAGTGAATTACTTCCGCGCATGCGTCGAATCCATTCAACGCATGTGCAAGAAGATATGTATGCTGGTTAGCGTACTAACCAGCAGACATATCGGGCCGACGGGTTCCCAGCCGACAGATTTGAAAGCATGCTTTCAAATCTGTCAGCTGGCCAAATCCGTCGGCTCGCCCATACACACGATCCAATCTGTCTGCTGGGACGGTCGGGCCGACCGTTTCCAGCAGATAGATTTGATTGTGTGTACGCGGCCTAACACAACTACTTCATGTTCTTTTCACTACCAATACCATTTCAATACTAAGAGTGGTTCTCATACTCCATCTCAAGCATTTTCCATGGCATACAATGAAAAAAGTCTTAAATTCCTAATAAGACCTAAATTCTGCCCCAAAACCTGTAATGAGTGATTTTACAACCAAAGACTTGTAAGCGATTCAACTTGCCAAGCGTTATCCAAAATATCAGACTGTACATACTGATTAAAAATCAGAGTACTCAGTGCCCCTATCTATCCATTAGAATACATGTGCCCCCATTGTGGGGACGCTCATTGTTGAGTGTTAGAACCACAGATTACAGGGTGCCTTGGCGCTGCTCTGTGGCTCACGCATGCGTTTGCAAATGCGTGCGGACAAAACCCATGTTTTTAACGCATACTGTTAGACAGGTTAATTGCTTGTTCTGCGAGCTGGTCGGTAAGTAGGCTTGGTTTTTCCCTGGGCATTCCCTAGGTTTTTTTGTTATATACTCTTTTGACTAGTCTACAGTTGGACTACTTTAAATATAATCAATAAGAACAATGCATTACTTTGTTAAAGAGTAATCCCAGTTAGCAAGTAAAGTGATGCAATTCAGAAAACACTCCATCTATACCACATATTTTACCTTTCATTTTTATTTTGCACAATTTGTTAAAAAAAAAATATTTATTAAGGACTTCTTGTAGTTGCTGAGTGGAACTAGAGCATATTGTTTCATGGCTGTATAATGTGTTACCTTGCAGATCTAAAAGGTTTCACAAACTCCAGTTCTGGGACTTCAGCCTGGATTTGACCTCAAGCTGGAAGGAGACAGCTTGTAGGCAGGATGGTTTGTCAGTTATCCAGGCTGCCCAGGTGGGAAGGGGTTAATTTTTTCTATTCACTTTCCTGGCCATTCTCTTGGCTCTGCCCTCCTTCCTGTATGGTAAATAATGAGGGGGTGGCTTTGCTTAGAGGGGCTTTTTGTTTGCTGCCTGAAACTATATGTTAACCATACTAATAAAACTGTTAAATAATACTCTATGGCCCAGATTCAGAGAGAATTGGATTCTCGTAGCGTATCAGAAATACACTACGCCGCCGTTTTTTACCTGGCTCTACGTGGAATCCAGGTAGATTTTGTCCAGTAAACGACGGCGGCGTAGTGTATTTCTCCCGTCGCAATCCATCTAGACGAGTAGGGGGCGTGAAGGATTTAAAATAGGCGCGTTCCTGCGGCGATCGAACTGCGCATGCTCCGTTCGCAAATTTCCCGCCGTGCATTGCGCGAAATCACGTCGTTACGTCATTCGTTGTTTGAGTAGCGTCGTTTACGGACATTTCTATTCCCGAACGAGTTACGCAAAAAAAAAAAATAATAATTTAAATTCGACGCGGGAACGACGGCCATACTTAACATGGGCTACGCACCGTTAGACCAGCAAAAAGCTGGTCTAAC
The DNA here is from genome assembly GCA_029574335.1 of Rana kukunoris. Lineage (NCBI taxonomy): Eukaryota > Metazoa > Chordata > Amphibia > Anura > Ranidae > Rana > Rana kukunoris. Next base: position 85,972,519 of record CM056058.1, on the reverse strand, counting down.
AGTACGTAAAAAAAAACAGACGTAAGCGATTGCGAAGACCGCTCGTATCTTCGTGGATCGCCATAAAAACACATTTGCATATCCCGACGCATGAAAACGACGCGAACTCCTCCCAGCGGCCGCAAAAATATCGCAGCGTAGATCCGAAGGCTTACGAAGACGTAAGCCTCTCGGATCGAAGCCCGAAGCCGCCGTATCATGGTTTGAGGATTCAAACTAGTGATACGGCGCGCGAAATTTGAAATTACTCCTGTCTAACACCAGTTAGACAGGCGTAATTGCTTTATGAATCTGGGCCAATATCTATATCTATAATAATCTAATCTTTATTATTTTCTTTCAGTCTACCAGCCCCTGTCAGAGCTTGAAGATTATAAATTAACCCTGATTACTGAATAACACATTGTCAATGGAAATTAATCGTTTTTTTTTTCAAAATAAGGAATACACAATGGACCAAGGGGAGTCCTAATTTTGTTTTCATATTATTTTGTCACTCAGTAGGGTGCCCTGTGGGGTTTCATCATGTCTAGATCTCTTTGTTGTCCAACAAGCCAAATGGATTGACAACTGTTTTCACAAATTATCACTCAGAACGTAGCACAGAATAGAATGTTTGTTTACCAAGCAACTACCAAAATGAATAGATCACGTCCTTTGTCACCTGTGGGGACAAAGGTGATAGGAACAATATTGTTTTGTACCTTTAAAAGAAAGCCATTTTTGTCAGCCAAAAAGAAAACAACGGATGGTCTTTATTTCAATAGCTTAGTATTTACTGTATGTGTATTGAACTTTTTCATATAACTATTTCTACATGATCATAATCCAGAAAATCATTTCTAACTGACTCCTGTGCAAAGTACAAAATACAAACTTCTTCTTACAATATTAAAGTATTTTTTTAACTTTTTAACACATACCTTGTTTTTCTTTTGTTTTCATGTTTTCCAGTCATTAGACATCATCACGGATCTCTAGTTATTCTTGTCCTAGTGGCGGCTAGTGGCAGGGGTAAGCAGGGAAGTAACCAGCAAGCTGGATTGCCAGTGTTGTAGCTGCATAGGGGGCGAAAGGTGAACAGAGAACTCCCCTGTCTTTGCTTCACATTTGTTGGTGCACACAGTTCTAGGTGATCTTCTCTTCAGCACAGTTTACTGTAATCAGTTGAATGGAATGCAGAGAGTAGTTTAAGCCTAGTACACATGATGAGATTATCGGACAAGTGATCGTCCGTTTTTTTTATTGCATGCTAGTCTCCATTTCGAAAATTAAGAGGTTACTAAAGTACTGTAATGTACAGTGCTGTAATATATTGCAGGGCTCAAAATTTCAAGTCCTGAGTAGTGTTGAGCAGAATATGCCATATTCGAATTCGCGATATATCTCGAATATATAGTCGAATATTCGACAGATATTCGCTAAATACGAATATTCGTGATATATTTTCGAAATGAAATGATTGCGAATTTTCGCTATTGCGAATGCGAATGCGAATTGCGAATTGCGATTGCGAATATTCGAGAAATGCGGAATGGAGCACTCTGATTGGCACAGAATATTCGTGATATATTACAATATAAAATAATTGCGAATATTCGAGAAATGCGGAATGGAGCACTCTGATTGGCTCAGAATATTCGTGATATATTACAATACACAATAATTGCGAATATTCGGCAAATGCGGAAGGAGCACTCTGATTGGCTCAGAATATTCGTGATATATTACAATACACAATAATTGCGAATATTCGAGAAATGCGGAAGGAGCACTCTGATTGGCTCAGAATATTCGTGATATATTACAATACACAATAATTGCGAATATTCGAGAAATGCGGAAGGAGCACTCTGATTGGCTCAGAATATTCGTGATATATTACAATACACAATAATTGCGAATATTCGAGAAATGCGGAAGGAGCACTCTGATTGGCTCAGAATATTCGTGATATATTACAATACACAATAATTGCGAATATTCGAGAAATGCGGAATGGAGCACTCTGATTGGCTCAAAATATTCGTGATATATTACAATACAAAATAATTTCGAAATTTCGAGAAATGCGGAATGGAGTACTCTGATTGGCTCAGAATATTCGTGATATATTACAATATAAAATAATCGCGCGATATCGCTATTTGCCGAATAATCGCATTGCGATTTTTCGGCAATATAAAATGAGCGCTGCAGCTACTCGGCCCAAGGTCTCTAATCATACCAGAAATGCTTTTAGACGTCGATGGGGATCTCTAGGATGTGATCTGTTCTAAAAAAAAATTTAAAACATTCGAATATTCGAAATAGCGAATATTCGCCGCGATATTCGCGATATTCGCGAATACTCGAATATGCAATATTCGTAGCGAATATTCGCAATGCGAATATTCGTGAGCAACACTAGTCCTGAGCTACTAGCAAGGCCTCAAGAGTTACTCGCCACCAGTTGCCCCACCTAATTCATACACTGCCCTGCGACTAATTGCACCTGTAAACACGCCCTCATAGATTATCTCATGGAATGACAATTTTTTATGCAGAATCAAGTTACAAAATTAAATATTACCAACAACCACTTTAACAAAATGGGACAGGGCACTGGGGGCAGACCAGAGGGACAGGGCACTAGATGTCCCTCTCTGTCCCTCTCTGTCCCTTCACCGGAGCGGTAATATTTGCAATCCTCCGCCTCACTCATTACTTTCTGCTCTCCAGCTACATTGGTGTGGGGGGCAGGCTCAGGGAGGTCTTACTGTTAGGTCCCATGGCTTAATGAGAATTGTAAGGAGAGCACCTGTGTACTGCTCTGCTTGTGCACGGCTCACCAGACTACTTTTCCCGAGCATGCACCTTTCTCTTCGGCCGCCAATCTCAACGGGACTCATATTGGTCATGCAGCCCTGTCATCACTCGCCCCCAGCTTAAATCCACTCGCCAAATGCTAGTAGGCGAGTGGAAATTTTGAGGGCTGATTTATTGCATTGTATTTGTATTGTGTTTTTGGAGAAAAACTGTAACGTTTAAATGAAAATCGTAGAATCTGTTACCGTATGAGAATTTTTTTGGTATTTGTCCATTTGATATTTTTAAACGAAAGCTATGCACTAATGATCAGATTATCGTATGAACTCTTCGAAAGCGGTATTTTTTGTACTATTTTCTGATCGTGTGTGTATGTGCCTTTAACCAGTTCGGCTACAGAGCAAATTTTTTTCCGCTTACATATAAAAATCATATTTTTTGGCAATAAAATTATATATTTGCTGGAAGCAGCGGCCCTGTAGAAGTAAAAGGTGATAGTTGCAAGTTTTCAGGAAAATACATAATAAAATACGTTTTGGTGCAAAACACCATATAATACAAATTTTTGGTTAAAATATAAAAGATTAGGTTGCAATGAGTAAATAGATACCAAACATTCTATGCCCTAAAATTAGATGCATCTGCAATGTTACCAAAAACTATGGTGTCTGAAAATCCCCATCAGTGATGATTTAAAAGCCTTTACAGCTCATCGCTTTAGAGTTAGCAAGTGTAGCGCTTACCCCCGAAGGAGCTGCTGGTTAGATTTGGGATTGGCGTATTTAAGTTACCTCTGTGATGATGTCTAGGGGTGATGATGGTGATGAGAGCAGTAATAGAATGTCCAGACCGTTGGTTGACGTTTTCAATGCTTTATTTCTGGTCCAACACGACCAACAGTCAACTCAAGGTAGATAGAGTAGAATGGTGAAAAAAGAATAATCTTGCAGATACAGGCTGTGGATAATAGAAGCACTCCTGCCTCCAACGAATGTGTTTGTCTTGTCGCCACTCCAGCCGGAGTGGGTATAGCGCCCCTGGACAGGTCCCTCTCACAGGCCTGGCAGCCAGCAAGTCACTGAGAATGCTGAGAAGGAACAAGTATCTGCCACCGACTTAGCTCTAATAGAATTTGGTTTAGTAAAGGGTCTCTGCCACAGGCCCAGTACTCAGGAACATGAACGTGGAGCGAATCCTCTCAGTCAGTAATTTTGGGGCCACCGACTGACAGTTTGCAGCAGACAACCTGTCAGTGTTCGGTACCCAGATCCCCGATGGTTCGTCTAAGCCCTATTGGTTCACCTGCCTCCGGGCTCACCTCAGACCGACTCCCCACCGAACAGCACATCCAGCTTGGGATCTTTTTGGTGTGGAACCCCATTAAGTCACTGTGGTCCTATTGTAGCTTCAGTTGCTCTGAGCCAGGAGGGCCCAAAGCCAGGAAGTCTGTGTTGCACAGGCCCCGGCCAGGTAGGCCATAGTGGTGGGGCCCGCGAATGTGCGCACACCCTGAAGGTGGGTGCCGCACCCGGAAACAGGAACCCGCGAAGACCCCGGGAAAATAGAGTCTACCAAAGATATACCCTCCCCCAGCATGCCCCGCGAGGGAAACACTCCTCCAATTGTCTGCTGGGAAAAGCGGTTCTGCCTGAACCCCTCTGGCGCCACCTGCTGCCCAGAGATGAGACCGCATCTCTGGAGCACAGAATGACTCACAGGACAATTCAGGGCTGACAGGAGCCCACATTTACCACAAATCAACCTGGGTGAGAGCAGGTAAGTCTCTCACCCCCTAAATTTACGATAGCGTCCCTTCTGAAAGTAAGGGGGGCTACACAAGTATAGCTAGAGTTAAAGAGGTTGTAAAGGTTTTTTTTTTTCTAAATAGATTCCTTTAAGCTAGTGCATTGTTGGTTCACTTACAGTTTCCTTTGATTTCCCTTCTAAACTTTTTTTTCTTTGTCTGAATAACTCACTTCCTGTTTCTCCTCAGTAAGCCCCATGTTCTGGCTGGCGGTTAGTCAGCCAGAACAGCTTACTGAGGAGGAACAGGAAGTGAGAAAATCAGAAGGTTAGAGAACCAACAATGCTCTAGCTTAAAGGAACCTATTTAGAAAATAAAAAACAAACCTTTACAACCCCTTTAATCTCCTCTACCCTTCACACCATCTAACCAAGCACAGATTGGCTTGGTTAGAAGTACCCCCTGGCTGTGCTGGCCAGCAAAGGGTGCATCTGAAACTGGCGGATGTGTTCCCGGGGTCTGGTGGGTGCAAGACAGACCAGGAACCATTGAAGGTAGTGGGGCCGCCGGCTGGGGGGTTGGGAGGCACCACACAGCTGGCTGTGTAAAAATTGTTCGCAGCTATGGAGCTGATGCATTACTTTCACTTTGAAGCCAGTCGCTAGCTGAACGAAACCCACACAGGCCGATGGCTGCTGCTGTAGCCATCAACTTGTCATTAAGGATTCACTCTTTGAACTTACATAGAATGTCCAAAGAGCTCAATCGGTTAAGAAACCGTGCTGATGGGCCTTGCGCTTGTGTCGATACACATCAATTATGTTTATCTGTGCCTTGAGATAGATCTTAAAAATGCTGCTTGTTAAAAATACCTACAGTATTTCAACGAAAAAACAACCAAAGGGTCAGGTTGATGGTAAATACATGTTTTTAACACTGCATTTGATCTAATTTGCACTGTGAGGTCTAAACTGCCTGCAGCAGGTGTTTTTAGAATCTGGCCCAGCTCATTAGCTTTTCACGCTGATGGTTTTTCAAATGTGAGAACCACCTTGTACAAGTTTCATGCTGAGTTGATAATCTCTCTATCATCATAATGTAGATGACAAAGGGAAGTGCTTTGACCTTGTCACACATGGAACATTGTTGGAGAGAAAATTCTTTCTTCACTTTCTTTTACTAATTGTTTTGGTCACTAAAATCACTGTCTGGAAGTCTTTATATGCCTTGCACTTACTTTTGTTGCTATGTAATCTGGTGGCATGTTGTCAGACAAGTGTGCTTATATAACAAAGAAGCATGCATTAACCAGCATTCATATATAAATGATTTGTAAATTACCTATTTTGCTTTTTATAAAACTATACTGCTAGTTAAAACATTTTTAAATTGGCACTCTCTATATTAAAAAATGGTTAATAATTTGTTGCAAAGCTACAGTGTTTGAAGAATATCCAGCATCCAACACATGTCTGAGCATCTTTCATTAAGTGCCGTGGTTTATCCTGGTGACCCCTACCTTACTTAAAGGGGTTGTAAAGGTAAAAAATGTTTTTCCTAAATAGCTTCCTTTACCTTAGTGCAGTCCTCATTCACTTACCTCATCCTTCAATTTTGCTTTTAAATGTCCTTATTTCTTCTGAGAAATCCTCACTTCCTGTTCTTCTGTCTGTAACTCCACACAGTAATGCAAGGCTTTCTCCCTGGTGTGGAGTGTCGTGCTTCCCCCTCCCTTGAGGGGGGAGGGGGCAAGCAAAAGTTTATGGGACTTAAACTAGAAAAATCAAAAGTGCCAATTTTGAAGGCTTATATGCAAGTAATTGGGCATACAATGGTTATAAGGGTCTGGTACTGCACTGGGGGACATGAATCAATGAACAAAGTTAGTAAAAACATTTTTTTAAATGAGCAGTGATTTATTGATGCTTGAAGTGAAAGCATAAAAATGAAAAATTCCGAAAAGGAGGATTGTGCCATTATCACACACCACCATTCCTTGCTCCAGATGGTGTGACATGAACTCCCTCTGGGCCTGCCCCTGCAAAGCTGCTAGAATCTCTGCTCCGTTGTGGTTCCTGTCCCCTAGACACACCAGCTAAAGCACTGCACGCACATTTTAGCCTCACTCATTGAAAAGCCCCTTGAGCACTTAGGGGGTACTTGTGGTTCTTTGGACAATTCAGAAGAAGGGGACATGGAAGAGGAGGGGAGAAGGGGTAGAGCTGACAAATCTGGCATCATCACCACTAGCTGTGTGGAATTGTGGGGGCACAACAAGCTGCAGCACTGAGCCCTGTCCTGCATCCTTCTGAGCAAGCAGAGTTACCCAGTGTGCTGTGAACTAAATATATTGTCCCGGACCATGCTTGCTGGACCACACATTAGCAGTAACATGGACTTTGCGGATGACTGCCTTGCCCAACGATGTCACAATATTGCCTTCCATGTTATGGTACAGAGTTGGAATGGCCTTACATGAAAATAATTTGTGACTGGGAACCTGCCATTGTGGTACAGCACATTCTGCAAATCAAAAGGCAGAAGTTGTAGAGCCAGCAGCTTTGACAAGCTTGCATTTAGATGTTGGGCATGTGGGTTGCAGTGACAGATGGTATAGTCTACAGCTGGTGGTGTGCTGCTGCCAGATGTGCTGCAAAGACCTGGGACACCCTGCGCTATACCATCATCCCTGTCAGTGGCGGCTGCTGAGAGGTCATGAGGTATAGTGGGGGCAGACTGAGGTGAGTAAGGAGGAGGAAAAGATTTGTGCCCCTTTTGTGTGGCTTTCTTGTGCTCTTGCCAATAGGCTGCCTACAGGGCACTTTCACCCCCTTACTGCCCAGACCAATTTTCAGCTTTTAGTGCTCTCACACTTTGAATGACAATTACTTAGTCATGCAACACTATACCCAAATGAAATGAGTGTCCTTTTTTTCACACAAATAGAGATTTATTTTGATGGTATTTAATCACTAGTGGGTTATTTATTTTTTGTGCTATAAATAAAAAAAGACCAGAATTTTTGTGAAAAAATAATTATTTCTTTGTTTCATAAGATTTTGAAAATTTGTGATTTTTGTTCATACATTTTGGAAATTTTTTATACGGCTACATATCTTTGGGAAAAATAACCCTAATTAGTGTATATTATTTGCTCTTTGTGAAAGTTATAGAGTCTACAAGCTATGGTGCCAATCATTGAACATTTATCACACCTGATGTACTGAAGGCCTATCTCATTTCTTGAGACACTAAGGCCGGGTTTACACAGGTACGACATGGCAGTCGCATGACTGTAGATCCGTCTTTGCCTTTCGACTTGAAGTCCGACATCAATCCGACTTCAATTAACGGGGATCCAACTTTGATCCCGACAATGCAAGCACTTTGTGTCTGCTATGAATCTTTAGAGGGAACTCCACGCCAAATTAAAAACAAATAACGGCATGGGTTTTCCCTCCAAGAGCATACCAGGCTCTTTGATCTGGTATGGATTTTGAGGGGAACCCCCAACTTGATAATTTGAAAATTTTGTAAAAAAAAATCTTAATTATGCAAAAAGTTGTGGGAAAAAACTCACCATGTGACTTACTAAATACCTTGGGATGTCTACTTTCCAAAAACGAGTTGTTTGGGGGAGGGGGGGTATTTGTACTTTTCTGGCTTGTTAGGGTGGGTTCACACTGGTACGACAAATGCTCCGACGTTGGAAGCTCATGTCACATGATGTGTAAAAATCAATGTTTCCTTATGAGAGCCGTCTTAATTGGTCCAACACAAGTCGGTCCGAATGCTCCCTGCACTACTTTGGTCTGACTTTGATCCTTCTTCAGCCAATTGAATATCACTGAAGTCGGATCAAAGTTGGATCGCTGTCTTAACTGATCCGAATTTTGCATGCAAATTGTGCTCTTATGCCCTGTACACACGATTGGATATCTGATGGAATCTAATCCGATAGATTTTTTCATGGGATATCCGATGAAGCTGACTTTCATCAGTCTTGCCTACACACCATCGGTCAAAAATTAGATTGTGTCCAACGCGGTGACGCAAAACACAATGACGTGCTGAGAAAAATTAAGTTTAATGCTTCCGAGCATGCGTCGACTTGATTCTGAGAATGCGTGCATTTTTGACCGATGGACTTCCCCACAGACAATCGTTTTTTTCTATTGGTTTTTTATCCATAAGAAAAATTTAAAACGGGTTCTATTTTTTTCACCATTGGAAAAAAAACGATAGGGCCCACACACGATCGGTTCGTCCAATTAAAACAGTCCATTGGTCTGTTTTCATCAGACAAACCAATCGTGTGTACAGGGCTTAATGATCTTGAAGAACCTTGCAGAATAGGGAAGACCAGGTTATGTCAATCTCAAAGGTTTTAAATGCCCAGACTCATCTGACCTTGCCCCAACAATCAGCATCATGGGTTCTTCTAAGTAGTTGTCTAGAAAACTGAAACTGAAAATAGTTGATGCTCACAAAGCTGGAGAAGGCTAAAAGGAGATAGCAAAGCGTTTTCAGATGTCAATATCCTCTGTTAGGTATGTAATTAAGAAATGGCAGTCATCAGGAACAGTGGAAGTTAAAGCAAGATCTGGAAGACCAAGAAAAATATCAGACAAAACAGCTTGCAGGATGGTGAGAAAAGCAATTCAAAACCCATGTTTGACTGCACGATCCCTCAAGAAAGATCTGGTAGACACTGGAGTTGTGGTACACTATTCCACTATAAAGAGATACTTGTACAAATATGGTCTTCATGGAAGAGTCATCAGAAGAAAAACTCTTCTATGTCCTTACCACAAAAATCAGCATTTGAACTTATAGACAAGCCTGATGCATTTTGGAAACAAGTTCTGTGGACCGATGAGGTTAAAATAGAACTTTTTGGCCGGAATGAGCAAAGGTACGTTTGAAGAAGAAAGGGCACAGAATTTAATTTAACGAACCTCTGTCCAACTGTTAAGCATAGGGGTGGATCAATCATGTTTTGGGGTTGTATTGCAGCCAGTGGCACAGGGAACATTCCATGAGTAGAAGGAAAAATGGATTCAATAAAATCTCAGCAAATTTTGGATGGTAACTTGATGCCATCTGTGAAAAAGCTGAAGTTAAAGAGAGGATGGCTTCTACAAATAGATAATGATCCTAAACTGGCCTTCACAATCTCCTGACCTCAACATAATTAAAAATCTATGGATAGACCTTAAAAGAGCAGTGCGTGACAGACAGCCCAGAAATCTCAAAGAACTGGAAGACTTTTGTAAGGAAGAATGGGCAAAGATACCTCAAACAAGAATTGAAAGACTCTTGGCTGGCTACAAAAAAGCGTTTACAAGCTGTGATACTTGCCAAAGGGGGCAGTACAAGATATTAACTCTGCAGTGTGCCCAAACTTTTGCAGACACAATTTTTTTGTTTTCTGTCATTTTAAAAGTGTAAATGATGGAAATAAAATCTAACATATAAGAATGTCTAATCTGAAATTTGATGCCTTTTGGAGATTTTTCCATCTTTCCTTGGCTTCGTTATGCACATTAATACAAATTTTTACCTGGGGTTCCCAAACTTTCGATCCCCACTGTATGTGTTTGAAATTAATTTCTAATGAGGTAGTCTACTTTATTAAAGGCTTTTCAGAGACAAGTTTTACTATAGCCCCTTTCCAAAAAAATTTTTTTTTAATTTATCAGCTTCTAATTTGAAAGTGGAATCAATGGAGCAATTCCTTCTCAATTGTAGGTACTGACTAAAGGGTATTGAATTGAAAAGATTAATTGGATTAAAACTGTTAGCATGAAGTAAAGTGTTGCCAGCGGTTCTCTTGCGGTAGAGACTTATGGCAAGGTGTCCATCTGGCATTTTGGTGATCCTTTTGTCCAAAAAGGTCACATTGTTCAAATCATAAATCATTGAACTTTAAATTAAATTAGTTATTATTCAGAGCTTCAAGATATTGACATAGAAGCTCCCCGGGCCCTCCCAGACGAGGTATATGTCGTCTATGTACCTTTACCATGTAGAAACATGGCAAGTGTACACAGACAGTTCCTCATCTGAGAGAAAGTGTCGCTCTAACTTCCCAAGGTACATGTTGGTGTAGGATGGGGCACAACAAGTCCCCATCACTACGCCCTTCACCTGAAGGTAGTGGGAGCCACCAAACAAAAATACATTGTGGTTCAAGATAAATTCAAGTCCTGCAAGTACAATTGGGACACCAATCATGCATACTCATTTAGAGACCAATCATGGGACAAAACCTTTTTAATAGCTGCCAAACCAAGGGTATAAGGTATTGAACTATACAATGCCTCCATGTCAATAGTGACAAGATAGGCATTGGTAGGAACTGAAAACTTCTCATAAATATGAATCATATCCTTTGTGAAGGAAGGCAAGGGAGTAACACGAGGTTAAAGATATGAGTCAATGACTTGACTCAAATTTTCCATGAGTCCCTCATTACCAGACACTACCAGACATAGGTCTACCTGTTGGATTTAAAGGAGTTTTATACAATTTCCGAAGACTACATCTAAAAACATTGTACAGTCCATTTGTAACATGTCATGCTTATAATCTTTATATCCAACTAAAAATGTTCTAACAACAACAATGTTTTATAAAGCTGCATTCAAATAATATGATTACATTAAATCTTAAGTGAGTCCTTTGGAAATGCTATACAATTCTATCTGAGGTCAATAGATTGTGCCGCATGGGCATCCATTAGGGGCACACAGGTGACACCTCCCCTAACCATGCCACCCCTAACCCCCTAGCCCCTTGCAGGACAGCAGAAGCATGAATTACAGTGGCAAGTGTTTTTTTTAAGCACTAGGCTTCAAAATAGGGTAAACTCTGGACTCTAACAGTTGTGTTAGAATAGGAAATAAAGTTTCGCTATTCTAACACTGGTCCTCCTCCCGGCCAATCAGGAAGCTGCCCTCTGCTTGATGTCTGATGCCTGATGCTTGCTGCCCGATGCCTGATGCCTGCAGCCTAGAATGTGGTAAGTGCCGGGACTGACTGGGGTGGTGGTTGTTTGCTGTCCCCCCCAAAAAAACACCAGCCGCCACTGTTGTGCAGTCAGGTTTTAACATTTAGCTAGTTCTCTTGGACGCAAAACTGCATAGCTAAGACCTTTATAATCCAAAGCTATTTCAAAATTCAAAGTATTTGAATATCACTGTACTGAGCTATCCATTTAGGCAGGGGGCACACTTTTGCTATGTTGTTTCCAAAAGCTCCTCAGTCTGCCACACAAAATGATTTAGTGGTTTACCTTCATACAAGAGAAATAAGCCTTAATATGTCTCCGTACTGTTTTTCTACTTAAATAAAAAAAAAAAATATTACCCTAATTGTATGATTGTTCCGTCAAAAAAGTGAATTTCACTAGGTTGTGTTCTATTTATCCTGCTTGTACATGATATTGTTAAAGGTCTTGTAAAACAGTTATTTTTTTTTGCTGATGATACAAAGGTATGCAGTGTCCAGTTCTAAAGACCCTCACAAAAATATATTGATAAGAGAGAACCAGAGATGGGCAAAAAATGGTGAAAGGTCTGAGGAATATATTATATCATGAAAGACTACAGTATGCTAATATGTACAGTCTTGAGGAAAGAAAGAAAAGGGGGACATGAATGAAACCTTTAAATATATAGAGGGCAGTATTTTTATTTTAAAGCTAAGCTCAAGAACTACATTGGAGGCTGTCTTGTTTTTTTATTTATCCATACATGCACGCACGACAGAGAATAACAGCGGTTTGATTTATATGTATTTTAAATATGATATTTACCTATGAGGTTTAAGGCACAGTGCACTTTATATATTTTTAATGAGTTATATACACATATTTATTTATTAATTAGAATATCGCCACACTAAATAAAGTTTGTATTGAGGGATCCCATTGTATAGGAGTAATCATTGGGCAGGCAGCTACACCTTTTGGGTCATACCACACCATAGCGCAGAATTAAATACATATTGTTTTAAACAAAGCTCTATGCTCAAACAAAAAAGTTAAACAAACAATCCCCCCCCCCAAAAAAAAATACAAAAATAAAAACAAAAAGGTTCAGACTTGGACCATGTATTCTTTTTCCGCTGTATTATTTCTATGTGTATTATTTCTATGTGTATTATTTTTGCAATTCCACCAAGAAAACAAATCAGGGACAAATAATCATACTCCCACACAAAAAGTTTTTAAAACACCTAATTTTTCAGATTTATACATGAGCCAAATTTTTGCTTTGGTGGAGTGGAGTGGCCTTTGGGTGGGGTTGTATGTGGTAAAGGTATTGTTATAGACTCTGTGGCGTTGATTTGCATAGGATGCATTAAGGTGAAAAAAACATAAAGGTTTACAACCCCTTTAACTTAACAAGCTGAGGTTAGAAGCTGATTGGCTACAACGCACAGCTGCAACAGATTTTACACTCTCCGGTTTTAGTAAACCCCTGTATGTCCTCACATTAACCAGAGTGGTGAGAGATATTGTAGCTTAATAAATCAGTAATTAAATGTTAAAATAAAATATAACATGTTAGATGACTACTCTAATACTTGAAAGAATTGCTATGCCGTCTGTTTTAATAGTAAACTCTGAGCTGCTGTCATGCAGGCAGGTAGAGTCCCATTCATTCATTAGAGATGTCATACTTGCAATCTGACACTCTATACTTTCCTTATTAAAAGTCGAGCAGCTCTTGTCTACCCCTTGCAGAGCTGCACTAGCATCGGGTTGCAACAGCAGCTGCCAATTAACAACAAGAAGGACATTTATAAAAATAGAGCAGGATGAAACTTGACTATTTCTTTTCTTCACAGAACACTAGTACAGGATGTTTGTTGCTTTTGCTTTATAGCAAAATAGCATAACATAATATTGCACAATATGCTATTTGAATGAGCACAAACCAAAACTGGTGTTGTTGCTCTTAGCAACTATTCAGATTTTAGCTTTTTTTATGAGATGATTAAACACTACATTTTTATTGTTGCTATGGGCTACAACTCAAAATAGCCATAATAATACACATCTGAGAAAACATGCACAGACCCTCTAGAACAAAATAGCAATGTATATAAATTCCCTTGTTTTCAGCCAATGTTTATTTTAAAACCTAATGCCACTTATCTATTTCTTCTGAATTGTTAAATACAGAAGCTGAGGAAGAACCTATGTAAAGATAGAGGCCCAGATTCAGGTACATCTGCGCATTATTGGACCGGCGTAGCGCACCGCCTTTACGTTAGACTTGCGCAATTTTGCCGCGTAATCACCCTATTCTCGTAGCTTTTGCACAGGAAATTGCGCAAGCGTAACGTTTTTTCTGAGGTGTAAGGAGGAGTAATACAAATTGGGAGGGACGTGGGCGTGTTACATTGAAATGAGCCGTGACCCCATGCAAATGAAGGGCCGGCCGGCTCGCGCATGCGTGCGTGAAGGAGACCATGTCAGCTCCGCTGTGCGCATGCTCACAACTCGGGAGCGGCGCAATCAGTGAAATTGGAAATGGACTAGGGCAACGTTGTGAACTACGCAGACAGCATAAATAGACACACACAAACGCACTTGCATTGCAAAAGTACATCCCTTTGTCCCTTCCCATTTAACCAAGTGCTTTTGTTCCTGTTGTTCGTTGCAGTGTGTCTTGTAGTTGTCAGATTAGTGTTCTGTGTGATCAAGTGCTTGTTGGTATATTTGTGAAAGTGTTTTTTGATAAGTGTTTGAGAGACTGTTTGTTTGATTGATATATTTCTGTTGTTTTTTTTTCTTGCTGTTTTTTTTGTTTATATTGTTTTGTGACAGTTTCTTGCTGAGTAGTTTTCTCTCTGTGTGTGTTCTTGCTTGATTGTTTGTGCTTGTTTGTGTGAGTGAATTTTGTTGACTGGGACTGATTGTTTTTGGAAGTATGACTGAGAGAAAAAGAAAGCTGAATTTTACTGTGGGGGAAAAAAGAATTCTTGCCCGGGCCATTAGCGAGTATGGGCGTTACCTCCACGGCCCGCAGAGTGCCAACACCACCCCGGCCAGGAGGAGGGAGATTTTGGATAGGATCACTGAGCAGGTCAATTCATCGGGGGAGGGGGAGACACGGACCAGGTCTGGGATTGACAAAAAAATCAACGACCTCCGGCGTCTGGTCAAAAAGAAACTGGCCGCAATGCATGCCCATGCCAGGGGCACAGGAGGGGGCCCACCATGCCGTATTAGTCTGACAGCGACGGAGCGTGCGGTGGCCCTGACCTTTCACCGGCATGAAGTGGAGGGCCTGCCAGGCTTTGACACAAGTTCGGTCCCCGTGGTGCCAGGTAAGGTTTTTTTTTCTATCAGGTGTGTAGCATGTGTGGGGGAGGGGGTGAAAGGGAATATGTGGCAAGTGTGTGGATCCTCCAACCTGTGAATGTTTTGTGTCATCCACAGATGTGCAGGAGGGTGCAGGGCCATCTGGGCTGACCGCACCAACCCCAGGACAGCAGCCTAATGAGGCCCCCCCAACAAGGCCGGAGTCCGCGGAGGAGGTTCAAGAGGAGGAGGGGAATCATGAGGAGGAGGGGAATCATGAGGAGGAGGGGAATCATGAGGAGGAGGATAATCATGAGGAGGAGGAGTCAGGCACTGGACGATTGGTTTTTGCGCACTCTTCCCCTCTGGCTGGCAGAAGCCTGCCCTCCCTAAGGGGGAGCCCCCCCCCCTCCTCCCCCAACATGGCTCCCCTCACAAGGGCCTCCCCTTCTCCCCGGCCACAACCATCAGCTGGAGGCAGGATTTCATCCCAGAGCACCAGGGGGGCGCCCAATCTCCTGCCCGCCACTCTGAGAAGGGACCAGGCCCTCCAGACCCGCCATATGGGACAGGTCAGCCAGACTTTGGGGCGGATGGAGGAGAGCCTGTCCTCCATCAAGGATACGCTGGGTAACCTGGACTCCCACTCCCGGGCTTTCACAACCTGCCTAAACGAACTGCAGACTACATCAGCAGGCGTTGGGCAGGATGTGAGGGCCCTTACCCAGGCTATCCAGGCCAACACGGCAACACTTGGTGCTGCCCTGGACAGAATTGCCGTGGCCTTGGAGGGCAGGCCGCCAGGTGGGCAGAGATCGGGGGCTGCTCCTCCTTCCCCGGGTTTGCCCCTCCCCCATGAGTCTCCCCTGAGGGGCCGGGGCCGTGGCCGGGGGCGCCCCAGGCGTGGCTCACGCAGAGGGCAATAATTTATTTTTCCCCCCTTTTTTTTTTTTTGCTGACATTTTTTGCATTTTTTTTTGCTGACATTTTTTTAAAATTTTGGGTTGTGCATGCTGTTTGAATGTGGGGGTGACATTCCTGCTGGAAAAGGGGTGTCATCCTCAATTTTGGTGGAGAAGGGTTCCCCAGGACCAGGGAGAAGTGATCCTCAGGTCCGTGTGATTGGTGTATGAATGTTCAGTGACATAATTGGAGCCTTGACGTGGCGTTACTGCTCACCAGTCCTGCATGGTGGACTGGTGCCAATCCAATTTGATGAGGATGTGGGGTGTGTGTGCTAGGGACCACAGTGGTGTGCATGCATGCATTCTCATTGTGCCATTATTAATGTGTGTGTTTAACGTGCAAAGATGCCCAATATGAGCTGCCTCCTGACTGCTCTTCCCTCAGAAGACGGGGTATCCTCGGTTAGGGGTTGATTGTCTGGTTGGGGGGTCAGGTCATCACGTAGCTTAACCTGCAGGCCCTTCCTCACTGCGAAATTGTGCAGCATGCAACATGCACCGATGATATGGCACACAAAGTTTGGGGAATACAACAGTGTACCCCCAGACTTATCCAGGCATCGGAAACGTGACTTCAGGAGGCCAAAGGTGCGCTCCACCACTGCTCGGGTTTTGATGTGTGCTTGATTGTATCTTTCCTCTCCTGGTGTTTGGGGGTTTCGGATAGGAGTCATGAGATGGGGTCCCAGTGGATATGCAGAGTCACCTGTAAGGGAAAAGACAGGAGCATGTTAGTCATGCATGTGCCACTTGTGAGGTGTGCATCACGGGAGGGGATAGTCATGCCTGACTCCCATGTCACTCACCAACCAGCCAGGTGTTCCCATACACGTTCTGATTGAATTCCAATCGGATGTGGCATTGATTGTAGCTGTCATGGCTGGACCCTGGGTGTTTGGCACGGACGTGCCATATGAGGCCTTGGGCATCAACTATCACCTGTACGTTGATGGAGTGCCAATGCTTCCGATTGCGGTACATGTGCTCTGTCTCCAGGGGGGGCTGTAGTGCCACATGTGTGCAATCAATGGCCCTGATGGTGCGTGGGAACCTGGCAATTCTGTAGAAATCTGTCATTGCCTTCAGTCGCAGCTCCTCAGTGGTGGGTTTAATGATTTGGTTGGCCATGCGTCTGAGGATTGCAGGGACAACCTGGTGCACACATCTGCTCATGGAGGATTGTGACATCCCAGCCACCACTCCACTTGTTCTTTGAAAAGAGCCACTGGCAAGGAAATGGAGTGTTGCCAGTACCTTGACCAGTGGCTGCACTGCATGTGAGCTGTGTGTTGGGCTGGTGATGTCCTCCTGCAGGGTTGTGGTTAATTCCAGGATGGCATGAGGGGTGAATCTGAAGATGCGAAACACCTCAGAATCACTCATGCCAAACAGGTCTATGCGGGTGCGGTATATCCTCTCCCGTGCCATCCTCCGTGCCCTCCTCCTTCTTTGCTCATCTAAAGTAGTGCAGCTATGAGCGACGATGCCCCTGGCATGTTGGCAGTCAAATTGTAGTAAAAAAAATCCCGTGACCAAGTCCTCTCGTGACGAAACGTAGGGAGGCGGCGTCCTGACGTCACCGCGCTTTTCTCTACCCGGATACGGGCTGTATGTTCCAAGCCGGCCGGCTTTTTTTGAAACGCTCTACACATCAACTAGATTGTAAGTGCATCTTTTTTTGCTTTTTGTTATTAAATGAGGATTTTACACTATGTGAGCCCCTTATTTTTTTACATACCCTCGGATCGATCATTTGGGAGTGCTATTCACCTAAAAAGGACACTGACCATCCCGGCTATCCTCGATCCCAGGCTTTTACCACGCTCTATATGATCTCCTCTAACCAGGGATCATTTTTATCTGGTAAGAGTATATATACCATTGTGGTGGAGGTTCTCATCTTTCTGGCACTGCTTTAGTGTGAAACTGCTTTGCACCTGGTGGAGATTACCTACGATTTTTCTTTTGGTGGATTGTGTTTTTCTGTGATTAACATTTACCTGAATACACTGTTCACAGACTTTATCCAATCAACGTTTACCTGAATATATTGTCTTATGGACTTTATTTCATTTATATTTTTAGCGCGATATTTTTTCCTTTTTATATTCTGTTTGATGTGGTATAACATCTTTTTGATCGCCGCTTCTACTGTTTAATTCTAACAAGCGCAATTTTTTTCTCTACCATTTAAGTCAAATTGTAGTGCAACACGTGTGTGTGGTCTGCTCCTCACTAACGGTGTTGCTTTCTGTGAGATGTAGACGTTTTTTCAAATTTTAGACCACCTTTTATGTGCTCTAATTTTAGACAGAACATTTTGCTGTTGCGCACACCGCGTAGCCTGCGCAGCAACAACGTTTTTTTGTGGATCCCCGCAACTCCCTCATTAGCATATTTGACTAGCAAATCAATGATGTGTCTATCGCACTTTTGCGCGGAAGGATGCGCCAGTCTAACGAAATTACGCGGGACAAAAAAAAGTCGATTTTTGGCGTATCTCGTTCTGGGGATGCCACGCAACGAAACGCACGCGCACATTTAGACTTACGCATGCGCATCTCCTGTTGCGCAGGCGTAATCGCTCTGTGAATCTGGGCCAGATAGTTTAGCATCTGTAGACTATGGTCTACATAGTTATTCATTATGGTCAGGAGAAAAAAAATATATAAAAATATAAAAAAAATAAAAATATTATATGATAATTTTATGTCGTATACAGCCACCAGGTGGAGTGGTAGTCTTCTTTTCACATAATTAGTATGATTACTTTTCAGCTGTGCTATAATAAGCCTGTTTATAGAACCCAGTAGGGCTGACTTCCCAATGGAGTAGGAACTGTTCACACAGCAAATGTTCTGTGTGCAGGTTCACTTAAAAAATTACGTAAGGTGAAGCTGTGTTCATTTTTAAAATCCAATCATGCACAGGGGGAATTTTAATAACTGTATTTTTTTCTTGCACAATATTGAATACATTTGTGGAAAACAACGTTCCCTTACTTACTGAGCTCAGTTAACATTAATTAAGTAAACAGTCTCTATTTGACTAATCCCTATTAGACAGCTCAGTAGGAGAATTAGACAAATGAATTTGCAAAACAAGCTTCCTGTGCTGTCTTATTACCTAACCAACATTGATTTGAGAATCCTCCTACAAAGGCTATCCCCGGAATTCATAAAAACTGGTGCAGACAGATTTTGGGAAAGTGTCTCAAAAGTGGAGCAGCATGCACCAAATTCTTGTATACACACAGGACACTGTACGCCAAAAGAGAGATCATCTAAATTAGCTCCACTTTCATAAGATACAAACTGTCAGTATTTGATTTTCAATTTCGTGTAGGCATTGCAACACAATGTAAAAGTGGCTCATTTTAGAACTACCTGAATATTGGGCAATATTTGCTGTCAGAACCAATAGATTTGTAGATAAATTTTGCACATAACATTAACAAGAAGGATTAATGCCAGAAGAGTGGAGCAGAAGCTTTATTGAATTCCCCCTCCCTATATGTTATCATCTACACACAGTGAGGGGTTCCAGGGTTTGTAATTGACATGGAGAAAACAAACATAGTTTTCTCAGATCTTAATCATTTCTGTCCTTAAGTCCAGAGAGCATATAGAGCTTTCGGTGGTATAAACCCTCCATCCCTTTAGCCACATCTTACCTGGTAGCCAGACCTCATTAATAATCTCAGCTGTTCACAGACCTTTATATATGTGAGCCAATGGATGTTCAGAGCTTTCTCCATTTCACTATCTCTGCTGTCAGATTCTGCTGCTGGGTGAAAAGAATGACTGCTTCAGAACACTAAAAAAAGTATAAGTGCTGCTTGTTTGTTTTTTGGAAACCATTAGGGGCACTATGTTAATCAGGAATTACACGTATGCTGACATAAGCTTTCTTAGTAGCTTAGGAGGACATGTGTTTTGTTTGTGTTATGAACTTGTGTGTAATAAGAAAACAGATTTCACACTGTGAAAAGACAATATTGTTTCTTTAATAGCAAGGTCATGTGGGCATTTTCACACACGTTTCGGCAGTTTTCAGTTGAAGTAAATCATAGTTCATCCCAAGTAAGAGTATAACATGTTGGCCTACTTATTTTCTATTTGTATGACAGCTTCAGGGTAAGTAGGCAGAGCTCAAAAGCCAAATGGCCACCAATGAAATACCGTAATTATCAAATTATTTTTGAAAACACTATTTAGGCTCCATTATTCCTGCACTGGTATAGTCAGACGGTTTCTAAGGTTTGCTTCTTTTGTACTTTTGGGAGTTGTTGTCCTTAAACCACGTCTACATTTGCACCATAATCATTTGTCCTTCATTATTTGGCTGTAGGGTTGACACTTTGCTTGTGAAAAAAAAATAATCTTATGAATCCTTTCATATTAATAACAAGTCCCATTTTTAGAGGCCAGATAGGTAAAATACTGGTCAGATGCTTTGTTGCTTGGTGGCAGATGTTTGCTTACCTTCTCAGTGGCTTCAGGGACAGACGTGTCTAGAGGGATTTACACTTTATAAAGGGGCCAGCCATCAAATTAACACCTGGCGTAAAAAAAGTGCACACACAAAAATTGAGAACACCAAAAAGTGCACATGGTGTACACATGGTCCACCTCCGAAGAGCAATGACCCTTGCCCTGATCACCTGGGGCACAAGGCTCCTGACAGGAACTGGGCCGAAACCAGGCGGGCCCTGTTCTCTGGGAGGTCTGCCGAAACAGACCAACCCAAAGAACCAGGTGGTGCTCCCCCCGAAAAGAGATACCATGAGAAAGGGAGGACCAGTTTAGAATGCCACATACCCCCCTCCAAAGACTTTCAGGGCAGGCCGGAGGACCTACACCTTACTAATCATAATGTGAGAAAGTTCACAATGTAAAGTGACAAATCACACATAAAAAAGTGGGAAAGGGAGGTGGAGAAGTGCATAATGCTTAGGTCTGTGCAGTGTTTCAACTTCTGCAGGTTTGATTGCTTCCTCTGCTTTCCAGAGATGGAGAACTGTCGAACATTGGTGTGGAGCAATGCAAATAGCAGTATGAATATTTACACAGCCCTGTCCAATCCCAGTTTCTGGGTCTTATCCTGCAAAGAAGTCCAGCCTGGAGGGCTTGCTAAACTTGATGAATTTTGATCTGTCTATGGGCAGGCTGATTGTACTGAAGTTAATCCATCAATCGACTATAGTACAAAAAGCCTGTCTGGGTTTTTTGCCCGATCACTGCTGGTGGCTATTGTCAGAGTCTCAAGAACTTACCGAGGCCAAGATGCTGCGGGCGGCTCACCTTTGCGAACCAGTGCTGACCGCCCTCTGGTGATGGAGACAGAGAGGTGACAGCACCAGAAGGCACCGGTACCGGAAACAGGAAACTGGGTCAAGGTGTAGAGCAAGGAAGGCACCGGATCTGCAGACAGGCCGAGAAGACAGTCCGTGGCACCAACAGGAAACAGAGGACCAAACAGGCAAAACTAGTTCAAGGTACAGGTTGTGGATCACAGGTCAAAGAGATCAAGGAAGTCCAATAATACAAGCCGGGGTCAAAGGATCGGAGAGGTCAGCGGAAGTCCAAGGATACGGGCCGAGATCAGAGGATTGGAGAGGTTAGCAAAGTCCAGGAGTGCAAGCCGGGGTCAAGGGTTGGAGAGGTCAGCAGAGTCCAATGCAGGCCCAGATCAGGATTCAAACAGGTAAGCCGGAAGGTTTTCAGGATAAACAGGTTCACAGCAACTAGACATATACAGAAGCTGATGACAAACCAGCAACCTGCCATGTGTCAGGGGCTGGTTAAAATAGGGTGGTTAGCCCTGTGATTGGCTCCGACGGAATCGCGTGAGCTCGCGCCACGCGCGCGCTCCCGCACACGTCGCGCCGCCGGACCGTGCCCGCGTACGTGCGCGCGCATGCGCTGAATAGAGACGTGCGGTCGCGTCGTTCTACTGCGCATGTGCGCGCGATCAAAGTCCGCAGAATTGGTGCCCTGACAGTGCCCCCCCCCAAGGGGCGAACTCCGGACGCCCAAACTGGCCATTAGTTCAGGATGTTCTCGATGAAAGGTCCGGATCAATCGAGGGGCATTAATGTTCCTGGAAGGTTCCCAAGAATTGTCCTCCGGAGGATAGCCCTTCCATTTAATGAGGTATTGGAGTTGTCTCCCTCTCTTCCTGCAGTTCAGAATAGTCTCAACTTCAAATTCTCTTTCCCCTTCAACCTCTACTGGCGGAGGTGGAGGTTCCTCCCTGCCTGGAAAAGGATCCGGAACCAGAGGTTTAAGCAGGGAAGCATGGAATACCGGATGGATTCTATAAGACTCGGGTAGCACCAGTTCAAAGGCCACAGAGTTGATCCTGCGTTTAATTTTGAATGGGCCAATAAATCTTGGGCCCAGTTTTTGTGAGGAAATAGGTAGTTTAAGATGTGAAGCGGATAGCCAAACCTCCTCGCCGACCTGAAATGTAGGACAGTCCTTCCTTCCTCTGTCGAAGAATTTTTTATAGTCCTCCTGAGCTTGTCGCATTACTTTTTGTAGTAACTGGAAGTTCTGTTTAATGGCAGTTACACGTTCCTGGACGGCCGGAACAGGTGTATCAGGAATGAGGTCTGGCAGGAAGGAGAGATGGAAGCCACAGTTGGCCCAGAATGGGGTTTGGTTGGTAGTTGCATGAACCGAATTATTGTATGCAAACTCAGCAGAGGCTAGTAGGGATCGCCAATCATCCTGGGAGGCTGAACAAAAACAGCGGAGGTACTGCTCTAAAGTCTGATTGGTTCTCTCGGTTTGGCCGTTGCTCCGAGGATGGTAGGCCGAGGACAGGCAGACTTTCACTTCCAGGGACTTACAGAGTTCCTTCCAAAACTTAGACGTAAATTGTGTACCCCTATCGGATACGACGCTCTTAGGGACCCCGTGAAGTCTGATGATTTCGTTAAAGAACATCTTTGCTGTGTCAGAGGCTGAGGGTGTGCCGATCATGGGCAGGAAATGCGCCATCTTGGACAAGCGGTCGACCACGACTAAGATCGTGGTGAACCCCTCAGAAGGTGGCAGGTCCACGATAAAGTCCATTGATATGTCTGCCCAAGGACGCTCCGGGATGGGTAATGGCTTGAGTAGGCCCCAGGTCTTAGTGTTGGATCCCTTGTTGCGCTGGCAACAAGTGCAGGAGGCCACATAGGTCTTACAGTCCCGTTTCCAATTAGGCCACCAAAAGGACCGAGAGATCAGTTCAGAGGTCTTGCGTGTCCCAAAATGTCCTGCAAGCTTAAGGTCGTGGAAGGTGCTAAGAAGTAACTGTCTTACCTCCCTTGGCATGAAGATCTTGTCTCGGGACCACCATAAGTCCTCTCGTTTAACCAGGGACGAGATTTCTGGGTCGGAGCATTGGTGCGATGCCTCCTTAAGAGAACTGAAAAGGTCTGACTGAGAAATCAAGAAAAAATGTTGAGGTTTCAGAATAGTACTGGGTTCTGATGAGTTGGGAGTTTCGGGAAACATCCTTGAAAGGGCATCTGCTTTACCGTTCTTTGATCCGGGTCTGTACTTAATGTGGAAGTTGAAGCGAGTGAAGAAGAGTGCCCAGCGGGCCTGTCTGGGCCGAAGACGCTTCGCGGAGCGTAAGTACTCTAAATTCCTGTGGTTTGTGAAGATTAGGATGGGATGGCTTGCCCCCTCCAGCAGGTACCTCCATTCTTCTAGCGCGAATTTGATGGCGAGCAGCTCCCTATCGCCCACGTCATAGTTCTTTTCAGACGAAGAGAGTTTCCGGGAGACATAGGCAACAGGGTGCAGAAGAGATTTGGGTCCCTGCCTCTGGGATAGGACTGCGCCCGTAGCGGACTCGGAGGTATCAACTTCTAAGATGAACGGTAGTGCAGGATCAGGATGGTGTAGGACAGGAGCAGAGGAAAATGCTATCTTTAATTTGGAAAAAGCCTCCTGGGCTTCCTGGGACCATTGAAAACAGTTTCCTTGCCTTGTGAGCTGGGTGATGGGAGAAACGATGGCGGAGAACCCGACGATGAATCTTCTGTAGAAGTTGGCGAAGCCAATAAAGCGGTGAACGCCTCTTTTATCTGTCGGGGCCGGCCAGCCTTGAATGGCCTTCATCTTCTGGGGGTCCATGGCAATCCCATTTGTAGATATTATGAAACCCAGGAACTGTACTGAGTATCTCTCAAACTCGCACTTCTCTGCTTTGAGATATAACCGGTGTTTTCTGAGGATCATGAGGACCTGTTTGACGTGATCTCGGTGAAGTTCCAACGTGGCCGAGAAGATGAGGATGTCGTCTAAGTATACGACAAGAAAGTCGTCCAGGTGTTGGCGAAATATATCATTGTTGTTGAAAAGTGGCCGGGGCGTTGCAGAGTCCGAAGGGCATGACTAAGTATTCGAAATGTCGGAATCTAGACCTAAACGCCGTCTTCCACTCGTCCCCTTCCCTGATCCGGACTAGATTGTAGGCGCCCCGAAGGTCGAGCTTGGAGAAAATTTGTGCTGAGCGAAATCGTTGAAATAACTCCGAGATGAGGGGTAATGGGTACCTATTTTTAATGGTGATCTTGTTTAGCTCTCTGTAGTCGATGCAAGGTCTAAGGGAGCCGTCCTTCTTTTCGACAAAAAAGATCCCGGCCCCCGCGGGAGAGGAGGAAGGTCGAATGAACTTCTTCTCTAAGTTTTCGTTGATGTAGGTTTTGAGAGCTGCTAACTCGGTCTCGGAGAGAGGGAAGACTCGGCCAAAAGGGATCTTGGCGCCCGGCAGGAGATCGATGGGGCAGTCGTAAGGTCGATGTGGGGGCAGACAATCGGCCTGTTGTTTATCGAAAACGTCTTTGAATTCCAGGTAGACCGGGGGGACGTGCAGAAGACTTTCTGGTGGTTTTAGAATGGTAGAGCAGGAGGCCGGAGGAAGTGGAAAGCAGTGCTGGGAGCAGTATGAGGAGGTAAGGTTTATTTATTTTGTGAGCCAATTGATACAGGGTTGGTGAAGCTGCAACCACGGAAGACCCAGGATAATGGGATACATAGGGGATGAGATGAGGTCCAGACGCAGGTGCTCTTGGTGACCTGAATCCGTGGTAGCAAGCAGAGGGAGAGTTTCCTGGGTGACCAGACCAGAGCAAGGACGGGAACCGTCAGCCAAGAGGACCTGAAGATGAACGTCTTTAGTACGGCAGGGGACATGCAACTTCCGGGCCGTAGTAGAGTCCAAGAAGCTGCTGCAAGCTCCAGAATCAACGATTGCCGGCAGGCGGGTCTCCCCGTCCGGAAGCTGAAGAGAAAGAAAAAGCACGATGTAAGTCTGTGGTAATTGGGAGGTATGGTAATTAAACACCGGTGAAAGTTTCGACTTACTAAGCCTGACAGGGCAGTTGAGGAGGAAGTGGTTACCCGCGCCACAGTAGAGGCAAAGATTCTCCCGTCGCCTGCGCAGTCGTTCCTCTGGGGTGAGTGGTGCTCGAACTACGCCAAGCTGCATAGGCTCTGGATCCGGCAATGAGGGACTGGATGAGGCAGGTGGAGGAATGGGTACTGAAGGCTGTCTTGGTGGAGCCCAACTGAGACGGGTGGTCTGGAACCGCTCAGAACGCCGCTCCCGCAGGCGACGGTCCAGTTTTGTGGCAGCTTGGATCAGGCCTTCCAGTGAAGCAGGGGTTTCAGAGCGTGCAAGTTCATCTTTGAGGGCCTTGGAGAGACCCTGACGGTACTGGTACTTTAAAGCCACTTCGTTCCAACCTGTGTCTGCTGACCACTTCCTGAACTCAGCAGTATAGTCCTCTATGGGCCGCCGGCCCTGACTCAAATTGTGAAGGGTAGCTTCTGCGGTGGCAGAGCGCAGCGGATCGTCGTAGAGCTTGGCCATGTGAGTGAAGAAGGCGTCAATGGTGTCCAGAACAGGGCTTCTTTGTTCCATTAAGCCATGGGCCCAGGCCTGGGGCTCATCCGAGAGAAGGGAGATGACAAACCCTACTTTTACAGCTTCTGAGCAAAAGGTCCTTGGTTGTAGGGCAAAATACAAGGTGCAGGCATTCTTAAAGGCCCGATACTTCCTTCGGTCACCTACAAACCGTTCGGGTGTAGGTACTCGGGGTTCAGGGTGTGAGATCATTACCGCTGGACCCGAAGAAGATGGCGGAGCTGTGTGCCCTGTCGTTTGGACGGTAGGGGCTGCAGAAGGTCCTGGAGGAGTGGCTATTTGCTGTAGACGGCCGTCCATGTGGAGGTATCCCTCCTGTAGTTTTTGCACCGCTTCGGTCAGGGCGGAGACTTGCTGGCAGAGAGTTTCGAATGGTGAGCGCACCCGGTCGGCCTCAGACATCTGGCTGGTTTGTACTGTCAGAGTCTCAAGAACTTACCGAGGCCAAGATGCTGCGGGCGGCTCACCTTTGCGAACCA
Organism: Rana kukunoris; assembly: GCA_029574335.1. Classification (NCBI taxonomy): domain Eukaryota; kingdom Metazoa; phylum Chordata; class Amphibia; order Anura; family Ranidae; genus Rana; species Rana kukunoris. Next base: position 85,946,272 of record CM056058.1, on the reverse strand, counting down.
GTGCTGACCGCCCTCTGGTGATGGAGACAGAGAGGTGACAGCACCAGAAGGCACCGGTACCGGAAACAGGAAACTGGGTCAAGGTGTAGAGCAAAGAAGGCACCGGATCTGCAGACAGGCCGAGAAGACAGTCCGTGGCACCAACAGGAAACAGAGGACCAAACAGGCAGGTACAGGTTGTGGATCACGGGTCAAAGAGATCAAGGAAGTCCAATAATACAAGCCGGGGTCAAAGGATCGGAGAGGTCAGCGGAAGTCCAAGGATACGGGCCGAGATCAGAGGATTGGAGAGGTTAGCAAAGTCCAGGAGTGCAAGCCGGGGTCAAGGGTTGGAGAGGTCAGCAGAGTCCAAGGCAGGCCGAGATCAGGATTCAAACAGGTAAGCCGGAAGGTTTTCAGGATAAACAGGTTCACAGCAACTAGACACATACAGGAGCTGATGACAAACCAGCAACCTGATATATGTCAGGGGCCGGTTTAAATAGGGTGGTGAGCCCTGTGATTGGCTCCGACGGAATCGCGCGAGCTCGCGCCACGCGCGCGCTCCCGCACACGTCGCGCCGCCGGACCGTGCCCGCGTACGTGCGCGCGCATGCGCTGAATAGAGACGTGCGGTCGCGTCGTTCTACTGCGCGCGATCAAAGTCCGCAGAATTGGTGCCCTGACACTATAGCTGTGAAAAGAGATGAATGAATGACTTGTATAGCGCAACGCATGCAAACTGAATCGCCTCTGGGCACTTTTTCCAGCCAGTGTCTGCTTGGCTGGTGTGGTCAGGATCCGTAGGATATTGACACGCTAGGGACACACAGTCATACACACATATATACATATATACTGGGCCAATTTGGACGAGATCCAATTTACCTAGCCACATGTCCATTGTATTCTGCTGGTGGAGAAGGATCCCCATGCTCCCCACCGGCAGAACACAATAGTGCTGTAAGAGGGATTCCTCCATTAACACTGACTCTGTTGATGGGCAATTTTAATTTCTTCATCTGGGTATTGAAGGAAAGAAAATTGCATAATGTATGTCCTGCTTAAAGCTCAAAATCCTTTAGATTTACCTTCAACAATGTAGTGCAAAGGCCAGCCTGATTGCATACAAATTAAGAGTATTAAGGTTTGACCTCATATTATATGCTTTTGGTAAATCTAAAGGAAATTTGTATAAGAACATTGTATAATGTGTGGTTGGCTAGTCTTACTCTTCCAGGATTGCTGAAAGAAAATCAAAGACTTGTATGACCTTATCCTTAATCTGTTTTGGACCACCCCAGGAAGATATACTGTGGCAAATCGGCCCTTCTGCGCAAAATCACATACCTTTGTGGAGCGCGCGCACCACCAGCTACCTGCTCCCACTGCAATTGGACACAGCGGGAGCCAGTCAGTGGGTCCGGCGGACGTGATGTCTGCCGAGACACGCCGATCGTTCTCAGGAGAGGCAGAATGGCAGGGAGACTGCCATTCTGCGAGCAGGGAAGATGGAGATCTTGTGTTTTTGCTAAGCAGGAATACAGATCTCTGTCTTTCCCCAGTCAAAGCATCCTCAACACAGTTAGAAAGCATTCCTTAGGAGGACATTTAACCCTTTGATCACCCATGATGTTAACCTTTTCCCTGCCAGTGTCATTAGTACAGTGACAGTGCATTTTTTTTAAACACTGATCACGGTATTAGTGTTACTGGACCTTAAAAAGTGTCACTTAGTTATCCGATTTGTGCACTGTAATGTCGCAGTCTCACAAAAAAATGCTGATCACCTCCATTACTAGTAAAAAAAAAAAAAAAAATCCAATAAATATATCTCAAACCAATCAATAAATGCTTGCTGGGATTTTTTTTACTAAAAATATGTAGCAGAATACATATTGGCCCAAATGGATAAAGAAATTAGATTTTCTACATTTTTTTTTATTGGGTATGTTTTATAGTCAAAAAATTATATATATATTTTTAATTGTTGGTCTTTTTTGTGTTTATAGCGCACAAAAATAAAAACTGCAGAGGTGATCAAATGCCACCAAATAAAAAGCTCTACTTGTGGGAAAAAAGGGCATCAATTTTATTTGGGTAGAGTGTCGCACGACTGCGCAATTGTCAGTTAAAGTAATGCAGTTCTGTATAGTAAACAATGGCCTGGTCATGAAGGGGGTAAACCAGTGGCGGAATTATCATGGTTGCGGCAGTCACACGTGCGACTGGGCCCCGCAGTTCCGCTACTTTAGGGGGGCCCGCAGACCCCCCTTCATCCGTCCCATGTGAAGACAAAGTATAGACTGCCGTGCACAATGATGCTTGTACTGTGACAGTGTGCAGCGTCTGAGCTCCTCTATTGGTGTCTCACACGGTGCCCCGAGTTCAGCTCCTCCCAGGAAGGTTGGTCTGGCCCGGTCTCCGTAGCCGGTGAGTTACGTGTCTGTACGGAATACATTCACATCTCACACAATACAGACATCATGACATGTCTGCAGACTGGAAAGAAATATGGCGCCTGGCTGCTGACTTCCAGAGAGCTCAGCTCAGCGACACTTTGCAGAGGTAACCCGGGCTGTGCAGTGGCCATAGCAATACACTGTCATATCATATGTACAGCCTGTGTATTCCCTGCACCACACAGCCAGCCTAGGCTTCTACAACTACATCTCCCAGCATGCTCTGCTGCTCACTGTACCCACCTGACACTGCTCAGAAGTCAGGACTTCTACTCTTTCTAGTGTTATACCTATTGCAGTGTGACTGGCATTTCTCCTCATAGTACGTGATGAAAATGTCTAATAAATGCAGCGTATGAGGGGTGAAAGGCACTTTTGCGTTTTATGCGTTACCACAAAATACGTTGCATGAGTTGTGGCATTGCGGAGGCGTTCGCTTTGAATGGTGCCCCAATGCAGCACACTTTAATGCACAGAAATGCATAACCGCCTGCTGTGTCAGAAAACGCTGCATGCTTTTTGTGCTCATTTTTGTGCTTGCAGCCAATTCCAAAAGGTAGGAAGTCTAAGTCCACTATTTGCAAGAAAAGCCTTGTTCCCACAGGTTATACAATACCGTACGCCCGTGGAGGGTCGTGTTTTCCCACACGGGGTGTTCTGTAAATCCTTGTGCAGGAGCTGTATGGGTGCAGGACGGTGCATGTTGCCAGTTGCTCGCAGGGTATGTGGGCACCCACCCACACTGTTGTGATATTGGGATATGGCGGTTATGTTCCAATAGAAGGCAATAGGACTTACTGTGTTTATATGTGTGTGCTAATATGTGTGTGTGTTCAAATGTGTGTGTGTTCATGTGCATATGTACGTTCGTATGCGAGTGTGCATGCCATATGTGTATGAATGTGTGTGTGCATGTTAACATGTATGTATGTGTTAGTGGTGGTGCGTCCATAAGAGCGCAGGGCATTGCCCCCATCTCTCCAGCCACCTCCTGGCTGCGTTTGATGGCACAGTGATTGCATTTGATGTGCACAGTGGCTGCGGTTGATGGGCACAGTGGCTGCGGTTGATGGGCACAGTGGCTGCGGTTGATGGGCACAGTGGCTCTGTTTGAGGGTACAGTGGCTGCGTTTGATGGGCACAGTGGCTGCGGTTGATGGGCACAGTGGCTGCGGTTGATGGGCACAGTGGCTGCGGTTGATGGGCACAGTGGCTCTGTTTGATGGGCACAGTGGCTGCGTTTGATGGGCACAGTGGCTGTGTTTGATGGCACAGTGGCTGCATTTGATGGGCACAGTGGCTGCTTTTGATGGGCACAGTAAGACTGCAATTTTTTTTTAAAGAATTTTTCAGTTCGCTTTCGCCCCCCCCAAAAATGTTGAGCACCAGCCACCATTGGTTTATATGTGTGTGCTGTACAGGTCGCCGTGGCTGCGTCCTGGAGGGACGCTATGTTTCCCCTCTATTTGGGCTATGGTCCTTTTAAGAGGACAAAAAGGGTTAATGCACCTGTCCAGGAGATGGTTTAAGTGAGGACAGGAAGTTGCAGGTGAGAGAGTGGAAGTGTGTAGCAGAGCCTGTGTATGGCGATGCTAGACAGGTGAATGCTGCAAAGCTCTGAGAAGCTGGGAAGAACTTTAAAAGGACTTGTGTCCTGCCTGAAAGCCTGCAACTGGGGAACTTTACCTGCAAGGACTGTGAATTGCAATGGCAGTGCTGAGCCCTAAGAGTCGGTGAGACTGATTATTTGTTTTGCTTTTGCTGCTGTGAAGCCATTTGTGTTCAATAAACCTCAGTTTTGATTTAAAAGCCTGTGTCCTGCGATCAAGCTGATCCCCCAAACGTTACACTGGTGGAGAATGCGGGCAGGACATAATAACAGGCATAAGAAGAAAGAAATTTTTTTTTTTTTTTTTTTTGGACTTTATATTGAACTGACATTTAAAGAGACAGTGCATTGGATTTATGTCCTGGGTTAAAGCTGCACAAACATTGAAAGCCGAAGCTATGGAGGAGCTAATTAAACAGCTGACCCTGGCTAACATACAAGCGCAGACCCGCCATGAGGAGGCGCTGACGCTGCAGCAAGAAAATACCCGCCTGTTGGTGGCTCAGTTGGTAGCCCAGCAAACAACCCAGCAAGAGGTTATGCAGACTCAGGTGACTGCTTTAAAGGAAGCAGTGCAGCAGCTGTCTAAGGTTCAGGGACAAGCGGCTGTTGCCCCTGGCAACCAGGTGACTGTGAGGGCAAGCCATTTTCTGCAGAAATTATCCCCAAACGATGATGTAGAAGCATTTCTTGCTACCTTTGAGAGGACGGCAGAGAGAGAAGGGTGGCTTCAGGACCAGTGGGCCGGCCTCATTGCTCCTTTTCTCACTGGAGATCCTCAAAAAGCCTACTTTGACCTGCCACCGGATGATGCTAAGGACTATCAAAAGCTAAAAGCCGAAATTCTGGCTCGTCTGGGGGTGACTACGGCTGTTCGGGCCCAACGAGTACACCAATGGAAATATCGTCCAGATCGGCCACCCCGATCTCAAATGCACGACCTGGTGCAACTAGTGAAAAAATGGCTGCAGCCTGAGGTGTTGTCTGGCCCCCAAATCGTGGAGCGGGTCGTGCTGGACCGATACCTGAGGTCCCTGCCAGATGACCTTCAACGGTGGGTCAGCCATGGAGATCCCAAAACCGCAAACCTCCTTGTTGAGATGGTGGAACGATTTACAGTGGTGGAGGACCTGCTCGGACCTACCAAGCGCATAGGGCCCAGTTTGCCACGACCTGTTCGACCAACTGCTGCCCTTCGAAAGGATGTTCCAAGGGGCCTGGGAACAAACACCCCGGAAGGCCAAGAGTCACTCCCGGTACCTCCCCAGCGTTCTGTTCCTGTTCGTAGAGGAGTGGATGTACAATGTTGGCGATGTCATTCCTGGGGTCATACCCGGGCACACTGCCCACTGCAAGAGGAGCCCATGGAATGCAGGGTTCTTCGGAGGGGGTCTTTCTGTGCCCATAAAGTATGCACCACACATCTCGACATGGATGACGATAAGTTTGAGTATGAAGTCCAAGTGAACAACCTCCCTGCCTGGGCTTTGTTGGACTCTGGAAGCATGGTAACCCTTGTTCATCCTAGAATAATTGGGAAGGTCGGTACGGTCAGCAAAACTTTACGGGTGGTGTGCATACACGGGGACACTAGAGAGTACCCCATCATCACGGTGTCTATCTCCTCAGCATGTGGCACTTGTACTCAAGAGGTGGGGGTGGTAAAGAACTTGGTACATGATGTTATAATAGGACGAGACTGTCCATTGTTTACCAAACTGTGGGAACAAGGAGAACAGTTCAGAGACTGGGGAGAAACTAGCCCCCCTGTTCCTGCTGCTGAGAGGAATAACCCTGAACTGCCAAATGTGTTTAATGTGGATCCAGATGAGGAAAATGCTCATGATGTGGTTAATGGTGATAAAAGTAGCATTGATACTGTTGAGAATGTCAAGACATGTGGTACACAGACCTACCAAAACCCTCAGGGGGAGGAGCCTTCCCCACTTCAGGTAATGCTGGGGGAAGAGGATGAGGAAGTAGCCTCTACTCCTGCCCTGCCGGATTTGGGTGTTCCCCAGGGGGAGTTTGGTACTGCTCAGATGCAGGACCCCACTTTGGCCCGTGCACGGGAACAAGTTGTAGTAGTAAATGGGGTTCCCCAAGAGCCAGGTGCGAATGAAAGGTGGCCACACTTTGCAATATATAATGAATTGCTGTATCGGGTTACCAAAGAGAGAGAAAACGTGGTAGAACAATTGTTGGTACCCCAACAATATAGACGAAAGGTTCTGGAACTGGCCCATGATGATGTGTTAGGGGGGCACCTGGGAGTTGAGAAGACGGAGGCACGGATCACCGACCGGTTTTACTGGCCAGGTCTGAAAGCAGAGGTAAAGAGATACTGTACCTCTTGTCCGACCTGCCAGTTGACCGCTCCGGTGACTCACTTTCGGAGCCCTTTGGTCCCTCTGCCCATAATTGAGGTCCCATTCGAGAGGATAGCCATGGATATAGTGGGTCCCTTGGTAAAGTCAGCTCGAGGTCACTCCTACATTTTGGTGATTCTTGACTATGCCACCCGATATCCTGAGGCGCTACCCCTGCGGAATACCTCCTCAAAGGCCATTGCTCGAGAATTATTCCAATTGTTTACACGGACGGGTTTCCCCAAGGAAATACTCACAGACCAGGGTACCCCGTTTATGTCGAGGGTTATGGCCGATGTGTGTAAGCTGTTCCGCATTAAACAGCTGCGCACCTCGGTCTACCATCCCCAAACGGACGGGTTGGTGGAACGCTTTAATAAAACCCTTAAGTCTATGCTCAAGAAAGTGGTGCAAAGGGATGGGAAAGATTGGGACTGCCTGTTGCCAGCTCTCCTATTTGCCATCCGGGAAGTGCCCCAGGCCTCCACAGGTTTTTCGCCTTTTGAGTTGGTTTATGGGCGGAGACCTCGCGGACTACTTGATTTTATTAAAGAGGAATGGGAAAGTGAACCTGTTCAGCATAAGAGTGTCCTGGAATATGTCTCCCAAATGCAGGAAAGGATCCAAACCGTGATGCCACTAGTCAAAGAACATTTACAAAAGGCCCAGGAGGCTCAACGACGGGTCTATAACAGGGCTGCAAAAATAAGGCACTTCCAAGTGGGAGATCAAGTAGCTGTGCTCATCCCCACTGTGGAAAGTAAATTCTTGGCCAGATGGCAAGGTCCCTTTGAAGTTGTGGAAAAAGTAGGAGAGGTAAATTATAGAGTGCACCAGCCAGGCAAGAGGAAACCGTATCAGATATATCATGTTAACTTGTTAAAACCCTGGACGGATAGGGAAACAGTGACCTCCCTGGCTAGTGCAAGGCTTGAGCCTCAGGTTGGGGTAGAGCGTGTCCAAGTAGCAAATACCCTGTCTAAAATACAAAATCAGCAAGCAAAGGAGTTCTTGCAAAGAAATAAAGAAAAGTTTTCAGACTTGCCAGGGCTTACTAGTGTGATAGAGCATGATATTATCACAGAACCTGGAGTCAAAGTTTTTGTCCGGCCCTACCGCATCCCAGAGGCGCAAAGAAAGGCCGTTTCAGAGGAAGTGAAAAAAATGTTAGACCTGGATATCATCGAGGAATCGCAGAGTGAGTGGTCGAGCCCCATCGTGTTGGTACCAAAGCCCAATGGGACTCTGCGATTCTGCAATGATTTTCGGAAACTTAATGAGGTTTCACGGTTTGATGCCTACCCCATGCCCCGGGTGGATGAACTTATTGAGCGACTAGGTCCAGCCAGGTACATCACAACATTAGACCTTACCAAGGGGTATTGGCAAATCCCATTGACTAAGGCGGCTAGAGAGAAAACTGCTTTTTCTACTCCAGAGGGGAGTTTTCAGTACAAACGAATGCCTTTTGGACTGCAAACTGCTCCAGCCACATTCCAGCGAGCAATGGATAGGATTTTACGACCTCATCGGGAGTATGCCTCAGTGTACTTGGATGACATAGTCGTTTTTAGCAGAGACTGGGACTCGCACTTGCCCAAAGTCCAGGCAGTACTGGACTCTCTTTGGAAGGAAGGGTTCACAATAAACCCTGAAAAATGTCATTTGGGAATGGAGGAGGTGAAATACCTGGGCTATATCGTGGGTAGAGGCGTGGTGAAACCTCAGGTCAACAAGGTAGAGGCTATAAATAGTTGGCCCCGCCCCCTCACGAAAAAGCAGGTACGTGCATTCCTGGGCATGGTGGGATACTACAGAAGGTTCGTACCCAACTTTGCCACATTAGCGGCTCCACTGACCGATCTGACCAAGGGTCGGAAATCGGTCATGGTCGAGTGGAATGCGGATGCTGAAAAGGCTTTTTTGGAGCTCAAGTCAGCACTGTGCCAACACCCTGTCTTGATAGCGCCCAAATTTTCAAGAGAGTTTGTTGTCCAAACTGACGCTTCCGATGTAGGATTAGGAGCGGTGTTGTCACAGGTTGTTAATGGTGAGGAGCACCCAGTAGTCTTCCTCAGTAGGAAGTTGACACCAGCAGAGAAAAACTACGCTGTTATTGAGAGAGAGTGCCTGGCCATTAAGTGGGCCCTGGAGTCCCTCAGATATTACCTTTTGGGCAGAAAATTTAGGCTCATTTCTGATCATGCCCCTTTAACATGGCTTAGGCAAGGTAAAGGGACTAATGCCAGGATTACCCGGTGGTTCCTGGCGCTCCAAGAATTTAAATTTATAGTGGAGCATAGGCCCGGGAGACTGCATCAAAATGCAGATGCCCTCTCCCGAGTCCATTGTTTGGGCTCCACTGTTGCCCCCACCTCCTCGGCGTTGGGGCACAGGGGGGGGATATGTACAGGTCGCCGTGGCTGCGTCCTGGAGGGACGCTATGTTTCCCCTCTATTTGGGCTATGGTCCTTTTAAGAGGACAAAAAGGGTTAATGCACCTGTCCAGGAGATGGTTTAAGTGAGGACAGGAAGTTGCAGGTGAGAGAGTGGAAGTGTGTAGCAGAGCCTGTGTATGGCGATGCTAGACAGGTGAATGCTGCAAAGCTCTGAGAAGCTGGGAAGAACTTTAAAAGGACTTGTGTCCTGCCTGAAAGCCTGCAACTGGGGAACTTTACCTGCAAGGACTGTGAATTGCAATGGCAGTGCTGAGCCCTAAGAGTCGGTGAGACTGATTATTTGTTTTGCTTTTGCTGCTGTGAAGCCATTTGTGTTCAATAAACCTCAGTTTTGATTTAAAAGCCTGTGTCCTGCGATCAAGCTGATCCCCCAAACGTTACAGTGCATATGTGCATTTATATATATGTATATAAACAGTGTATGTATGTGTGTTTACATGACCCCCTATATGTGTACAATCAGAACCGATTTTTTTATTTATCTTTTGCTTGTTCATAGTACTAGCAAAAAAAAATGCTGTTCCACTGAAAAGCAATCCATGCTCAGATCGCTTTTTAGAGTCACTTGACAGCTGGTAAAGAGGCAATGTGTTGCCTCCTGACTGCCTGTTTTAACCCCTTAAATGCATCATCACTAAGCTGCATTGCACACAGTTACAGAATGGTTCCAGTGCAGCCCCATTCACCTAGAGCAGTGATGGCAAACCTTGGCACCCCAGATGTTTGGAACTACATTTCCCATGATGCTGATGCACTCTGCAGTGTAGTTGAGCATCATGAGAAATGTAGTTTCAAAACATCTGGGTTGCCAAGGTTCACCATCACTGACCTAGGAGTATACTTCAAGGGTGCCCTGGCTGGAAAAATATTGAGAAACGCTGGCATAGAGGAACCAATCTCTCCATTTTCCTCCTGCAGCCGCTGAATGCCTGTGGGAGGGAGAGGAGTAGAAGCAGACGGAATGGAGAAATCGGTTCCTTTATATGCAGCCAACCACTACCGACCGGGTCCTGTTCCACCACCGAGCTCGGAGAAAAGAGCCCTGTCCGGGGGGTCAGGGGGGCCCTTCATGGTTTCTTGCATCGGGGCCCTGAAGGTTCTAGTTACGCCACTGGGGTAAACCTTCCTGGGGCTGAAGTGGTTAAAGCAAATACAACCCCAAGTGCAATGCAAAAGTGGAAATGAGCTCTGAAACAATACCGGCCTAATGCTTGCCCTTTATCCTGGCGTTTATATGCAGAAGCACCAGCTAAACATAAACAAATCTCTGACAAGGAATGTTTTAAAATCCTCTCACTTGTACTGGCGCAAGACAGAATAATGATTCTAGAGAGCCTGTTTAACTTTAGCTGTAATGTTTAAGTCCAGCTACAAACAGAGCTTTATATAAATAGGAAGATAAGATTGCTTTAAAGCTCCAGTCTGTATTATTTGTACAAGAACACATTTTCAAATTGATGTCTGCTGTGGACTGGTGAGTTGACAATTACCTTCTCTCCACACGTTGCTGGAATTTCTCATCTTTACCCTTATATAGTTAGAAACTTTATGGCAATGAGATAACTTTTGGTCTGGTCAAACAGACTTACATTTGTGCAATTCGCCTTTGCAGTATATTTATATGTTTTTCAAGGTAAAGTGGATGAAATCGTTTTGACATTGAGATCTTATGAAATATTTAGTTGGGGGGAAAAGTTATAGTTAACACTGAAACAAATATTGGAAAAATAATATGGTGGTCAAAAAAAGGAAAGAATATGAGTTTTAAATTTGATTACTTTTTTCCATCATTTTCAACACACATATCTTTACACATTTTTTTTGGTTCCATTTTTTTTTTTTTATTGAACAAAAAAAAAAGAACAGTACAATGTATAACACTTATAAGGTACCTTGATACAAAGTAGATAGCATATGGTACATAAAAAGAGATATTTACCAATCCTGCAGAGTACAACATTGTAAACAACCAATAACGTTTACATTCAAAACAAACCTAGTCATGAATTATGATAGAGCGGCCAAGTTGTGATATACACTGCAATTTGAATAAGGGTGTGTAGCATCTTTGCACATTTTTACTTGATTTCGACATAGGCCCCTTTCACACTGGGGCGGGGGCAGCGTCGGCGGTAAAGCGTTGCTATTTTTAGCACCTTTTTCCCGCCAATTTTGCAGTGCTATTCGGCCGCCAGCAGGCATTTTTACCCGAGAGGCCGAGAAAGGGTTAAAAACTGCTGCAGAGGCGCATTGCTGGCGGTATCTCATTGATCACAATGGAGACAAAGCAGCGGCTGTTTAGGGTTGGTTTACAGGCGCTGTTTTTTAGCGCAATAGCACCTGCAAACCGCTCCGGGGTGAAAGGGGTCATAGAGATAGCATTGTCTTGTTTATTTCATTTTTCTAGGCTGATCAAATATTTCAGAAGATATTCCATAAACAGACAATCATTTAACAGTTTTGTATTTGAAAAAAAAGCTATATATATATATATGTTCCATTATCTTTTAGTACTCCTGGGCTTTCAAAAAGTTGAGGCTAACATAAGCTGAAGGATATGATGATTCGTTTACTAATTCTAATATTTTTTATACCTGTGTCCTGTACACATTTGTATATCACAATTAGATTGAATTTTATTGCAGTAAAATCCCATATACCTTTGGGTTATGTGTGCCTACTTATTTAACCCTCTTATGACTTAGCCTATTTCTGACATTCGTTGCTTGCAAGTTAAAATCTGTATTATTTGCTAGAAAATTACTTAGAACCCATGAACATTATATATATATTTAGAAGGCAATCTAGAGAATAACCTAGAGAATAAAATGGCGATCATTGCAGTAATTTATGTCACACTGTATTTGCGCAACAGCCTTTCAAGTGCAATTTTTTAGGAAAAAAATTATTTCATGAATTAAAAAAAATAAAAATAAAACAGTAAAGTTATGTATGTAAAGTTTTGTATAATGAGAAAGATATAAATAGATACCCAACATGCTTTGAAATTGCGCACGCTCATGGAATGGCGACAAACTACGGTACCTAAAAACCTCCATAGGCAGCGCTTTAAAAGAAAATCACAGTTACCAGGTTAAAATTACGGCCGCGTACACACGATTGGTCAAAACCGATGAAAACGGAGTGAAGGACCGTTTCATCGGTCCAAACCGATCGTGTGTGGGCCCCATCGGTCAGTTATCCTTCGGTCAAAAAAAAGAGAACTTGCTTTAAAATTTGACCAATAGACGCCTGACCGATGGGTCAAAACCGATCATTGAATGAATCAATGAATGAAAACTTATATAGCGCAGCACATGCGAAGTAAATCGCCTCTGGGCGCTTGTTGTTCCTGTCTCCTTTGAGATCAAAAGAGATGAGTCTTGATCTTTCTCCTGAAGACTAAGTGGTTTTCCTCCAACCGAATGCTGGCTGGTAAGACGTTCCATAGTCTGGGACCTTGGACAGCGAATCTCCTGTCTCCTTTGGACTTGTATCTGGCTTTCGGTATCTGAAGCCGATTTTGATTGGTGGATCGTAGAATACGATTGGGATTGTGAGCTTTTATTTTTTCGCATAGATAATGGGGAGCATTCCTATGGATACATCTATGCGTTAGACAGAGTGCTTTAAAGGTGATTCTGTCTTTAACTGGTAACCAGTGAAGGGATCTCAGTGAAGGTGAGATTGATTCCCAGGGTTTTTTCCCAGTCACAAGTCTGGCGGCCGTATTTTGAACGACTTGAAGACGAGCGATTTGGTACTTGGGGAGTCCGAGGTAAAGGGCATTTGCATAGTCCAGTCTGGAGTTTACAATCGCTCCCACCACGACCGCTATGTCTTTCTTGGGAATAAAAGGAGTGAGTCTGCGTAGTAGGCGCAGCAGATGGTGAGATCCGCTGACTACTGACCCTATTTGTGCATCCATTGTCATGTAGGAGTCAAAGATGACCCCAAGACTTTTGACTTTGGTGCTAGGGGTGATGGTTTTGCCCAGAATGGGCGGGGGGATCCAGGTTGTTGCCGGTTGATTCCTGCGCTTGGCGTGAAACAGAAGAAGTTCTGTTTTCGCTCCGTTGAGTTTGAGATAACTCTTTGTCATCCAGTCCTCTATCAAAGAGAGACAGGTCTCTAGATTGAGGTGGTGATCCTTTTTATTGCAAATGCGGAAGTACAGTTGCGTGTCGTCTGCATATGAGTCATATAGCAGTTTTTGGCTGCTGATGATTTCGAAAAGAGGACGCACATAGATGTTGAATAACATCGGCGACAGGGGAGATCCTTGAGGGACCTCGCACGATAATGTGCGTTTTTCAGAAGTGAAGGGTCCTAGCTTCACTATTTGCGATCGGTTTTCCAAAAAAGAGGAGAACCAGGATAGATCGCTTTCTGCGACTTTGGCTATTTTAGCCAGCCGAGTCAATAACAGCTTGTGATCTACTGTATCAAAGGCTGCGCTTAGGTCCAGCAGAACCAGAAGAGAAGATTCTCCTTCGTCTGCGGCCTCGAGAATGTCGTCCCATATCTTAAGCAATGCTGTTTCCGTCCCGTGTCCGGGACGGAATCCTGATTGCAATGGATCGAGTAAGTTGTGGGTATCTAGATGCTGTTGCAGCTGCTGAACCACTACTTTCTCCATTACCTTGGAGAGAACATTTAGGCCTGTTATGGGGCGCCAGTAGAGTGGGTCCTTAGGATCCAGGGTGGCTTTCTTCAAGATAGGTTGAATAATGCCCTCCTTCAGCTGGGAGGGCATTTTGCCCTCCCTGAAGGATTGGTTGATAAGCTGCGTGACAGGAGGTGCCAGGATGTCGGCGCATTCTTTCAGCAGTTTGGTGGGGATAATATCATTTGGCGCAGTGCTGATCATTAGTATGCAAAAGCATTGGTTAAAAGGCCGCGCATGCTCAGAATCAAGTCGACGCATGCTTGGAAGCATTGAACTTAGTTTTTTTCAGCACGTCGTTGTGTTTTACCTAACCGCATTCTGACACGATAGTTTTCAGACCGTTCTCCTTGAATGGACTGATCGTGTGTATGCGTCCTAAGACTGACGTTCCCTCTGGCTACAGATCCTGCTTGCTGAACTACTACCTTTATCCCTGGCTCTTGGCTTGGCTGACTACCTGATCCAGTTACTGAACTCTGGCTAAGTTTTGACTACGCTTACTCTGTTTACCTTTTTATTTTTATTATTGAACAAGTTTGATTTAACTGTACTTCTGTCTTGGTCTGATTCATGGTTTCTGACACTGGTGGGGTATCAAGTAAGTGCTGCTGTTAGATTTACCGGACCATTTGTCACCCATATTACAATGTACTACACCAAATGAGTATATGTTTAACCAATATTGTTAACACTAGTTATTAATATTCATTGTTATTGTTATAATTTTTCAACACAGATATGATCTTCATCTTTACATTTTAGTGAGTTTTATATCCTGCATATCAAGGCATTGCTATCCTACTATAGTTCACTCCAATATAGATATGCTCTTCTAAGTTTTTTGGTAAATGTATTTATCACTTTTTCACCTTATTTCTTTTCTCAAATACAACTTTGCACCAACAATATGAAATGGCTTGGCCATTATTGGTCATTTAATGAGCGAATCCTCACTATTTTTTAGCATTAGTGTTTTCATCACTTCATTACTTCATTCTACACACATTTATCTATATATTTCACAATTATCAGAATCATTTTATTTGATTTTTCACAATTATTCATTATTTTCAATTCCAATTAAGAATAAACATCACACTATCGTACCAGGGTTCTATGTCAACAACGCCAAAATAGATTAAGTAAAATATCAAGTTGGGAACCAACACCAATCCGGTACTTTCAAATAATTTGCTGGGTTTGACTGGGTCTGGTTCTGATTAGCAGCACAAAAAACCCTTTTCTCCACTTATTAAACAAAATTGAATTATACATTTCAGGTGCTCTGTCTATTTTTCCTTCTCCCCTTTTTGCGGTCTGGATATACGTGACTTCTTGTAAGCCCTGTGGATTGGAGGCCTGTCTGGGGGGTGCAGGGGCCCACACAAAGTCCTTTGGATCACTGAATGCATCTGGTTTTAAAATTCTGGTTGGGTTTTGCACACCATCTCCATCAGTCAAATGGTAAATAAAATATATAAAATATATAAATATAAATTTGAATGAAGATGTATTTTGTTAATTAAATAATGTTTACATATAATTTTGATAATGTTCATACAGGTCAATAAGTAGTAAAAATATATATATATTTTTACATGTTCTTTAGAGTAACAAAATCTCCTGATGAAGATCACAAATGTAGGGGTCGAAATGCATTGGGCTACTCATATGTACTGTACAAATACAACACATTGACATCTTTGCAAATGTGCATTTTTTATCATTGATGGACATTGTTTGTTGTTCTATATTGCGACCAGAGCTCATATTTAAAATTTCTTGAAATATTCTGTATTTTGTACTTTTTTGATACAATTTTGAAAATCATTTACCATTTGATGTTTGTTTTGCTGCTAAAAAAACCCTGTGTCTTCTGACTCTCATTCATGTGTTTTTCCATGTTATGACTTTTAGTTAGACCTTGGCAGTAGACTTTGTCAGGGTAGTTTGCTTGTCTGTTATCCAATATCTAAGTGAACAACAGAGATTTGCACCTGTAGTATCTTATTAGAAACTGGTATTACAATATATTTAGCGGGGGGTGGGGGTTAATCAGGACTCCCATGTATATGGGCCAGGCAGATAGAGTGTAAAAAGCCCCCGTCTTTATATGAGGCAGGTGTGATTAATAGTGGCTAGCCAACCAGAATCAGGTTACCAGCTTCTGAAGTAATACAGGCCCTTTCAGATTATAGCCCTGTAGAAGCAGGCATTACATTAGATTCTGTCAGGGAGACTTTGTCAGAATTTGTCAGTTTACAGCCTGTCTGGGAGCCATCCAGGACCTAGATTGAGGAAGAGTATATATTATAGGCAGCTGCACTCATTACTATAAGTGGAGGATTCTCCAGGATCCATATGCAGCTCTTGGGAGTTGATTGAGCTGTATGTTATATAATAACAGCTAGGAGGTTTTTTTCTTCCATTTCTCTCTCTCCATTTTTTGTTTCCTCTTTTCTACCCTGACCATTTAGCATTGTGTACACTAATCACTGCCAGTACTACCAGCCAACCAATAAACAACCAATAAACAAGAACCCTCCATTTTTGTATATATATAATTTTTACTGCAATTTTGCTGCAATTTCCATTCATTTCAATGAGAAGCTGCGTTTTTGGTGCAGTTTTCAACACTGCACCAAAGATGCAGCACGTAGTGATATAAAAAGTCCCATGGGGTTTAAAAAGAAAACATTTTTCTTGCGTTTTTTCAGAGTAAACACGCAGGAGAAACGTATGAGTGTTAAAGGGACCTATAACAATTGCAGGAGCATCCAGAATTTTAAACCCAAAAAAGATACCAGTGGCTATAATCTTTTTAATTTACATTTTTGGCCACTGTTCTTAAATGCTGCTAAATCTCTTTTCCGTCTTTATTGGAATAAATCAGCTGTACCTACTGTAAAGCAATAGATGCATGTACTGGAACATATCAATCACATGGAAGATATTACATATGAATATCGAGATGGTTTCTAAAGCTCACAAAATATGGGTCTGTTGGTTCAATTTTACTTTTTCTTCTGCCTGTTTGGAACTGAAGTCTAAGGCCTCGTACACACGAGGGGATATGTCCGCTGAAAACGGTCCGATGGACCGTTTCAGCAGACATCTCCGCTCGTGTGTATGGGCTAGCGGACAGATTTCTCCACCCGACAGATTTCAAAGCATGCTTTGAAATCCATCCGGTGGAATCTGTCCGCCCGACATGTCTGCTGGTTAGTACACTTACCAGCAGACATGTCGTCCCCCACCGCCGCCGCGCCGCCGCCGAATGGATTCGGCGCATGCGCGGAAGTGTTTAACTTCCTGGTGCGGTGACGTGGCGGTGACGTGGCGGCGTCAACGTCACCGTCGCGTCACCGCGCCGTCCGGCGGCGGGGAATTTGATCCGATGGTGTGTACACGCCATCGGATCAAACTCCCGATCGGACATATCCGATGGAAATGGTCCGCGGACCGTTTTCATCGGATATGTCCGATCGTGTGTACGAGGCCTAAGACTGATTTAGGTTGTTCATCTTGCCATAACGTAGCTGTTAGGTCCCTTTCACATGGGTGGTCTGCTCGGTGGACTCCGCTTTGCTCAGCGGGGCATCGATCCGCTGATCCACGCTGAGCAGGCGGGTGACAGGTCCCCTCTATGGAGAGATCGGATGAAAACGGACAGCCTGTCCATTTTCATCCAATATAGTTACATAGTTACATAAAAAAAAAATATATATATACCGTACAATCCCATATACCCAATTCTATACCCACAGCTGATCCAGAGGATGGCAAAAAAAACAGCAGAGCATGATCCAATTTGCTACAGCAGGGGAAAAAATCCCTTCCTGATCCCCCGAGAGGCAATGGGATTTACCCTGGATCAACTTTACCTATAAATGTTAATACCCAGTTATATTGTGTACATTTAGGAAAGTATCCAGGCCTTTCTTAAAGCAATCTACTGAGCTGGCCAGAACCACTTTACGAGGGAGTCTATTCCACATTTTCACAGCTCTTACTGTGAAGAAAACAATCCGTATTTGGAGATGAAATCTTTTTTCCTCTAGACGTAAAGAGTGCCCCCTTGTCTTTTGTGTTGACCGTAAAGTAAATTAACAAGAACTTGAACACCAAGTTTACTATATGGACCACTTACAGTATATATTTGTACATGTTGATCATATCCCTCCTTATTCTCCTCTTCTCAAGAGTGAATAAATTCAGTTCCTCTAATCTTTCCTCATAGCTGAGCTCCTTCATGCCTCTTATCAGTTTGGTTGCCCTTCTCTGCACTTTCTCCAGTTCCCCCGATATCCTTTTTAAGAACTGTAGCCCAAAACTAAACTGCATATTCCAGATGAGGTCTTACTAATGATTTGTACAGGGGCAAAATGATATCTCTCTCTCTGGAGTCCATACCTCTCTTAATACAAGAAAGGACTTTACTTGATTTGAAAAATGCAGCTTGGCATTGCATGCCATTATTGACCTTATGATCTACCAAAAAACCCAGATCCTTCTCCACTATGGATCTCCCCAGTTGTACTCCCCCTAGTATGTATGATACATGCATATTCTTAGCCCCCAAGTGCATAACTTTACATTTATCAACATTAAACCTCATCTGCCACATAGTTGCCCAATTGGACAGAGCATTGAGGTTGGCTTGTAAATTGGAGACATCCTGTAAGGACATTAACTGGTTGCTGACCGCCCGCCGTCATATTACTGCGGGAAGACGGCACGCCTGGGCGAAACCCCATAGATCTACGTCGTCTACTTTTCCGGCACTAGGGGGCGCGTGCGCCCCCGCTCGCCCCTGAGTCCCGTGCGCGGGCCCGGCGGGTACGATCGCCGCCGGGCACACGCGATCGCTCGGTACAGAGCGAGGACCGGGAGCTATGTGTGTAAACACACAGCTCCCGGTCCTGTCAGCGGGGGAAAGGCTGATCTTCTGTTCATACAATGTATGAACAGAAGATCAGTGATTTCCCCTAGTGAGGCCACCCCCCCCATACAGTTAGAACACACCCCGGAACATACATAACCCCTTCCCTGCCCCCTAGTGTTAACCCCTTCACTGCCAATGGCATTTTTATAGTAATCCAATGCATTTTTATAGCACTGATCGCTATAAAAATGGCAATGGTCCCAAAAATGTGTCAAAAGTGTACGAAGTGTCCACCATAATGTCACAGTACTGAAAAAAAACGCTGATCGCCGCCATTACTAGTAAAAAAAAAAATATTAATAAAAATGCCATAAAACTACTCCCTATTTTGTAAACGCTATAACTTTTGCGCAAACCAATCAATAAACGCTAATTGCGATTTTTTTTACGAAAAATATGTAGAAGAATACGTATCGGCCTAAACTGAGGGAATTTTTTTTTTATATATATATTTGGGGGATATTTATTATAGCAAAATGTAAAAAATATTGATTTTTTTTCAAAATTGACGCTCTATTTTTGTTTATAGCGCAAAAAATAAAAACTGCAGAGATGATCAAATACCACCAAAAGAAAGCTCTATTTGTGGGGAAAAAAAGGACGCCAATTTTGTTTGGGAGCCACGTTGCACGACTGCGCAATTGTCAGTTAAAGCGACGCAGTGCCGAATCACAAAAAGTGCTCTGGTCATTGGGCAGCAATATGGTCCGGGGGTTAAGTGGTTAATCCACTGCAAAGCTTGGTGTCATCTGCATAGACAGAAATGTTACTTTTGATCCCAGACCCAATATCATTTATAAAGATATTTAAAAGTAAGGGTCCCAGCACTGAACCTTGGGGTACACCACTGATAACCTTAGACCATTCAGAGTAATGCCGCGTACACACGGTCGTTTTTTGCGATGAAAAAAAAACGTTGTTTTTTAAAACGTCATTTAAATTGATCGTGTGTGGGCAAAACGTTGTTTTTTGTCTTAAAAAAAAACGACCAAAAAAAAATTCCAACATGCTTGAATTTTTTGTGTCGTTTTTCAAAACGTCGTTTTTTGTTTCACAAAAAGTCACCGTGTGTAGCAAAAACGTCGTTTAAAACGACGTTTTTCAACCCGCGCATGCCCAGAAGTTAGTTATGAAGTGAGCTTCAATGGAAAAGTGTGGTGAACAAAACCTCGTTTTTTGTGAAAAAAACGATGGTGTGTATGCAACATCGTCTTTGAAAGTGACGTTTCAAAAACGTCGTTTTTTACTTCACAAAAAACGTCGTTTTTTTTCATCCCAAAAAACGACCGTGTGTACGCGGCATAAGAATCATTAACATGTAAAAGGAAAAAAATCTGCGCTAAACCCTATTAAAATAAATAAATGAACAAGTGAACAAATGTGTTGCAAATTAATGATGATCAAGATGGTATAAAAAACAAACATAAGTGAAGTGGTGCAGTAACTAAAAAAACTTAAATATTCAGTCCATAAAAGTGTAAAACAAAAATAGTGCGCTACCACATAAATGAGGTGAAAATGTGCTAATGAGTAATAAACCTTTTTTTTTTTTTAGACCTGCAAGGGAAAAGCCATAATGAGCTAATATGCGGTGCATATTAGCTCATTATGAAATACTTACCTCAGAACGAGGTGTAGGGAACTTACCTGGTGCACGCCGAGCGAGATCTCATCTTGACTCGGCGTGTCTTCCGGGTATCGCCGCTCCAGCGCTGTGATTGGCTGGAGCGGCGATGACGTCACTCCCGCGCGCATTGCCGGTCCTTTTGCCGTGGATTCCCCCTGCGCATGCGCTGCTGCAATCAGCGGCGCATTGCGGGGGTAATATCTCCTAAACCGTACAGGTTTAGGAGATATTCTTTATACCTACAGGTAAGCCTTATTATAGGCTTACCTGTAGGTAAAGGTCAAAAAAGTGGGTTTACAACCACTTTAAATAAGAGAATATCTAGAAAAATAGATACAATGTCCTAAACAATCTTGTCTGCAGGTAACATTTTCTGTTCATCAAAGAAAATAAGGCAATCACTGCCGCTTACCAAATCTGTTGGATCTCAGGTAATAGAGATCAAATAGGCATATCAGAACACCATCAGTCATATAGGGATCAGTATCTAAAGTTTCCAATGAAGGTGCTGATATCCCGTCTGAGCTATGCAAAACTCCTTATTCAATGGATTTTACACATCAAATGGATATCCGAACTTGCTCACCATACCGGTATTGATAATAGGGGCAGAAAGAGAAAGGTTTCATGGTGCAGTTTGTTTAAAAGATTTAATACTCCAAATCAGAACATAACATCAACCTAAAAACAAAGTTCCACACAAAAAAATCAAAAAAGCACAACCACAGCACATAGCCTGACTGGCTCAAGTATGATAGCGTCTAGGATAGTGACTCCACCCAATCCATTTCCCCACATAATGATTCTTCAGGGAAAGGAGATCATAAGAATCATTAACCACTACTCTCTGAATTCTGTCTTTTAGCCAGTTTTTCATCCATTTACAAACTGATATTTCCAATCCTGTAGACTTTACCTTACACATGAGCCGTGTGTGGGGAACTGTATCGAACGCTTTTGCAAAATCCAAATATACCACGTCCGCCACCACCCCTCTGTCCAAGGTTTTACTTACCTCTTCATAAAAATAAATCAGGTTTGTCTGACAACTTCTGTCTTTCATGAATCCATGCTGTCTGTTGCTTGAATAGTTTTTTCCAGCAAGAACTCATCTATGTGGTCTTTAACTAAATGTTCCGGTATATTCCCAACTATAGGAGTTAAAATAACAGGTCTAGACTTTGGTAAAGACTTTGTTCCCTTTTTAAATATAGGCACCATTGGCCCTGCGCCAATCCAGTGGTACTATTCATGTCATTAATGAGTCCCTAAAAATTTGATACAATGGCTTTGAAATTACAGAGCTCAATTCTTTTAGGATCCGTGGGTGTATGCCAGACAGATGGAAAATAGGGTACCCAATCCGTCTGGATTTGGCGGACAGGTTCGGATAGCGGTGGATGACAGGCGGACCTAATCGAAAAGCCTAGCTGAAATGGCCCTTACGGTTGTTACTCATTGCCCTTTTATGAACCATTATGCTGAGATCAAGGGCTTCTTTTACCCTATTGCCTCCCTCTCTTTTTCTTTAAGTTTTTCCTTCTTTTTATTTTTTTCTTCTCCCACTTTTCTCTTTTGACATAAGTATATTATATAATATTCCACCTTCATTGGTTTGATGGTGGTTTGTTCTACTGGTTTTCATGTGCAATTGTTGACTACTCAATGTTTGATGCTTACATGCCCATTGAGCAGACTGTGTTGTAAGGTTCCTTGCACTGTTTACCAATAAAAACTTAATAAACAAAAGTCCTGCCCGACTGGTACAGTGGAGACTTCACAGGGCACAGGGCAAGGTTGGATGAGGACTTAAGCACACAGCTGTTTTCAAGAGAAACCTGCTACAGATGGCAGTCTCTCCCCTTGTCTGTCCCTGCATCATGCTAATCTACTCACTCTGTCTCTCTATGCTCCTGCTGACTCTCTGGAAATCTTTCTTCCAACTGCCTCCTGTGGTAGGATGCTTCCAGGCTAGCCACCCAAACAAAGTCCCACCCTTGCAGGGGTCCCTTGAGGGCCACTGACAGTCATCCTCAGCACTGCATCTCCATATTCCACCCGAATTCCCTGCTGGCATGGCTCATCTCTATTTAACTGCTAACTGGCCTAATTGTTACATGCAATAATAACAGAGCTAGGCCAGCTGACCACAAATAAATACTGGATAACTTGTGAAAAAAAAATCCAATATAAATATTTAATGCAATATGGAGGGTCTGCATGCAAAACAAAACATGCAAAAAAAAACCCACTGTGTGCAACATGAGTCTCTGTGCACAATAAACAACAAAAGGTCCAATGGCGTGCAGACTATTCCAACATTACAGTATGATTAAGTGGCGTGCATGGCCAAGTAACGCGTAAGGGAGGGGAGCAGAGACATCTTTACTTACGTGCATGTTACAGCTGTCTTTTATGTAAGTTATTTGATTTGTTCTATTACATTTTATTGACACAATTACACTATGGAGTCCCCTCTGTTTTGATTGCTTTTTGAGAGCCATCTACCCATGGTAAAGCCGTACTGCTGATACTTAGAAGCCACTGCTGATGTAGAGCTAGAGAGGCATGCTTGGAAGCCAGCTAGGAGCCACTCCACTAGACTAGAGGTTGCAGTGCCATTTAGGAGCCATTGGAGATCTTAAGAAGCTTTTATATAAGCCAGCTGAGGTGAGAGGCTGGGGGAAACAGGGGCACCTGGAGCACTCCGCACTTGGGAATTACTGTGGATTGAAGCACTTTATACTCAATCATTACTGTGATGTTTGATTAGTCTGCACGCCATTGGACCTTTTGTTGTTTATTGTTCACAGAGACTCACATTGCACACATGCAGTGTGTCCCCAGGAGCCAATGCGCTTACCCGGTGAGCACGATATGACAGAGCTAGCCGGGTACGTGATAGATCAGGAAAGTGGATCTGTGTGTGTACACACACACAGATCCACTTCCTGTCAGATCGTGTGTGCCTAGTATATATAAACACAGATCGGTCTATTTTGTAGACTTTAAAACTTTTGCGCAAACCAATCAATATACACTTATTGATTTTTTTTTATCAAAAATATATAGAAGAATACATATCGGTCTAAATTGATGAAGAAATTATTATTATTTTATTGTATATGCTTCTGGACAGCCCATTTTATATATACTGTGGCAGGGCTGCCCGGCTGCGCAAAATCACTTACCTGTATGTGATTTTGTGCATGTGGTGTAAGGGCGCACGCATGCTGTCAGAGTGCCTCTCCCACTGTAATTGGATACAGCAGGAGTCAATCAATTAGTGGGAGATCTTGTGTTTCAGATAAGCTGAAAATACAGATCTCTCTTTTTCTCCAGTGTATCCATCCCCCACACAGTTAGTAAGTACTTCCCGGGGGGGCGTGGTTTGCCTGGTGAGGAGATGGCTGCCTAATCCAAGAGCTCCGTCTCACCCCAGCTCAACGATCAATATATCGCGGGTTTCTCACTACGCTATCTGCTGAAACTATGGGGACATCCTCCCGTGGAAGCTCTGCGTCTAGATCTAGGTCCCCGAGAGACGTCTCCGGTCCTAACCAGACCATCCCGGAGCTATTCAGAACACAGAGGCCTGTCATGGCGGCTCCGCTTCCCGCCTCTTCTTCTCCTCAAAGCCATGTCGAGATACTGCTCTCTCCAGCAGTCTCGGCCCCCGCAGCGACACCAGCCCCACCGATGTGCCTCCAGGACCTCCAGGTGGTGGCGGCGGACATTAAAGATACGCTATACGCCGTGATCTCGGACCTGCGCCAAGAACTACAGGCCATATCGGGACGGGTCCAGAAGGTGGAAAACGCTACGGTGGTACAACATGCCGCCATCAAGAGAGTGGCACACAAATTGGACTCCCACACCCTCCAGCTCCGTGACATTCAGCGCCATGTTGAGGAACTCGACAACAGAGGCAGAAGACATAACTTGCGGATTAGGGGACTCCCAGAAAGCGTTGAAGCAGACCAGATCGCACCGGTAGTCACAGGCATATTCAACCAGCTCCTGGACAGACCACCGGACACGAGAATTGCAATGGAGCGCATACACAGAGCTCTCCATCCCCAGGGCAAGGATTCTGATCCCCAAGGGATGTCATTTGCTACGTGAACGACTTCGAGATTAAAGAGACTGTCCTGAGGAGAGCCCGTGAGAAGGAGCGCCTTGAATATGATGGCCGTCCGATCCAGATCTATCAGGACCTTTCGGCTATAACGCTTAAAAATCGCAAGGATCTCCGCCCCCTCCTGGATATCCTGAGAAACAAGGGGATCCGTTACCAGTGGAAATTCCCATTTGGCTTATCGGCCACATATCACGGCCGCACAGCTCTCTTGAGGGTCTCAGAGGAATTGGAGGATTTCTGCAAACACCTGGACCTACCGTTAGTCCACCTACCTGACTGGTACGCAGAATTTCAGGTCCCAAAGCTCTCACGCCGCAATATGGAAGAGGAACCGATGGAAGCCCAAGATGCCAGAAATCGCAGGAGGAGATCTCCCTCTCCCTCGGGTCTGGATCCCAACGCGCAGGGTTACCCACTGCCTGCCAACCCATTAGCAGCTCCGATGCCACGCAGAGCCCGTCGGGATCAAGCGTTCATCCCCTGTTAACGAGACCTCTGCCGTTCGGCTGTGACCCAGATGCTTCCTCCCTTCCCAGCTTGTATGACGGAGGATCCGCGTTCGTCCACCATCCCAGGTTCCTTATGCTCCCGCCCCCCCTTATCGCCCTGTTCTGCTTAGCTGACTGCGTGTGATGGGACCCCGCACGATGCCTGCCATACGGACTGCACACGAAGGGGACATTGGAGGCTACCGACATAGGTAAGGCTGCATCAGGTATCCGCCGGTCATCAGGACCCGTCCTGGGAGCGGCTGGGAGAGTCTCCTGCCCCCATGGCCTCGGCTGCATACCCGGGTATAAAGTCTCGTATGTGACTGTTGACCCCAGGCGATCTAGCTTGCCTGGCTGCCGGTGCACAACGGGCCCCAGGCTTTCAGGGGGAACTGTTCGATTACCATTGCTGCCTGTTGAAAAGCTCTGCCCAGTCCGCCTAAGATACTACAGGACTGATCGAATGTTAGTGGCTGAGATAGGTTCCGAATGTTATTTTGCCTACTGTTCAGTCTGATTGTTTAATAGGTCTGTGCTAAGTCTTAGACAGGGACAGGGTCGTATTGCTTCTAGTATACAGGGTGCAATGGTTCAGCAAGGTTTACGCAACTCTATTCTCCCACGAGATAAGGTCAGGGGAAAAAAAACTGCCTCTAGTGACACACAGTACTTGCTTAGCCCTCGGCCCCACGCCCCCCCTTCAAGACAGGCAAGCCCAGAAATCATTGCTCCCCCATTAAACACGACTAACGCAGCGACCTGCAGGATGGGCGTCCTACCTGGCGCGTGTGCTCTGCGGAGCCCCCCCAAACTCCTCCCCCCCTTTAGCAAACTTTCCCAATGATTGTTTGGAGTTGTTCAATACTGCAACCTCCTAGATAATCGTGTCTCCCTACTACGCGAGACAATCCTCACCTGGGTCACAGCCCAAGTAGGAGACTCTGAGAAGTCTCTGATCATACTTTTGCATGTATACTCGCCCTGGCGTTCTTTTACAGTGGTTCACACGTTTAACGGTTCGATTTGAAGGTCTGAAGCGATGGCTACAGACACCTTCTTTACATGATACCTGCCCGACCTGGACGAATACATAGAAGAACGTGGTATTCAGTCCCCAACATAGTGGCATACCCCGCATGCATGTTATTCTGCTCGAGAGAGGGCTGGGGTAGGGATGGAGGGTTTCTCTTCACAACCCCTTATAGTTTTTGTTCTTCCAATCTTCCAACAGACAGGCCAACCCCCCAACAGTGGTCTTGAGTTTCCTGGACTCAACCACCGACTAATTCTGCCCCCCCCCCCCGGCCCACTCTCCTGGGACTGAGAAGGGGAGTGTGTCAGTGACCGGAACCCTATCCCCTGCACCCACCACTCTGCTAGCTACTGGAGTGACCCTTTCCCATAAAACATATCCCACCTTGCCACAGCTCTAATAGTCCAATTCCCACAACTCCCCAAAGCCCACTGGGGACTCACCCCATGCTGGCCACAATGTCTGGCACCGTGCAGAAAACTGACGGACATACACTGAAGATTATCTCTCTTAACGCGCGCGGACTCAACGTCCCAGAAAAACGAACGCACCTCTTACTCGACATGCATCGGGCTAAAGCTGACATTGTATTTGTTCAGGAAACGCACTTCCGGTCGGACTCTACGCCAAAGCTGTACAACCATAACTTCCCTACGGTTCACCATGCTACTAACCCGTCTAACAAATCCAAAGGGGTCTCGATTTTAATAGCCAAACACTGTCCTTTCCAATTGTCGGAATCTTTGGCGGACCCAGAGGGCCGATACCTTTTTCTTAAAGGCTTGTATCTCAACCGTCCCATTATGTTAGCTAACATATATGCCCCAAATTCGCATCGGGTAACGTTCTTTAATTCGGTGTCGGAAGCACTAGCCTCTTTCAAGCTTGGCATACTAGTGCTGGGGGGAGACTTCAACGTCCCCCTCAGCCCCATCCAAGACACGTCCACGGGCACTTCTTCCCTGCCATACGCAGCCCTGAGATGAATAAAAAAACACCTCCAAGACCTCCTTCTACAGGACACGTGGCGCACCCTGAATCCCACGGGCAGGGACTATACTTTCTACTCCACTCCTCACAATGGATACTCTAGGCTAGATTACATATTTATCACTCAAGAGGATCTCCCCATGCTCACGCTCGCTTCTATTGACCCCATGGTTTTCTCGGACCATTGTCCGGTCTCGGCCACGCTGTCCATCCTGGAAACACGCCCACGTTCACATATCTGGAAATTGGACCCCTCCCTGCTCACTGACCCATCCATAGCCATGGACTTAGAATCTCGCCTCAACCTGTTTTTTCAGGAAAACAGGGCGGAGGAGACTGCGCCCATCACTAATTGGGAAGCCCACAAGTGTGTGGTTAGGGGAATCCTGATAGCCGCAGCCGCTAAACGCCATAGAGAGAAACGGAGACAACGTGCGGAACTCATAGAGAGGATTAGGCAATTGGAAACGGTACACAAACACACACTTGCCCTGAAAACACTACAGGACCTCACCCAGGCGTGGGCCGACCTTTTGGAAATTATGGGTAAACAGATCAGGCGTAAGTTCATCTTGGCCAAAAAAATATTTTACGAATACGGTAACAAAGCCAGCAAACTGCTTGCGAGGACCCTACAAGCTAAAAAAGCCACAACGACCGTCCACTCCCTGACCAACGACAGAGGCCAAAGACTGCTCTCCTCACCTGACATTGCCAAACATTTTGTCGAATACTACACTAATCTCTACAATCTACCATCACCTGACTCACCTACTGCGCAAGCGGCGAGGCGGCACAGGCTGGAGAAATTTTTAAAGAAATACGCCCCACCCCAATTATCGGAAGCCGTTAAAGCTGAGCTTGACAGACCACTGAACTCCAAGGAGGTGGAAACTGCTCTAAAACAAATGAAACCAGGCAAGAGCCCAGGTCCAGACGGCCTGACGACGGGGTACTACAAAACCTTTCTTAAGACCCTTACTCCATTCTTCCTATCCGCCTTCAACTCCTTTGCCGACCGTAATGCCCCTCCCCGAGACTTACTGACTGCTCATATCGTAGTTATACCGAAACCTGACAAGGATGCCTCAGTAGTGACTAATTATAGACCCATTTCCCTACTCAATGTCGACCTTAAGTGGTTTGCCAAAGCGATAGCGAATAGACTTCTTCCCTACATCCCCAACCTAGTGGATCTGGATCAAGTCGGCTTCGTCCCAGGACGGGAAGCAAGGGACAACACCCTTAAGGCCCTGAATGTCCACCATTGGCTCACTTCTGCCAATAGCCCGGGATTTTTCCTT
This sequence comes from Rana kukunoris, assembly GCA_029574335.1. Classification (NCBI taxonomy): domain Eukaryota; kingdom Metazoa; phylum Chordata; class Amphibia; order Anura; family Ranidae; genus Rana; species Rana kukunoris. The sequence goes on along the minus strand of CM056058.1, from coordinate 85,918,194 downwards.
TCACTCGACGCGGAGAAGGCGTTTGACAGGGTAGCGTGGGATTTTATGCAGGCGACCTTAATAGCCATGGGCATGCCAACCCTGATGCTCCATTACATCTCCACGCTCTATGCCGGCCCCACAGCGAGGGTTCGGGTAAACGGCTGCCTGTCGGACGCCTTCTCTATATCGAACGGTACCCGTCAAGGCTGCCCCCTGTCCCCCCTGATTTTTATTCTGACTTTGGAACCGCTTCTGAGACGACTAAGATCTAACACGTCAATTAAGGGCATCACCATAAGAAATCGCACATACAAGCTCGCGGCGTTCGCGGACGGCATTCTACTTTTTCTGGCAGACCCAATCACGACGATTCAAAACTTACTGAAAGACTTTGAGGAATTCAGGATTTTATCTAATTTTAAAATCAACTTTGCAAAGTCGTCGGCCCTGAACATCTCCCTACCTGTAGAAACATGTGACCTATGTAAACTTAACTATCCATTCAAATGGAATAACCGTGCCATTACTTACTTAGGAATCCAATTGCCCGTATCCCTGGCAGACCTGTACTTACTGAATTACGCCCCATTGCTACGAAACATACTAAATGACCTACGGGGTTGGTCCTCGAAATTGCTATCATGGTTCGGTAGGGTCGCGGTTGTTAAGATGAACGTCCTACCGCGGATCCTCTACATTTTACAGGCGGTCCCTATCAAGATTCCCCCGGCTTTCTTCTCCTCCTATAAAAAAGCTTGTACTGACTTTGTCTGGCATAATGCCCGCCCGCGTTTAAGCTATATTCGGCTCACGGCACCTAAATTGGCAGGTGGCATAGGTTTACCTGACATTTACAAGTATTACTTGGCCAGTAGTTTGACCAGAATAGTCGACTGGAACGTACACTGTGACCAAAAAGATTGGATAAGACTTGAACAACAGTTCTCACCCCTCCCTCTCCACCAACTCCCGTGGGTCTCACAATGCCATGTCCCGGTGCAATGCACAGGCCACCCCTTGATCCAGCCCACCTTACTGGCATTCCGAGAGGCATGCTCCAAGCATAAAATATCCGACATACGTGGCCCTATGACCCCCCTTAGAATGAACCCTGACTTTACTCCTGGAATGCACACCACCTTCTTGGCAGATGACTGGCCCCACCCCACTGTACAGGCTGGCCAATTTTACAGTAACGGGCGTCTCTTGCTACAGACAGAGCTAGCCTCTAAAATAAACAGGGACGTCTTCCCATTCTGGACGTACGTACAAATCCGTCACTTCCTCGCTAGATCGGCTCCGGACACGGAATGGTCCAGGGCCACCACTTCCTTTGAAGTCACATGCTCCAGTACAGAACCACAGAGACACCTCATCTCGAATATATACACTCTGTTGTTTTCTGCACACTCATGTAAAAACCACTGGACAAACAACCAGTGGGAACGTGATCTGGGACTTGATCTCACGGATAGGGAATGGGAAGACGTCTACAGAATGGCTCATAAGGGCTCAGTGAATGTCCAGATACAGGAAAACGCATACAAATTACTATCCAGATGGTACAAGACTCCTGTTAAACTACACCGTATCAACCCCACACTTTCGAACACGTGCTGGAGATGTTCATCAGAGGTGGGTTCCTTCTTACACATATGGTGGTCCTGCCCCAAAATACGACCTTACTGGAAGGAGGTTCATGAACGTATATCCCAAATCACTACATTCGCCCTGGATTTCACACCCGCTCAGTTCCTCCTTCACCATGCCCAGGTATCACCGCAGGGATATTACCGATCTCTGGCGATGCACATGCTGAATGCAGCCCGGATGTGTGTGCCCCTCAAATGGCTCTCTCCCACTTCGCCTTCAGTACCGGAATGGTTCAAACGTATTAAAAAAACAATGGAGATGGAGGAACTGATCCACCAGGCGAATGACACTCCCGCTAAGTTCTACGAAACATGGGCCTGCTGGGCTCACTTCACTTCCACCGACGAATTTAAACAGATTATGTCCTGAATGATCTGGCCTGACTCTCCCTTCTGACCATCCCATATAGAGCTGTGGCAAGCTCCCCATCCCCCCCCCCAAATGAAACTAAACTAACACAGAAAGCTTATACAATCTTTCCCCTCTTCTCACCCCCCCCCTTTCCACACTTCTATCAGTTAAGACTACGTGTGTATAGACTGATTTAGATTCTTTGGTTTTGTTCTTTGACTATAGATCTACTAACGATGTTCATATGATATCTGTTATGTGTTTCTGATATCTGCATGTATTGGCGGCTGCGTCCGCATTATATCTTACGGACTGGTTGTTTCTGCAATGTTTGTACTTGCAAAATTTTCAAATAAAACTTATATGAAAAAAAAAAAAAAAAAAGTACTTCCCAGGGACACACTTAACCCCTTGATCGTCCCTTGTGTTAACCCCTTCCCTGCCATTTATACAGTGATAGTGATTTTTGTAGCACTGATCACTGTATTGGTGTCACTGGTCCCAAAATGTTTCACTTAGCATCCAATTTGTCCTCCGCAATGTCTCAGGCCTCGTACACACGATTGGACATATCCGATGAAAACGGTCCGCGGACCATTTCCATCGGATATGTCCGATCGGGAGTTTGATCCGATGGCGTGTACACACCATCGGATCAAATTCCCCGCCGCCGGACGGCGCGGTGACGCGGCGGTGACGTTGACGCCGCCGCGTCATCGCCACGTCACCGCACCAGGAAGTAAAACACTTCCGCGCATGCGCCGAATCCATTCGGCGGCGGCGCGGCGGCGGTGGGGGACGACATGTCTGCTGGTAAGTGTACTAACCAGCAGACATGTCGGGCGGACAGATTCCCACCGGATGGATTTCAAAGCATGCTTTGAAATCTGTCGGGTGGAGAAATCTGTCCGCTAGCCCATACACATGAGCGGAGATGTCTGCTGAAACGGTCCATCGGACCGTTTTCAGCGGACATATCCCCTCGTGTGTACGCGGCCTCAGTCCCGCTAAAAATCACTAATTGCTGCCATTACTAGTAAAAACAATAATCAAAAAAGTCCCACAGTTTGTAGACGCTATAACTTTTGTGAAAACCAATTAATATATGCTTATTGTTTTTTTGTTTGTTTTTTAATCAAAAATATGTAGCAGAATACATATTGGCCTAAATGAATGAAGAGAATTTAAGCTTATAATTTTTTTTTATTGGGAATATTTTATAGCAGAAAGTAAAAAAACAAAACATTGGCCCAGATTCACAGAGCGATTACGCCTGCGCAACAGGAGATGCGTGTGCGTAAGTCGAAATGTGCGCGTGCGTTTCGATGCACGGCATCCCCAAAACGAGATACGCAAAAAATCTACTTTTTTTTGTTCCGCGTAATTTCGTTAGACTGGCGCATCCGTCCGCGCAAAAGTGCGCTAGACAGACCATTGATTTGCTAGTCAAATATGCTAATGAGGGACTTACGGGGATCCACAAAAGAACGTTGGGGCAGCGCAGGCGACGCAGTGTGCGCAACAGCAAAATGTCCTGTCTAAAATTAGACCATATAAAAACTGGTCTAAAAAGAGAAAAAAAGTCTACTTGTTAGATAAAGCAACACTGTTAGTGAGGAGCTCAGCAGTCACACGTGTTGCACAACAATCTGTATGCCAACATGCCAGGGGCATCGTCGCACATAGCTATACTACTGACTTTAGATGAACAAAAAAGGATGAGGGCACGGAGGATGGCACGGAGGATGGCACGGTAGAGGATATACCGCACCCGCATAGACCTGTTGGGCATGAGTGATTCTGAGGTGTTTCGCATCTTCAGATTCACCCCTCATGCCATCCTGGAATTAACCACAACCCTGCAGGAGGACATCACCAGCCCAACACACCGCTCACATGCAGTGCAGCCACTGGTCAAGGTCATGGCAACACTCCATGTCCTTGCCAGTGGCTCTTTTCAGCGTACAAGTGGAGTGGTGGCTGGGATGTCACAATCCTCCATGAGCAGATGTGTGCACCAGGTTGTCCCTGCAATCCTCACACGCATGGCCAACCAAATCATCAAACCCACCACTGAGGAGCTGCGACTGAAGGCAATGACAGATTTCTACAGAATTGCCAGATTCCCACGCACTGTGGGGGCCATTGATTGCACACATGTGGCACTCCAGCCCCCCCAGGAGACAGAGCACATGTACCGCAATCGGAAGCATTGGCATTCCATCAACGTACAGGTGATAGTCGATGCCCAAGGCCTCATATGGCACGTCCGTGCCAAACACCCAGGGTCCAGCCATGACAGCTACATATACAATCAATGCCACATCCGAATGGAATTCGATCAGAACGTGTATGGGGACACCTGGTTGGTGAGTGACATGGGAGTCAGGCATGACTATCCCCTCCCATGATGCACACATCACAAGGGGCACATGCATGACTAACATCCTCCTGTCTTTTCCCTTACAGGTGACTCTGCATATCCACTGGGACCCCATCTCATGACTCCTATCCGGAACCCCCAAACCCCAGGAGAGGAAAGATACAATCAAGCACATGCCCAAACACGAGCAGTGGTGGAGCGCACCTTTGGCCTACTAAAGTCACGTTTCCGATGCCTGGATAAGTCTGGGGGTACCCTCTTGTATTCCCCAAACTTTGTGTGCCAGATCATCGGTGCATGCTGCATGCTGCACAACTTCGCAGTAAGAAAGGGCCTGCAGATTGACCTACGTGATGACCTGACCCCTGAACCAGACAATCCCCCCCTAACCGAGGCTACCCCGTCTTCTGAGGGTAGAGCAGCCAGGAGACAGCTCACATTGGGCATCTTTGCACGTTAAACACACACATTAATCATGGCACAATGAGAATGCATGCATGCACACCACTGTGGTCCCTAGCACACACACCCCACATCCACATCAAATTGGATTGGCACCAGTCCACCATGCAGGACTTGTGAGCAGCAACGCCACGCCAAGGCTCCAATTATGTCACTGTACATTCATACACCATTCACACGGACCTGGGGATCACTTCTCCCTGGTCCTGGGGAACCCTTCTCCACCAAAATTGAGGGTGACACCCCTTTTCCGGCAGGAATGTCACCCCCACATTCAAACAGCATTCACAACCCAAAAAAAAATAAAAAAATGACCTGCAAAAGTAAAAATTTTCCAGCAAAAAAAAAAAAAAAGGGGAAAAAAAAATGTATGCCCTTTACGTGCGCCACGCCTGGGGCGCCCCCGGCCACGGCCCCGGCTTCTCAGGGGAGACTCATGGGGGAGGGGTAAAACCGGGGAAGGAGGAGCAGCCCCTGATCTCTGCCCACCTGGCGGCCTGCCCTCCAAGGCCACGGCTATTCTGTCCAGGGCAGCACCAAGTGTTGCCGTGTGGACCTGGATAGCCTGGGTAAGGGCCCTCACATCCTGCCCAACGCCTGCTGATGTAGTCTGCAGGTCGTTTAGGCAGGTTGTGAAAGTCCAGGTTCCCCAGCGTATCCTTGATGGAGGACAGGCTCTCCTCCATCCGCACCAATGTCTGGCTGACCTGTCCCAGATGGCGGGTCTGGAGGAACTGGTCCCTTCTCAGAAATCCTGCCTCCAGCTGATGCTTGTGGCCGGGGAGAAGGGGAGGCCCTTGTGAGGGGAGCCATGTTGGGGGAGGAGGGGGGGCTGCCCCTTAGGGAGGGCTGCCTGCTGCCAGCCAGAGGGGAAGAGTCCTCAAAAACCAAACGTCCAGTGCCTGACATGGACTCCTCCTCCTCATGATTCTCCTCCTCCTCATGATTCTCCTCCTCCTCTTGAACCTCCTCCGCGGACTCCGGCCTTGTTGGGGGGGGCCTCATTAGGCTGCTGTCCTGGGGTTGGTGCGGTCAGGCCAGATGGCCCTGCACCCTCCTGCACATCTGTGGATGACACAAAACATTCACAGGTTGGAGGATCCACACACTTGCCACATATTCCCTTTCACCCCCTCCCCCACACATGCTACACACCTGATATTAAAAAAATACTTACCTGGCACCACGGGCTCCGGACTTGAGTCAAAGCCGGGCAGGCCCTCAACTTCATGCCGATGAAAGGTCAGTGCCACCGCACGCTCCTCCGCTGTCAGCCTAATACGGCATGGTGGGCCCCCTCCTGTGCCCCTGGCATGGGCATGCATTCTGGCCAGCTTCTGTTTGACCAGACGCAGGAGGTCATTGATTTTTTTGTCAATCCCAGACCAGGTCCGTGTCTCCCCCTGCCCCGCTGAATTGACCTGCTCAGTGATCCTATCCAAAATCTCCCTCCTCCTGGCCGGGGTGGTGTTGGCACTGTCCGGGCCGTGGAGGAAACGCCCATACTCGCTAATGGCCCGGGCAAGAATTTGTTTTTCCCCAACTGTAAAATTGAGCTTTCGTTTTCTCTCTGTCATACTTCCAAAAAAACTCACTCCCAGTCAACAAAATTCACTCACAAAAACAAGCACAATCAAGCAAGAACACACACAAAGAGAAAACTACTCAGCAAGAAACAGTCACAAAAACAAACAGCAAAAAAACAGCAGGAAAACAAACGAACAGAAAAATATCAATCAAACAGGGATGTACTTTTGCAATGCAAGTGCGTTTGTGTGTGTCTATTTATGCTATTTGCGTAGTTCACAACGTTGCCCTAGTCCATTTCCAATTTCACTGATTGCGCCGCTCCCGAGTTGTGAGCATGCGCACAGTGGAGCTGACCATGGTCTCCTTCAAGCGCGCATGCGCGAGCCGGCCGGCCCTTCATTTGCATGGGGTCACGGCTCATTTCAATGTAACCCGCCCACGTCCTTCCCAATTTGTATTACTCCGCCTTACGCCTCTGAAAAAACGTTACGCATGCGCAATTTCCTGCGCAAAAGCTACGAGAATAGGGTGATTACGCGGCAAAATTGCGCAAGTCTAACGCCGGTCCAATAATGCGCAGATGTACCTGAATCTGGGCCATTGTTTTTTATTTAAAATTGTTGGTCTTTTTTTGTTTATAGTGCAAAAAATAAAAACAGCAGAGGGGACCAAATACCTTCAAAAGTAAGCTCTATTTGTAGGAAAAAAGGACGCCAATTTCATATGAGTACAGCATCGCACAACCACGCAATTTTCAGTTAAAGCGACGCAGTGCCGTATCGCAAAAAAATTGCCTGGGAAGCCGGTAAAACTGTCCGGAGCTGAAGTGGTTAAATGATGTTATACTGTTTGTCTGATAAGTAGAAAATAAAAACAAGAATACACTTTTATACTAAATAAAAAGTAATATTCTACAATAAGTAAGCCACTTCAATGTTTGCAGATCATGTTTTTACTAGCTATGCAGCAAGATGCATTGGAAGACATAACCCATTTGGAAAGTGGAACACAAAGATCATTTATAAATACAAACACTTGCTTCATGTTTTTTTTTTTCTTCTTCAGACTTGCTTACATGCAGACACGCTTTACACCTTGTAAAAAGATAAAGATGGAATAAAATATGCAATGCATTCCACGTTCACTGCAATGTGATTATAGCTCCATAAATGTTTATTTCTGATATCAATGTGTTCCTCTAAAGTTTACAGTTTATAAAATATAGTCAAGCATAGCACAGGCCTTGGAAAAATAATCTGAATTCCAACAAACAGGGACTCAAAGGAAACAAAGACGTGTTATATAGCATTGGAATTATGTTGCTTGGTTAAGTGCAGTAACCATACTACTTGCTATTTGCACTTGCAGTTACAGTGATATATATTAAATTGACACTATTTGGCTATTGATATTTGATAAAGCTTGTTCTGATTTCAAGGCCCACCTGCTGCAAGGGGCCACAGAACTTTGACACGGTCTGTAATCAATTAATTAACCTGTGATCTTTTTCTCAGCTTGTAATGGAAAGTTAAGGATCTCGAAGCAAACTCATAAAATCAAAATTTACAAGCTGGTTGGCCTACTCTGCATAAGTAGAACAAGATGTTTCCTTTCCAGGTGGGGATGAAAATAGATGCAACTTGTTTGAGGCTGAGAACGGAAAGAAAAGGATCCTTTACATGAAAGACTTTGGACTGAAAGATTTATATTCCTCATCGAAAGTGGTGGAAAAATCAAAACCATGCAATCATTAGTTTGAAATTGTATTTTCACTGTAGTTGGGAGGAACTCAGGTTTTAAGTCTTATACATATATCACCTCAAAGACAAAAAATAGTTTAAAATAAATAAAATACACACCTGCATAAGTTACAATATAGGCAATACATGCTCACTGTCAATACAGTTAAAGCTACTTCCCTGTCAAAACATAAAATAAAATACTTTTACAACCAGCTTAGTAGTTTTGACTTGGCCTTGCTGTATGATACCAGTGCACCCTATTTCCACTGTCTGCAATCTACTGATCCTAGAACATACCCGCTGGTGATACTGCTTCTTTGCCCCTTGCTGTCTCTCACATAGGTCAGATAAAAAATTATTAAAAGTACAAAGACATTTTTCAAAGCCATCAATGACATTCAAACCTACTTGTAAATGTGATAGGTAATGCATGAAGCAAAAAAATAAATAGCACTTGCTTTAAGTATATTCCATCTGCCCTTGAACTGATCATTTACAGAGGATTGAGTGGTTATTTTGGACTATGTATAAGCCCACATTCACATTGGGCCAACTTGGCATGCGATTTGACAAAATCGCATGCCAAGCAAAGCGTGGTGACGTACAACACATATGACGGCACCTTAAAGGGGAAGTTCCATTGAAATGGAGCCACCCTTTGGGCTAATTATGCAAATTTTCCTTCTCATAACTTGCTTCTGAGCATGCATGTTTTTTTCTCCGTCGTTAACGCGACTATTTTTCACGACAAGAAAAACGACGATGTGGAAAAACTCGAAAAATATTATAAAATAGAGCATGTTCTAAATTTTTAATGCCAATTTTTGTATTCTTTTCTCGCCGAGAAAAATGCTCTGGAGCCTACACACAATCGTTTTTTCTCGTCATAAAAAATGGTCGTGTGTATGTGGCATAAGGGGTATGGGCACATCCAAACGCTGTGTACTTATCCCTTTTGCCCATCACACTCCATCAAAGAGGAAGTGACAGGAAGTGGGGGACAGTTCTCCAAAAGCAACATAGTCAGGTATAAAAATGATTTTCTTTAGTAGGAAGTAAGGTTTTTGCCTTTAAAGGATGCCACTTAACCACTTGCTTACTGGGCACATAAACCCCCTTCGTGCCCAGGCGAAATTTCTGCTTCCGGCACTGCGTCGCTTTAACTGACAATTGTGCGGTCGTGCGACGTGGCACCCAAACAAAATTGGAGTCCTTTTTTTCCCCACAAATAGAGCTTTCTTTTGGTGGTATTTGATCGCTTGTGCGGTTTTTATTTTTTGCGTTATAATGAAAAAAATAGCGACAATTTAAAAATATATATATATTTTTTACTTGTTGCTGTAATAAATATCCCATTTTTTTTTTATATTTTTTTTTCTCAGTTAAGGCCGATAGGTATTCTTCTATGTATTTTTGTAAAAAAAAAAAAAATAAATAACAATAAGTGACTGCTTTGCGCAAAATAGCACCTACAAAATAGGGGACATAATTATGATTTTTTTTTTACTAGTAATGGCGGCGATCTGCGATTTGTATTGGGACTGCGATATTGCGACGGACACATCGGACACTTTTGACACATTTTTGGCGCCATTCACATTTATACAGCGACCAGTGCTATAAAAATGCACTAATTACTGTATAAATGTGACTGGCATTGAAGGGGTTAACACTAGGGGGTGAGGAAGGGGTTAAATGTATTGCCTGGGTGTGTTCTAACTGTGTGGGGGGAGGGGGGTGACTGGGGGAGGTGACCGATGCTGTCTCCCTATGTACAAGAGAAACAGCATCTGTCACCTCACTGACAGGACGTGAAGCTCTGTGTTGCGTCGGGACTGTTTTTCCCCGCCGGGGAATTACAAGCAAATCATGTCCAAAGACGTGACCCCGGCGCCTCAGGTCCGCGCTGTTCACGTATTCTGTCAATAGCGCGGACCTGAAGAGGTTAAAGAAAAGTCACAAACAGTGCTGGATTTAAATGGGGGCAAAATGGACAATTGCCCTGGGACCCGCTGCCGGAGGGGGGCCCCAGACCTTTCTATAAAAATGTAACTTATTTTCCATCGAGACTTTAGGAGTGTGTTTGTTGAGGAAATTGTCCAGTTTGTAGCCTTTGCCATGCTCCGATCATATCTGAACAGTTTTATTACATGATGAAGGTCTTGCTGATACCTATTAAGGTGTTAATATTGCTCCTAGAATATTGTAGGGCATGATGGTCATTAGTTGTTTGAGAGAAAGGTCATTCAGCAAATTGACATTGATAAACTGTTATCTGAGAACCACAACCACCTATGAAAGACTCAGTGCCCTGTGCCTACTGGCTGTCAAGAGCAGTGTCCTCCAGATGATACATTTTGATGAGTTAGGTAAAGAAGAAGTAGGGCCAAAGCTTTTTTTGTCTCTACTTCTCTTGTAGATCGTTCTGTACTCCTGTTATCCTTTTTCAGCAAGTGCTATTTTTAGCGTTATAGCACCTGCAAAGCACCTCAGTGTGAAAGGGGTCTTAGGCGGCGTACAGACGATCGGACATATCCGATGAAAACGGTCCGCGGACCATTTCCATCGGATATGTCCGATCGGGAGTTTGATCCGATGGCGTGTACACACCATTGGATCAAATTCCCCGCCGCCGGACGGCGCGGTGACGCGGCGGTGACGTTGACGCCGCCGCGTCACCGCCACGTCACCGCACCAGGAAGTAAAACACTTCCGCGCATGCGCCGAATCCATTCGGCAGCGGCGCGGCGGCGGTGGGGGCCGACATGTCTGCTGGTAAGTGTACTAACCAGCAGACATGTCGGGCGGACAGATTCCACCGGATAGATTTCAAAGCTTGCTTTGAAATCTGTCGGGTGGAGAAATCTGTCCGCTAGCCCATACACACGAGCGGAGATGTCTCCTGAAACGGTCCATCGGACCGTTTTCAGCGGACATATCCCCTCGTGTGTACGCCGCCTTAAAGATTTCGCAGATACTAAGTGCAGTAAGAAATATATTTTGAAAATATTGTAATATAGTGTGACATAGTGTAATATAGTGTGATGCATACCAGTGATGTATGCCTTCCCATTTCCAATTAACAGTGTAATGTGTATTCTTACTGTCAATAAGATTGAGAAAAAAAAAAGCGTCTTCTTTGGAACCTAACTTATATATGTTTTTAGAATAAATGCAGTTTATCATTCATTTTAGTTCACTTTTTTATTTGTCACATAATTTAATTTCTGTATTGAGGGGCCCCTGAACTTGAAGTGCCCCGAAATCCCCAAGATCTAAATCTAGTACTGGTTACAAATACTGTAAAACAGGTTTTGGTAACCCCAACTTCAGATTTATATTTCTGTTTTTTCGTGCTGCAAATTGTTCCTCACTTCCTGTATAGTAAAATATTGTGATGGGAAATGTCTTCAATAAAGTCCAGTTCTAGGGCCAGATTCAAATGGTATTTACGTCGGCGTATCAAGAGATACGCCGCGTAAATACTAAGAATAGCCGGCGTATCTTTTTTTTGGTATTCATAAAAGAAGATACGCAAGAATTCTGCTAATATACGTAAATTGTAAGTCTGTTACACCGTCGTATATTAGTTGTAGTTTTACACTGGCTGCTAGGTGGCGTTTCCGTCGATTTCTGCGTTGAATATGCAAATGAGTTAGATACGCGTATTCCCGAATGTATTTGCGCCCTGTCGTCGTAGCTTATGTCGTTTGCGTAAGCGTTATTCCGGCGTAAGGTTACCCCTGCTATAGGAAGCGCAGCCAATGTTAAATATGGACGTCGGGACAGCGTCTAATTGTATGTCGTTTACGTCATTTGCGTAAATCGTTCGGGAATGGGTCTGGACGTCATTTACGTACACGTCGTTTACATTGACTAGTTGCGACGTGTTTCACGCATGCACACTGGAATACGTCCACGGATAGCGCATGCGCCGTTCATAAAATACGTAAATAGCGTGGGGTCATGATTCATTTACATGAATCACGCCCCCACATTACTCATTTAAATTAGGCGCCCTTACGCCGGACACTTTACACTACGCCGCCGCAACTTATGGAGTAAGTGCTTTCTGAATAAGGCACTTGCCCATAATAGTTGCGGAGGCGTAGTCTAACGTGCATACGCTACGCCCGCACACAATTACGCCCCCCCTTTCTGAATCTGGCCCCTAGTCTTTTCCTACTCTATCCAAAACTAAAAAAAAAGTTTTTTGCTTGACACACTTTCATTAAAAAAGAAAGACTACTTACCTGCCCTCCAGGAGATTGTGATGTTAGTTGCTTGGAGTAGAGAAGATGAAGATCACTGTATTAACCACTATAGCCCGAGAATAATTAGCTGCTCAATGACCAGAGCATTTTTTGCGATTCGGTACAGCATCGCTTTAACAGTCCCCCTTTCCCATTGTGAACCATGTTGTACATTAATTGGGGATGGCACCCACCATTGGCAATTTTTGACTGTATATGGGTCACTGAAGAAGCTTACAAGTTGGCCATACACTAGTAGATTTTCTAAATGAATCTTTTACAAATATTCACACAAACATTTGTACGAAATGTTTTATTACTTGACAAATTTAGTTTGCAAGTTCTTAAAAAAAACATTTGCTTTTTATATACGATTTTGGAGTGAGTGGACTTTCCCAATGAAATATTCAATATTGCGCTTTTAAAATCTTGTGTCCCAGCGGTCAAAAAAGGGCCATCACTTTCATACAGTACCACTAATGATTAAAAAATCGAATAAACGTTCTTAAAATGTGAGTTTTCAAACAATATTTAATTAGTGTATGGCCAGCTTTGCTCATTCACACTAGCCGTGAAGTTAGGTGGGTAACTCACCATAATTTCTAACATTACAGCCTGACAGGACTGTAGACATACTGTGGGTGTGATGCTTTGCTTCACGGCTGCAGCAACATTAACTTGGGCTGCAGAGTCTGCAATGAGCTACCATCTGTCGATCAATGGGGCCACGGCACAACCGCAAGGACAAACGATTGGCTCACAGTTGTTTTGCTGATTCTGCAATGTAAAACTGCCGTTTGGCAATAAAAAATGTTAAAATACAAGCCTCATAAGGTGACAGTATTGCCTTCTAAACACGTGCTAGATGCCACTATACTGCCTTCTGAAAATCGATCCATCTCTAACATTATTGCCTGCCTGAAAGAATGTTTGAAGGGTGGGGCTTTGCAGGAATGGAGCTGTTGAATATTTATAAAATGTAAAGTGTGATGGGACATTAGGTGTTGCCTTGGTGAAGGCAGGGCTGGATTCCAGACAAGGACAACAAGGCCAGGCCTCGGGGCGGGAGTGGGTGCAGGGGCGGCACTGCGGCTGAGAGGAGAGGACACTTTTACTTTCCTGGTTCTCAATGTCATTTTCGGCAGCAGCACCCCCCAATGCTCAATGTCATTTTTGGCAGCAAACCCCCCCCCCCCCCCCCCCCCCCGCTTCTCAGTGTCCTGCCGAAAAAGTCCCCCGGCGGATAATGTCCCTTCTGTACTGTGCAGGCGGGGGAAGCATTGCCTTGGGGCGGCAAAGGGAGTAAATCCGGGCCTGGGTGGAGGTGTATTGTGGTGTAAATATAAATTCATTTCATGCTAAAAAAAATTCTAATGTCTATTTCAGCAGCAGCCCTGAGTATTCAAAATTCTACCACTTTCATACACGTCGCTGTCTGCCTATTTCAATCACAATTTTCTGTGCTTTTGAGGGGTATGAATGCTTATTTATTCTGCAGGCTTGTGTCACAGGAGTTATTTTGTGACACAAAGAATTAACTTTGGCGTGGAAAATGGTGTCACAGCCATTAGGCAAAGTCACATACCATGGGGCCACTAAGAGAATAAAAAACGTCTCCTTTAGAAAATGCAAAAATAAAAATAAAAAAACATTCAGGTAAATGGTAGCTATTATAATAACTTTAAAAGGAAGCTTTTTTTTAATTTTTTATTTCTGGAGTCTCGGGTGTATCCTTAATCAGTAGCAGACACTATAGCCCCTAAGACTTCCAGCAGCAAGGGGAACTGAGTTCATTGTGGCTACGTAATGATTTATCCAGGCAGCAATAGCATTTGGTGAATACTTGTGAGTTAAGCTAATATATATATATATAACAACCGCCAAAGTAACACTGCAAAAGTACCAAGTGTTGATTTTAGTTTTCTAAACAACGGTTTTAATGTTGAAGTAAAGATCTCAGGGGGTCCTATATTGATTTGTTATCCCACCCTATATACTCATCTGTCTGATGTTACTAATTTAGTGACACTAGTGATGACAGCAACATTCAGTTCTTTCTTTAAATATATAATCAATTTGTTCAGATATGATAATTGCCTGTATACGTTCCCAAATACTTAGATATGTGTTAAGTTCTTTACGTCTCGCTTAGTATAAAAGGTCACACTGACAAGCAGCAGTCATAATGTTCACACTCTCAGTTTACAGCAGTTGATGGTAGGAGCTGACAGTTTGCATAATTGAGGAATGAATGTGCCATATTATGTAAGAAACCCTGCGGATTTATTAAGTTTAAAAATGGTAAAATCTGCATAAAGAACTGCAATAAAGTGATGACTCAACAGAAGAACACTGCAGCTCATATTTTTTGTGAAGGGCAGCTGTCCAATCCTCAGTGAAAACACCAGGAGATGGAATGACTCTGGGGAGCAGATGCTTGATGGAAGTATAAGTGGATTCAGAACCAATTAACCATATTTGAGATTCAGGTTTAGCATAGAGCTTTGTGGATTTATTATGAAGGTGAGTCAGGGTCATTCTATTATGGACACATGAAATCCACGTTTATTAATGTGGGTGTCTCAGGCTTCTCTATTATGAACAGACATGGCACATTAGTGTGCCTACAGAGACTCATTGATGAAAATAATCAAAGACCGCACAATAGAGTGCCATTATTAAGTGACTGGCCAATACTCACCAAATGCTATAATCCCAAATGCTTCAACTCAGTAGTCTGACAATCCCAAAGGAAAACAGGTTTGGTACATCTCCTGCTGAGAAGTTCTCATTCAATGCTGCAGCAAACCTGATATAGTAAACAAATATGGCGGCACCCAGATGGCATCTTGCAGTGAAAGAATCAGCTATAGATGATAGCAGATAATCTCTACTTTAATCCTCCAGACATGTTTTGGTCTTAGGCTGATGTCAGATGGGCCACTCTGCCACTAGCAAATTTGACAAATTGTTAGCAACAGAATCACCAAGAGGTGGCCCCTTTGTCCCTACAGAATCAATCCCTCTGTAGCCAAGATTCAACAGCAAAATGACAGCATCTCACTGTGTGTGGTAACAGAGGGAGCTTTTCCATAGGAGTACAAAGCAATATTTTTAGCAAGTTTGTCATTAGTCTTACTGCGTATTTTGTTTATTTCTGCATTGCTGAAGATTGGTTATAATCTTCTCAGTGTAGGTCTGTGTGAAAAAAGGATTCTCTCACACTTTCAGGTGTATCAGGTTTTTCTCATTTGAGATGTCGCTGCTGCTTCATCTTCAGTCCCTGTGTGACTATTGCATTAGGGTGTGCACCCCAAAGCTCAAATGCATACAGTATGTGTGTGTGTGTGTATGTATGTATGTATATATATATATATATATATATATATATATATATATATATATATATATATATATATATATATATATATATATATATATATAAAATATATATATATATATATATATATATATATATATATATATATATATATATAATCTGCTTACACACACAGAGAACCAGTGTGGATGGGATTTTTTTTTATTATTCAAAAAAATATATATTTGTTGCAATTGTTTTCTTTTTTTTCTTTTTTTTTCACACTGCTTTTTGAGAGTGGGGGGCTTTGGTGAAATATCATGGGGTCTAATTGGACCTCTGAAGTCTCATTTTTGAGGCAGAGGAAAGGAGTGAGGAAACACATATCTCAGTTCCTTTCTGCAGCCTCAGCTGCACAGAATGAATGAACACAACAAGCTCTACACAGCCTTCTTGCTCATTCATAACCTGAAGCATAGTAAACACACTATGCCTGAGCACAGCAGCATTAAGGTCCCTTGTCCCTAAAAACTAGAGAAATGAGCAGTGGTGTAGCGTGGGTTGTCAGAGACCCGTGGCATGTAGTTGGCACCCCCTAACCTGTGGACTTACCTATTCTCACCTCACTCCGGTCTAGTCAAATGATCACCTATGTTAGCCAGGGGTGGCTGCAGGGGAGAGTAGAAAGCATTTGGCAGCGGCCGGTAAAGCATGAAACAGTGACTTCAACCCTAAGGTTCCTACAATATGTCACATTTGTTGTTGGTGCTCCCTCCTCTCCCCTGCATACACCACTGACTCACACGGCAGTGCATACTGTGATCGGACAGCCTGAAAATAGGTGTTTACATCTTTTCTACACAGGTTAGCCATCATAGGCATTAGGAGGGGGGATAGGAGAATTTTTAATGCTTGAACTTGCAAAAAGGGGAAAGTGGGAGCAGTGGAAAGGTTGCTGAGGCCAGACCACGGGGCTAACCACAAAGTTGGATAGAGGGACTATATCGGCACTATTAAAATAATATTAACAAAATTATAAAACACAAATTTATTAATTAAAAGTCACAGGACAAAAATGTATACAATTCATTGATTGGTCAATGTTTAGGAATGGGGGAGGGGGAGGGGAAGAGGAAGGGGGGGGGGTGGGGAGTGAAAAAGAGGGGAGGGGGGGTAATTGGGAGGGGATGGGTGGGGGGAATTGGGTTAATGTGTGGTGATATGGGGTAACCAGGTACTTACCACAGCAATACTGTCTGTGGAAACTAAAAGCCAGGCCATGGTGGAAGTTGGAGCCTCCTGATGTGAGCAGGCAGGTGGACAGGATAAGGTGGCAACAATAGGGAGAGGTCGGGGATAGTGCAGTGTTAGACTAGGGTCCAAAGTTGCTGGTGGATACCAGTATTGAGTCATCCGAGGAGGTAACCAAACGGTGACAAAATGCACGGTAGTGCATGGACGGGGGGTAGTAGAGACTGCACTGCCTCTCTTGAAGATCCCTAAGGAGCCGCCAATAGGTCCTAACTCAGCGCTGCCTGGACTCAGGAAACCACGGATGGCAAGGACCACGCAGCTCATCCCGGGGCTCGGAGGCCCTTAAATGAGCTACCCCAACCCGGAGACGCCAATGACGGGTTTTGTCTATACTCATTGGGTGGATAACACACCCGCTTCTCTTTCCCCGAGAGCCTCTAACTTTAATTTTCTCTTTATCATTTACTATTACCTTAGTGAATGCTCTGGGTTGCAGTAGTGTTTTTTGTCCACATCACTGGCCAGACACCGGACAATTCCTGTAACTATTAGGCACGCCTTTTTTATTGTATTCCCAATTTTCTCTTGGTTATCAATATTAAAATCTATACATCTATACCCTGAATAGACGGATTGTTTCCTTTAGCTTGGTGGATTTATAACAGTTTTTCCATGAAAGGTTAATTGGCTATTGCTAAGCGGACTATGTCCCAGGCATCACCCCAATTACTATCATTAATTACTTTACCCTCTATTATGTCAATTATGACCATACCATCACATATGCTTTGGCAACCTCAGATCTAGTCTACAGGTATACTGGTATGATGAATTTTCCATACTTTGTCACTTATACAACTGTATACCAATCAATTGATTGTTCCAACTTCAGTCATGTAAATGAGCACATGTGCAGGTCCCCCTCTGTCTTTTAGCTGCCTATGATGTGACAACATTCTACGTCACCAAGAATGAGCATTTATGTTTGCGGGAACACCTTCCCACTAATCTGTTTTATTGTGTCTATCAATTATTTATTGCCTACTAATGTCATGTTGACTTGCGCCCTCTAGTGTTTTTATGCGGCCTTGGACATCCACATTCCCCCTCTTGCGGCGGACATGCGTCTCCCCTGGTGGGGGTGGTTACCCACCCACCCCCCTCTTGTTGTTCCAGCTGGTGGCTTCGTCCGCCGGCTTGGCTTGACGCACATGCGCAGTTCGTGTTTCACGCACCTGTGCAGTGCGGGGAGACTGACCAGCTGACGTCATGGCGCCGCCTATCCGGCGGCGTCATTGGCGTCTCCAGGTTGGGGTAGCTCATTTAAGGGCCTCCGAGCCCCGGGATGAGCTGCGTGGTCCTTGCCATCCGTGGTTTCCTGAGTCCAGGCAGCGCTAAGTTAGGACCTATTGGCGGCTCCTTAGGGATCTTCAAGGGAGGCAGTGCAGTCTCTACTACCCCCCGTCCATGCACTACCGTGCATTTTGTCACCGTTTGGCTGCCTCCTCGGATGACTCAATACTGGTATCCACCAGCAACTTTGGACCCTAGTCTAACACTGCACTATCCCCGACCTCTCCCTATTGTTGCCACCTTATCCTGTCCACCTGCCTGCTCACATCAGGACGCTCCAACTTCCACAATGGCCTGGCTTTTAGTTTCCACAGACAGTATTGCTGTGGTAAGTACCTGGTTACCCCATATCACTACACATTAACCCAATTCCCCCCACGCATCCCCTCCCAATTACCCCCCTCCCCTCTTTTTCACTCCCCACCCCCCTTCCTCATCCTCTCCCCCTCCCCCATTCCTAAACTTCCCTTCTCTTCCTTCCTTTTTTCTACCCTCCACTATTCTCTTTTCCCTCCCCCCTTTCCCCTCCCCCTTCCACTCTTCCTCCATCTCCTTGCTTTCCCCCCTGTCCCCCCCCTTCTCTTTTCCTCCTACCCCCTCCAATTTTCCCCCCTTTCCCCCTTTCCCCCCCTCCCCTTCTCTTTCTTCCCTCCTTCCATTTTTCCCTCTTTCTTCCCCTCCCTCCTCCCCTCCCCCTCCCTCCATTCCTCAATTCCTTCCCCCCACCAAGTTCTTTGGGTCACATATACCCATATTTATGCATGTGATTGCATATCTGTAACTATAATTATATACATATATACCCATTACGCCTACTTTCCAGATTTCCACGACTACACCCCCATGTCCGCCATGGGGGAATACATTTCGGCTGTCCAGGTCTGTGCTGTATCTATTCGCTCATAGTGTAAGTCATCAATTTAAACGTTTTCTGTATTTTTTTGTATCCCATATACCCTAATGCTGAACCATATTATATGTTTTGTATTCTGTATTTTTCATTTGTGTGTTCTACAGATTGGTTTGTCCTGACGAAGCGATGAATTCTGTGAAACTTGTTGACGTTGACCAATCAATGAATTGTATACATTTTTGTCCTGTGACTTTTAATTAATAAATTTGTGTTTTATAATTTTGTTTATATTATTTTAATAGTACCGATATAGTCCCTCTATCCAACTTTGTGGTTAGCCCGTGGTCTGGCCTCAGCAACCTTTCCACTGCTCCCACTTTCCCCTTTTTGCAACTAACCGGGATGATGGTACGATTTTATTCTATGATTATTTACCTTTACTTGAGGCTACACTCCCTTTTTTGTCTAATGCTTGAACTTGAAATTCTGATGCCAGGCTTTTTTGGTGAAAAATAGATTGAGTTTCTTTGATTTGGAAAGGCACGCAGACGGCGTTAATGTTGTTGTAAAACAGATAAAAAATAAACTTGAAATTCTACTTTAATCCCTGCCCATTGATGGGCATTGGTGAAGTTAATTAAACCCTTTGTGCTGCATTACTGGACAGTGGCAGTGTTTTTTAACCCCTTCATAAAGGATTTATTTAACACTGACATTGGTGCTACTAATGCAGCAGAACAACGTGGCAAAATATAAACCCATTATTTTTGCACTTTACTCACTAACGATATTGTTAATGAATTAACTCCTTCACCCCCTCCAGGAGTTGACCAGTCCAGTTCACAGGAAAATGAGGGGGTTAACAGGAAAGATTTAGGAGAAAAGGGGGTGAGAGAGAGAGGGGGACTGAGAGACAGGTAGGATGAGAGAGAGAGGCAAAGGGGGTGAGAGAGAGAGCGGGGGGGGGGGGGTGAGAGAGAGACTTTGAGCATTTTGAGACCCATACAAAAAGTTAGAAATATTTTAGGGTATTTAAATAACATATATGATAATATAATAATTTATTGTTGATTGTATATATTTAAAAAACATTAACCAAATACATCTAATCCAATTTCAGTTCTGTCCAGTATAAGCTGACTTCTGATTTGCAGTTATATTTTACTATATATTACTGTACAGTACATGCTTATCTTACCTGTTTTTACAAGAAACAGAGGTCTGGCTTGCCTGAATGGATGTGCTAGTGATGTCACCTCCATATGTAATACTTCATTAGTCTATTTTTACAAAGGATTCTTAAAATAAACATCTTTGAGAAATGATCTGTGTCAAGAATTTATATTTTAAAATGTCAAGATTCATTAATCTAAAACCAATAACTATACTTTCTTGTCAGCACTCACTCTCATTAATGTCTGCCCTAATAAAAATGTATTATTATGTGTGAGCATAGCTGATAATGCATATAAGCATTAACTCTTTGGAATATGTTGGTATTTGCTTTTCAGTTGGATACATTTCAATCTGCTCAAATGAAAAACAGAGTGGAATTGCTGCCTGCAGCCACCAATCAGCTTCAATCTTTAACTTTAAAATAAAGTTGTTTGCTATGAACAGGTACTTCACTATCCTTGATGTTGTGAAGGCACTCAGGATTTGCCCAGATTCCACTGCTTCCTTACAGGTGAAATTCGAAAAATCATGCAAACGTTCTTTTATTTCACTAATGCAACTTAAAAGGTGAAACTAATATATGAGATAGACTCATTGCATGCACAGCAAGATAGTTCAAGCCGTGATTTGTCATAATTGTGAAGATTATGGCTTACAGCTTATGAAAACCCCAAATCCACAATTTCAGAAAATTTTAATATTACATGCAATCAATAAAACGTTGTACATAGAATAATATCAGTCTTCTGAAAAGTATAAGCATGCATATGTACTCAGTACTTGGTTTGGGCTCCCTTTTGCAACTCCTAAAAACTGCAGCTCTTGTGGGATGTTCTAAAAGTGGTTCAATGAAGGAAAACCAGCAAACTGGTTACAGACTCATTGGCAACCAATGCTCATTGATGCACATGGGGAGTAAGGGCTGGCCGACGTAGCTTGATCCAATAGAAGAGCTACCGTAGCCCAAATTTCTGAAAACCAGAGTCAGGCCTCGTACACATGACCGTTTTTCTCAACAAAATCCATCAAGAAACTTAGTGGCAGAGCTTTTTTGCAGAGGAAAACGGTCATGTGTATGTTTTTCGGCGAGAAAACTGTCGTGGATTTAGGCGAGAAAAAAAGAGAACAAGTTCATCTGGAGTCTCAATTTCCTCGTTGTGTTTCTCGTCGGGCTGGTTTACGACGAGAAACACATTCGTGTGTATGCTTAGAAATCAGCGCATGCTCAGAAAAAAGTATGAGACGGGAGCGCACCTTCGGTAAAAGTAGCGTTCATAATGGAGATAGCACATTCGTCACGCTGTAACAGACTGAAAAGCATTAATCGCCTCTTACCAAACTTTTACTTAACACGCAGTAACATGAGATTAGCAAAAGCAGCCCCAAGGGTGGCGACAGTGGAACCGAACTTCCCCTTTATATTGCCGTCGTACGTGTTGTACGTCACCGTGTTTGACAACGACGAGATTTTGTCTTGACAGTGTGTACGCAAAGAAAGCTTGACAAGATTCTCGACAAGCCTGACATGGAACTCATCAAGGAAAACAATGTTTCTTTTACGACAAGTTTCTCGGTCACATCTACGAGGCCTTAGACTTACCGTTAACTCTGTTTCCAGGATTTTTTTGTATGGGCTTTTTACAATGTACTGTATACAAGTTGTTTATGTCCTCACCTAAATACCTCTTCTCAAAAGTTTGGCCCCCTGTGTCCTTTAATAATTGTTGCTGTTGTCTGCACTATTTCTAGTTACAGAACTTTTGTTCAAGACTAAGTTGCATATTTGGGCTTAAAATGATCTCTATCTTTCTAAGCTGCAGTTGTGTCATAGAATATTGTCATTAAGTCCATAATTTACAAGAACACACACATTTGTCATCATTAATTGACCCATTTTTATTCCCTCACCCTCAGACTGACTGTTGTCTGCATTATTTTAATGCCCAAGTACAAATGTTTACAATTATCCCCATTGAAACTCTTTTTGCATGGGGCTTCTCTTGCAGTCATTTTACTTGGGCTAGCCTGGAGTAATTAGGCAAGAAATGTTTCTCAATTCGCAGTTCTGTGTCATCAGCCATCATAACAGAACTTTATAATCAAACTCTTTGTAATTTACAAACAAGATAAGACATAATAAACCCAATACTGAGACTTGTAGCACACCACTTTAACCACTTGCTTACTGGGCACATAAACCCCCTTCATTCCCAGGCAAAATTTCAGCTTCCGGCACTGCGTCGCTTTAACTGACAATTGCGCGGTCGTGCTATGTGGCTCCCAAACAAAATTGACGTCCTTTTTTCCCCACAAATAGAGCTTTATTTTGGTGGTATTTGATCACCTCTGCGGTTTTTATTTATAGCGCTATAAACAAAAAAAGAGCGAAAATTTTAAAAAAAATATATATTTTTCATATTTTTCAACGTATTTTTGTAAAAAAAAAACAAAAAAACGCAATAAGCGACTGGTTTGCGCAAAAGTTATATCGCCTACAAAATGGGGAACAGAATTATGATTTTTATTGCGACTGCGATATTGCGGTGGACATATCGGACACTTTTGACACAAATTTTGGACCATTCACATTTATACAGCGATCAGTGCTATAAAAATGCACTAATTACTGTATAAATGTGACTGGCAGGGAAGGGGTTAACACTAGGGGGTGAGGAAGGGGTTAAATGTGTATCCTGGGTGTGTTCTAACTGTGTGGGGGGAGGGGGGTGACTGGGGGAGGTGACCGATGGGGAGGTGACCCTATGTACAAGAGACACAGATCGGTCTCCTCTCCTCTGACAGCACGTAGAGCTCTGTGTTTACACACAGAGCTCCACGTCTCTGCTGTCATCTGCTTGTTTTCCCGCCGATCACATGTACCCGACGGACATCGCGGCCGCCAGGTACATGCATCGGCTCTTCAGCGATGTGGCGGGACAGTGTTTACCCGCGGCGCGCCACCCAGTGGCGCGCGCGGGTAATGCACTAGAAATCACGTCCAAAGACGTCCACTTGGCGCCTCAGGTCCGTGCTGTTGATGTATTTTGTCAATAGCGCCGGTCTGAAGTGGTTAAAAAGTAGAGATATCAGCATATGAATGACTAATCTTGAGTTTAAGGCCTTGTTCACATGGGCGTACTTTATCATACACACATACATGCTTTGCATGGCACAACTTGTTTGTAGTTTTATTTATGGCAATTGGGATGCAGTGGTCGCATGATCACAGGAGCTGATCCCAATTAAACATCCATGTGGATGGTACATGTCCTGGAACTGACACTGTCCATGTTGGGAACACGCACCTTCACGTACACGGCTGTCAAATTGGGAACAGTGTCTGTCCCAATTGACATGAACTGGACTGCGTGAAAAATGGTGCACAGAACACTCAATTCATGTTGTGCAGGCAAAACGTGTCCTTTACATGGATATATGCTTATGTGCACCTGTGTGAACAAGGCTTAATGCGGTCTTTAAAGCAGTATTAAACTTAAAAACAAAATCGTTTTCACTTGTTGATTTGGCCAGTAATACACCTCAGGTATTAGTGAGACACAATACTAGAAGAATGAGCAAAAAGAAAAAGGGTGATCCTGGGAACTCTGCACAAATAAACAAAAAATATGAGGGAGCTGTAATTAAATATTGAATATCAGAAAAATAATAAAAAACAAGAAGGAAAAGATCAACACGCCCTATTGAGTTACCTCTACAAAAATGTATTAGCATATAAAATGCAAAAAATGATCAGCATCGGAACCCAAGAGATCCCTCTCAAAAATCCCCCCACACAAAAATCCCACTACACAATGCAACCCCAACCAGAAAATCCCTCCCTATATTAACTCTACCCAAAGTGTAAGAACTCCTGCAGTGGGAGCTGGTATTATCCTCCCACACCCAGAGCCCCCTACTTCCTGCCTAACTGCCTACTCAATATAATACATAATTAGTGAGTGACAAAGAGACCTGTCTGTACCCTGAAGAGATAGCACTCCATATTAAAACCACAATAGGGGCATAAAGTGAAAAAGCTCCACATGGTAGAAGCTGGAATCCTGGGCCTTGCTAACTACCCGGGGACACCTGTAGCCCAGGGAGTAAAAGAATAATCCATATATAGTGTTCTTTGACTGGACAAGGTGGAGATTAGTCCATCACTGCCCCACCTCTTCACCTTGTCCAATCAGAGAATACTTTGTATCAATAGACAAAATGCAAAGTGTTTTTGGAATGGCGCCTGTGCCCAGCGAGCGACCTCCTGCGTTCAGTAAATAATAGGGCAGCCACTCAGTGTGAATTCTGCTAACTACTGGAGATCACTGGAGTAGTAGTGCCTACTATAGTGATTTCCAGCTTTCAGGGAGATTGACCAAGTGTAGTGTATGCATAGTTTTATTGGTCCAAGCTGGACTAATGTAAGTATTTAAAAACAACCTTACCTGGGATTTATCTTAAGCTAATTTTCTATCTATTCAAAATGTTTGTTCTCTCTCAAACGTTATTTCATACATTAGCAGTTCCTAGTACACTGATCTGCCCGAATTTCTGTTCAGTTCCTCATAAAATGATAGCAGCCTTCTTTGACATTTCATAAACCCATGCTGGCTATCACTTAAGATATTATCTTGCATAACCTACAGTATATTTGTATGCAGTCCATTCCCATCCCCTCAAATACCTTTACCAGAATAGCAATTACAAATACAAGTCTATAGTTACAAGGTGAAGACCTTGGTCCATTTTTTAAATATACCATGTTTGCTCTGTGCCAATTCCTTAGCACAAAGCCAGTCAATAAAGAATCTCTATACAGTACATTACAAACTTAAAAACCAAAATAGCTAGGCTCAACTCTTTTGAATGTAGATAATATGTATACTGCTGGGCATTTTTCTTTTTAAACAAACATGTTAAAATCTGATTTTTTTGCTAGAAAATTTGAATACACAAATAACTATATATTTTCGGAAAGCAGAGGCACTGTAGAATAAAAATGTAGTAGTTGCAATTTTGGTATTTATAATATTTAAGCAACTGTTTATCAAAACCATATTTTTTGAAAAAAAAAACATACTAATTTTTTTTTGGGGGGGGGGGGGGGGAATGGGGTTAAGTCAAGTAAATAAATACTAAACACGTCAAGACTCAATTCTACATCCTATTTGCCCCTCCTCTTCTCTGTTGGGGGTCCCCCAAGGTTCTGTTCTTGGACCTCTCTTATTTTCAATCTACACCTCTTCCCTGGGTCAGCTGATAGCTTTACATGGATTTTAATATAATTTCTATGCTGACGACACCCAAATCTATCTCTCCACCTCTTGACTCACTCCATCAGTCTCCTCACATGTCACTAACTTACTAACAGACATATCTGTCTGGCTGTCACACCACTTCCTCAAACTCAACTTATCCAAAACCGAGCTCCTAATATTTCCTCCCCCACGTGCCTCTTAACTTGACTTCTCTCTCAAGAGCAATGGCACAACCATCCACCCATCCCCGCATGCCAGAGTGCTAGGTGTTATCCTGGACTCTGAACTGTTCTTTTGGCCCCACATCCAATCCCTTTCCAAAGCTTGCCGACTCAACCTCCGCAACATCTCCAAACTACATCCCTTCCTAACCAATGAAACCACAAAGCTCCTGACTGGTTATCTCTTGCCTCGACTACTGCAACTCCCTCCTCATTGGCTTACCTTTAAATAGACTATCCTACCTTCAGTCCATAATGAATGCCTCTGCCAGACTCATCGGCCTTACAAACCCCTCAGCGTCTGTTACCCCTCTCTTCCAATCCCTCCATTAGCTGCCACTCACCCAACAATTTAAATTCAAAATACTAACAATAAGTTACAAAGCCATCCACAACTCTGCCCCCAGCTACATCACTAACCTATTCTTAAAATACCAACCTAACTGTCCTCTTCGTTCCTCCCAAGGCCTCCTGCTCTCTAGCTCACTTATCACCTCCTCCCATATTCGTCTCCAGGACTTCTCCTGAGCCTCTCCCACCCTCTGGAAAACCCTACCCCAAGCTGTCAAACTATCTTTAAATCTTTCTACTTTTAGGCTATCCCTGAAAACTTTTAAGAGCAGCCTATACTGCATCCACGTAACAACTGTTCTTTTATTTTCTTCATCAGCTCATCCCCCACAGTTACTACCCTTTTGTATCACTTGATCCTCCCTCCTAGATTGTAAGTTCTAATGAGTAGGGCCCTCTGATTCTTCCTGTATCGAATTGTATTGAAATGTTATTGTAACTGTAATGTCTGCTCGAATGTTGTAAAGTGATGCGCAAACTGTCAGCGCTATATAAATCCTGTATAATAATAATAATAATAGAAAGACTCAAAATTGCATGCCCTTGTAAATTAGTGAAAAGCTAAATTTTTCCATAGGTGATTTTAAAAGCCTTTGCAAGTTACCAGTTTAGAGTTAACCATGAATTAATGTCCTAGAATTACAGCTATCACTCTGACATTCATGGTGATGCTTTACATCTGTGGTACCCCTGATGACTTCCCATCTGACAAAATGATTGTCGGGACGCCACGCTCACACGCTCTGCGCAGGCTCCGCATTTCACATTTCTTTTTCTTAGTCAATTCCTATTAACATTTTCACAGTTTTTTTATGCTACTTTTTTTTTTGCCACTTTATTTGCTATTGCACTTTATATTTTTGTATCTGATTTGGTTTCCAATATCTGGGTTATGGTTTTCAGCTGCTGTTTTGCTTAATAATTTTAAACTGAGTGCGGATATTATTTTACATACATTTACATCTGTGGTGCATGGGCTGTTTACATCCACAGGGCCCTATGCAAGCTTTTGCATTTACATGTATTATGGGAAGAACAGGGTGCTTTATAAATATATATGCATTATATTTATATATTTTAGTACATTTAAATATTTTTTTTTTTACTTGGTATTAGATTTAACTTTGTTTAATTCAAAAGGGGACAAACAAGCCCCTATGTAATAGCATGGGCAAGTGACAGGTCCTCTTTAATGAGACATCAGTTGTCTATTAGGCTACCAATGCCCCCCTGCCCTCCATTGCAGCTAATGAAGCGCAAAATCTGCTTGGTTGGCTGATTTCCCAACTACCTCAACCGGAGAATAATACCTCTGAACCCACACCACTTTTTGGTACTGTAAAAGTGATTTGACGGCTCCACTGCCACTCAAATCACTTTTATATGACAGCCAATTGCTGGCTAAAAAAAAATATCATACTCACTATTGCAGCAGCAACTATGAGCTTGTTTGAACCTTCTGAACATCAGAAAATGTATATATGTACCCTGGTAGGCAAGGCGTTGAGTTGAGTGTGTCCCCAGTGCAAAATCCTTGTATGTTGTTTAGGCTCATTGCATTCCAGCAGGCTGCAACAACTAATCTAATTTATTTAAATGGTGTGACATTTCACACATATTGCTGTCACTGGTATCCACTGTGGCTATTTAAATAAACAAGGCACAAGGAAAGTTGCTGCAACTTGGAGTGCAGTGATTCATTTTCTTTTCTAACTCAGTTTTTAAAGTGCCTCTAAGGGCAAAACATTGCAACAGTACAATAGTACAATAAAATACCTGTTGATCCTGCCAAAAATCTATTTTTTCCTAACTTCCTGTTTGAAACAACACATCTGGTGCACTGAAAATATGAGTGTGATATGTGCAATGCCCAATTTTTCCTCTGATCTACAGAACACCTTGTCAATATGTTTTTGTGATGAGGAAAATTAAATGTCCAGAAAACGAGAAATGGAGAAAGCTGACAACACTGCTTGAAGTTTCAGCACAGCAGAGCCAGTAGTTGTCTTCCCAAACAGGAAGTTTTTTTTTTTTAGTCCTAATGTATATTTTAGGGGATTAACATGTGCAAGCCATCTGGTATAGAAGATTTATTCACATTCATTTTGTTTGTTTGTGGATCTTATCCAGAACAATCATGTTCCTTTGTATAAAAAGAGCTAAAATATATACTATATTTAATGGTTGCCTTTCCCTTTGACATGTGTCTCATTAGAGAAAGGGGCTCAGGTGTAGTTTTGGTGGTTCTGGGGTACATTGTCAGACATTGTCAGACAATTTAAAATGGACTGTCTTAACGCAATGCACAAAAACGCAAAATGGGTATGATCTCAGCCTCCGTGACAAAGTTTGAGTTCTACTTATGTTTTGAGAATCTACTTTCTCAAACCTAGTCTTTTTTGGGGTTTTTACTTATTCTCATAAAGTAGAGGCTCTATCAGTCTATACCAAAGTTGCTCAACTTGCTGCCCTTTGGTATATGATTTGTGGCCCTTAAGCCCTGTACACACGATTGGTTTGTCCGATGAAAACAGACCGATGAACAGTTTTCATCGGTCAAACAGATCGTGTGTGGGCTCCATCGGTTTGTTTTCCATTGGTTAAAAAAAATAGAACATGTTTTACATTTTTCCTATGGTTAAAAAACTGATAGAAAAAAATTATCGTCTGCGTGGAAGTCCATCGGTCAAAAATCCACGCATGCTCAGAATCAAGTCGACGGAAGCATTGAATTTAATTTTTCTCAGCACGTCATAGGGTTTTACGTCACCGCGTTTGGACACGGTCGTATTTTTGACCGATGGTGTGTAGGCAAGACTAATTAAAGTCAGCTTCATTGAGGGGGCATGGCCTGGACGGCATGGTGTGAGGAGTGTTGTACGGGAGCTCCGCTTGCCACAGATCCGTTATCTAATATCCTGGGCCTAATTTTGCTTTGATCTATTGCCCTGTGTCGGGTGTACCTAATCCTCTACCTGTGTGGAACATGTTGCCGACAAAAAAGTAATCGGAGGCGTTTGCTAAGCTCTCCAAATTTCGGCTGACGGACAAGGAGGCTGGGGCGGAAGATGGCGCCGGCTCTTCTGCATCCGCAGATACAGCAGATGAAAACACAGCGCGAGTGCTGGAGGCGATTTCTGACTGCAAAAGCTCCTTAACCGGTAAGATCGAGGAGGTTAAGATGGATGTTTCCCTTATTCACCAAGACCTGCAAAAACTTAGGGAACGTGTCACTGAAACGGAGATGCGAATCAGCCATGTGGAGGACGAGGTGCCGCCATTGCAGTTTGCGACTGAGCGTCTACAGCACCAGCTCACCATGGTCCTGGCGAAGCAGGACGACATGGAGAACCGTCTAAGGAGGTGTAACTTATGGTTCGTGGGACTACCTGAGGGTGCAGAGGGCTCTAATCCTCCGTCGTTCCTTGAGAACCTGCTAGTTGATGCCTTCGGCCGTCCTTAATTTTTTCACCTCATTCGTGGTAGAGCGAGCCCATAGGTTGGCGGCCAAACCACCTCCGCAGGGCGCGCCGCCGAGAACATTCATAGCTAAACTGCTTAATTTTCGTGACCGGGATACTGTGCTCCGCCTAACCAGGCTGAAAGGCAACATTCCATTCCAGAATGTCGAGATCAAGGTGTTTCCGGACTTCTCTGCGGACATCCAGAAGAAGAGGGCTCTCTTCACGGAAGCCAAACGCCAGCTACGGATCCGCCATTTTTCCTATGCTATGCTATTCCCGGCCAGACTGCGGGTCGTTGGTGAGGACCGGACACATTTCTTTGATACGCCGGAAGCCGTCTTCTCCTGGCTTGAAGAAGCAGCGCCGCCAGCTAGACAGCCCAAGTAGGAGCTCAGGTCGTGACGTGAGTAACCCATGCCTGACTACAGCGGCGGTTAGCGCCCTTCACTGCCCTGGGTTTCCCTGGACTCTGGAATCGCTCTCTCCCCGGAAGGTACTTTGAATGTTGCCCCTCTTTATCCCCCAGCTTTTCCACAGTCCCTGGCGGAGGTTCTCCTGCTCCCGGCTGCCCCGGTGAACTGCCTCCCCGGCCCGATTGCTTTATGATGATGCCCCTCTTCCCCTTTTCCATTTTTGTTCACTTCATATTATTTTTATTAATGTCCAGTATCTCTGTGCATTGACCGCATGCAGCCGACAATGACTCATGGCCCCACATGCTCGTTTCTAAGTGGCGGGCCGTTACCCATTATGGTACCCTGGACGTGGACTCACACTCCCATATCCTCTTACTCTCCCCTCGGTGACTATCCTGGAGATCATGGACTGGGGGCCTCACTCCTTATACTGTTGCTCGTTTTACAGCGAGAAATCGCTCCCTTAGCTGCGGGTGTCCCTGAGGACTCCGCTACTGTTAAATTGTCATGTAACGTTAGCCATGTGGCTCAAGTTTGGTTTCCCTGGTCTGGCCGGGTTCGGTGGGCAGCCTTTGCTCAGCATCTGGCCTGCTCCCTGCCCGGTCACCCCAGAGTCTCAGTTAATTTTTGTTCTTACTTGTTATGTTTTTGGGTTGTAATGTGTCTTGGTGGTGTATTGAAGGTGATGATACATAGATATGGATATGGGAATATGAATGGCTCAGCATGCCCTTGCTACCCAGGCCTCGTGGCTTGCTATTTGGTATCCTGGATCTGGCGGACTGGGATGCGCGGGCGGTGCTGCGGACCCTCCTGCCCTTTGGGGGGGGCTCTCGGCGCCTGCTCGCGGACCTGGTCGCCCAGAGACACTGATGCCTGACCTTACCTATGATGCCTGACGTGAAATTTTTAACGTGGAATGTGAGGGGCCTTAAGGCGAGACCAAAACGCAATGCTGTCCTTTCTCTCCTTAAGGCTCAGCGGGCGGATGTCATGGTTCTGGTGGAGACTCACTTAACGGGCCAGCTCATGTCGACACTTAAAAAACTCTGGGTGGGTTGGGTTTACCAGGCCCCACACACTGCCAACTCACGGGGGTGGCAGTATTGGTTGCTAAAACAGCGCAGTTTGTGCTGCTGTCGCTCCAATCTGATCCCCTCGGGCGGTTTTTGTTCTTGCACGCTAAGATATATGGCTTGGAGGTCCTGCTACTTGCTATATATATACCCCCCCCTTTTCAATTTACGGTCCTTACTGAAGGCCTAGCCTTTATGGCCCAATACCCTAGCGTGTCTGCCATCTGGTTGGGGGATTTTAACAATGTCGCCCCTAGGCACCTGGACAGGTTGACGCTGACGCCCCCTGACGCTCAAATACAGGCCCAGACCCGTTTCGGTAAACTCCTCACTGACCTAGACCTTGTGGACACGTGGAGGCATCGCTTCCCGTCGGATAGGACCTTTTCATGTTTTTCTCCGTCGCACAACTCAATGTCCCGTATTGACTATATACTGACCTCTCGGACCCTTCTACCCATGTTGGAGACCGTGGGGGTTTAACCCTCGGGTTCTCTCAGACCATGCCTCATATTGGATTGTGCTCCGAGTCGACTCTCCCCCCTCAACTTATACCTGGAAGCTCAATCCCTTTTGGTTGACTGTCGTCCCCGAGTTAGAGGAGGCTGGCGCTGAGTGGGATTTGTTCTTCCAGACCAACCGGGGTACCGCGCCATTTGAAATTGTATGGGACTCTTTTAAATACCACGCTCACATGCATTTATCCCAGCACATCTCCCGGTATCGGAGGACCTCTGGTCGGGTGGTTGAACAGGCGGAGCGATCTATCTCCGAGGCGGAGAGGGCGTTTGTTGCCCAACCCTCCTCGGAGACGGCAGACGTACTTAAAATGCAGACGCGGCTGGTGAATAGCCTTCTCTTTGAGAAGGCGAACAGACACATTTTCTATAGTAAGCAGAGAACTTACGAGTGCGGGGAACGGGCAGGGAGACTTCTGGCCTACCTGGCCCATCTGGACCACAGACCCCCCACGGTGGTCTCGCTACGTGAGGCCAACGGCGATATGGTTACGGATCCTGATGGGGTGGCTGATGTCTTCCGCTCCTTCTTCGCCTCGTTGTACTCCTCTTCGGCCAATAACCCCAGGGACGAGATGGCTGACATGTTGGCAGCTATTGAGTTGCCCACGTTGTCACAACCTCAAATGGAGGCTCTTGAAGCCCCTATATCTGTGAATGAAATAACACAGGCACTATCCATGCTAAATCCCTCCAGGGCACTCGGGTCAGACGGTCTTCCCGCAGAATTCTACACCACTTACAGCGAATCTATGGTCCCCAGGCTTCGGGAGCTTTTTAGCCATATATTTGAATCTGGTTCCCTGCCCCCCTTCCATGAAAGAGGCCTATATAGTGCTTATCCCCAAACCTGGCAAAAATCTGGAGCTTCTCGAATCATACCGCCCAATATCCCTTCTCCAGCTGGACATTAAGATCCTGGCCAAGGTCCTGGCACTACGTTTGAACGGGGTGATCCTTACTTTGATCTATCCCGATCAGGTTGGCTTCATGCCTGCCAAGAACACAGCATACAATTTGCGTAGACTGCACATGAACCTGAAGGCCAGGCATGACCAAGTAGGCTCCAGAGTCGTGGTCTCCCTTGATGCCGCAAAGGCATTCGACTCTGTCGAATGGGACTACCTTTGGGAGTGTTTGGCTAGATTTGGTTTCGGGCCTAAATTTATTAAGTGGGTTGGTCTCCTCTACCAGGACCCATGTGCCAGGATCTTGGTCAATGGTCGTGTCTCGGCCCCCTTCCCCTTGTCAAGAGGCACCAGACAGGGGTGCCCCTTATCCCCGCTGTTGTACGCCTTGGCTGTAGAGCCCCTGGCATCCTCCCTCAGGGGGCACCCTGGGGTTCGGGGCCTTCAATGTGGGGGGTTGGAGGAGAAGATCAGTTTGTATGCCGACAATATGCTCCTGTATCTGGCTGATGCCGGTCCTCCCTTGCAAACCGCTCTGGAAGTCATTAGCGCCTTTGGACGCTACTCCGGACTGCGGATTAATTCGGACAAGTCCCAAATCCTCCCCATAGACGTGTGCGTGCAGACGGCGGTTCAGGCCTCCTCCCCTCTCCTTAGGGTCAGCTCTCTAAAATATCTCGGGATCCAGGTATCCAGGTCCCTGGAGGATTATGTGTCCCTCAACATTGAACCGCTGATACAGTTTCTCAAAACCAAAACACAGACATGGGCCAAATTGCCGTTGGGGGTAATGGGACGTATAAACTTAATTAAAATTATTCTTCTTCCAAAATTCCTGTACGTACTCTGGCATGCCCCCTGCTATCTCCCCCTCCGGCTCTTCAAATCAGTTGAGGCCCTCCTCAATTCGTTTGTATGGGGTACCTCCTGACATAAGTTGTCCTGACAAGCTCTGAAAAATCCTGTTGAATTGGGGGGCGCAGCGCTACCTGATTTTAATTTATATTATCTGGCAGCACAGCTGTCCCACTTCTTCTACTTAGACAAACACGAAAGGGACCATTACCTTGCACTGGTTTGCTCCCCGTGGGTCTCGGGGATAACCCACCCTTTTCAGGTACTTTTCAGGACTAGGGCCTGTTATACCACCATTGTAAAGTCTGGGAGGTGGTGGGTTGTAGGTTGAAAATCTCGCCCACTCACTCTCACACGCCCTTATGGGACAACTCCGCCCTTGCAGAGTTGACCACTGTCCCAGATCAGACCCTGTGGCTCCATTGGGGGGTGAGATATTTGTCCGACATTTATACTGGTACTACTTTAATGTCGTTTCAGCAACTCAAGGATAGGTTCAATCTCCCTAATTCTATGCATTTCTGTTACCTCCAGCTCCTCCATGCTCTTCGGACCCAATTTGGAGATGTATCTCCTGATACTGAGCGAATTGGGGTTCTCCACTCTATTATGGGCCCGGACACTCATATCGGTATTCTACTTTTCTCTCCTGCGTCCCTCAGTCACCACGTTGGCCTATAAATCTTAAAGATCGTTGGTCTGGAGATGTGGGGGAGCTGGAGGATGGCGAGTGGGAAGATGCCCTAGAAACCAGTAGGACGGTCTCGACCAAGTTGTCAGAATGTCTTGTGCATCTCTACATCTTACATAGAACATACTTAACCCCTGCCCGTATAGCTAAATACAAAAAATGTGAAGTTGCGCTGTAAAGAAACTAACAAATAAATAAAATAAAAAAATATATAAAGGTAAAATGAATGAATGCCCCTAGACGACGTCAAATGTGTGACGAAACGTACGTCGGGAAGGTGACGTGCTGACCCAATACGTGACGATCCAAGAGGAACGGGCGTTCAACTAAGCCGGCCAGCTTTGTTTTCTTTTCTTGCCTGTATTTCAAGATGTTTCTGTAAGTGCAACCTTTATTACATTTTTTAGCCTTTTAGTACATACTTCACTATGTGGGCTCCCTTTTTTATCCTTTATTATTTATCGTCGCCGACGAGTCATTGAGAGGATCTATTACAGGGATCCTCAAACTACGGCCCTCCAGATGTTGTAGAACTACACATCCCATGAGGCATTGTAACACACTGACATTCACAGACATCACTAGGCATTATGGGAATTGTAGTTCCTGAACAACTGGAGGGCCGTAGTTTGAAGACCCATGATCTATTAGATATCCAGCTATCAGCGGCATCACTCAAGGCCCAGGCTAAGGGTATTTTAGCCATAGGAAGACCTTTTTCTGGCTTCTGGTAAGCCTCCAATCTATGTGGGTATTATGGTGGTGGTATTAACAGTATCACTATTTATAGCTGTGCAGACATACTTCACCATGTGAGTTTTCTTTTGTTTTTGACTATCATTTTTGGAGTTTCCTGCAACTGTTCACCACTTGCTGAGGATTCCTTAAAGGCCCGGGCTAGGGTTTTTAGCCGCAAGCCTGTTAAGCTTGCCTTCTGGTAAGCCTCCATCCATTATTGGTGTATTCTTGGTGATGTTTTTTTCTTCTTATTGGACTTCATTGAATAATTTGCATTTAATCACCATTCAACTGAGGACTTTATTTGATCTGTTTTGTGGAACTGATGAACATTTTTCACCGTTTATATTGAATATATTTTTGTGGACACTATTTGTTTTCACTCATATACTGAGTTCCTAACGGACTTGGTATCTTATTAATAATTTTTTCTCATTCATTTTACCTTTATATATTTTTTTATTTTATTTATTTGTTATTTTCTTTACAGCGCAACTTCACATTTTTTGCTTTTACTATTGTGTGTGTATAACACTCAGTTGTTGCAGCTTTTTTGTCACTATAGGTATTTAGCGCGGTAATTTTCCTTTTCCCTAGCTAAATACAAGCCCGACTACAATCCACTGTGCCCCAGATGTGGCAGCCCTTCTAGTACCTTTTATCACCTTTTGTGGGCTTGCCCGGCAGTGCAGGAGTATTGGATACACATAGTGAAATTCATACATGATGAAATGGGCTCTCCTTTGATATTGTGCCCTAAGCAGTGCCTGCTGGGGGTGTTTCCGGACCCAGATTCGGACAAATACCATAAGATATTCCTGCAGGAGTCGCTTTTCACGGCCAGACTGCTCATAGCACGAAAATGGCTCCAGGCTGTGCCGCCTTCCCTGCAGGAATGGATCTCAGCGGTCAACTGTGTACTCCCATACAAAAAGGAAATTTACGCTCACAGGGGATGTCCGGCCAAGTATAATAAGGTTTGGGACACCTGGCTGGCCTCGGCTGCCACATGTGATGACTTACCCCCCTGAGCCTTATTTGGGCCTGCTAAAGGAATGGGGGAGAGGAGAGAAGGGGAAAAAAAAATGATTTATTTTTTTCAGCTTATGGGTAGATGTGCACCCAGTATATGTGCTGATGAG
This sequence comes from Rana kukunoris, assembly GCA_029574335.1. Classification (NCBI taxonomy): domain Eukaryota; kingdom Metazoa; phylum Chordata; class Amphibia; order Anura; family Ranidae; genus Rana; species Rana kukunoris. The sequence continues at coordinate 85,882,245 of CM056058.1, read as the reverse complement.
TCTGGAGTGTGATCCCTGGGGGGGTTGGGTTATATCGTCCCCCATGTGCGTAATATTGCTGGTTATGTCCTCCCTCTCTCCCTTCGCTCCGCTCGTGCACCTGCTTGGTTTGGCTAATTTTTGGAAGCCCGTTGGACTACGCTGCCTGTATTATGCGTTTACTCACATCCATGTACTATATCTGATGTACCCCAATATAATGTATCACTGCATATCGTGTATTTGTAATCTTCTATTCTTTTCAATAAAACACCACGATATTTGTAAAAAAAGGTCAGCTTCATCGGATATCTGATCCATCAGATTAGATTCCATCAGATATCCGATCGTGTACAGGGCTTAAGACTTTAGTAGTCTGTAGTGGGAACATTGATTAGGGTAATTAGCATTGATCTCTACTAGCCTCCGGTAACTTGTTCTCAGTTTTGTATTGTCTTCTGCAGAATAATTGTGAACCCTAAGTTTTCCCACCTCATTATGAACTAGACACGTGCACTGCCAAAAAATGTGTTCTTTTTTATTTCATTTGTTTTTTGTTGTTTTGTGTCATTCATTTTGATCGCAATTCATAAATTCATAAATTTTTAAATTCTAAAGAATAACTAGCTAACTAATAATACCTAACTAATAAATTATAGGTATTGGAATTTCCTTAAAAATTTGGCTGTTAGTGAACGAAACAAATACGAATTTATTCAAAGTTACAAATTATTCAAAATAACGAATGCCGCATCTAAACAAATGGAACAGAATGAACTAATGATAAATTATAATAATAAAAAGTTATATTCTTATTGTTATTTATTATTATTAACTTGTTATGTTCCATTTGTTTAGATACAGCATTCGTTATTTTGGATAATTTGTAACTTCGCAATCGCTACACAGAGAGTCAGAACGGAGATCTGTCAATGAAAACAAACAGATTCCCTTTCTGACAGGGGAGAGAGGTTGTTTGTTTCTAGTGATCAGGAACAGCGATCTTTCTCCTCCTCTAGTCAGTACACTCCTCCCACAGTTAGAAAGCACCTTCCTAGGGAACACTTAACCCCTAGATGGCCCCTAGTGTTAACCCCTTTCATGCCAGTGTCGTTTATACAGTAACAGTGGCTATTTTTAGCACTGATCGCTGTATAAATGTCACTGGTCCCAAAAAAGTAGCAAAAGTGTTCGATCTGTTCGCTGCAATGTCGCAGTCCTGGTAAAAATTGCTGATTACCATCATTACTAGTAAAAAAATATATATATTAAAAATACCATAAATATATCCCCTATTTTGTAGATGCTATAACTTTTGCGCAAACCAATCAATATACGCTTATTGTAGAGGAATGCATATTGGCCTAAACTGGTGAAGAAATGTGTATTTTTTAAAACATTTTGGGGATGTTTATTATAGCAAAAAGTAAACAAATATTGTTTTTTTTTTCAAAATGTTTGGTCTTTTTTTGTTTATAGTGCAAAAAATTAAAAACATAGAGGTGATCAAATACTACCAAAATAACGCTCTATATGTGGGAAATAAAGGACATACATTTTGTTTGGGTACAACATCGCATGACTGCACAATTGTCAGTTAAAGCGATGCAGTGCGGTATCACAAAAAATGGCCTGATCATTAAGGGGGTAACTCCTTCCGGGCCTGAAGTGGTTAAAGAGACTGTGTATTGGTTGCTAATTTGTTGCTTTTGAAAGGAATTTGTGATGTACAGTTTTTCAGGGCCTCAAGCAAACCCATAGGCTCACCCATAAACAAGTTTTTATAGTTAGATTAGCTAGATAAAAAAAAGGTGATCTACTATACCACAACTGTTGATGTTCCAATACCAATACTCTGACTCCACGTTCTCTTATTTTCAGTGTGTAGCCTTCACTGAATAAAGTTGAACACTATTTACAATTGTCTGTCTCACTGTGTCACCATGATTTTGAGTGTGTCACCATATTCAAGTAAGAGCTATACCAAAAAAACAATTAACCACTTAAGACCCGGACCAAAATGCAGGTAAATGACCAGGCCCCTTTTTGCGATTCGGCACTGCGTCGCTCTAACTGACAATTGCGCAGTCGTGCGACATGGCTCCCAAACAAAATTCACGTCCCTTTCTTCCCACAAATAGAGCTTTCTTTTGGTGGTATTTGATCGCCTCTACGATTTAAATTTTTTGCGCTATATACAAAAATGATCGCAAGGGGTTAATGTGCCTACATGTCCTACATGTCCTGGTGTCAGTGTAGTGTTGTGTACACTTACTGTGAGATGTGATCTCTCCTCAGCGGTGGTTGAAAAAAACGCAGAGGGAGAGATCACATCACTTCCTCCTTTCTGTGTTTACACAGGAGGAGGAAGTGCAGAGCGGGGGGGGCACGCGCATTGGCTGGGAGCGATCGTGAGGGGGCGGACAAAAACGATTAGCCGCCCCCTCATCCCGGATCGCTCCCAGAGCCACGGAGACCATTGCATGTACCGGGGGAGGGGGTCCCAATCGGACCCCCGACCCGCGTCAAGGCAGGAACGTACAGGTAAGCCAATGTGCCGCCTGGATGTGCCATTCTGCCGACGTAAATGTACATGTGGCGGTCCGCAAGCGGTTAAAGTAAAAATATAGGCAAAACGTTTTTCCTTTTTGGATAGAGTAAGGGAGAGTTTTAACCCCTGTCAGATTTTTTCCATCTCTGTCCCAATGGGAAGATTTATTTTACCTTCCTGTCCCTCAGCCAAAACAGGAAATGAGTATGAGTATTCAGATTATACTGTGTATATATATATATATATATACTGTATATATATATATAGTGTATGCTAGTAAATGACACTCAATGTGTTGCCTGGCAAAATAGAGTCCTACTCTTCCTCCACAATGTCTAATAACAAACCTCCCATGAGGGTTCAAACATTTCTCACAAATTTTGAGACAGCTAGTAAATTATTACAAATATGTTTGGTCAGTGAGCCAGGAAAGGCCTTGCTGAGACCAACTGCTAAAAACCAGAGACTGACCACACATACACACTGCATTGACTAAATGTATGGATTTCACTTGAAAAGAAACAGACACCTTACCAGATGTAAGACAGTGGAAGTGAAAATTTATGGCTCATGCATGGCTTTAGTAGAGACAATGTGGAACCAGGTGTGAGAAAATCTAAGATAGGAGCATCATATCAATGTAGAAGAATCTTAGGGTTGGAAAACTGTTATTTACTAAGGCAAAAGCAGCCAGTTATACCTTACCATAATCATCAGAAATACTTAGATGCAACTATCATGTAAAAGCATTGGATGAGAATATTGTAATTTTCTGAGGACACCGAAGCTGAATTATTTCTTTTAGTACAGCTCACAGCTTTTCTAAGTTACGGCCCTGCAGATCACAGTGTACATTGAGGGCTCACTGCTCCTGTTCATCATTAGTCCCACATTGGTCAAACTCTGCATTTATTCATCAGCAGTGTTTCCGCAATCTCTAATATTTCCACAACTGTGTCAAATATTGTGGCATCATCATAGCAGATAAACATTGGGTAAAATTGGTTTATTGTCTATTACTAAATGACAGCCTTTAAAAAAAAGCCTCAAGCAATGCTAGAGTGTGACATTACTGTTGATTTTATTTAGTTTTTACTCTTTCTAATGAACAGTTTTAAATGATGTGCCTTTTATAGGATTTTCTTGGGTGAATACAGCTGCAAAAGAGAAAACAGAATCAGCTGAGAAAACCCTGTAATTTGTACACCAACACTGCTGGGAGAGAGGCTTTGTGGGAAAGAAGCAGAAAGTAGAGAAAACATTTTAATTTTCAGCCATGTAGAATTTAGTTCACTGGAAATTAATGGCCAGTTTCCTCACTCGCCAAGTCTCTTGTTCCTGCACTTGGAAGTCAACCATTTACAAGTAGTGGGAAACCCAATGCAATAAACAAACAAGCAAAAAAAACCAAAAACAACAAAACCGCCAGAACAATGAGTGGGGTCTTCCCAAAATCGTATTATTCATACAGACTGACTGCCCAGGAAAGAGCGTTCAATAGTTTATTGAGCATGCACACCCCTTTCTATACCATATGTCGCACCCTCTAGTGTGCTAGAATAGGTTTTGTTAGTGTAGGTAACTTGTCAGGCTTGGAGGTGAGGAGGAGCTGCCTGGAGTGTTCTGAGGGCCCTGACCAATCCCCAACAGATGGATTGGCAGGGGGCAGGCCTCCTCAACTACTCAGGGTCAGCCCAGCTGGGGGCAGTAAAGTTTGGGTGGAAGCTGAAGATGTAGTGTTAGGCTGTCGGTGGCCCTTGAGGGTAAGGCCTCGTACACACGAGGGGATATGTCCGCTGAAAACGGTCCGATGGACCGTTTCAGCAGACATCTCCGATCGTGTGTATGGGCTAGCGGACAGATTTGTCCACCCGACAGATTTCAAAGCATGCTTTGAAATCTGTCGCGCTCGTTCAGGTAAACCTCGTGTTTGTTTGTGAGTTGGCACATTCGTCATTTTAACTATCTATAGTGTATCGTTTATTGCCTTTTCTTCGTTCTCTTGCTAGAATCAAGCCGTTCTATTGCTGATGCTATTTATATAGACTGAGTTGTCCCAATATAGCAAAGTTTGATTGTAGTATATCGCGTTGTCTTTTTGTAATTATTTTGTTGCTGCATGTCCTAATTTTTTGAGCTTTCCTCCACATGAATATTTTATTTTTTTTTACTTAATGTTGTTCTAATAAATTTTTACGTTCTCATCTGCTGTTTATTTTGTGAAAAACTTGGGAAAATCTCGCGCCAAAGTGAAATATGGGGGGGGATGTGCAAATTAATACAAGCTGCTCCCTAAATAATACAGAATACTGAATTATACATGTGAGACAATTAGAAAATAGGGGCGCTAACTAATGGTGAGTATAACATATATTATACAACATAGATAAGAAAAATATATGTGAATGTCGTGCTGACAATATAACAGCAAACCAATGAGTGCAGAGAAAATACAGTGACAATAGACAGTGTATGTCTACCCAGAGTCCATAATTGTTTGGTGCAATATTGTGCTAAAAACAATAATATTCCGATAGGTGCTCCGTGTATTAATCTTCTGAATATATTCCACCTTCACCAAAAAACACCGCAAGTGTGAATGGATGGCTCCTTACCCGAAGGTGTTGACCTATTAATTAAAATAAGGTCAAATGAGCTCAGAAATCAGCTGCTGTCCGTGGAAAACTCGATTGAAAGCCAGGCAGTGGACAGGTCTCATATAAAGAGAGAAACAGCTCCCATAGTGTAAAACCTTTTTATTAGAATAATTGCTAAAAAATACAATGCCAAATGGCCTCTTACTTGAGATGGTGCCCGTGTTCCCGGCACTGAGGCTGTAGGTGTATAGGGATTGGAGAGAGATGTTGTGGTGAGCTGGTGAAGCCGGCGTGCGTTCCACCGCCGTCAGGCTTGAAAACCAGGAAACCGGAAGTATGCTAGTAGTGCGTGCCCAGGTACTGACGGCGGTGGAACGCACGCCGGCTTCACCAGCTCACCACAACATCTCTCTCCAATCCCTATACACCTACAGCCTCAGTGCCGGGAACACGGGCACCATCTCAAGTAAGAGGCCATTTGGCATTGTATTTTTTAGCAATTATTCTAATAAAAAGGTTTTACACTATGGGAGCTGTTTCTCTCTTTATATGAGACCTGTCCACTGCCTGGCTTTCAATCGAGTTTTCCACGGACAGCAGCTGATTTCTGAGCTCATTTGACCTTATTTTAATTAATAGGTCAACACCTTCGGGTAAGGAGCCATCCATTCACACTTGCGGTGTTTTTTGGTGAAGGTGGAATATATTCAGAAGATTAATACACGGAGCACCTATCGGAATATTATTGTTTTTAGCACAATATTGCACCAAACAATTATGGACTCTGGGTAGACATACAGGGGCAGATTCACATAGATGTAATCTTCCGCTGCGTAATCGAAATACGCTACGCTGCCGTCTATCACCAGACTCTACGCCGAATTCAGGTAGTTTTTTTGCGCGTACGCTATTGTATCGTATTTTTTTTCCGCCGCGCAATCGAAATACGTGAGTAGGGGGCGTGAAGCATTTAAATTAAGCGCGTCCCCGCGACGATCGAACTGCGCATGCTCTGTTCAGGAATTTCCCGCCGTGCATTGCGCGAAATCACGTCGTGACGTCATTCGTTGTTTGAGTAGCGGCGTTTACGAACATTCCTATTCCCGGACGACTTACGTTAAAAATAATAAAAGAAATCGAAAAACGTTGAAATTCGACGCGGGAACGACGGCCATACTTAACATGGGCTGTCTAATATTAGACCAGCAAAAAGCTGGTATAGTGAAACGGAAAAAAAAGATGACTAAAGGTGCCGTAAGAGATTGCGTTTGAAGAGCGAAATTTTGTGGATTCCAGGCAAAAGCTCATTAGCATACCATGAAGGTGAAAAACAACAGGAAGTCCGCCCAGTGGCCGCAATTTTCAGGCAGCGTAGATCTGAAGGCGTACTAACACGTAATAAAGTCGAAATTTAGCACGCAGGTGTCTTTTCATGGTTTGAGGATTTCGACTAGCGTAAAAACGCTCGTAAATCGAAATTACTCCTGTCTAACAACATTTACACAGGCGTAATCGCTTTGTGAATCTAGGCCACACTGTCTATTGTCACTGTATTTTCTCTGCACTCATTGGTTTGCTGTTATATTGTCAGCACGACATTCACATATATTTTTCTTATCTATGTTGTATAATATATGTTATACTCACCATTAGTTAGCGCCCCTATTTTCTAATTGTCTCACATGTTTATTTTGTGCTTGCATTATTTATTTTTATTTTTGTTTGTTTTCAAAGCTTAACCTTTTTTTTTCAATGCATTTTTGGGTTTTTGCACCTTTTTTTTTCAATGCATTTTTTGTGTTTTTTGCACCTTTTTTTTCAATGCATTTTTTGTTTTTTGCACCTTTTTTTCAATGCATTTTTTGTGTTTTTTGCACCTTTTTTTTCAATGCATTTTTTGTTTTTTGCACCTTTTTTTTCAATGCATTTTTTTGTACCTTTTTTTTCAATGCATTTTTTGTTTTTTGCACCTTTTTTTTCAATGCATTTTTTGTTTTTTGCACCTTTTTTTTCAATGCATTTTTTTTGGTTTTTGCACCTTTTTTTTAAATGCATTTTTTGTGTTTTTGCACCTTTTTTTTCAATGCATTTTTTGGTTTTTGCACCTTTTTTTTTCAATGCATTTTTTGTTTTTTTGCACCTTTTTTTTCAATGCATTTTTTGGTTTTTGCACCTTTTTTTTTCAATGCATTTTTTTTTTGTTTTTGCACCTTTTTTTAATGCATTTTTTGGTTTTTGCACCTTTTTTTTTCAATGCATTTTTTGTGTTTTTTGCACCTTTTTTTCAATGCATTTTTTTGGTTTTTGCACCTTTTTTTTTCAATGCATTTTTTTTGGTTTTTGCACCTTTTTTTCAATGCATTTTTTTTGGTTTTTGCACCTTTTTTTTCAATGCATTTTTTTTGTTTTTGCGCCTTTTTTTTCAATGCATTTTTTGGTTTTTGCACCTTTTTTTCAATGCATTTTTTGTGTTTTTTGCACCTTTTTTTCAATGCATTTTTTGGTTTTTGCACCTTTTTTTTTCAATGCATTTTTTTTTTGTTTTTTGCACCTTTTTTTTCAATGCATTTTTTGGTTTTTGCACCTTTTTTTTTCAATGCATTTTTTTGGTTTTTGCACATTTTTTTTCAATGCATTTTTTGGTTTTTGCACCTTTTTTTTAAATGCATTTTTTTTGGTTTTTGCACCTTTTTTTTCAATGCATTTTTTTTGGTTTTTGCACCTTTTTTAAATGCATTTTTTTTGGTTTTTGCACCTTTTTTTTCAATGCATTTTTTGTTTTTTGCACCTTTTTTTTCAATGCATTTTTTTGTACCTTTTTTTTCAATGCATTTTTTGTTTTTTGCACCTTTTTTTCAATGCATTTTTTTTGGTTTTTGCACCTTTTTTTTAAATGCATTTTTTGTGTTTTTGCACCTTTTTTTCAATGCATTTTTTGGTTTTTGCACCTTTTTTTTTCAATGCATTTTTTTTGGTTTTTGCACCTTTTTTTTTAATGCATTTTTTGGTTTTTGCACCTTTTTTTTCAATGCATTTTTTGTGTTTTTTGCACCTTTTTTTCAATGCATTTTTTGTGTTTTTTGCACCTTTTTTTCAATGCATTTTTTGTGTTTTTTGCACCTTTTTTTCAATGCATTTTTTTTGGTTTTTGCACCTTTTTTTTCAATGCATTTTTTTTTGGTTTTTGCACCTTTTTTTCAATGCATTTTTTTTGTTTTTGCACCTTTTTTTTCAATGCATTTTTTGGTTTTTGCACCTTTTTTTTCAATGCATTTTTTGTGTTTTTTGCACCTTTTTTTCAATGCATTTTTTGTGTTTTTTGCACCTTTTTTTCAATGCATTTTTTGTGTTTTTTGCACCTTTTTTTCAATGCATTTTTTGGTTTTTGCACCTTTTTTTTTCAATGCATTTTTTTTTTTTTTTGCACCTTTTTTTTTCAATGCATTTTTTGGTTTTTGCACCTTTTTTTTCAATGCATTTTTTTGGTTTTTGCACATTTTTTTTCAATGCATTTTTTGGTTTTTGCACCTTTTTTTTCAATGCATTTTTTTTGGTTTTTGCACCTTTTTTTTCAATGCATTTTTTTGGTTTTTGCACCTTTTTTTTAAATGCATTTTTTTTGGTTTTTGCACCTTTTTTTTCAATGCATTTTTGGTGTTTTTGGCTTTGCAAATGATGCACATTTTTTGTCTTTTGGGGTTTCCATGGGTTACCAAGTTGTCACTCCAAACCTACCCCCCCACCCAGGAGTTTGTGTCCTTACAAAATTCCACCTTGTATTTGTAGAAGGTTTGGGGCATAATCACCACAGTAGAAAACACAATAGACAAGGTTTTAACGTAAATACAAAAAGCCATTTATTTTGGCACTAAACTAAATTAGAATAAACATGATCTGCACCACTTGATCAGATAGCAACCTACATGCAGACTTGTGCATTCCACAACATGATGAAGGATAAAATGAACAATCTCAGGAGACACAAAACAAAAAAAATCTGAATCAGCAGCACATGAGCAAACAAACACAAGCTGTGGTACTCCAACAACCTCACATTTTTGGATAATGAACTGGAAGGCAGGTAATCACCTTCTCTTCTTACTTCCAGCCTTCCTTCCTGGCTGCCTTGCAGCAGAACATCCTCTGGCCCATCCATGGCCCCTTGCAGGTGCAGATGATGTGGCAGCAGGAGGCAGAAGATGGGGAGCAGGCTGGGCTGGGTCACTCAGGTCTGTGTCCCGGGTCAGCATGCCCTTGTGCATCCACAAAATGACCTTGTTTATCAAGTCCTTAGCCAGGTGCCTTTGGTCCTCCTCCGCTCGGCTCAGTTCATGAGCCACAGAGGCACTGAAGGCTTCTGTGGGGTTGAGGGGGGCCCTCATTATTTCCGCAGCCTCCCTCATCATTTTGAGGCTCTCCTCCTCCATCTGCCTCATGCGCCTCTTTTGGCCTGGTCGCCTCATCTGGAGGGGAGGGACCTGGCTTATGGTGCTGAGCCTGGGGACATGCTGACTTCCACTCGGCCCAGCCTCCTCCTGGCTGCCACTCACCCCTTCCGCCTGGCTGACATGGTCCTGAGGAGCTGCCACCTCCTGGCTGGCCTCTTCCTGTGTCAAGAAAAGGGACATGTTGTAATATTTAGCTCTATCAAGCACACACACACATTATTTGGCTCTAGACTCTTTTTGTTTTCTTAATTAAAATAGAACTGACTGTCCTTCAGACCCCTCAGTTGGCATCCCTGAGATCCCTAGTTTTATGCACACGCCTTTTTTTGTTGGTCCAAACGTTATAATTTTTACAATAGTAACTCAAGAATCAAACCCAAATTATCAGCTAAGAAATATTTAGGAAACTACTATACCTCACTGAAGATCGCCAGATCTGGGTCCATGTCAGCCAGGCCCTCCGCTGGCTCTGCAGGGGCGTGGGGATCCTGGGAAGTTCCGCTGCAAGGAAGCGTGGGAGGAAGGCTGGAAGGAAGATTGGAAAGTGATGGCCGGCCCTCCAGTTCATCATCCAAAAATGCAAGCTCGCGGAAGTACCACAGCCTGGGCTCCTTTTGCGCATGTGCTGCTGATCCAGATCTTTGGCTTTTAAGCTCTTTATATACTTTCCGATAGGTGCTCCTGAGATTGCTCATTTTATCCTTCACCATGTTTGCTGTGCAGGATGGAACCCATGTCTGCATGTAGATTGCTATCTCTTGGAGAGTGTCTGCTCTCAGTAGCTTATTTGGGTAGCCTGGGTGCCTGTTATCCCAAAGGTTTTGCATTTCCCTATAGATTTCAATCAATTTTAGAGTGTTCTCTTGGATCGCCAACTGGTCCATCTTGCGTTCTTTATGTTCAGATTAATGCTCTAGAATATACAAAAATAAATTTCTAAAAACCCACATGAAAAATGGCTCAGCTTTGTCATTTTCTGAATATGTATGTGTACAATCATTGTGGAACTAGTATACAAACACATTGGGGGTTATTTACTAAAGAAAAAATCACTTTAGCACTGCAAAAGCACTTGAAAGTACACTGCCTGAAAGTGCACTTGGAAATGCAATCGCTGTAGCCCCGAAGGGGACATGCCAGAAAAAAAAAATCAATTTTAGCCTCCACCTGGTTGATAAAATAAGCAGAGCTTCCCTTCATTTCAGATCTTCCCCTCAAGATCTATGGAGAATGCCCTTCCAAGTGCACTTGCATTGCACTTGCAGTGCAAACTGGATTTCCCTTTAGTAAATAACCCCCAATGTGTCCTGCTGCTACAATGCTGGCCAGCTCCGCTCCATTGTTGTGCAACTCATTTTTGGAACATGCAGACCCTTTGGTAACATGAAAATAAATACATGCCATCTCTAATCATCCACAATTTTTTTATGTTACCAAAAATCAAGGCACTAGTTCTTGTGTAGATATCATGCCCCTCACACAGCATTGATGAGCTAATACACAACCTAATTACCTCTGTCCAACCAATACAGAACAATACATGCATGATGTGAATACACAAGACAAAAATAAAGAGGTAGAGCATTGTCATATATATATGTAGTGATGTGTTCAAGCATTTTTGGCCCAAACTCGCATTGGTGGCCCCAAGCTACCTAAATAGCGCAAACGGTCCTAACAACATCCCAAACCCCCACCCCCACATGGGGTTTCAAAGTTGAGAGGCCTCTGCTGATCCCATGTTGTAATTTACCTTCGTCTCTGTAGCTCCTCGCGTACGCTCGAGTAATCTCCGCGTAACCGACGTAATCACGTCGATATCATTATATAGGCCGCGCAAAGCTATACCGCCGCCCTCTTCGTTCGCAATGTCTCCGCCCGCTTTTAACCCCCCCCATTTCAACATCCAGGGCCTCATATTGCAAGTTACCGGCATATGGGTATGTCATCGTTTTAACACGCGAGTAAGCTCCGCGTAAACACGACGTATTCATTCGCGCATGCGTGAAACGCCGCCTTCGTCCACGCCCATGACGGAACTTTTCCTCTTTTCCACGCCCCTTATCAGTGTGAAACGAAAAGTTGGCGATGTCACACGAGCGAGCATTACCCTCTCATGAGGATCAGGAAGGGACACAGCCAGGAACGTCCCGCTCAAGGAGCAAACGGTACAAGGCCACGAATATGACTTTTGAGGAGATGGTGGAGATGGTACACATCCTGCGCAGGAAGGATTAGTATGGGGATTATGGCCCATACAGCACCCCGAACCGCCGTAAGGCCAAAATTATGGACAAGGTGGCGAAGAGGCTTACTGAGATCTTTGGGGTGAGCAGGTCCAAAGAGCAGCTACGCAAGCGCTGGTCCGATTTGAAGTTGCGTGAGCCACACCAGTTTCGGAAGATAAAGAAAATCCTGGATAAAAGTAGGTATTTTTTTTGGGGGGGGGGGGGGTGGTTTGCAATTGTGTGATATCATTGTTTGCTATGTATATTTATGCATGTGCCTTGTTGGAATGGTTGTACTTTGGAACACATTTTTTTCTATATTTCCTGTAATAAGAAAATAAATAAATAAAGAAGTTTTGCACGATCGTTCTTTAGAAACATCGTTCAATCACCTCGTTTCACCCAAATACTATGTCCTAAGGAACAGCACACCAGGACATGGCTATTTGGCATTTATAGAAAAGTTATTACACATTGTGGATAAAATAATGTAGATTTCCTAAATGATTCGAATGTGAAAAGACAAACAGGATTCATTCACATTCACACAGTGATAATAAGCAGCTGGATTCACATCTGGACTCAAGAGCACCTGTGTCTCCCCCATAATGAGATTAATTTTTAACAGTCTGTGACACCTAATTTTTAGGGAGGGGCATCCATGCAGGGGCAGACTGACCACTGAGGAAATCGGACACTGCCCGAGGGCCCCATGCCCCTAGGGGGCCCCATCAGAGATGCCAGGCTCATTTAAACCAGGGACAGTATGTAAAAATCAGAAAATTTAGCTCAACTGTCCCTGATATGTCCAAAGCCTACATGCTTTTGATGTGAAACTACTGACTGAGATTGTAGCTGCCCCGTGTCTCTATACTGCCACCTGGCTTAGTGGGCATTTGTAAGCCTGGGGGCCCCTAATATTCTATTGCCCGGGGGACCCATGAGTTGTCAGTCCGCCCCTGCTTCCATGTGTGTCCCTTCGCTAAAAAGGGTCATTATCACAGCTTGGGAGAAGTCATTATAAAAACAAAGGTAAGGTTTGGTGGCGGAAGCCAATAATCCAAAGTTTTTAACACACTTTGACACAATGATTATGATTTATTAATGCCCTCCTCCAATATCTGTGTGCTGATAAGTATACCTTTTGTTTCCTGATATTTCTAGGGGAAAGAACAGGACAGCAATTTGAGGAGGCAAGGAGGCCCAAACTCTCTCATAAGAAACAATCTAGCTATGTGGAGGAGGAGGACCAGGTAGAAGAAGGAGTGGTGGAAGGGAGAGATGAGAAAGACGAAAATGTGGAAGGAGTATTTAGTGAAGAAGAAGGAGTTGGTGAAGAAGAAGAAGGAGTTGGTGAAGAAGAAGGAGTTATTGAAGGAGGAGTTGTAGAAGAAGGAGGAGTTGGTGAAGAAGAAGGAGTTGGTGAAGAAGAAGGAGTTGGTGAAGAAGAAGGAGTTGGTGAAGAAGAAGGAGTAGTTATTGAAGGAGGAGTTGTAGAAGAAGGAGGAGTTATTGAAGAAGGAGGAGTTATTGAAGAAGGAGGAGTTGTAGAAGAAGGATTTATTGTGGAAGAAGGCAAAGTTGTGGATGATGTAGAGGTGGAGATTAGTAGCACAACAGGTCAGTGTCACCGCAGCTTCACAGGGAGAAAGAGGTGTAGATAGGCGTGCACATTACTAATGTAATTTTTTTTTATTTTTTATAGGGGATGAAGATGCTGCAAGCACATCCAGTAGTCCACTTTTTTCACGTGCAAGTGCACAAATTGTCATCCAACAAATTATGGAGTGTAGCACAGAGATGGATAATATGAGGCAAAGAATGGTTGTAATTGATCAAAATTTTAAAAATATTATTGATATGATGGGCCGTATCAAAGACTAAATCCCCCTGCCCCGCCCCCCCCATCACCCATCCGTCTTGAAAAGCAACAAAAAGCTATTTGAAAAATATTAACATGCACACACAGTGTGTCCACATGTGCTATCTGTCATCACAGGTTATGGATTGTCTTTGCTTTGTGGGTACACCCCCTTCCTCCCTTCTCAAGCAGGTAAGAGGGAAGGGTTTGCACCCACAAACCACATACATTGATCACCCATGATGCCAGATAGCACATGTGGACATTTGTCATGGGAGGTCAGGATATAATCCCCATTTTTGGGCCCTCTCACTCACACACAAGAATGTGTGCATCTTCCAAATTTGGTGTGTTCCGGGGTGACATTGGGAGACTGTTTTGTAGTAATGACCTTGTTGTACTTTGTAATGTGTTTTTTTGTACTATTTTTTCTATATTTTTAAAAAAGAAAGCTTTGTATAATCCATAGTTTTTCAAAAAAAAAAAAAAAAACACAAAAAAAAAAATTTTACTCCAAAAATGTTACATGTTCGCAAACCAAAAAAGTTTTGATAAAAATATTTAAACGCTAAAATGAGTGGCTTGTTCTTTATATATGCTCAATACCCAGTTTGTAGATGAGTGACTTGTAACTACAGGCATAACCCGCTTTTAAGTACACACTAGGGTTTATTTATTACCGCTGCAAATCGCAATATCAGCCTCACTTCTGCATAAAAACCATTATTCTTCCAACACCAGCTTGTTCAGTTAAGCCAGGTTTTAGAAATGCTGGAAGCTCATTGGTTTGTGACCCTTCTATTGTGTACTTAAAAGTGGGGTATGCCTGTAATGTCCAATTGTGGTTATTTACTAAAACATGACAACTAAATTTGGCCCTAGAAGTGCACTAGTTTGAGAACCAAGAAGACAGAGAAAAATAGAAAAAGCAATAATGACAAACAACTGTATATAGAGTCCAATGGTCAAATTATTTATTATATTTTGTAATATTTCTTTCTTTTGGGGGCCGAATTAGAAAGAAATATGATCTGGCATAGCTATGGCCCCCCGACCCATGAAGCACTCAACATATTTGTCGCGTACCTCACGAGCAGATTGGGTGACCGAGCCAGCGCGACCAGTGTCCAGCCCAGGAAGGGTATCTGAGGGTAGTCCTGCCTCAGCACCGATGTTGGGTAGGTACGTCTGGGAATGCCTGCGTAAAAAATTATGCAATATGCAACAGGCAAAAACAACATGGTTCAATTTATATTCCGCCAGATGTATCGCTGTCTGGAACAGGCGGAACCGGCTGGCGAGTATCCCAAAGGCATTCTCGACTACCCTCCGGGCCCTGGCTCGCCTAAAATTGAACACCCTCCTCTCCGGGGTAAGAGTCCTCTGGGGAAAAGGCCGCATGAGGTGAGGTCCAAGCCCGAAAGCTTCGTCCGCTAAAAAAACAAACGGAAGTCCTTCCACATTGTCTTCATCCGGTGGCAGTTCAAGACCACCAGTTTGTAGACAGGTGTAAAATTCAGTCCGCGCGAACACTCCCCCATCAGACAGCCGGCCGTTCTTCCCCACGTCCACATACAAAAATTCGTAGTGTGCCGACACCACCGCCATCAACACGATACTATGAAAACCTTTGTAGTTAAAATAGTAGGACCCCGAACGGGGTGGTGGCACTATGCGGACGTGTTTCCCATCTATTGCTCTTCCGCAGTTCGGAAAATCACAACGAAGGGCAAATTGGGAAGCCACAGTCTGCCATTCCTGTGGCGTGGAGGGAAACTGTGGGGACAAAAAAAAATAATAAATTAGTACTTAGGCACATAAACATTGCAAACACAATACAAAAACCATACTTGTGCACCATCACAGTATTAACAATTTTTTATATTATTATTGGGGTGGAGTTGTGGCCACAAAAAAATCCCACTTATTATCACACTCCCCACCCCTCTGATGGGGCAACATTTTAGGGGGGTTGGGGTTGAACTACAATGCAGCAAAGAAAAATATGCCACACACCACAAAAAAAAAGGCTAGGTGTGTTTGTCCCCAGGATAGCATGCTGGACAGGTTAATAGTGATGCAAGGAAAAAATATGTAGGTAGGCCAACAAAAAGAACATGGAAAGCTTATCAACATGCATGCATGGGGAGAAAAGGCAACATTCAACACACAGCATCGAAAAATCATGGTCATTAGGGAACAAATGCAAAAAAAAATTAAAAATGCTACCATTTATAAAGACAGAGAATGTGAGCTTCAGAAAAGAGGAAACGTACCTTCAGATACTCCTCCTGCATGACTTGTATGACAGCAGAACACGTCTCCGGTATGATGATCCCAAGCGCCTGGGGAGAGATGCCTGTTGAGAACTTGAGGTCCTGCAGGCTCCTCCCAGTCGCCAGGTACCGCAACGTGGCAATAAGCCTCTGCTCGGCCGTGATCGCTTGGCGCATCACAGTGTCCCGCCTCGTGATATAGGGGGACAGAAGATCCAGCAGACGGTTGAAAACGGGGTCCGTCATACGGAGAAAGTTCCTGAAGTCATCAGGATTATTCTCCTGGATTTCCCTAAGCAGAGGCATATGAGATAATCGGTCACGCTGGCGCAACCAATTCTTGACCCAGGAACTCCCTCCTCCCCCTGTTCCTGGCCAAAGGTCTGGAATAATTATAACATCCAGAAGCAAGCCCATATCCAGCACGAACTCTAGCAAAGTTACGCTGCTGCTCCATAATGGCTTCAAACCGGCCGGCTGGTCAGTCAAAAACACACTCAAACAGAAAGCACCCCCTTATCCAGCAATACCTGCAAAGTACGCTCGACAAACAGATACCCGCGGACAGAACGCCACTGCAAAGCAGAAACGACCTGACAGCCAGCACTGACTGCCAAATACGCACCCACAAGCACACACTGAACCCGAGAATACGACCTGTAAAGCGGGGAGACCGAAAAGCGTGAATCGGCTCTAACCAAACCTTTGCTAACACGTTACTAGCAAAAGAGGAACAGAGGGCGGCGCCGTAAGCTTTGGTCTTCCCCTTTATAGTGACGTCGTACGTGGTTTACGTGCGCGCGTTCTGGTCCGGGGAGATTTCTATTCGATCGTGTGTACGCACAGCAGACCAACAGACAGATTTGCCGCGTCGGCTGGAAACGGTCGGGCCGACACATTTGAACAAATCTGTCCGCTCGTGTGTACGAGGCCTAAGAGTCTGGGGAGGTTTCCTCGGGCGTGGAAGGGACCTTCTTCACGACACACAGAGGTATACTAAACAGAGGCACGTGAGCAAAGTGGAGGACAGCAGGAGAACACTGCCAGGCAAATCTCCAGGGGGGAAGACAGGTGGGCTGTTGAGTGTTACAGTCAAGAGGACTGAGAGGACTGGGTGCAAGCAGTCTGGGATGGGTGCAGTCTGTCAGTCTGAAAGGACTGTGGAGTCTTAGCCAGGAGGGCTAGAGAAAGGGGAAGCTGCATCCAGATGAGCTGGCAGTGCCTGATGAGGTGGTGCTGGGATCAGTAGCCTCAGGAGGAGGACAGCTGGGCACTAGAACTGTTTTTCTACTCTACCAAATGGGCTTGTGGTCCCTGCCTGTAGAGCCTTTGCTATTGGTCTGATTGTGCTCTTGTCAGACCATACATACAGTCCCAGCTGGTCCTGGGAGTTATTCTACAAGCAAAGAGGTAGAATATACTGTACAGACTGTATATAGTTGTGTCCCTGAAGCTGTCTACTACTTTAATAAAGTGGGCATCCCATAATACCATTTTCCCTATCCAAGTTCAACATTCCTAATAAAATGCAAAAAAAAAACTGCAAGGACTGCTTCTTGTCTCCAGAGTGCTGTGGAAAATTCTGTGTGCTTTGCTGTGCAGGGTGGGAGATTCCTTAATTCACCAACGGCTCCTGCAGGGGGTAGAGCTACACATAACAGGGCACTGCCCTCAACAGGGAGGGGGTTCCTTACTAAGGGGCCCACCTGGCAAAGACTGTATCCCTATTAACATAGCTTCTTAACATCACTGGTTCAGTGGATTTAGGGGTCTACGAGGAGACTTATTGGAATCTTGAAGCTCCTTTTAAAATAGGTAGCCCCCTAGGTATCCACACCCTTCTATGTGAATATGTAAGGAGAACATAGTATCAGTGGCGGCCGGTGTTTTTTTTTGGGGGGGGCGGCAAACAACTCCCTTGGGCCGCCTGTGCCGTGGCACTAACACCACCTCCCGCTGTCCTCCTTACCCTGGATGCAGGCAGTGAGAGCATGACAGGTTTGGGGAAAGCTGCTCTGGTGTCTCCTCTCTCCTCGTCCCGGAACTAGGTGTCCAATAGGATCACTTGATGTTTTGGCCAATGGGGAAACAGGTTTCATACCTGTTTCCCGATTGGCCGGGAGGAGGATGAGTGTTGCAACAGCTAATTTTAAATTGCTTTTGCAACACACCTGGGTGAGATCCAGATGCAATGCTCTTGGTCTCTTGAGTCCACCCTATTTTGAAGCCTATTAGAGCCTATGGACGAGCTAATTCATATTTCGGTGACCTGAAAGGGGCCAAACACATGAATAGGGGGACAGCTGGGGCGGCCATGGATAGATTCATGCATAGCATGAATTTATCCACTGTATATAGGGGTGGCAAGGGTCGCCCCTGCATAGTACCCCTGGGCACTCACAAGAAAATCATACAAAGTGAATAAGCACACCATATTGTGACAGGGGCAATGTCAATTAGACAATTCCCACCCACAAAACTGCTGACCCACTGAGGTGATCTGCCCTGATGGACTACGAATGACATTTCCCCATGCTTGTTGACATTATTGTCCAAATAATTCCATAACCATATTTTGCCAATGGCATCACCTAAATCCCCAGACTTTTGGTTACAATGAGCTGTCAGCTAGGGAAATAACGTATTTTGGAGAAGACCCCAACTGTTTTTTTCGTTGTTTGCATGAGGTTATTTTGGCACCTGTGCTGGCAGAGCAACCCCCCTGTGGCTTGGAACCGTCATTAAGGATAAGGGACTGGTATCGATTTTTAGGAGGAACCCTATACAGTTTCTTTTGTAGGGTCCCATCTTAAAGCCATCTCTTAAATCCCTACTAGACCCTTTTCTAGAATTAAGGTCTGGGGGTATAGATGTTGAGGGCAATCCCTGGCAACCTTGTTTACAAACTGATAGAAGCAGTCAGAAAAAAATGATTTTGCAGCAATTTAATAAGTATTTTTTTGGAAATGTCACTTTTCAGTACATTTCTGTACATTGCACCACTTGAAGTGCAGGTTAAAGACATAAAGAAGTCAATTATTTTCATTCAAGTACCACCATAGTTGAAAAAAACTGGCTTGATTCCCAAATCTACGTCACTCGATGTGGATAGGGGAATCCTCCCCACTGTGAATTGTATTCTGACAGGGGGAAACTTCCCTGCTGTGAAAATACACAAAGCAGCATCGCAGGATAAAGCCTACAGTGCTGAACAAATGGGGAAAATCCAACAGGGAGGTTGTACAGACGTTGATTGATAGTTGGACCTCTGTACAACCTCCCTGCCCATGCATGTTTCAGAATTCATCTAGTAACTGCTGAAACGTCCAAAGATACAATTGTAGTGATAAATATTTGAAAAACAAATACTTTCTTTTTTAAATCTTCATTTTTTTAAAGCTGAACTTAAGAAATGCCATATAGACAATCCCAGCAGCAGGGCGCATCACACTGCGAGGATTAAACTTTACCCTTCTCCTGGCTCCCTCAATCTGTGTGATCGATCTCCCATGGCTTTTTCTCTAAGGTGTTTCAGGCTGCTGCTGCATGATTTCCCCCACCACATTCAATGCACAGGTAATAGCTCTGCCTTCTGTATGATTGTCCTGGGACCCTGTCATGAGACAGGGGCATCAGGGTGAGGAGTATAATGCTTGAGCTGGCCTAAAATAAATGAGCATTTAACCCGTGCAATGCATGGGCACTGCACCTTAAGGGTTGGTTTGTCACATTCCCAGAGTTCAGATTGAAAGTAGTTCTAAACTCAAAATATTTTTTACCCTGATGCATTCCCTGCATTAAGGTAAAACATGTTTAGGTATTAGTATAATTCCACCCTTCCCCTTATTCTTACCCGAGTCCTCACTTAATCAAGTGCTATGTAGCAGCTGTCCCCACTCTTACATACTTTGTTGAGGCAGCTGGAGCCATTGGCTTCCTCTGCTCTCAGTACAATCCTGTGATGAGGAAGTGGAGGGTGAGGCTGTCTGTGGATGCAGGCAATATGTCTTGGGGTCAAACCCACAGGTGTGCCACCATAGGAACTGCCTTCCTATGGTGGCACACATAGAAGAGGAGGAGCCAAAAGTGTCCAGGGGATCTCAGAAGAGGCGGTTCAGGGCCACCCTGTGTAATTCTATTGCACAGTGCAAGTAATTAAATGTTTTTTTTTTTATGTATACTTTACAATCACTTTAAGAAAAAAATTTAATTGATGGATGGTCTGACACTGTGCAATAAAAGGGCTCACTAACTAATGTGAAAATGAATGAAGGAGATGTTTATTGAGCATAGTATAGTACTTCTAGGGTTCAGTCAGGGCTCATGTAAGCTGCAACAACAGCTTAGAACTGATGCATGTGAGGTGTGTGTCCCGGCCTTTTTGTCCAAGAGCAGCAACAAGACAATCCACACTGATGTTTGAGATGTAAAAGGACAGAGGTAGTCCCTGTTTCAGCAGACCACTGTGTCTGAGCTATACAAGTGGCAGCCTGTGTGTGAGCAGTTAATTGTCCAGTCTGTTAACTGGGGGAACTACTTCAGCATGGAGCCAGAGACTGAGCTAGAATTGTCTATAGGAGGATTAAACAGAGTTGTGTGATAAGTTGCCATGATGCCGAAAGATTTGAATGTTCTTTGCTATGCTAAACAACCCTGTTGTGTTTTTGGTAATTTATGTTTACTGCATCCTTTCTGAATTAACATCTAAACACGTTGAACTGTTCTTAAATAGCATCGACTGAGCCATATTTGAAATATTTAACAAGGTTTTCCAGTCTTTTTTATAATTCTTAAACTTATCCTGCAAGAAAAGATAAATACATTCTTCTCAAAAACGTAAATATCAAATTTTAGATTTTGATATTTGATTTGATTTTGATGCCGGAGTTTTGAATTATTTATAACATTTACTTGTAAAGGGACGTGTACTATATCTACCTTGGTTTTTAAAGTTTCTTGTTCCAAAACATTGGATGTCCAGTTGCATGGTGCCAGGTTGCTCTTTTTCCTGGAGGACGCAACAACCACAAACAATGCTACATATCTTTCCAAAACAACATGAATAAATTATCACATGGCAATGAAAAATCAGGATCCCAGATCATTGTTTAATAACTCTAGTAGAAAACCTTTTATTTTCAAAGATAAGTGCATACCAAATTTGTTTAATGCATTTTACAGAGCTGGCCTATGAACAACAAGACCCATTGCACATTCTGTTTAGCAATGATGTTCCCACACAATAGTTACCAATATGATCTACATAGCTCATGGATGAGTTATGAGATTATAGTTATGCAAAATGAAGAAGCCATCATATAACAGAGGGAGGAGGGATCACTCAAACTCTGCCCACAACTTTGTAAATAGCACCGTGTAATCTAACACAGTGTTTTTCAACTCCAGTCCTCAAGGCACACCAACAGGTCACGTTTTCAGGCTTTCCATTATTTTGCACAGGTGATTTGATCAGTTTCACTGCCTTAGTAATCACCACAGCCATTTCATCTGAGGGAAATCCTGAAAACTTGACCTGTTGGTGTGCCTTGAGGACTGGAGTTGAAAAACACTGCTCTAACACACCTTGTGGGTTGGGGAATATTTATTGCAAATGTATATGCAGTTCCTCCGATGGTAAAAATAAATATGAAACAACAGCAGTAATGCAGAAAGCAGTTAAACTATTGCAAGGAATATATTGCAAATAGGGAACCAGTAATTTGAAATACACAGTAAACATACGTGGCAGATGTAGAGAAATACTTCTCCTAAACCTAAAATTAAAACACATTTTCCACTCTAACAGTTCAGCAGTCTGTAATATACTCATTTATGCTGGCCAGCTCATTGGGACCCAGCTGTTATGTCAGAGCACTCAAAATAATGTCACTTTAAGCACTGGTGATGACACTGACTCTGGTCCCTTTAAGCACTGAAATTTTCACTGGCTATGTGATACTTGCAGGCAATACTGTCCCATTTTTGTCAAAGTGTAATGTGGATTTGGCCATGGCCTCTCACCAACTTCTTGTGTAAGCATGTGGTCTCCCTCTATATACTGGGTGAAACATAGCCGGTCTGTGTCTGAGGCATCCCTTCCCCTTGATCTGGCAGCAGTTCTATCAGCATCCATGTTGTTCTTTAACATCCCAGAATGTCTGTCACTCTCTTCCTCTCAATTGCAGAAGTGAGCAGATTGTTAGCAGCCTAATGTGCACACAATGGGGGTTATTTACGAAAGGCAAATCCACTTTGCACTATAAGTGCAAACTACAAGTGCAAAGTGCACTTGAAAGTGGCTGTCGCTGTAGATCCGAGGGGGACATTTTAGGTTGAACATTTTAGGTTGAACATGATTGGATGATAAACTCATCCCCCCATTTCAGATCTACACATCAGATTTACAGCAACTGAGCTTCCAAGTACACTTTGCACTTGCAGTGCAAATTGGATTTGCCTTTAACAAATAACACCCAATCTTAGGATTTGTAATGTAAGGAGTCCGATTATATGGCTGCTGTTTCAAACTTCAACTCCCATGATTCTCCATGCTTTGCATAGAAGTCTAGGGGTTTGCTTGACAATAGATCTCCCTCTACTGGCTAGAGGTGAATAGTGCAGCATAGCATCAGTATCTCAATAGTGGTAGAGAAGCATAAAACGCTATGTCTTCACCTCTATATTACTATAGCTCTGCACCTAGCTATATTACAAAAAGAGTGACTGTAAAACGATTGCACTTTACGCATATCTAGAGTAATGTTTTTTGACCATAAACATGTTGTTTAGTTTTGTTTTTAGCTCAAAAACTTGAACAAGTTGTCTTTAAATACACTTTAAAATCTACTGTTTGCAAAAATACATTAAAAAAAAATGTTTTTACTGAGCAGTTTTTATTTATAAAACAAAATGTTCATCCACATTCTGCATGATCATTGCTTTTGAAGATGCAGGCTTATACAGTATATCTTTTGAAAATGCATATATTTTATAATCGTAATTATTATTAAAATATACATTTTCAATCCAAATTTATTTGGTTATTTATAATTTAGTTTTAATAATACAGTAATAATTATTATTGGTATGATATTTATCTATTTAAAAAATGTATGTATCTATTTATTTTCTGTTTTGAAAAGTGAAATCTAAAACAAAACAAACATGTGCCACTCACCATCATTATTTCTGAGAGAGGCACAACCTAGTTCATTTACATCCAAGAGAAATTCCCCCAGAGGACTACATGGACCACCTCACTGTATCAGTCCAAGGGAGCTGGTCTCAGTGCTCATGACAGTCTAATCCAGTGATAAACTCCCCAGATAAACTTCAAGGGCACTCACAGCATAAAACTTTCTTTATTGTGAAAAAATTGCAGAGGTTAAAACACTTAAAAACAGCTGGCCAACAACCATTTCTCGTGTAACAAACATGCATTACCAAGGCGTACTGATAACCCCACTCTTGGAGACCATTCACAAAAAACAAGGCATTTGGTAAACGGCCAAGGTGCTGGGGGCTGATAATTTGTATTATTGCTTTCCTCTATGGGAGACACAACTCTCATTGTCATGGTTGGTCATAAAAATAGTGGTGGCTGCATTATGCAGCATGAAGAACATGAAAAAAATTGAATGACAGAGCAACAATCTGATTTTGCAGTAGCACAACAGAAATGTCAAAAAGCCAGGATTTCTAACATTGAATTGAGAAAGCAATAGCTGTCTTTGGGCTCCATTCACTAAAGCAGATTGCATTCTGTATTTAGGTGTACTGATGCATTTTTCCAAATATTGCATGCAATGCTAAAAATGTCAATGAACTATCCCTTTATGTGATACTTACCTTAAAAATCAAAAACACTCAGTAAATACGGCATAAAGTGGTGTTAAATTCAATTCACTAAGGGAAATATATAAATAAATGCATGCATTAAATAAGTAGTGGCCCAAACATGGGATAGTTAAAGGATATGCTCACCTTTATAATAAAAATAATAAATGCAGAACTTTTTCCTGGTAAAAAAAATGTATGTTTATAAAAAAATGTATTAGGAGCCTGCAAAGAATCTCACCTATGATCAGCAGATCACAGGTGCAATCACAGGCTCCTGCTGACAGTGTAGATTTTTGGGCAGGCAGTTACTGAATAACAGGAAGGATCAATTAACTACCAAGAAGGCTCATCAGAGCCCTGGTAGTTTATTGAGAACTTCAAGCTGTCCACCGCAATGGCTTAGGCCTCGTACACACGACCTGTTTCCCCGGCAGAATCCATCAAGAAACTCGGTAGGAGTTTGCCGAGGAAACCGGTCGTGTGTACGTTTTTCATCGAGGAAACTGTTGAGGAACTCGACGAGCAAAAAAGAGAGCAAGTTCTCTTTTTCCTCGACGGGAGTCCAACTTGGCTCGTCGTGTTCCCCGTCGAGCTGCTTTTCGACGAGAAACTCGAGCATGCGTATGCTAAGAAACCTGTGCACAGTTTTTGCTGAACTGGCCAAGATTGGAACCATTTATGGCCAATTTTACTGGAGCTGTGTTTTCCTTGGCAGTTAGTAGGCATGTGCATTTCGTTTCGTTCCGAATCGAAATTCGGACGAATTTTCCATTATTCGGACATTCGGATGCATACGAATTTCCGAATTGCTATAATAACGAAAAATTTCGACCGTTTTCCGAATTCGTTCATTTTCGACCGAATTTCGAAAAAAAAAAAAAAAAAGTCGAAATCGATTTTTTTTTTTCGAATTCCGAATCGAATACCCGCGGACTAAATTCGATCGGAATTCGAAAAAAAAAAAAAAAAAAAAAAAAAAAAAAAAATTTCGAATTTAATTCGAAAAAAATTCTATTAGAAAAGAGACTATTTGTTTTCTAATCTGGTTGAAATATTTTCGATTTCGACCGATTTTTTCGAAATTCGGTCGAAAACGAACGAATTCGAAAAACGGTCGAAATATTTTCGATTTCGACCGTATTTTTCGAAATTCGGTCGAAAACGAACGAATTCCGAAAACGAATTCAACACATGTAACGAACCTAACTTAACGAAATTTATTAAATGACGAATTGAAACGAAACGAAACGAATTTTTCACTTTTGCACATGCCTAGCAGTTAGAGGAGGTATTCTGCTCTAGCAATGTAACTTCTGAACTCAACCTCAGTAACAAGCACTTAGCACATTTATTAAGTGCATTAATTTCAGACTAGTTTTTCTAATGCTTTTATTTCTGCCACTACAAACTGTATCCCCACTACCCATCCCTGAATCCTGTACCCCCATTTCTCCACCCTCCTGAATACTGGCTAATTTTAGCACTTATTGAGTAAGGTCAAAAAAACAAGTTGTTATTGCTCTGATGCCTCGTACACACGTGCAGGATTTTGGAAAGGAAAAGTTCCCGTTGGAAATCCCGAGGGGAAAGCTGAGAACCTGCTCAGTTCAGTCTTTCCCCTACACACGGCCGGTTTTCCCGACAGGAAACCTGCGATTGGTCGTGTGTATGCTCCATTGCAGTTTTTTCCCATAGGAAAACGATTCTCTTTTTTTGTCCGGCGGTTCTTGGGCAGTTCTCCTGTTGGAAAAACTTTGAGGAGCATACACATGGCCGGGATTCCCGGCCAAAAGCTCTCCTTACAGTTTTCCCATCGGGAAAACTGATCATGTGTACGCTGCATGAGTGTTGCCTGCAGATTCTTTAGATCCAGAATCTGGGCCTCCAAGGAAACCACTGTACTGGGTTTCATTACCACTCACAGAAGACATGGTTGACTTTAGCCAATGAAGATATTAAAAAAAAGGTTCTTCTTCTTGTTAGAGCACTGTCTCAATAAGAAAAAGTGCTTTAAACTAGTCACTCACTGTAAGCCTGATTTGCTCTGCAACCCTTAGGCCGTGTACACGATCGGTCAAAATCGATCGTGTGTAGGCCCTATCGGTCAGTTTTCCTTCGGTCCAAAAACAGAGAACTTGCTTTAAAATTTAACCTATGGACGCCAGACCGATGGGTCAAAACCGATCGTTAGTATGCAAAGGCATCGGTCAAAAGGCCGCACATGCTCAGAATCAAGTCGATGCATGCTTGGAAGCATTGAACTTTGTTTTTT
Source organism: Rana kukunoris (assembly GCA_029574335.1). Lineage (NCBI taxonomy): Eukaryota > Metazoa > Chordata > Amphibia > Anura > Ranidae > Rana > Rana kukunoris. The sequence continues at coordinate 85,856,194 of CM056058.1, read as the reverse complement.
TCAGCACGTCGTGTGTTTTACGTTACCGCGTTCTGACACGATCGTTTTTTTTTAACCAATGGTGTGTAGGCACATCAGATCGTCAGTCTGCTTCGTCGGTTAACCGATGAAAATGGTTCTCGTCAGATGGACTGATCGTGTGTACGCGGCCTTACAGTGTACTATACTCTTGTGTTTACTTGGCACAACTTCAATAAATGGTACTGAGTAAGCAGTAATCACAATAATCATAATGCCCCAGCAGCATCAGAAATCACTTTGCCCCAGCAGTGTCAGAAGTTACGGTGCCCCAGCAGTGCTCACCACAGCCCCCTGCGCCAACAGTCCTTCAGCGTGCACTCATTGCAGTCTCCCACAGCATGTGATATGTTGCATCTCAGTATTTCAAGAATTCAGTGGTTCCCCACACCCTCATCTTAGCACTACCCGTGTGCTCTCTTGCTGCAAACTCCTCAGCAAGACTTTCATGAACATTGTTGCCAGCCAGCCAAGTCCCTGCAGTGGGGACCAACAGCATTCTCTCTGCTTCTGTGATCCCACATATGTTTATCCTCCTTCCTGCAATGGACTCTTCAGTCTCTGCTACTGCTTCCACATTACAATATGTATACCAACAGCAGCAATGTTATTAATTAGCTAGGTAAGAAATAAAAATAAAAGAACAAGAAACAAAACAATATAATAATAAAACAAGTGAAGGGCGGTTATGTGGGTTATCTGGGTGCCTGCCTATTGTTGATGGGGGTCTCTATATTCTGATGAGCCCAATGCCCACAGACCCCCGAAAACTACCTGCATAAAGTTGCGGGGAAGAGGCCTTTGTCCTAATTACCATGCCATGCAACAACATGGGGACATGGTGCTTTGCCAGGATGTCCCCCCTGGCTAGGTACACCCCCTCCCCCCATTTTAAGGACATGTGGCCTAATAAGGTTCAGAAATGGGGAAATGTTCACCCTCCTTTCCTGACCACTCAGGCTGCCTACTTGGATAAAGGCCTGGTATGGATTTTAAGGTGAACAGAACCCCCAAAATCCATACCAGTCCCTTATCTAAGTATGCAGCCTGGGTGGCCAGGAAAGAGTGGACCACCATATAATTTTTTTTTTCCGCTTTAATGACAGGCTCCTTTGTTTTGGTCACTGGTTGTTATGATGCTGATGGGTGCTGTCTCCTTAACCTACACAAACCCTGTAAAAACATGGTAAAAAATTCACTAAATACTAAAAACCAATGCACTGGCTCCCACCAGCCACTAACCTGCATAGACCAGTCACAACGTACCAGGATTTGGCTGCACAAGGACCCATCTCTGTAAAATACCAAACCCCAGACAAGAAGGAATACTGAGCACATTTAAAGAGGAATTTCACCCAAAAATAATGAAAAGTCAGCAGCTACAAATACTGCAGCTGCTGACTTTTAATACATAGACACTTACCTGTCCTGGGCCCCTGCGATGTCGGCACCTGAAGCCGATCTGTCCCTCAGGGAATCAGGAAGTGAACCCGCACATTTTTGTAAAATATTTTATTATATCTTTTCATGTGACACTGAAGAAATTACACTTTGCTACAATGTAAAGTAGTGAGTGTACCGCTTGTATAAAAGTGTTAATTTGCTGTCCCCTCAAAATAACTCAAAACAAGGCCATGAATGTCTAAACCGCTGGCAACAAAAGTGAGTACAACCCTAAGTGAGTTATTTGAGGGGACAGCAAATTTACACTGTTATACAAGCTTCTAAAAAGAAAAATATGACTTGTGTAGATAAATGTTTTTTTTTTGCTCCTTCTGTACTCAAGGCAGCAGTGATTGTTTGTCCTGGGCTATTCAGGGTTTCACAGGCTGAGAGTTTGACTACTTCTGCCTGCCTCTGGAAGAAGCTTCTAGAGCTTAGGAAGGGAGCTGGAAAAAAACAGTCTAAATATTTATCATGCTCAACCAAATCCCTGGAGAGGAGTTTCCAGTAGGGGGTTGTAAAGGTGATAAATAGTCTGAAGCACTGGAAAGCTGGGTTATCTCCCCACAGAAGGGTTCCAGAGCCTGAGTGGATGTTGCCTTCAGGTAGCCCATAGACTATGCAGCTGTTTAGAGCCCTCATCTGTGTCAGAGCTGAGGCCCTGGGTGGTTCTTTTTAGAAGCTGATTGCAGGATTTCACCACAAGGCATCTGGTCTGGAAATGGACTGTCTCACTTACTGGACTGTGTCCAGAGGAGGCTGAAAGGTGGTCCTGGGGACTTGTGAGTAAGGACCCTAAATTGATCCCTCTCACTGTGTATTGGTCTGGAAATTGCACTGGGCAGTTGTGAATTGGTGCAAGGTAACCAGATGCCAAAGAGACTTGCCTCATGGTCCCCAGCTGTGAGGCATTCGACTTCCAACACCCATAAATGCTTATAGAGAAGACTGTCCTCCAATTTCTAAGTACTAATTGTTTTGGAGTATCTCATGTCCTAACCCCTCTCCTGTTGAAGTTTCTTTAAGCAATAAATCTTAAAAATACATTTCTTAGACTGTGTTATTGGAGCAGGTGTGAATGGACTAGTGTTTGAGGGGCTAGGCAGAGTCTATAGGTTTAGGGATGTACCAGTTATTTACCAGCAGACCTTACAGGGATAGTGCACTTGCAAAGTTAAAGCTGATATAGCGCAACTTATTTAGGATTCCCTTTCGGCCTCATTGGAGACTGGGACCTGTGGCATATTTTATTATAATCCATTGTTGTCTACAATTAGTGCAAATAGAAAATATTTTGGTGTAAATATGCATATTGGTAATTGTTATTCAAAAACTGCTATCTGTAAAGTAGATATCTATTCTATCAATAATAAGATATGCAGAGTACAGTAATTTATTGAAACAGACTACCAAATGGAAGTAATGTATATTCTTAGAAAAACTATGTAAAATCAGAAAAAGAGTTAGTGTCATGGTAATTATTTCAGCATTTGGTCAGGATATGTATTTTCAATTATCTTCGTATAGGAAGAGGTTAAAACAAGATAATTTCACTTTTTTTTTACCACACAATGCAGTCCTATGGTAATAGCAAATAAAAACTAGAGCCCAAGAGTGCTACTAAAGCTTGAGTTGTACTTTTTTTTTAGAGGATACAGAAAGCCTACTACTGTGCATAATGATGTATTCAGACAGGAAGATGACCTGAAAAATAATTTAAGATGAAATGATTATATATACAGTTGACATTCCCTTAGCAGTCTGCTATAAAAGCAATCACCATGCTATAACCATAGTTCTTATTTTAGAACAGGAATGTAATGGAATAGTCTTTAAAGCCCAACTGAACTTTTAATTTCAGGCCCAATAATGGAACAGGTGTGTTCTGTTCTTTTAGGAAAGCCAAATGATCAGTTCCCCACCCTTCCCGAAGAGGTCAGTGATTGTAAGGGAGAAAAAAGGTGCACGTGTACACTGTGCTGTCTAGGATGAGACAGGCAAAGAAGCTGAGAGACAGGGTCTCACCTGGGGGTCAGAGGTGCCCCAAACTATAGGCCTAAGTCTGAGAGAAAGCAGCAGAGAGAAAGGGTCTCACCCAAGGGTCAGAGGTGTCCTAAACTGGAGGCCTGAATCTGAAAGAAAGTCTATGCGAGACAGAACAGCTGAGAGTTGTAGAGGAAGGACACATAGCTGGCTGGGAATAAAAACCAGCCATGGAAAACATTTCATACCAACCCCATAGCATTATTATACCAGCCCAACATCATAACAATCATAACGTCATTATTGTCTTGTTAATGAAAGGGTAAACCATGCATTTTAAAGCACATTTGAAGAGTGTATTTTATATATATATATATGTATATATATATATATATATATATATATATATATACAACATGCAGGGCTCAGTTAGACGGTTCCAGCCTTACTGTGCCCATCAAATGCAGCTTTATGGTGCCCATCAATGCAGCCTCACCATGCCCAACAATGCAGTGACGTGGGGTCACGAGTCATTTTGTTTTGTCATATTGATGGTGAGACCCCCTGTGTGGGAAGAAATTTATATGTGAACTTTTTCTTTCCTGTAAAAAAAAGTTATCAGGAAAAGCCCTGAAATGTACTTCTGGCGTGGAGTAAACTCCCTGTATAAATGCATCTACCATGAGAGCTAACTAAACCAAGTTAAAGAATTGTGTTGCATGTGTTGATACAAGTTTCCATTGAACTAAAGTTAAATTGAAGTTCCACTGTAAGAAACAGTGATCAGGCAGGCTTTCAGACACGCTCACTGTCTTCTCATGTGCAGATCAGCTTACAGCCGTGGCCAGTCTCTGAGTGATGGGATGACTGTACATGTACAGAAGTGACCTCACCCCTGCCGGCCAATGAAGAGGTCTGAAACCGACACCAAAGAAGATGCTGGGGCAGGACCATAGGACAAATGTGTATTAGGTCACTTTGTTTTAAAATGGAAAATGCCTCAAAGAAAAATGCATTAGTGTGAATAAGCCAAAACAATTCATTTTATTGAGACCCCTGCTAGCATACTGGGTCACAGGAGTGCACCCCTGTGACCCACTACAGTGGTATGGCCAAAGGAGCTTTGGCCATACTTCTCCTCTAAAGACCTAAAATGATCCTCATCTGATTTGTTCTGGAAGTACCAGCCAAATGACTCTGCAGAGACCCTTGAGGATTAATGAGTACATAAAAGAATTGCTGTGAAATTGGGAGGAGAGTCACCATTCATAGCCTGGAATGCTTGTAACCTAAATGCAAAAACAGTAAAGATTGTCATAAATTTGTGTGGGTGTCCCTCAAACCTCCTGTCTCCTTGTAATACGTGTATTAGCCAACTATTTTAGAAACATCCTGTTCTGAAAATAAATAAAATTATTTTTGCACCTGGGTATGAAACCAGGTGCTCCCTCTGTGATTGTGCCTTTTCATATGTTATCTGGAACCTGACCAAAACGTGCTCATTATTCAAAGTTGTCATCTGTGAAAACAGCTATGACTCGGGAAGAATAGACACTACTAGAAAGAAAAGGTCTAATTCTCACATTTTCTTTGCTTGCGCTTTACAATTTAAACACATATTTGTTCCCAGCACACCTGTCTTTAAAGCCACAGTGGTTCTATTGTGTTCTCTACATATGAGGATTATATGGCATAACTATATGAGAAAAGGTGGACATTGTTTTAAAAAGAGAAATCAGCAAAAAAATGCCCTAGTGAAAACTTTTTTCTACATTGCAATGGTAAAGAAGGTAACGTGCCAGATTCTGTCAATCTGAAAATTCTCTGGGCCAGATTCAGAAACAATCGCCTATCTTTAGGCGGGCGTAGCGTATCTCAGATACACTACGCCGCCATAACTTAGTGAGGCAGGTTCCTTATTCAGAAAGAACTTGCACCGTAAGTTACGGCGGCGTAGTGTAAAATGTGCCGGCGTAAGCCCGCGTAATTCAAAATAGGTAGGGGGCGTGTTGTATGTTAATGACTCGTGACCCCACGTAAATGACGCGTCGAACGAACGGCGTATGCGCCGTCCGTGGACGTATGCTAGTGCGCATGCTCGAAATCACGTTGCAAATAGTCAATGCTTTCGACGTGAACGTAACTTACACACAACCCTATTCGCGAACGACTTACGCAAACGACGTAAACTACGGAAAATTCGATGCTGTCCCGACGTCCATACTTAACATTGCCTGCGCCTCATATAGCAGGGGTAACTTTACGCCGGTCCGACGCCTTACGTAAATGACGCAAATAGATACGCCGGGCGCAACTACGTTCGTGAATCGGCGTATCTACCTAATTTGTATATTCAATGCGTAAATCTACGGAAGCGCCACCTAGCGGCCAGCGTAAATATGCAACTAAGATACGACGGCGTAAGAGACTTACGCCGCTCGTATCTTAGCAAAATTCCGGCGTATCTTGCTTTCTGAATACAGAAAAAAGACACGCCGGCGCATCCTAGAACTTATGCGGCGTATCAACAGATACGCCGACGTAACTTCTTTCTGAATCTGGCCCTTTGTCCATAGTCACATAATTCTCTAAATTATGCTGATTAACAATGCAGCACATACAGAGCTAAACAAGAGATGTTGGCGGAAAATGGTCAAGTACAAGTATGTTCTAGAAAGATTATTTCACTTCAACACAAAATACGTCAGATACATTATACACTCACCAGCCACTTTATTAGGTACACCTTGCTAGTGTTGGACCCCCTTTTGACTTCAGAACTGCCTTAATTCTTCATGGCATAGATTCAACAAAGTGTTGGAAACATTTCTCAGGGAGTTTGAGATAATTTGAGTTTTGTGACATGGTGCATTATCCTCCTGGAAGGAGCCATCAGAAGATGGGCACACTGTAGTCATAAAGGGATGGACATGGTCAGCAACAATACTCAGGTAGGCAGTGGCACTTAAATGATGCTCAATTTGTCTCTTTTCAGTACAAAGCACAATTAAGTAATTTACAAATAAATAAAAAAAAACTTTGGCCCAGATTCAGAGAGAATTGGATTCTCGTAGCGTATCAGAAATACACTACGCCGCCGTTTTTTACCTGGCTCTACGTGGAATCCAGGTAGATTTTGTCCAGTAAACAACGGCGGCGTAGTGTATTTCTCCCGTCGCAATCCATCTAGACGAGTAGGGGGCGTGAAGGATTTAAAATAGGCGCGTTCCCGCGGCGATCGAACTGCGCATGCTCCGTTCGCAAATTACCCGCCGTGCATTGCGCAAATCACGTCGTTACGTCATTCGTTGTTTGAGTAGCGTCGTTTACGGACATTTCTATTCCCGAACGAGTTATGCGTTACGAGTTTTGTATCCAAATAGGCTTTAAACTTCTCCACAACAGTATCTCGGACCTGCCTGGTGTGTTCCTTGTTCTTCATGATGCTCTCTGCGCTTTAGGCTCCTTACACACGGAGCGGTCCGTTTTTCGGTCCGCTCCGTGTATCTGTCAGCTCAGCGGGGGGGGTCTCCGCTGAGCTGTCGGGCGGACAGGGCGGTCCCCGCACACTGTGCAGGGACCGCCCCGTTCTCTCCTCCGCTCTCCCCTATGGGGAGTCGGATGGAAACGGACCGTCTGTCCGTTTGCATCCGATCCGTTTGGCCGGACGGAAGAAAAATAGGACATTCTTCCATCCGCAAAAACGGATGTGGATCTGGCGGATGTTAGCGGATGCATCATCCGCTAACGGATCCGCTCCCATAGGGGTTCATTACAAGTCCGTAATTACAACTTGTAATGAACGGACAGGCGGAGCGGACGTGAGAAAGGGCTCTTAAACGGACCTCTGAGACTATAACAGTGCAGGTGCATTTATACAGAGACTTGATTACACACAGGTGGATTATTTTTATCATCATTAGTCATTTAGGTCAACATTGGATCATTGAGAGATCCTCACTGAAGAGAGTTTGCTGCACTGAAAGTAAAGGGGCTGAATAATTTTGCACGCCCAACTTTTCAGTTTTTTATTTGTTAAAAAAGTTTGAAATATCCAATTAATTTCGTTTCACTTCATGATTGTGTCCCACTTGTAGTTGATTCTTCACAAAAAATTACAGTTTTATATCTTTATGTTTGAAGCCAGAAATGTGGCAAAAGGTCGCAAAGTTCAAGGGGGCCAAATACTTTCGCAAGGCACTGTATGCTGCAACAGAGGAGAATAAATAAAATAAATAAATATGATGTCCACAGATCTTGAAAATTAATAGCTTGATCTCAGGTGTATCTGGTCTCACAGAACTCTCACCTTATCAATAGATAAAATCAGCATCACAGATAATCATAGAGCACTTCACCTCCATAAAAACACGATTTCCACACTTTTCCACACTTCACTGGTACCTCTCAGACTTATTTGGAACTTATTGATAGTACCATATCCTTATCCAGTCTCCATGGCAAATCCCTATTCATCTCCAATCAGGGGAACAGAAAAGAGAGAGGGCCTCCAACGGTGTAGTATAAAAATCAAGGGGACATTTATTAGGGGTTATATATTCTTACATAAAAGTATTAAAATTAGTGCAAATAGATAAATTAACAGCAGCATCTCAACGCCTCCTCACGTCACTCCGGGTATACGTCTGCCCACGGCCAATCCCTACGCGTTACGACACTGTCACGTGTCTTATTTTTTTTTTTTAAGTATATTTTTTGTGCGTGAACTCGAGAGAGAGGAGCCGGACTGCCGGAGTTGGGAGTAGGCAGACCCTCCCCCCGGAGGCAATCGCCATCCTTCTCCATGCCCCCGGTGGCAATGGCGGGTGTGAGGGGGGCCTCCCACTCACCTCACCCTACCTGCTCCACTTGGGAGCCCAACTGGGGCCCAACGGGACCCCAACGGGGCAGAGGGACACCCCCTATGAGGGAGTGAGGGTCCTTCACCTCTCTTTATTTTAGGAGACCGCATGGCAAAGTGCGTGTGTGTTAAACCAATTTCATGTGCGTGCAAGTGTGGTGGTTTTTGTGGGGGGGGGGGTGGGCGTACTAAGCACAGGCGTACCTTGCATAGCACATAGCAAAACAATCCTATATACATAATCCTACACCGACAGCTGATCCAGAGGAAGGCAAAACATAAACAGCAAAGCATGATCCGATTTGATCTAGCAGGGAAAAAAAATCCTTCTTGATCATCCAAGAGGCAATTTAATATTCTCTTGATCAATATAAATATTAGTACCCAGTTAGATTATGTACAACAAGTAGTGGTTTGCAACCACTTTTACACTAAACCTCCCCAACACTTAACTTCCAACCTAACACTCAAGTAGTAAACTTAGCTAAACTAAATCTTTATTTTTTCAGTTATGGATAGATAAGAGACTACCCGTGTCAGGCCTTCCTTTTATTCCTGTGTCTTATTGACTTTTATGTCCTGTCCTGAAGAAGCAACGGTAAGTCAGAGAAATTACTTTAACATTTAGACAATTAGACAATTTACACAGAAAAAAGTATCCCTATTAGAAGATTTTGTCTAACCACATGCACTAGTAACAACTGGAAAGTTTTGAATTTCCAATCACTTTTTGTTTTGGTGTCAATGGTCACCAGGACAAACTTAAAGGGTGAATTTCCCTGTTATAGACACAAACAACAATAAAAACTTTACAAGGTTGCTAACATTTCCCCACACTATCAAAACTACAAAAAAAATTGGATCTACACACACTTTAACCTAATGCTAATGTTTAACCATCCTCCTAAACCAAACATTTGATCCAACTGTTAAATCTTTAACACGCAGCCTCTTCTCGTACCACAACCTAAAATCTAACACTCTAATACTTAACACTAAACTTAACCCTCAGGCCTCATGCACATAGGACTTTTGCTACAGTAACTCTCTTATTCGTACACACACAAAATGAAAATCAGAAGGGAAAATTCACAAGACGATCTGCGGATTTTTAGATCTTTGGTACGGTGCTTTCGACAGCCGATTTGTCTTTTTCGTCAGACAAAAGCTGGATTTGCCAGCTATAAAATATGTTGTCGGATTTGAACTCAACATCCGATTTTTGGAGGGTCAGAATAGAAATCCGTCACACAAAAGTCGAAAGTACAAACACGCATGCTCGGAATCAAGGAACGACTGGGATTTAGTTTTTTTAAACTACTGTTCGTAATCTAGAATTAACATTTGTGACGCGGCAATTGATGAAATGTCAAAATTCTCATCTTATTTAAAGGGATAAAAATGAAGCTGCTTTGCTGGTGATACTGATGTAGTTATGTCAAACGTATTTTAAAAAGTATTTGTTTTGTACTATCTGAAAATCACAAACCAACGCTCACCAAACTCCTACTAACAAGAAATTAGCAGAAGGGGCCCAAAGGGTGGCGCTTGAGAAATTAACTTCCTCTTTATACTCTCATAGTACATCACTACGTTCGCGTTTGAGAAATGAAAATTTGCGGATAGTTAGTATGCTACACAAAATCCTACACACGCGCTTTTGACAAAAATCTGTGTACGAGGCCTAATACCCTATACACACAACCGGTTTTTCCATAGGAATAAACTCGTATGGTTTTTCCAACGGAATTCCGCTCAAGCTGTCTTGCATACACATGGTCACACCAAATTCCAACCGTCAAGAACACAGTGGCCTACAACACTATGATGAGCCGAGAAAAATTAAGTTCATTTCTTCCGAGCATGCGTCGACTTGATTCTGACCATGCATGGTTTTTAGTGCGTCGGAATTCCATACAGATGAATGGAAAAAAAGAGAACATGTTCTCTATCTAAGTCCGTTGGAATTTCGGATGGAAAAAGTTCGATTGGGCATACAGACAGTCGGAATATCCAATGAAAAGCTCCCGTCTGACTTTTTCCATCGGAAATTCCGACCGTGTGTACAGTTCATTAGACTCCTTTACTCCTGGCAGCAGATTTTTGGCAGGAAAAATTTATGTCGCTTGTAAAGCTGTGTAATGCGATTAGGTGCATTTAGGCACATCAAGACTTTGGGCATTAATTCATATCTTTGGTTGGAATATTAATTCATTCTGTCTGTTAAAATCAATTCATGCTTAAAGGATCAGTAAAGAAAAAATTATTTAATGCTAAATAGCTTGCTTTACCTTATAGCAGTCCTGCTTTCATGTCCTCCATTTCCGTTTTTGCTTAGAAGTTGCTGTAATCCCTTGCTGAACTCCACACTTCCTGCTTGTCTTGCTCCTTATGAAAAAACTTATGGTAGCTTTTCATTGTGGTCCATGATCAAGAAGATGTGATTACTGTGGGCCAGATTCTCGTAGAATCCGCGGCGGCGTAGCGTAAGCCATTTACACTACGCCACCGCAACTTACTGGAGCAAGTGCCGTATTCTCAAAGCACTTGCTCCATAATTTGCAGCGGCGTAGTGTAAATGGCCCGGCGTAAGGCTGCGTAATTCAAAGGGGGTGGCTTGTATTTAAATTAAGCGCGCCCCTGCGCCGATCGAACTGCTCATTCGCCGGCCGTAAAAATAGCCCAGTGCGCATGCTCCAACTCACGTCGGAAAACGTCAATGAAGCCGACGTGAGCGTCATTTACGCAAATGCCTATTCGCGAACGACTTAGGAAAACGACGTAAACAACGGAAAAAGACGACGCTGTCCCGAGGCCATACTTAACATGGCATACGACGGTAAGTTTACGCTTACGGAAAAGACGTAAACGACGACGAGGCGGCGCAATAACGTTCGGGAATCGGCGTATCAGGCTCATTTGCATAGTCAAATGAGAAATCGACGTAAACGCTACCTAGCAGCCAGCATAACATTACATTTAACCACTTAAGGACCGGACCAATATGCTGCTAAATGACCCAAGGGGTTTTTACAATTCGGCACTGCGTCGCTTTAACAGACAATTGCGCGGTCGTGCGACATGGCTCCCAAACAAAATTTGCGTTCTTTTCTTCATACAAATAGAGTTTTTTTGGTGGTATTTGATCGCCTCTTTATTTTTTGCGCTATATACAAAAATAGAGCGACATTTTTAAAAAAAAATCAATATTTTTTACTTTTTGTTATAAGAAAAATCAAATAAACTAAATTTTAGTCAAACATTTAGGCCAAAATGTATTCAGCCACATATCTTTAGTAAAAAGAAATCGCAATAAAAAAAAATAGCTACCTAGCGGGAACAGCGACACTAATACAGCGATCAGAAAAATGATCGCTTAGTGACACTGGCAATAGGGGGTGAAAGGGTTAACTAGGACGATGATCAAGGGGTTAAAACTTTATTAGGGGGGTACGGGGCTACCCTGAACCTAACACTAACTGCCTGTCACACTGCCTGTCACACTGACACTAAATGCAGTGATCAGTACATATATGATCACTGCATTCAGTGACACTGTGACAGCAGGGTGGGGGGGGGGGGGGGTGATCGCAAGGTGTTAATGTGCCTGTGTGTACTGGTGTCAGTGTAGTGTTGGTGCCACTCACTGTGTGTTGTCTTCTCTCCTCAGCGGCGGTTAAAAATACCACTGAGAGGAGAGATTACATCACTTCCCCCTTCCTGTGTTTACACAGGAGGAGGAAGTGACACGTAGGGGGAGCGCACAGATTGGCTGGGACTGATCCGGAGGGGGCGGACAAAAACGAACAGCCGACCCCTCATCACGGATCGCTCCTGAAGCCACGGGGACCGCCAAAGGTACCAGGGGGGGTCCCGATCGGACCTCCGACCCACGTCTAGGCAGGGACGTACAGGTACGCCAATGTGCCTGTATGTGCCATTCTGCCAACGTAAATGTACATGCGGCGGTCCTCAAGTGGTTAAATCTGACGGTGTAAGATTATTACACCAGTCGGATCTTAGCGTAAATCCGGCGTATCCTGTTTTCTGGATAGAAAACAATGATACGCCGACGGGAAATTCGAATTACGCCGGTGTGTCTGTAGATACACCGGCGTAATTCTTTTGAGAATCTGGCCCTATGTGTCTAAAACTCCTCAGAACCAATCAGATTCATTTTAAAAACAAACACTACCATCCAAACTGAAACTAGTCTAAAAACGAAACTAAACTGCAGGCACATTATATGATTGATTTTTATCTATTTTTAATAATTTTTAAAAGGAATCAGTTAACTATTATGTCGCTATACCCTGTAAACAATCATTTCAGCAAAAACATATGTTTTCCTTTACTACCCTTTACTACTACTTTAAGTGCTAAATGTGCCTAGTCCTTATCTTCTGCTGTTCTGAGTCAAGGAGTGCCAGCACAAACTCCTATAACTAATGCTTTATTAGAAGAAGTATAGATACCCTCTGCTTGGGTCTTAACCACCCTCTACTCTATTTACAACTAATAAAAAATTGACTTTACATACACTTTGATAAGTAACAAACTTAAAAACTCAAATGAGTCCTATGTAAATTAAGGACAATAAATAGTAGAATACTGAATGTGTCATATACTAAAGTCTAATTCTTTGTTACAGGAAAGCCAAAGGCTGTCAGCTTTCTTACTTAACCTCAACCTCCCTTAAAGCCAAACTTCAGAAAAAAATGTTGTTTTGGGAAAACAAAGCATTAGGAAACGCCTCCAGTGGTGATACAGACATCAACAACAATTTTGTATTACAGTGGGGAAATACTGGAACATTTGTAAGGTTTCTATAGCTGTCTGACCCATCTTGTTCAGGTGATCCTATTCCCTCATTTCTTGTCCAGAGAATACAGGGATACCACTGAGGAATTTCCGATGGAATAAGATTTGATGGAATTTTCCATCGGAATTCCGATGAAGCTGTCTTCTATCAGTCTTGTATACACACTGTCAGACTAAATTCCGACCGTCCAAAACGTGGTGACGTAAACCACTACGACGGGCCGAGAAAAATGTATTTCAATGCTTACAAAAATGCGTCAAATGCATTCTGAGCATGCGTGGGTTTATTCTCCATCGGAGTTGCACACGGATAATAGGAATTTTCTATCGATTTTTTTTCCATCGAAAAAATAAATAAAACATGTTCTATTTCTAAACACCAACGAAAAAAAGTCAAATGGGGCCCACACACGATCAGAATTTCCGATTAAAAAAAGTCCATCACAATTTTTTTAATCGGAAATTCCGATCATGTGTACGCGATAGAAGGCTAATAGTGAGGCCAAATTTCCTCAATGGAGTCACATATAGAAATAAAAACTTGACAGATATTCCAATGCCACCCCACTATATTTAAAACTAAATCAATGGAGTGGGTTTACTAAAGGTAAATAGACTGTGCACTATGCAAGCTCTGCTGACTTCCATCATCCAATTGTGTGCAAGCAAAAATGCTGTTTTTTTCTTATTTCCTTGCACGTGATTGGGTATTCTTTGCAAAATGAAGCTTTACCTCATTTACTAAGCTCTGGAGCAACTGCACTTTGCAAAGTGCACAATCTATTTGCCTTTAGTAAATCAACCCCTATATGTCTGGATTTGGGCTTTGTTTCCTATAGAGATAATTTCTAAGCCCATTCCTGAGTCAATAGTGCCCTTGAGACATTTGCCAGAAGGGATTTTTAAATGAAGAATCTGACATTGATTGTAGATAGAATGAAGGCCACAATCTGGACCATTATGGGATGTTTACAATCTATTATATTTGAAATAAACTATAAATGCTGTGGCCCAGATTCACAGAGTGATTACGCCTGTCTAACTGGTGTTAGACAGGAGTAATTTCAAATTTTGCGCGCCGTATCACTAGTTTGAATCCTCAAACCATGATACGGCGGCGTTGGGCTTCGATCTGACAGGCTTACGTCTTCGTACGCCTTCGGATCTACGCTACGATCTTTTTGCGGCCGCTGGGTGGAGTTCGCGTAGTTTTCAGCGTCGGGGTATGCAAATGAGCTTTTTACGGAGATCCACGAAGTTACGAGCGTCGTTCGCAATCGCGTACGTCATTTTTTCGCTACGTAAAGTTAAACCAGCTTTTAGCTGGTCTAACGTTACACGGCCCATGTTAAGTATGGCCGTCGTTCCCGCGTCGACTTTCAATTTTTTATTTTTTTGCGTAAGTCGTCCGGGAATAGGAATGTCCGTAAACGACGCTACTCAAAAAAAAATTACGTAACGACGTGATTTCGCGCAATGCACGGCGGGAAATTTCTGAACGGAGCATGCGCAGTTCGATCGCCGCGGGGACGCGCTTAATTTAAATGCCTCACACCCCCTATTCGCGTATTTTGATTCCGCCGGGAGAAATACACTACGCCGCCGTACCTTACGGGCCAAAATCTCTCTGAATTCCTCCTAGAGCCAGGTAAAGTACGGCGGCGTAGAGTATCTCTGATACTCTGCGGGAATCTAATTCTTTCTGAATCTGGCCCTGTGTTTTTTATACCTGCTAACACTTTCCTATTTTTTATATTTTTTTTGGAAAAGGAGCCATGTTTGAATGTTTGAAAGCCGTGGTATTTATTATTAATTTCAAACTTTGGATACTGTAGGATATTTAGTTAGTCAATTTCAGTGGACACAAATATGTTTTTTTATATATATTTTTATGTTTAATTGTTTTTATGGTAGATCTAGGAGCATGATACCTATTAGTCCAGTTCTTTAATATATTTGATATTATAAAAATTGTTTGTATTCAAAAAATTATGTAGTCTGACTCTCAAAATTTTGTTCTTATTATTTTATTATTTGAAAGTCTGGGCATTGCGACAGACATTATTTTTGTCTATAGTTTGACTAAGAAGGATATTCAGCAAGAGCTCAACCTTCTGTTACACACAAACTTTCGATCCTCACCAGTGAGTTGTTATGCAGGATCACCGGTGCTCACCGGGTCCACGGGACCCGCAGCATCGGATGCATTAAGGTAAAAAAACTTTTACCTTTACAACCCCTTTAAAGCAGAATTAAACCCTCCTAGTTGGACATCAGCCATTTGATAGTTTGAGAGTATCTGTTTTTTGAAACCTGTAAATTGATGGGTTTAGTTCCTCTTTATGGTTTACTGCTGGGTCCCTGCACTTCAGCAAAATGGCAGCCTCCGACAAGAAGAAGCAGAACCAATGCTGGAAGCAATTTACAGCACACACTCATTTTGGTAGCATAATTATTAATGTAGAATGTATGTTCTTTGCTAAAGAACATTGGGCCAGATTCACATACAATTAGATTCACGTAGAGTATCAGAAATACTCTACGCCACCGTATTTTACCTGGCTCTACGTGGAATCCCGGTAGATTTTGTCCAGTAAACTACGGCGGCGTAGTGTATTTCTCCTGGCGCAAGCCATCTACGCGAGTAGGGGGCGTGAAGCATTTAAAATAGGCGCCTTCCCGCGGCGATCGAACTGCGCATGCTCCGTTCAGAAATTTCCCGCCGTGCATTGCGCGAAATCACGTCGTTACATCATTTTTTTTTGAGTAGCTTCGCTTACGGACATTCCTATTCCCAAACGAGTTACGCAAAAAAAAAAAAAAAATAATTAAATTTGACGCGGGAACGACGGCCATACTTAACATGGGCTACGCACCGTTAGACCAGCAAATAGCTGGTCTAACAGTACGTAGCAAAAAAATGACGTAAGCGATTGCGAAGGCCGCTCGTATCTTCGTAAAAAGTAATTTGCATATCCCGACGCTGAAAACGACGCGGACTCCTCCCAGCGGCCGCAAAAAGTTTGCAGCGTAGATCCGAAGGCTTACGAAGACGTAAGCCTCTCGGATCGAAGCCCGAAGCCGCCGTATCATGGTTTGAGGATTCAAACTAGTGATACGGCGCGCAAAATTTGAAATTACTCCTGTCTAACACCAGTTAGACAGGCGTAATCGCTCTGTGAATCTGGGCCATTATTTTTTATCATGTTGTTATGGGTAGCGTTCCTAAAAATGGAGAGCAACTGAGCATGTGCAGAGCAGGGTGAGACAGTGTATTACTGGATTTTAAACAGTTTAGACGCATATTTTTATTGTTGTACAGCAAAAGGGGCCAACCTGAAGCGATCTAGCTGGACTTCATCTAGCTGGACTTCACTGGACTTCTAGCTGGACTTCTACTTTAACCACTTAAGGACTGCCCCACGTCTAAATACATCGGCAGAATGGCACGGCTGGGCACATGGACGTATATATATGCGTCCCCTTTAAGAGCCCAGACATGGGTCGCGAGTGTGCCGCAATCGGGTCACAGGAGCTGAAGAACAGGGAGTGGTGAGTGTAAACACACCTTCCCCGTTCTTCTGTGTGGCAATGTCAGTGATCGTCTGTTCCCTGATAGAGAACGATGATCACTGACGTCACACGTCCAGCCCTGCCCCCTACAGTTAGAAACACACATGAGGTCACACTTAACTCCTACAGCGCCCCCCAGTGGTTAACTCCTTCACTGCCATTGTCATTTTCACAGTAAATAGTGCATTTTTATAGCACTTTTCGCTGTGAAAATAACAATGGTCCCAAAAATGTGTCAAAAGTGTCCGATGTGTCCGCCATAATGTTGCATCAAAAATTGATGATCACCGCCATTAGTAGTAAAAAAAAAAATTAATAAAAATGCCATAAAACGATACACTATTTTGTAAATGCTATACATTTTGTGCAAACCAATCGATAAACGCTGATTGAGATTTTTTTTAGTAAAAATCGGTAGAAGAATACGTATCGGCCTGAACTGAGGACATTTTTTTTATATATCTTTTTTTGAGATATTTATTATAGCAAAAAGTAAAAAAATATTGATTTTTTTTCAAAATTGTCGCTTTATTTTTGTTTATAGCGCAAAAAATAAAAACTGCAGAGGTGATCAAGTATCACCAAAAGAAAGCTCTATCTGTGGGAAAAAAAGGACGCCAATTTTGTTTGGGAGCAATTGTCAGTTTAAGCGACGCAGTGCCGAATTGCAAAAAGCGGCAAGGCCCTTAACCTGCATATTGGTCCGGGTCTTAACCCGTTAAGTGGGCTCATCTAAAAACACCAATGGCGTCACACGTGCCTAGCAATTGTTAGCTTTTACTTTTAAACTTGCATCAGAAAATCACGACAGCCAGTATCTTATTGTTGATTCTTCTTCTTATCTTTGCTCACAGTATTTTTCAAACATATTTTCCATGTCATAAAGCAATACTATCTCTCTGACCCTATTGGCTATTACAGGAAAAGACATGCAAATAAGATTAACAGTGTCTGGACTGAAAAGCATATGGCTCAGTCAACTGGGAATTATGGAGCTGACATGAGCTCATTCTCCCAACAGTATATTTACAAAACCATCACCTATACTAGTGTTCCCCATCTGTCTTCCTCTTTCAGTATCACCCCCCCCCCCCCTTACACAGACACACACAGCTAGAACTCCACCCAGTCCCTCCTGTGATGCAATTACTTTTGTGCCTCTGAATGGTACTACCATCCAACCCCAGTATCAAATAAAACAAACCCTCCTCAATAGGTTGAGCTCTTCAAACATTTGTGCCTAGAAAAGGAATACACACTTCAAGTCTATCCACTACACCCATCCATCCTGAGCCTAAGCTGTGTCAGACATGCTTCCAGAGATGCAAGAGGGAGGGAAATGTTCTGTCTTAAACTCATAGCACAGCTATGGGTGATTTAAACCAAATGAGAGAAAATTCAAACCACTAAAAACTCTACACTTCAATGAAAGCAGATGTCAGCAAAATGGTAAGTGACAACACAAACTTTGCCATGATGTTTGCTGCCAGGAATATACTTTTTAGCTGTGTTTATTTGTTGGATCTTTTTCCTGCTTGTTGCTTTTAACTCCTACTTGTCTAAGTCCTGACTAAATAGTCTCTGTCCTGTTTTCACTCCACAGTAAAGAAGTCAGAGTTAATTGCATGTGAAGCGCTTTCTTTTCACTTTAATAAATCTCGTGAGGTGCCTGTGGACAAAACTTTGTGCACTCAAAACACACCTTCTAAAGGTAGAGAGGAATCATTAACGCATTTTTTTAAGTGGCTGTTTCAATGAGATTTGGTTAATGTTTTCCACAACATACATCACTGTATAAATCTGTGCTAATAACCTGCCTGTTTGTAAATCTATTATAATCTATTATAAGTGAGATATTTATCACTCTGGAAGTAAAAGAGGTTGTAATTACTTTACACTTTAAAGCAGTTCTATAAATCACAATGTTGACTAACAAACTAAGCTAGGGTGTTTTTATTTTTTAACTGAATGGCTTTCATGATGCAATATAAATTCATAAATTAAAAAATAAGAAAACTTCATGGGTATTTCTACAGCTACATCTGTGTATATATACATATATATATATATATATATATATATATATATATATATAGATAGATATAGATATATAGACATATAGATATCTATATATAGATATTATATATATATATATATATATATATATATATATATAATATATATATATATATATATATATACATATATATATATATATAGATATTCATATAAATATATATTTAGATATGTATATATATATATACTCTATACTATCTATCTATCTATCTATCTATCTATCTATCTATCTATCTATCTATCTATCTATCTATATATATATATATATATATATATATATATATATATATATATATAACATTTAAAATGTACACTATTGGCTTAAATCTTGAATGGTGTTTAATTATTCAGGAAATATCTATCTATCTATCTATCTATCTATCTATCTATCTATCTATCTATCTATCTATCTATCTATCTATCTCTCTTAAAATAAAGACTCTATTTAGAAAAATGTACTGCCTAAATGATTACTAAATTAACACAAGTCTCTATTTAAATTATCTGATTTATTTACTTAAAAAAATAAAACGGCAATATCTATTTTTTGGCTACTCTTACTAGCAGAAATGTAGCAGGGTTGTTTATAAGCGAGAACGGTTGGTTTCTTTTGCACATCTACCTGTAGGAAATCTGTATTGATTAGCTATGTTTTACTTGCCAAACAAACAACCACCAAATATCCCTATACATTTATATTCTGTATTTGCATGTTGACTAGAATGATATAAATCCCATTGTTTTAATGTTCTGTTTTTATATTTTTAATTATTCAAACATGGGCTAATTTGTGAACTAACGCAAAGCTTTTTGGTAAACCTTTTTAAGGCTAAAGGTTTTGGAAACTTGATTAGTTTACATATTAACTGCAATGGGCAGGCAATATCCAAGCTTCAAAGGGAGAACCATGCTAAACAGTCACTAGACTAGTGTTTGGAAAGCTTGTATTGCTGCCTAATCAAATAGAGTTGTTATGAATGAGAGGTGCTGGAACGATGTTTGTGCTAGGAATTCCAGGCACAGGGATGTGGACTACAACTGTGAATATATTCAGTATATTTATTTTCTAAGATGTAAATGATTGCAAAATATACTCTTTATTATGACCGCACCGTGCATGCAATAAAAGCCTTATACTGTAAGTACAATAAATCCATACATTTATAAATGATCCATTAAAATGTTTAAAGTTATAACAGTGCAAAATAATTAAAAAAAATGCAGCTAAACAGATACAATATCAACAGTTAGAAAATAATAAGAAGTTTATTAATAATTAGAAATAAAAAGTTGACAAGTAAATGAAACAATCCAATTTGAAAGTGTAAACTGAATGAAATAAAAACAGTAGCGGAACACCTGAAAATTTAATATCTTAATAGTGAACGTATTGTAAATTTTAACTTTATCCTACTTGGGTACAATGAAAGGTGTACATAAAAACAAATTATTAATGATATTAGGATTTAACAAATGTTGTACCTGAACTGTGTAGAATAAAAGAATTAGCATTATATGCTCTTTCCTTAAATGTACCTCTATATATGCTACGTATTGAATCCATAAGTGATAATAAATTCACCCCACACAATGACCTACAGCTCATCTCAAAAGTTTTCCTTGACACATCATAAGTATTAATCTCTCATTTCATGGTAACCAGCCATTTGCCTGGTTCACATGCAGTTATTTTAATTTTCACCACGGTAGCGGAAATACAATTCAGACTAAGTGAGGCAAAGCAGCATAAACAGCCAGTGATGCAAAACAGAATACATTATTAGGAAGAATGGTCCTAAAGATGAGCTCTGGTTTTACGTTGTGGTTGTGTGAAGCACACCCAGTAACACCGTGATTTCACAGTCGATCATTCAGAACAATGTTCCGTAACTTGGTAACACAAAAAGCGACCTCAGAAATGGTCTTGTTTTCCTGGTATAAATGTCTCTTGCATGTCCTCACATTTGTTTTCTGCCTGAGAAAATGTACAGTTTCTGCCTGAGAATTCAAAGGTTTCAATTCTCTTTAAACTTGGCAAACATTCCAAATCTTTAACATCCTATTTTTGTAACTCAAGCACTGAGTCTTTTCAAATGGAAAAAGGATGACAGTGACATAAGGGCACTGGACTCTTACATAGTGATCAACATAAATTCTGTAATCCCAGGCTGCCCGTACTGCTCTGCAAGGTGTCTGCTGCCAATAAAAGGGTCAGTTCTCTTGAAGTCTCTATTATTCTTCTTGTACAATTGAAACATAAAACGTAAAAAAAAAAAACAATATGGGATCATACATGTGGGATTTTCTATCTATCGCATAGGAAGATATATAGCATATATTCATTTAATTTATTATATTAGAGGTTACAGTCTTATAAATATGTTACAAAAATCCTCAGAAGAAAGTTTAGGAAAAGTTGAAATAAAAAGCCCAGTATTTTAGTTTTCAGGAAATTAAAATTGCTACAGGTTTTTGATCCAACAGTTTTAGCACAACTTAAAAACATCTGTAAATGTAATCATCACACCTAACCCTCTTACCTTACAATATAACCCTTAAGCCGTGTACACATGATCAGATTTCTGATGGAATCTAATCCGATGGATTTTTTCGTCGGATATCCAATGAAGCTGACTTTCATCAGTCTTGCATACACACTATCAGACTAAATTCCGACCGTGCCAAAAGACAGTGACGTACATCACTACGTCAACCCGAAAATGCTTCCAAGCATGCGTCAAATTGATTCTGAGCATGCGTGGATTTTTCTCCGATGGAGTTCCACACAATTTCCTATCATTTTTTTATCCATAGGAAACATTTAAAACATGTTCTATTTTTTTACACCGATGGAAAAAAGACCGATGGGGCCCACACATGATCGGTTTGTCCGATGAAAACAGTCCATCTGTCTTTTTTCATCTGACAAACCGATCGTGTGTATATGGCTTTAGTCTGCCTTAGCTTCTGCAACCTTAACCCAGCCATTATATTGGTCTTCTACACCAGTACCCAATATCTGTTGAACTACCATGCTAATTCTAGTGCCAATATTTTTAGTATACATAATTTTTTTCTTAGGTTTAGATAGGAATCTCACACGGGGAAGAACATTTCCACCTTAAAGAGCTGTCACACAAACAGATTTACCCACAGAAGGATTTTCCTCTACCTCTTGCCTTGGTAACAACTTCATATTTTTTATTATTTCCCTTCACTATCCCACTCAGTGACAATGGTCAGCAGATCAAACAGAGTGGTAAATCTCCTGGTTGGAGACACAGAAAGGAAAAAAAAAAATTGACCAAGGTTCTAACTCATTCCTACACTATCCAACATGATATAAACTGTAAATACACAATAAAAATGCCAAAGTGGCTGCAGTAAAATTCAGTCTGCAGGTGATCAGTTGTGCAATTGTTCTAATGAGGGCTATGCAAACACGGAGGGAACATGTGAAATCCATGCCTCCAGGTCCTGATGAATTTAAAATTCAATATCTCATTGTTGCATTGAGACATTATGCTTTAGTTTTATGTGTTATACTGATCCATTGTTCAGCACTTCATGGTTGAATGCCTTAGATAGTAATATGTACATTGTGTCACCAACCTCATCAGAAAACAAGAATCAAATGCCAAAAATAAACCAAGGTATGAACCTTAATTCTATTTCACAATAGACATAAATTATATGGAATCGTTTCCATATTATGCAACAACGTGACAGGGTATTTGGGATTTTAAAATATTAGTATCAGTCTGAACACTCTGGGGCCAGCAAAATTACAACTAAAGGGCTCCTGTATGACAGTCTAAAAAAGTAACACATCAAATTACTTTATGACGTTTAAGCATCATAAAGTAAACAACAATCCTCCTTTAGGTTCACTAACTGAGAAAAATCCTACTTCATTTATGTCTCAAACATTCCCCCTCTTAGACACTGCAGCTAACAGTGGGAAGGCTTCAGTAACAGTGGCAATTCTTTCAATCTAGAAAGCAATGGCCAGGATTATTTGTTGCCAGACTTGTGAAGCAGCAGTGACAATGACTATAGTAACACCCTCACAAAACATTTTTCATCTTACTGCAGTGCAAGCAGACATATTCTACATAAGCAACTGTGTTCTAAGATCACGTCAGTACAGCAGCATTGCCACAACATACTGTAAGCTGCATTAAGTGGACTTCACTGGCAAGCTTGACAGGTAATTGTGGGGCTTTTTAGGTGGGTGAATAGAAAAGTGTAAATGCTACAGCATATATACTGTATATATATATATATATATATATATATATATATTTTTTTTTTTTTTTTACGAGGCGATAGTTTTTTGGTAAATAATCAAAATCTTTTCCCCCACAAATGACTGATGTCTACTTTGTTAGTGGAAAAAAGTAAGACCCAAAAATCAATGAGGTTACCTAAATCTCATCCCACATTTTAATAGTAAGGAGAAGGTATAACAAACATGAAAAGTAAAAACCAGTAGAAGCAAACTAAAAACTGTTCTGGTCAGAATGTCTTATGGTGATTTGAGGTCTGACAAATTAGTAAATAAAGTATTTCTGTCCAAAATTAAATAGACAAAATAATTTTTTTTTTATTTGTGTGCATCTCTAGCAAATCTGGATGAAAAGTATCACCCCTTTTCACTGATAATATACAGAATTGTTTTAAATGGCTGACCAAACATGAGAGATTCTTGCAAAATCTGATTAATTATGGTCTAATCATGTATTACACTCGCTGTGTATGAAATATTTCAGTGCTAGGCCTTTAGAGACCAATATCATTCTAATAGGAGCAGTTCATGGCTCAAATGTTTATTTTTTTTCTTTCTTTCTTTGCTGCTTTTCTATTTCGATTGAGCAAAGATGCTGCAGTACATATGTGGAAAATAGAGAAAATTAAATTACTTTTAATTTGGTATGAATGTTAGCTGAAAAGCGTTTGGGTACAAACTATATAAATATGGTTCGCCTAGACCTATTTAAAGAAAAACATGTGAATGACAGTGCTAACACTGTGGTTTGCTTTTTGCCATTAAATTAAATGCACAAATTGTAATAATAATAATAATAAAAAACTTACAGTTGCAATGTTAATAATTTAATATGTATGAGTTGGAAATCTGTTATTATTCTACCATTCTATCATTTGAAAAATTATATTTCCTTCATTTATGCTTCGTCAAAATCATTACTGGAAAGGACAGAAGATTTATCATTAATATAACTTAGTTATAACACATACAAATGTTCCATCACAATTGGCTCCAGGGGGCTTGAAAAGAAATAACACGCATATAAAGCATATTAATATCCTGTGTGCATGGTAACACCCTAGGTCAGGAGACTTTCATTTTACAGATATTACAATTATTCATACTCCCAGTAAATAAGAGCTGATGTTGCACAGTTGATTTTTTTTAAACTTTCCCAAAAGCTATATACTTCCTGTCCTCAGAAATTAGCTGCATCTGCATAATTCTCTAAATGTGATTTGACAATCAGTACGATAATAATAATGAACCATCTGTATCAAAATAAATAATAATAAAATTGAATATCAAAAAGTTTTTTCTACTAAAGTACAACTTGTAGTTCATGAACTGCTTCTTTTTACAGAGTTGTAGAAAAAATAATTAGTTTAAATCTTTTATAATATTACTAATTAAATCAACTAGGCTACTACCTGTAGCTCTTGTAAACATGCAGGACACTTCCATAAAAGCAGCATATTCTTAACACAGGACAATTATTTTCCAAAGCATACAGTACCGGTATGTATTTTTTTTAAGTGTCTATGCTGATAAATCACAGTTGCATTCTTGTTATGCATTCTTGTTGTTATCCCTGTTGTATCAATGTTCATTTGCTGTTAGAGGCAACCAAAGAAAAACAAGAGATTTATACTTCCAGGCTACTCAGCACTTTACATGAATGTAATCTGAAATCAAAACAAAATACATCATACTTGCGATGGTAGTGGAAATAGTAGTTGCTAACTGATACTGGTATCCATGAAAAAGTCCCAAGGTATGGAGATTTTCCCCAAGAAATCTCTAATTTAGTACACAGATATGGCGGGCCTGATTTAGCAATGTACAGGCATACCCCACTTTTAAGTACACAATGAGGTTTATGTACTAAAGCTGGAAAGCTCAAAATTAGGCTCACTTCTGTATAAAAAAACAACGAGCTTCTAATCCCAGCTTGTTAATTAAGCTTTGTTAATAAAATCTGGAAGCTCATTGGTTTTTATACAGAAGTGAGTCTGATTTTGCGCTTTCCAGCTTTAGTAAATAAACCCCATTGTGTACTTAAAAGTGGGGTATGCCTGTAATTATTTCAAACATTCAAAGATGCGGAGAAGCTGTTTTTTTTTTTTTGTTTAATTCTGGTTGAGATGGTTGAACTGAGCACTTTCACTTCAATTCACTTTACTGCATTTTGCCTCACTTTAAACGTTACTAGATGAGGTTCAAAAAGCAGAAGGAACATGCACCTGTAATTATTTTGGCAATGATAACTTTTATAATTATTGTAATAAGCGGTACACAGTTACACAATGGGGTTGATTTACCAAAGGCAAATAGACTGTGCTCTTTGCAAGTGCAGTTACACCAATTTTACCCAGAGCTTAGTGAATGTAGTGAAGATCTGCTGGTTTCTATCGGCCAATCATATTCAAGAAAAGACATTTAGTTTTTTTTTGTTTTTATTTTCCTTTTGCCTGATTGGGTATTCTTTTCAAAGGGAAGCTTTACCACATTCACTAAGCTCTCGGGAAAATGCATGTAACTGCACTTGCAAAGAGCGCAGTCTGTTTGTCTTTAGTAAATCAACCGCATAGTGTTCAGTATAATGACTTGTAATTTTTGTATGTATTTATCACATGCAATTGTTTTGTATCCTGACCATTTTGTTCTGTATCTACTGGATTATATAAACATGTTATTAGTTGAACTTTGGGGAAAATATTAAACAACACTTACGCTGGAAGGGCTAAATGCTTATTCTTGTCTAGGGTACTGTTAAAAAGCAGCTTTATTTACCTTACCCCTTGCTCACCTAGCAGCTGGTGTACTGCACTTCCCTTTGATGCTCCAGGTGGTGGGTGGGCCCTCAACATTCTCACTTAAAATGCAGAACTGTTGGTCCTGCATTGTACGTGATGACAACAGAATTCAACAGAAAGAGAGTCTTGAAGAGAAGAAGCTTTGGGTGACCATTTGCATGGTGAAGAGGAAGCCTAGGGGAATGATAAGGTAAGCAGAACTGCATTTAAAGGTACTTTAGGTAAAAATTTGCATTTAACCCTTGAATTGTTGGTGGGGAGGTTGCACCACTGCGAGCATAGCTTTGATTTTTTTTCTAGGGTTCAGCCTTAAACATTTCTATTGGTACAGCAATAACAGGTTTTAAAATTAATACTTTAAAGAGACCACTAAATTCTACCTTAGACAGTAGTTAACCTGTTCCCAATGAAAGATTGTCTCCTTACCCCCAATATTCACAGGACAAATAAAGATGTTGAATCTCCCCAGCGCAAAACTACAACAAATGAGTACATCTGCAATAAAACATGTCTGAAGTTCCTTCCTTTAACTGCTCTATCAAAAACGAAAGAAAAAAAAATTGGTTTAAGAAGTACTTTAGCAACATTTTGAAAGGTAGATCTACAATTTTCTACACATCAAGTAAGTTCTACATTACTGCCTATGGGACAGTTTGCTGTGGCTTATGTCTGCAGAATTAGCAACTATAAAAGTTAATTGTTGTAAATTTTTCTAATTTACCAGACATGCTCAGACATTTCTTAGTGGTGATCATTCGTACACCACACAAAATGAAATTGTCATTTGACAACTCTAAATCTGTTGCTATTCTACAATAATTTATTTTCAAGCGTAGTCAACCTTTAGACAATAAAAAGACAAGTACCTTCTTGCTGAATAGATCATCCCCTTGGCTTCTGATACCTACCTTCTCTTTTCCCATGTTGGATGTTCCATTTCTCTTTAAAAACACTTTGCATGTTTTGAGTTGTTTTAGGTTAGAGTTTAACCACTTGCCTACTGTGCACCTACACCCCCTTCCTGCCCAGACAAAATTTTAGCTTCCGGAACTGCGTCGCTTTAACTGACAATTGCGCGGTCGTGCAACGTGGCTCCCAAACAAAATTGCCGTCCTTTTTTCCCCCACAAATAGAGCTTTCTTTTGGTGGTATTTAATCGCCCGTGCGGTCTTTATTTTTTGCGCTATAAACAAAAAAAAGTGTCAATTTTGAAAAAAGACACAATATTTTTTGCTTTTTGCTATAATAAATATCCCATTTAAAAAACAAACAAACATTTTTTATCTCAGTTTAGGCCGATACGTATTCTTTTACATATTTTTGGTACAAAAATGTAAAAAATAAAATCGCAATAACCGTATAGTGACTGGTTTGCGCAAAAGTTACATTGCCTACAAAATAGGGGACATAATTATGATTTTTTTAATTTATTTTTTTACTAGGAATGGCGGCGATCTGCGATTTTTTCTCGGGACTGGGACATTATAGCAGACACATCGGACACTTTTGACACATTTTTGGGATCATATACATTTATACAGTGAACAATGCTATAAATATGCATTGATAACTGTATAAATGTAACTGGCAGGGAAGGGGTTAACCACTAGGGGGCGGGGAAGGGGTTAAATGTTTCTCCTAGTTTGTGTTCTAACTGTGGGGGGGAGGGGGGGTGACTGGGGGAGGTGACCGATTGTGTCCCTATGTACACAATCGGTACATAGGGCGCGCTGCCGGCGGTGCGCGCGCGCCCCTAGCAGCTTTCTATGACTGCACGTCATATGACGTGCAGTCAGGACAATAAAGTTATCCGCCCGCCGTCATGTGACGGTGGACGGATGACAAGTGGTTAAACAGGGCCATGTGACAGTTTTTTGTCTTGTGATAGGTTACTTACAACACCCTCCCTCATATCTACATCACCAGGTATTTTATGGGGTCCCGATAGGGAAACAGTGAAACCATCCATTGAACCTGTTTTGTTACCCTGAATTGGCAAATAATAGCTGCACTTTAACCACTTGCTTACTGGGCACATATACCCCCCTCCTGCCCAGGTGAAATTTCAGCTTCCGGCACTGCGTCGCCTTAACTGACAATTGCGCGGTCGTGCGACGTGGCTCCCAAACAAAATTGACATCCTTTTTTCCCCACAAGTAGAGCTTTCTTTTGGTGGTATTTGATTGCCTGTGCGATTTTTATTTTTTGCGCTATAAATAAAAAAGAGCGACAATTTTGAAAAAAAATACAATATTTTTTACTTGTTGCTATAATAAATATCCCAATTTAAAAAAAAAAATAAATTCTCAGTTTAGGGCGATACGTATTCTTCTACATATTTTTGGTAAAAAAAAACCGCAATAAGCGACTGGTTTGCGCAAAAGCTATAGCGCTTACAAAATAGGGGACAGAATTATTATTTTTTATTATTTTTTTTTACT
Organism: Rana kukunoris; assembly: GCA_029574335.1. Taxonomy (NCBI): domain Eukaryota; kingdom Metazoa; phylum Chordata; class Amphibia; order Anura; family Ranidae; genus Rana; species Rana kukunoris. The sequence continues at coordinate 85,827,892 of CM056058.1, read as the reverse complement.
AGAAATGGCGGCGATCTGCGATTTCTATTGGTACTGCGACGTTATGGCGGACACATCGGACACTTTTGACACATTTTTGGCGCCATTCACATTTATACTGGGATCAGTGCTATAAATATGCACTAATTACTGTATACATGTGACTGGCATTGAAGGGGTTAACACTAGGGGGTGAGGAAGGGGTTAAATGTATCCTAGGTGTGTTCTAACTGTGGGGGAGGGGGGTGACTGGGGGGTGACCGATCTGTGTTCCTATGTACAAGGACAGGACGCTGTCTCTGTGTAAAAAGAGCAATGAGAGATGATCTGTGAGATCATCTCTCATTCGCCGCACAGATCGCATCGCAAACGGCCACTCTGATTGGCCGTTCGCCGCGATCTGTGATTGGCTGTGTTCAAGGGACACGGCCAACACAGGGCTTCCCCGCAGCGCGCTCTAGAGCGCGCGCTGGTAACGCCCAAAGGGGCGGCCGTCTTTTGACGGCATGTTGGATATTCAGACCCGCGCTGTAGCCGTCATTCGGCTATACCGCGGGTCTGAAGTGGTTAACTAAAATGTTTTAAGTCCTTAGCAGATAGCCATCCACTTATAAAAAATGTAAATATAATAAAGTTAAATTACCTTCAAATTTCCCAGAATGGTTTCTTCTAAAGTATGAAAAAATGTAATGATATATGGTTATTTTGGTTGTCAGTATGTCTTTTTCTTGGAAAATACTTAAAAGGAAATAATATTTTCCATATTTCAATATTTGATTTTTTATATAATGATGATTTAAATAGGTTACAAAAAAAATAAAAAATCAGACATCATGTAAATGTTAAGCTTCCTTTATTTAATTTTTTTGAAAATAGGGCAGGGATACAGAATTAAATTGTTCAGACTATGAGATTTTTTGTATAAAAAAGGTTATACAATAGACATTATATTGCTAATTTTCTAAAAAGGAAAAATTTACAAGCGCAGCAAATCACTGTTTGGTTTGAGGGCCCAATAATATTGTTAAAAAGGAAACTTATCTTTAACATGATTGAGAGATTGAAGACCATGTACGTTTGTACAGCTGGTTTAAAACATTTATCCTTTAGTAAATTATCCCAAATAAAGAGAGTGCCTGAGGAAGGGCTATGACATGATTGGACCTTGTAAAATGTTTAAATGTATTAAATTACCATTTATATTTATAACTGCTGTACAATGTGTTTTGTGTAGAACGTTTGGGGTATTTACTATCATATGTGCAAATGATTGAATATAGATTCAATCTTTGTATGATAAGGTGAATTTATTTAAGATGTGTAAGTTGATGGCTATTGGATTGTGAGCTATTTAAAAAAAGTTTATTTTACCTCATGTTTTCTTGTTAACAATGCATAAATATGTTATACACTACTGTAAAGGGCCACAAAATACAATATTACTATATAGAATAAAAAAATATATCAGGATGTACAAAACTACCTTAAGATCAAAAGGGATAGAATTAAATGTATCTTTTATAGTACAGTGACATAGTATTAATGTATTACCTTTGCATAGTCTGCTTATCTGAAATTCACTAACTTTGCCTAATGACCTGCAAACTTTGTAGTTAATTGTTAAACATTTGAAATTGCCTTGAATATTTAAGCCACAACTATCAGGCTTTTATACTTTCAGTATATTTAAAAGTATAAATTGTTTTACACTAGGTTTTGCTAAAAGTATTATTTATGTATGCTCAATTTATTTAATGAAATAATAAAATGTATAGACATTCACAAATTGATTAATTAATTGAGCAGTCAGTAAATAAATGGGAAATATAAAACACATTTCAAGCACTTAATGTGAATTAGGCTTGTCACTTTCCTTTCCTTAGCAGCTCAGAAAACATGTTATCTCAATATCTTCATAGGTCATTTTGCTTCAATTATACTTGCTACCCCGCGATTGGTATCGCTTACTGTTTTCAGTGTTAATTGTTACAGAGTGAATCTGATTTTTGCAAATTTGTAGTAAATGGTAACCTGAGTACCTGGTTAATTAGGAATGCGTACCAGTACTGCTTCCTTATCTATCTTTTAGGCAAACCGTGTAATGTGAAAACAGGAATGAAATGTCAATAAAGGTTAGTTTTCCAAACTGAATTAAAATTCTCATGTCTTCAGTACTCAATAATTAGATGGCTCCCTAGTGCAGGAAACTCACCAAACAATCTGTGGAGCATATTAAATGTTCATTACATCTTGGAAACACATCTAAACACATTTTTTATACTTTTGTATAATAATGTTTAGAATATTTAAAGTTGAAGATAACAAATCGAATACTAATCTAATACTGATCACTTAATGTTACCTGCTTAACCGCTATAGAAAAAGAAGTGCTTTAAGCAACAATAAAAGCTAAAATCCATATCAATGCAAAAATATAATTTCACATAAAAGAGGCAAAATAAATTTGGATTTATTTTTTGTGATATTTATCTTTTCAAATTGTCTTGTATGTTAATATGTTGAAAACTGTTCAATATCGCTACCACTTTTATGCACTTTAGGCTTTGTTAATGTAAATATAAATATAGGTATAATAATATTAAAAGAAGTAGCAGTATAAGAAATAATAATGAATATATATTAGTAAGAACAAAAGTAATATACATATATTCATACTTCAAAACCTTCTCAGTGTAGGATGGCAAAGCAGTGACATTTAATTTAGAAAGCTAGATAGCAAATAACGTATTTGACCTAGAGACAACTAGAGAAAAAATTATTCTTAAAAAAAAAATATAGCGTATTTATATATAGTCATATATATGGATATATACATATATACTGTATAGATATATAAATAAAATCTTGACTTTCTATTCAAATGGTACAAAAGCGCTTTCCCTTGGATATAACATGCTTTTGATCTTCTTGGCTCTAAAAGGGGTTTATTATCTTTGTTATTCGCTATTTGTTACCGATACGTCCGCTTGGCTGTTCAAAAATTCCAAAAACCCACATATGCATCTCACAGTTACTAGGGGCTGTGCATAAGCATGTTAAGGAAATAAATATGTTTGCTGTTCAAATATTTATACATGACAACAGTCTGGAAGAACGGAAGATGTTAGCTTCCTAGCTGATGACCCATGAAAACAGTTTTTGATTTTTATTTAGTGAAAAAGGCATTCCTTAGATGATGCTTTGCTGTGTCTCACACCCTTTGAATTCAAATGTAAATTAAGTAGCATCTTAGAACTTTGTTATGTTTAAAGTAAAAAGTTATCAGTACATTACCTATTATGCTATAGTTTGAATTACATGAATTGTTCTTTTAATCCTGTTAGACAGTAAAAATACTTGGTGGATATGACAAGAGTACTAACTACTAGGGTAAGGGTTTGTGTGCAAAAAGTTTACTGGTAGCAGTCTCTCTGAATAAGGCAGGCCATAGGTGATATGATTTTCTGAAATTGCTGCATACAATAATCGCAACCTAAAAATCTGACACTCTGGTTGTACCTCAGTTGATTAATTGATTGACTTGGGTACAATCAGCCTGCCTATACATGGTCTGAATCTTAGCCAGTCCCTGCTGAACTGGCCGAGATCTGAACTGTCTATGGCTGACTTAACTATTAAACCACATCTTCTTTCGGAAAGTGTCTTAGGGGATGAAACACATTAGGGCAGAGCCAACCAGGGACATTGTCACGTCAGCTCAGAAGAGCATCGGTATTGAATGAGCTGTCCTTTTTCTTTTTCCACATTTAGTATATATGCACAGTTTAAAATATCTTTAAGCAAGGAATGCTAAACTATTTGGTTTTCTTTGTCCCGTTCTGTGCACTGAGGGTCTTATATTCTGCCTTGTGAAAAATATTTCAGAGGAGAGAGCTATCCATCATGCCCAAGGCCAACATACAGAGGTTGGGTACTGCATGTGGCTGTTACCATCTTAAGGAAATGAGTAAGTCACCCAGCCTGACTAGTTGAACATTTTGTAGGAACTTTGTAGGAACTTGAGGCCTCGTACACACGACCGAGGAACTCGTCGGAAAAGACACATAGTTTTCCTCGACGAGTTCCTTGTAAGGCTTGTGGAGAAACTTGACAAGCTGTCTTTGCGTACACACAGTCAAGACCAAATCTTCTTGTTCTCAAACTCGGTGACTTCAACACATACAACGGCAGGGGAAGTTCGATTCCACTGGCACAACCCTTGGGGCTGCTTTTGCTAATCTCATGTTACTGCTTGTTAGGTAAAAGTTTGGTAAGAGACATTTGCACTTTTCAGTCTGTTACAGCGTGACAAATGTGCTATCTCCATTATAAATACTACTTTTACATGAAGGTGCGTGGGTTTCTAAGCATACACACACACCAACGTGTTTCTCGTTGGAAAACCAACCCGAAGAGGAACACGACGACTCCCGTCGTCGTGTTCTTGATGGATTCTTGATGGATTCTGCCAAGGAAAACGGTCGTGTGTACGCGGCCTGAGTCTTACTTTCTGGTAAGGAGGCACAGGTGGTGGTGTAAGCACTGGATGTGGTAAAAAGTTGGCAATAGTGTATTCTCATCACTGTGGACTTTCTTGTATGATTACTTTTGGGATTTTGCTTTACATTGACACTTTTATGGTTATTGTAAAAAGTGCAACACTTTTTTTTACATATATGTGTTTTTTTTGTCATTGAGTAGTTTAAATGTCTGAGAGTATTGCTATTAGGTTAAAGCGGGGGTTTACCCAAAAATAAACTTTTTTTACATTAGCTACATCCCTCCAGCATACTGCTAACATCTGCAGTATGCTGTTTTTTTTGTACTTATCGTTATACGAGCTATTGTTTATCCGACTCCGAGCGGGGGATTACTTCCTTGTATAGGCGTTCCTAAGTGAAGAGGCGTTGATTGACGGGCTGCTAAAGCGCGTCACGCCTTCCGGAAATACCCTAAGTGACACTCGGGTGTTTACGGCGCCTGTGCAGTCAGCTCTACAGGCAAGCGCAGGCGCCGTAAACGCCCGAGTGTCTCTTCGGGTATTTTCGGAAGCCGTGACGCGCCTTAGCAGTCGTCAATCAACTCCTCTTCGTTTAGAAACGCCTACTGCCCGCACGATTGCCTGTTCGGAGCCGGATAACAAGGCCTCGTATAACGATAAGTAGCAAAAAAAAAAAAAACAGCATACTGCAAATGTTAGCAGTATGCTGGAGCTAATGTGAAAAAATTCATTTTTGGGTGAACCTCCGCTTTAATCATGGTTTTAAGGATTTATTTTCAAATAATGCTACACTATTTGGTTTTCTTTGTTCCTCTCTTTGCACTGGGGATCTTATATTGTGCCTTGTGATAACTATTGCTGCATGCTGAAGAGAGAGCCATCTGTCCTGGCCAGGCCTGCATGTGGAGGTTAGGTACTGCTTGTGGCTCTTATCATTAAAGTGGAGGCTCACCAAAAATTAATTTTTTCACATTACATGGGGCCTTAGGTCTATGTAGGCCCCTTTTGGGTGAAACTTTTAACCCAGAAAACCGCTTAGATTATGGTCACCTGTTTATGTGCATATACTGGGGCAATTCCATGCAAAGGAAGCATAGGGTGCAGGCACTGAGGCACATGCCTCAACGATGATGTCACACCACAGTTGGTACTGTGTGTATACATTAAATTAAGGGAAATACATACTGTATATAGGAGAGGTATCAGGTCCCCTGTATCACTTGTTGAGGGAGACTTGATTGACCCCTCTGGGGTGGGGTTCCCCTGAATCAGAGCCAATGATGTACAATGGTGAGCAGGCACTACATTTGTCAATGCAATAGAAGAGCTCCACTATGTGGGATTCAGACAAATAGATACACAAATCCATTGTTGTTGTTGGCTTTCCATAAAACACTATAGAATGTACAAATAGAAAAAGGTGTATCACGGCCTATAGAACACCTCCCAGCGCCTATCAGAAAACACTAGCAAAAAACTGCATATATAGAAAATATAAACCAGAGAACGTTACATACTAAATTGGTTGGCTGGAAAGCAAGACCAATAAAGAAAAAGCAGCTATTTAAAATACAGACAGATATATAAAATAATGGTACATAGACTAAACATAATATTAAAATGTCAAAATAGTACAGAAACCATAAACAGCGCTGGTGATAGTAATCCGGTGTAGATCCTAAAAGGAAAGGTATCACCTCTACACTGCAGTGCAATAATAGTGACAGAGTGTAAAATGGGAGAAGAAAATAATAATAATAATAAGTCCGTTGATAGTTGATTTTAAAGATAGGATAGCAAGCACCTTCCACCTATATTCTTGATCACCACGTGGGACTATAAATCCCCCTCTGGGGTACGCACTCACCGAAAACCCCTGGGGGTAAAGCAGTATATGGATATCCACAGATAATATCACTCTTCACATTAGAAGGGATCCGGTCACATGTCTACGGGTCTCCAGATAGTACAAAAAACACAGGAAAGGGCATATAGCGTAATTCCGTTTTAATGAAGCTCACAAGAGAACCCACATATACAACCCTTCAAACAATGCACGTACATTAAAAGATAAAATAAGCGCCTATAATCACCCTCTCCAGCAAGAGAGACGAACCGTGCTGTCACAATCGATGAGCCGACTTCCAGCTCCTCCCGGTTTCAGACGCGGCTCAGGTGGAGCGCACGTGTCACTTTCTGGCGTCGTTGAGGCCAATCCCTGACGCGTTTCGTCATAGGACTTCGACAGAGGGAGTCTGTCGAAGTCCTATGACGAAACGCGTCAGGGATTGGCCTCAACGACGCCAGGAAGTGACACGTGCGCTCCACCTGAGCCGCGTCTGAAACCGGGAGGAGCTGGAAGTCGGCTCATCCATTGTGACAGCACGGTTCGTCTCTCTTGCTGGAGAGGGTGATTATAGGCGCTTATTTTATCTTTTAATGTACGTGCATTGTTTGAAGGGTTGTATATGTGGGTTCTCTTGTGAGCTTCATTAAAACGGAATTACGCTATATGCCCTTTCCTGTGTTTTTTGTACTATCTGGAGACCCGTAGACATGTGACCGGATCCCTTCTAATGTGAAGAGTGATATTATCTGTGGATATCCATATACTGCTTTACCCCCAGGGGTTTTCGGTGAGTGCGTACCCCAGAGGGGGATTTATAGTCCCACGTGGTGATCAAGAATATAGGTGGAAGGTGCTTGCTATCCTATCTTTAAAATCAACTATCAACGGACTTATTATTATTATTATTTTCTTCTCCCATTTTACACTCTGTCACTATTATTGCACTGCAGTGTAGAGGTGATACCTTTCCTTTTAGGATCTACACTGGATTACTATAGAATGTACGCCTCACTACTCAAACAAAGCTCAACAAAGCTTATCTCAGGCCCAAGTAAAGTCAGGAGCATTAAGGCTAATTCCAAAATATGGCTGTATTCCCAGAGCGGTAAAACATGTATTTCATTTTAGGTTTAATAATTCTGGGGACAGCATCTAATAGGGAAGTTTTAATATATAGTGTATGTAGATTATGTACATATAAGTGTATGTAGATTATGTCCTGATCTCTGGTGTATCATATGGCTGAGTAAACCTGTAAACCCCATAGTGGCAGCCTAAGACTGTTATCATATCATTGATTTGTATAAGTGTTTATTGTAAAACCTTGGTTATGTGTTAGAGGATAAAAGTTAAGGGTTAGAATTTTTGGGAGTGCAATGATTAGACCAATGACGAAATTGGATACATTTGGTAAAAATGGACACCAAAGTGTTTTTATTTAATATCAATATACTCTATATTGTCAAAAGTATTGGGACACCTGCCTTTACATGCACATGAACTTAAATGGCATCCCAGTCTTAGTTCGTAGGGTTTGATATTGAATTGGCCCTTCCTTTGCAGCTATAACAGCTTCAACTCTTCTGGGAAGGCTGTCCACAAGGTTTAGTGTGGCTAGAATGTTTGACCATTCTTCCAGAAGTGTATTTGCGAGGTCAGGCACTGATGTTGGATGAGAAGATCTGGCTCACTGTCTCTATTCTAATTGATCTTAAAGGTGTTCTATCGGGTTGTGGCCAGAACTTAGTGCAGGCCAGTCAAGTTCCTCCACCCCAAACTTGCTCATCCATGTCTTTATGGACCTTGCTTTGTGCACTGGCCCAAATCATTTGGTGGAGGGGGGTTTTGGTGTGGGGTTGTTTTTCAGGGGTTGGGCTTGTCCCCTTTAGTTACAGTGAAGAGAACACTTAAGGCATCAGAAATTGATACTTTGCTTTAGATACTTTGTCCCTTTGGAAATAAATTAGGATAATTATACCAATATAGCATGGGTAAATAAAAAATATAGAATTTTTAAATAATCTTACTTGCTGATGTTTGGTAGAAATGCACATCTGCATTTCATCCACTTTCTCCTGTTTTAAGCATGTGTCTGTCAGTTGTTTTCAGAGATATTTGGCAGGCAAAGAGTTGCTGATATGTCGCCACCTTACAGCCTAAATCCTGTAAATGCTGTGCTACTGCAACACAACCATGTGTGTTGCAAGAAGTTGTGGGGCAGTTGTAGAGCTGCCATATTCCCTTGCAGTGGGCGCAGCTGAACATGGCTGGGGTTTAATTCTTGCCGTGGCCACAAAGTAAAGAGTTGTGACAGCGACAAGTGTGCAGCCCCATCAACTGCCTTTGTAAACTTAAAGGGATTGTAAAGGTTTGTTTTTTTATTTTCTAAATAGGTGCCATTAAGCTAGTGCAATGTTGGCTCACTTACCTTTTCCTTTGATTTCTCTTCTAAAAAAAATGTTTTTCTTCGTCTGAATTTCTCACTTCCTGTTTCTCCTCAGTAAGCTTGCCCCCCTCATCCGAGCCGTTCTGGCTGGGGGTTAGTCAGCCAGAAGAGCTTACTGAGGCAGAACAGGAAGTGAGTAATGTAGACAAAGAAAACAAAGACAAAAAAAAACATTAAGAAGGGAAATTGAAGGAAAACGTTAGTGAAACAAAAAATGCACTAGCTTAGAGGAACCTGATAAGAAAATAAAAAACAAACCTTTACAACCCCTTTAAAGGGGAGTAATTTAGAGGTGGTACCACTCCACAGTTACAGAGCACCCAGTGCAGTGCACCAGGGAACTGCAAGAGGTATGAGGGTGCACGCAAACACAGCAGTGCTGTGAAATGGTCATAGGTGCTAGTAAAAGGCCTGAGTTTGAGGCCTGAGCAGTGGTGCTGCAAGAGTGAGGTAGGAGGCTGTGGTCATTTTTCTTTATACATGAAGTAATTGTGAAAACCCCTAAGGGGGTGGTGGTTGTGTATATACCACTGTATATATATATATATATATATATATATACACACATATATATATATATATATATATATATATATATATATATATATATATAATTCTTCCTATCAGAATTAATCTGTAATTAATGATCTTGCTGAACCCTTTAAAACAAACACTTCTTAGCAATTAAGATTATTGATACTTTTCCCAGAACTTATCTTGTTTAGAATAACATTGAAGGTACTGTAATGTGATTTTATGTCTTTTGTCAGGTGTGCTTATCTGTGAAAAATCAATGGCTTGTTTAATATAAGAACACTGTGGATTGTTCTTGGAAGTCAGGGACACAGAGGCCCAGTGAAGACAAAAGGGAGAACTTCAAAAGCGTACTCTATAAGAAAATTAGATCAAGTACACAACATCAGAACTGATTATAATGTCCAACATCAGTTCTTTAGATACTATGGCCCAGATTCATGTACATCTGCGCATTATTGGACCGGCGTAGCGCACCGCCTTTACGTTAGACAAATGCACTTCCTTTGCAAAAGTACATCCCTTTGTATCCCTCCCTCTACAGCAAGGTGCTTTTGTTTGTTTGTGACGTGTCTTTGAGATATTTGGGGACTGTTTTGCAGAGTGATTTTTGTCTTTTATGGGTTTTCTTTGTTGTTATTTTGTTTAAATTATATTTTTGCTGGGCATTTTTTTTTTTTGCTCGTCATTTATTTTATTTTTTTGGTTCTGTTTGTGTATGATTTTGGAATGTGGGGGTGATATTCCTGCGGGAAAAGGGGTGTCACCCTCATTTGTGGTGGAGAAGTGATCCCCAGGTCTGTGTGAATGGTGTATGAATGTACAGTGACATAATTGGAGCCGTGGCATGGCGTTGCAGCTCACAAGTCCTGCATGGTGGACTGGTGCCAATCCAATGTGATGAGGATGTGGTGTGTGTGTGTGCTAGGGACCACAGTGGTGTGCATGCATGCATTCTCATTGTGCCATGATTAATGTGTGTGTTTAACGTGCAAAGATGCATAATGTGAGCTGGCATGAGATGGGGTCATGAGATGGGGTACCAGTGCATATGCAGAGTCACCTTGAAGGGAAAAGACAGGAGGATGTTAGTCATGCATGTGCCACTTGTGAGGTGTGCATCACGGGAGGTTATAGTCATGCCTGCCACCCATGTCACTCACCAACCAGCCAGCTGTCCCCATACATGTTCTGTTCGAAATCTGTGGGGATGGGGCTCTGATTGTATATGTAGCTGTCATGGGTGTCATGGGTGGTGCCATGTGTTGGGCTGCTGATGTCCTCCTGCAAGGTTGTGGTAATTCCAGGATGGCATGAGGGGTGAATCTGAAGATGCGAGACACCTCAGAATCACTCATGCCAAAGATGTCTATGCGTGTGTGATATATCAAGTGAAGAGTGAGGGGCTTGTATCAGATAAGAATATTGTATTAGATTAGATTAAATTGTAAATTTTATATAAGCAAATAAAAATAAAACATCTCCCGTGCCCTCCTTAGTGCCATCCTCCGTGCCCTCCTCCTTCTTTGTTCATCTAAAGTCAGTAGTATAGCTATGCGCGACGATGCCCCTGGCATGTTGGCATACAGGTTGTTGAGCAACACGTGTGACTGCTGAACTCCTCACTAACAGTGTTGCTTTATCTGACAATTAGACTTTTTTTCTTTTTTTAGACCAGCTTTTATCAGCTGTAATTTTAGACAGGACATTTTGCTGTTGCGCACACTGCGTCGCCTGCGCTGCCCCAACGTTGTTTTGTGGATCCCCTGTAAGTCCCTCATTAGCATATTTGACTAGCAAATCAATGGTGTGTCTATCGCACTTTTGCGCGGACGGATGCGCCAGTCTAACGAAATTACGTCGGACAAAAAAAAGACGATTTTTTGCGTATCTCGTTCTGGGGATGCCGCGCAACGAAACACACGCGCACATTTAGACTTACGCACGCGCATCTCCTGTTGCGCAGGCGTAATCGCTCTGTGAATCTGGGCCTTTGTCCCTTTGGAAATAAATTAGGAAAATTATATATTTTTTACCCTAAAACATGAAGCCATTACAGGTATAAGCTTGCTAGTGTTTTAGCAAGGCTCATTACATAATCTTACTATGCATTTCATTTACTTTATTCTAATTGTCACACATGTGGCTGTCAGTGAAAATTACCTATAAAAAGTGATCAATGATCTGATCGCTTTTTCAGAGATATTTGGCAGGCGGGTAGGTGGTGATGGTCCACCTCACAGCCTAAGCCCAGTAAATGCTGTGCCCCTGCACCACCACCACGTGTGTTGCAAGGGGCTGTGGGCCAGTTGTAGAGTTTCCCTACTCCCTTGCAGTGGGCGCAACTGAACATGGTAGGGGTTAAATTCTTGCCGTGGCCAAGTAAAGTGTTGTGACAGTGACAAGTGTACACCCCCATGAACTGCCTTTCAACTTAAGGGGGAGCAGTTTGGAGGTGGTACCTCTACTCCCCTGCCACCAGCATCAAATCATAAATATTAATAAGCCCTTAGAGGGCAGGTTTTTCTCCAAAGACACATGATCAGTTGCAGAGTTACAGCTGGTGAAAGCAGTTAACAAATATCAAGAGGAAGAGATTAAATTTATTTGGATATATGGAAAATCAAAGCACAGGTTTGCTTTAAATTAAAGGTATCACAATGACTGATAGCTGTTTTGCATATATGTATGCTTATTACTTAACTTGCCAATGAGTTTGTAATTTTGGACAGTCATTCTGATTCACACGCCATTGAGGAGGCCAGAGCTGACACAGGAAGCTGATTATCTCAGCCAGGAAAGGTTAATTGCTTAATCAGGAACTACATGTGTCAGCTGCCTAATTGTGCAGAGTGAAATATATGTGTACATCAAAAGATTGTCTGTACAGAGTCACAAATCCCTAAACAAGAATACAACCAACATATGCAGTATAACACAAATACACACACACACACACACTGTATATATACTATATATATATATATATATATATATACAGAATGTGCATTAATGTTAATTCAGTAGTAACAATATAATATTGCAAACCCTACCAGGGTTTCACCCAAAGTGGTGAGGTCTCACAACATGACAGCCAGGAGAATGAATCTAACAAATGGCATCTCTTACATGCAGAATGTCAACATGATGTATGGAGCTTTCACACTTATAGTGTATGTTTGTCAATGAAATGGCAAAACTATGCTCCAGCTGTATATCTTCACTACATAATGTCTTTCATGTTCAAGAAAGCTCAGAATATTTCATTTCAAATTAAAATATTTTCTTATTTCAAGGCTAGCATATGAGCTCAACAGTCTTCAAAAGTCAATTAAATGGAGAACTTTGGACTACGGTCAACTGAAATGACAAAACAGGGCCGATTACTCACTAGGCGTCCTTCACATCAGCAGAGCTTGAAATGCCCATCATAGACTAGTATTAACACGACAATGTATGAGTTTTTCAAGCATGTTTAACATAATGTGTAATACTTTAGTTGCATTTCATAAAAATTTTGTCAAATATGAGTTGTGAAAATTCCCGTTAGTCCTTGTGACAAGCATTTTCAAGCACTATACAAGCTCATTGTGGGACTAAAATGATCAGTAAAAAAGGCTTCAATATGCTAAAAAAAAATCAGTATAAAAGAGACTTTTAAGATGTTCTGAGTACAATGAACTTTAACAGGTATATCACTCCAAACGAAGGGAAAAAATGGACAGTGGTAGGGGCTCAAAATATAAACCTATGTACTGAATTCAGTGGTCAGAAATATATAAGGTACAGGTTGCAAGTGTTTGGAGTATGTAAGGTAAATAGTGCAGGGGACAAGTGTATATAATGTTCGGGGTGAAGTGGTCTGATGTATGTACAGAGTGTAGTGGTCAGTTTTATGAATGGTACACAGTCCAAAAGTCAGAACTATATACAGCCCAATACCGCAATTATTTATTCTCCTGATATGAAAGCATGAGGTTGTTGGTGGTGAGGGGGGTTTGGTAGTCTCATTATGAAACAAAGCACAAGGCATGCCCTGAATGCTTTGGGATAGTATTGGACTCCCTCACCACCCCTTGCCCTTTCCCCAATGTTAAAAGGCATGTGGCTCAGTCTGGTTCAGGAGGAGGGGTGCACCCTCACTCGCCTCCCATTATGCATGCCTGTAAAAGGGCCTGATTTGAATTTAAAAGGGGAACCACACACCATTTTTCTTTTTTTATGTCACTTGTAACCCCTTTGTGCCTGAGGGTAAAACAAATCATAATGCCCAATTTTGCAATTTTGACATGTGTCAGTATCCCAACTACTCTATGCATCCAAGTGGATTATACTTTGTTTTTTCATGACAAATTGACCTTGCATTGGGTGGTAAATGCTAATGGATATCTCCAGATTTATTTTATTATTATTATCAAATGAAAAATGGTCCAAAATAGTAAATAAAAAAAATGAACTGCATTTTTCTTGCTACTAGCATAACCTACCACCGAACAACCCAACATAAATGCTCCTGCTCTTGACAATTTCAGCAATACCACATATGTGTATGTTAGTTATTGTTTGTAGCAGTAATACAGCCCAGAAACAATAGTGTGCATTTTGTTTTTAACCCTACCTAGAACACACTGACACTAACTGACATTGATACTAATTAAATAAAATAAAAATCCTGTCCAAAAAAAATGACCCTGACCTTAACCCAAACACTAACCCTGGCAGTGATCTAGATTATTATATATACAGTAATTGTTTGTTTCTTCACAAACTTTGTGTTTCTATCTCTGCAAGGGCAAAGAATGATACAATTTAACTTCCTCGTCCAATTACAGAGACAGAAAACACAGGGATGGGCTTCACAGTGACTGATCACTGTTATAGCCAATCAGAGGATATCACAGCAATCAGGTGACCCAGATCCTGATTGTTAGAACGGGGCCTGGGGCTCTTGGTGAGACCCCTGTCTCTGTGTTGGGAGCGTGCTGTGCAGTGCGCTCCCAACACAAAGGGAGATATGCAAAAATGTGGCCCCACAGACAAAAGCCCAGTCCAGTGGGGTTGCATATTTGCATATAGTCCGTGTGAAGGGGTTAAAGTGCTACAGTATTTAAAACTGTTCTGTAACAGCACTTCTAGGCATCCCTCAAGCATATTATTAAGGGATTGATGTATTTTCAAAGTTGCCCTTCTAAATGGTATTTTATTCAAAAAAGTATTGGTACATTTTCTCCATAGAAGTGCCCAGCCCCAATTCCCTTTTTTTAAAAAAAAACATATCCTTTAGCCTTTTAGCTTTGAAAAGAATAGGGCAAAAAGATAATTTAGCATCCCACAGACTTATGAGACTACCCACTCGGTTTGGCGAAACCCAGACCAAACCAAAAATGAAAAGGTTGGCTCATCCGTACTTATTGTGAGAAGAAAAGTAAGTGGGACTAGAAGTGTTGAAGTTTTAACCTCCAGGAAAAACATACATGCATGTATGTTTTTTTCTGGGGTTAAGACTTCAAACACATTGAAAGTCCTACTTACCTTTTCTTTCTATTCATTCGTTTACTTTGCAGAAATTGGCTCCCTGTTCAGACCACTGCAGCTTTGTCATGCTGAGGAAAAAAAAATGGACAGACACAGGTGACTAAATACATTTGCAAACATGTATCTATCAGTTAGCAACTGGGGGATACTTATAACTAGTGTTGCTCACGAATATTCGTATTGCGAATATTCGGCTCGAATATGGCATATTCGAGTATTCGCGATATATTCCGAATTTCGCGGTGAATATTCGCTATTTCAAATATTCGTATTTTTTCAATTTTTTTTTAGAACAGATCACATCCTAGAGATCCCCATCGACGTCTAAAAGCATTGCTGGTATGATTAGAGACCTTGGGCCGAGTAGCTGCAGCGATCATTTTATATTGCCGAAAAATCGCAATGCGATTATTCGGCAATAGCGATATCGCGCGATTATTTTCGAGAAATTCGCAATATTGTTTTTAGCTAACATAACACATATATTCGATTTCAGAGTGTTACTGTCGAAATTCCGCAATCAATTTCTCATTCGCATTTTTGCGAAATTACGATAAAATATCAAGAATATTCTGAGCCAATCAGAGTGCTCCTTCCGCATTTGCCGAATATTCTCAATTATTTTGTATTGTAATATATCACGAATATTCTGAGCCAATCAGAGTGCTCCTTCCGCATTTGCCGAATATTCGCAATTATTTTGTATTGTAATATATCACGAATATTCTGAGCCAATCAGAGTGCTCCATTCCGCATTTCTCGAAATTTCGCAATTATTTTGTATTATAAAATATCACGAATATTCTGAGCCAATCAGAGTGCTCCTTCTGCATTTGCCGAATATTCGCAATTATTTTGTATTGTAATATATCACGAATATTCTGAGCCAATCGGAGTGCTCCATTCCGCATTTCTCGAAATTTCGCAATTATTTTGTATTATAAAATATCACGAATATTCTGAGCCAATCAGAGTGCTCCTTCCGCATTTCTCGAAATTTCATTCGCATTCGCATTCGCAATAGCGAAATTTCGCAATCATTTCATTTCCAAAAAATATCGCAAATATTCGCATTTAACGAATATATCTCGAATATTCGACTATATATTCGAGATATATCGCGGAATCGAATATGGCATATTCTGCTCAACACTACTTATAACATAAACTACTGTATTTTTTATTGCAGAAACAGGAAACTTATTTCTGAAACTGCATAATGGTCATCTTATGTAGCCATTTAATTATAATTAACATCCAGTACTAAAAATGACAATACTTTTTAGTTTAAAAAAATAAAATATTGTATTCAACATACCTACAGATGATTTAGGATTATACTTATACTTGTAATTTGTAATTCATCCCTGCTATGAATCTACCCTATAGTAGCCTTCCATTTTACTGTGTTTTTTGAACAGTTGAAATGCTTTAGTCTTATTATTTAAACAGATGTAACTTTGGCTGAAGACATTACACAGATTTTTACAATATGTACGTTAACCTTACAAGCCCCAAAGTGCAATCATAAGTCATTTCAAAGTTCTAATGGTTTTTAATTGGTCAAGTCTGCTAGTTCTCATTACACAGTACAAAACAGATAACTGTTGATGTTGCTGTAGCCTACACCAAAGACAAAGATTGGGATAAAAGTATATTTTTATAAAAAAAAAAAATTTTTTTTACAGTCATTTGAATAAAGGCAAATTTAGAGATAACTCTTGAAATGTATCACATACAGTACATTTAATAATCTAGAACAGGGGTCTCCAAACTTTTCAAACAAAAGGGCCACGTTATTGTCCTTCAGACTTTAGGAGGACCGGATTGTGGACAGCAGGGTCAGTGAGAATAAGAATGGCCTCCGGGTTGGTGGTCAATAGGAGGAGGATTCTCCCTATTAGTAGGAGGAATAGTATTCCATCATTGATATTGGTAAAAGATATAGGGCCAGATTCACAGAGCGATTACGCCGGCGTAACAGGAGATGCGCGGCGTAAGTCTAAATTTGCGCATGCGTTTCGATGCTCCGCATCCCCACAACGAGATACGCAAGAAATCTACTTTTTTTTGTCCAGTGTAATTTCGATGGACAGGCGCATCCGTCCGCGCAAAACTGCGCTAGACACACCATTGATTTGCTATTCAAATATGCTAATGAGGGAGTTACGGGGATCCACAAAAGAACGTTGTTGCAGTGCAGGCTACGCGCTGTGCGCAACAGCTGCACGGCCTGTCTAAAATTAGACCATATAAAAGGTGGTATAAAATTAGACAATTCGTCTACATGTCAGAGAAAGCAACACTGTTAGTGAGGAGCTGAGCAGTCACACTTGCTGCCCAACAAACTGTATGCCAACATGCCAGTGGCATCCATGCTCATAGCTATACTACTGACTTTAGATGAGCAAAGAAGGAGGAGGGCACGGAGGAGGGCATGGAGGAGGGCATGGAGGAGGGCACGGGAGAGGTTGTTTTTTTTTGCCAAAAAAAATTTCATTGCTTTTATAAACATTTTTACAAAAAAAATACATACATATATACATCAATACATAACATACATACAGATTACAAACACGGTCTCACTATCTTTCAATAGCCCTTTAAAACCTTGATGGATATAATAATCTAATATGATACAAGCCCCTCACTCTTCACTTGATATATCACACACGCATAGACATCTTTGGCATGAGTGATTCTGAGGTGTCTCGCATCTTCAGATTCACCCCTCATGCCATCCTGGAATTAACCACAACCCTGCAGGAGCCCAACACCAGCCCAACACATGACACCACCCATGACACCCATGACAGCTACATATACAATCCTAGCCCCATCCCCACAGATTTCGAACAGAACATGTACATGTATGAACATGTATGGGGACAGCTGGCTGGTTGGTGAGTGACATGGGTGGCAGGCATGACTGCCCCCCCCCATGATGCTGAAATCACAAGGGGCACATGCACTACTAACATCCTCCTGTCTTATCCCTTCAGGGTGACTCTGCATATGCACTGGGATCCCATCTCATGACTCCTATACAGAACCCCCCCATGATACCCTGTTATATTCCCCAAACTTTGTATGCCAGATCATTGGTGCATGTTGCATGCTGCACAACTTCGCAGTAAGAAAGGGCCTGCAGGAGCCAGCTCACATTAGGCATCTTTGCACGTTAAACACACACATTAATCATGGCACAATGAGAATGCATGCATGCACACCGCTGTGGTCCCTAGCACAGACACATCACATCCTCATCACATTGGATTGGCACAAGCCCACCATGCAGGACTTGTGAGCAGCAACACCATGCCACGGCTCCAATTATGTCACTGTACATTCATACACCATTCACACGGACCTGGGGATCACTTCTCCACCACAAATGAGGGTGACACCCCTTTTCCGGCAGGAATGTCACCCCCACATTCCAAAATCATTCACAAACAGAACCCAAAAAATAAATAAAAAATTGACCAGCAAAAATAAAAAATGCCCAGCAAAAATCTAATTTAAAAAAAATAACAACAAAGAAGACACATAAAAGACAAAAATCACTCTGCAAAACAGTCTCCAAATATCTCAAAGACACGTCACAAACAAACAAACAAACGCTAATAAACAACAGAACAAAAGCACCTTGCTGTATAGGAAGGGATACAAAGGGATGTACTTTTGCAAGGGAAGTGCGTTTATGCTGTCTGCGTAATTTACTAAGTTGCCCGGGTCCACTTCCAATTTCACTGATTGTTACGTAAATAGATACCAAACATGTCATGCTTTAAAATTGCACACTGTGCAACGGCAACAAAAAACACAGATGTTATTATACATAGGCGATGATTTAAAAGCCTTTACAGGTTATTAATTTAGATTTACAGAGGTGGTTTAGTGCTAGAATTACTGTTCAGTAATAAACAGTATACACGCTGTTTGCGTGTGCATGGGACTGATTCTAGCTTTCCCTTTTTGCGTGCTAGCACGGGGGACAGGGGCACTTTAAAAATGTTTATTCAACTGCTTGCCGACCAGCCGCCGCAGTTTACGGTGGCAGGTCGGCTCTGCTGGGTGAGATCACGTAGATATACATCATCTCGCCGAGCAGCCCCCCGCTCGCCCCTGATGGCAAAGTCGCATCACCGCCGGGCACCCGCGATCGCTCGTTACAGAGCGAGAACCGGGAGCTGTGTGACAGCTCCAGGCCCTGTCAGGGGGGGAAATGACCTATCGTCTGTTCATACAATGTATGAACAGCGATTTGTCATTTCCCCATGTCAATCCACCCCCCCTTCAGTTAGAACACACTCAGGGAACATGAATAACCCCTTCCTCGCCCCCTAGTGTTAACTCCTTCACTGCCAGTGGCATTTTTATAGTAATCAATGCATTTTTATAGCACTGATCGCTATAAAAATGGTCCCAAAAATGTGTCAAAAGTGTCTGAAATGTCCGCCATAATGTCGCAGTACCGATAAAAATCGCTGATCGCCACCATTACTGGTAATAAAAATGCCATATTTTGCCCTATTTTGTAAATAATATAACTTTTGCGCAAACCAATCAATAAAGGCTTATTGCTTTTTTTTTTTACGAAAAATATGTAGACGAATAAGAATCGGCCTAAACTGAGAGAAAAAAAAAAATTATATATATTTTTGGGGGATATTTATTATAGCAAAAAGTAAAAAGTAAAAAGTAAAAATATTATTTTTTTTCAAAATTGTCGCTCTATTTTTGTTTATAGCGCAAAAACTAAAAACCGCAGAGGTGATCAAATACCACCACAAGAAAGCTTTATTTGTGGGAAAAAAGGACGCCAATTTTGTTTGGGAGCCACGTCCCACGACCGCGCAATTCTCAGTTAAAGCGACGCAGTGCCGAATCGCAAAAAGTAGCCTGGTCTTTGACCAGCAATATGGTCCGGGGGTTAAGTGGTTAAACTGTCAGATGTATATAATAGAGATAAGGCCAGATGTCATGCATCTCATTGGACTTAACTCATAGTGTGCCTTCACTTGTTATAGGTGCTGAATTTCTGGTATTCATCTTTAAATTATAGTCCGATAATTTCATTGACTGGAGTAAGTGAGAGGCAGAAGAAATAATGCAGAGCATAATGATACACTTATTTTCACGTAATACTTTTTGTCATTGCATAGTTACATAATTCATAAGGTTAAAAAAAGACGGTCTAGTCAGTTCAATCTATGTGGGTGTGATTTTTATTCTCTAACAATTCTCATACAGTAGCCTGGTAAATTTTTGAAGTCGTTGAATCTCTCAGATACAGTAGTACCAGTTCCTGGGGGACAGAGTTCCACATGTTTACTGCTCTAACAGAATCATTTTAGCAATCTAACCTGTAACCTCCTTTCTTCTAACTTCAGTTCACGGCTGCATGTTATCTTTAGGGACCTTGGAGTAAACAGTTTATCACAATCAATGGAGTCACCTTTGATTGTAATCAGTTCTCCTCTTAGGAACCTCTTCTCCAGATTGAATAGCTGTAACCTATGTACTTGATTCTCATAGCTGAGGTCCTCCACCCTCCTTATGTATTTTGTTGCCCTTCACTTAACTTTCCAATTCAACATCTTTCCTGAAGATTAGTTAACCAAAACTCAACTACATACTCAAGATAAGGCCAAACCAGTGTTGTAATGGGGAAGAAGTATTTATTTATCTTGGGAATGCATGCCCTTTTTAATGCATGACAGTATTGTGCTAGCTTTGTTAGCTGTAGACTGTCATTGCATTCTATTGCTAAGTCTTTGATCTACAAACACCCCTAGATCCTTCTCTATCACTAATTCTCCCAGGGGAGGCCCTTATGATGTGTATTTTGCATTTGTTTGTTGGCACTTAAGAGCATAAATTTACATTTCTCAATATTGAACCTCATCTGCCATGTAGCTGCCAAACCCCCTATTTTGGTAAGGTTTGGTAAGGTCTTACTGTAGTAATGCGACTATGAAGTATTCCCTAGATAATTTAGTATCAACTATTGATTCCAACCACTTTATGAATAATAAACAAACTAAAAGTGGTAGTAAACCAACTTTTTCATCTTTTACCTTACAGGCTTACTTGTAGGTACTATGAATATCTCCTTATATAAGGGGAACATCTTCGGTATATGATCTTAAATGTGTTGCCACCACCCCTGGTAGACAAAGAAAAAGAGTTCGAGGGATCCCCCGAAGTGGGGCTTTGAAGGCAACAAGAATTTATAATGTTTTATACAAAATATATGATTTTATTTATAAATAACAAGGTATCAAAAAACACAAAAGTTAAAAGAAACAATGAATATACAACTTACAACTACAACTTTAAATTGCATTGTTTACTGTGGAAATGACAGTTGCAGTTTGGGAGTTAACCACAGGTGGCGCTGTAGGGGATGTGTGACCTATGTGTTGTGTTTACAACTGTAGGGGGGTGTGGCTGTAGGTGTGACGTCATCGATCGCGTCCCCCTAATACAGGGATGACGCGATCGATGCTACAGCCACAGAGAAGCACGGGGAAGCCGTGTGTACACACGGCTCTCCCCGTTCTTCCGCTTCAGGGACGGATCGCCGCACTGCAGCGGCAAACGGGTCCGCGAATCCCGCGGTCCCGGTCCTGGAGCTTCGGACCCGGTCGCGGGCGCGCGCCCGCGGGCGCGCGCCCGCGGCCCACTGCTGGGTACTAAAATCAACGTATATATACGTTGATGTGCCCAGCCGTGCCATTCTGCCGACGTAAATGTGCAGTAGGCGGTCCTTAAGTGGTTAAAATGTGAGCGCATCTTGCTGGATCCTGGCATAACAAAAATGTGCATTTTTACCATTTGTAATGAGGGTCAAACTTTAAGGTGGACATTCACCCTTATAACGGAGTTCCACCCATTTAAAAGTCAGCAGCTACAAAAAGTGTATCTTTTGACTTTTAATAAACAGACATTCACCTGTCCCACCGTGCATTGATGCAGCCGCCAGAAGCCTCGCTTCTCTCCCCCTCCTCTCTGTGGCCTGGCATTGCAAGTGTGGGCGCCCGGCTCTGGCTGCGCATTATAAGTGGCCGGGCAATCTTCTGGGACCTGTGATGTGTCCGAGAAGATTGCAGGGAGGGAGGGTGGAGAGGTGAAGTTCCCTCTGGCGCGACAGCACCAGGAGAAGAAATGGGAGCTGGGTACCTGTTGAAACTAGGTACCTGCTCCCCCCCAAAAGAATTACATGCCAAATGTGGCATGTTAGGGGGGTCTCGTGTACTTAAAGTGGAAGTTCCATTTTTGGTTGGAACTCTGCTTTGGGGGGAAGTTAGCTGTTTCACTTAAGGGGACAGTAGCAGTTATTCATCACTGAGTCTTAGGCGGCGTACACACGATCGGACATATCCGATGAAAACGGTCCGCAGACCATTTCCATCGGATATGTCCGATCGGGAGTTTGATCCGATGGCGTGTACACACCATCGGATCAAATTCCCCGCCGCCGGACGGCGCGGTGACGTGGCGGTGACGTTGACGCCGCCGCGTCACCGCCACGTCACCGCACCAGGAAGTAAAACACTTCCGCGCATGCGCCGAATCCATTCGGCAGCGGTGCGGCGGCGGTGGGGGCCGACATGTCTGCTGGTAAGTGTACTAACCAGCAGACATGTCGGGCGGACAGATTCCCACCGGATAGATTTCAAAGCTTGCTTTGAAATCTGTCGGGTGGAGAAATCTGTCCGCTAGCCCATACACACGAGCGGAGATGTCTGCTGAAACGGTCCATCGGACCGTTTTCAGCGGACATATCCCCTCGTGTGTACGCCGCCTTAGACATCTTAGATTTTTGTTTATTTTTTTACACAAGACTTTCTTGATTTTACACCATTATAGCACATCATTTATTTCACATTTGGTTTATAGAACCTATCAATATATCTCTGTTTGTTTTAATATTTACATATTTATGTATTCAAATGTATACTTTTTTTTATATATTTTGTGTTATTATATTGAATTGAGAGCTTACTAAGCGTCTTGAGAGCAGCACCAATCAAAACCCATACCAGGATAATTTTGTCACATTGTGCTAACAGCCTATTATTATTTTGGGTTGTTGCAATAAATTATTTCTACACAGGATATCAAGATAGTATGGCCTTATATTACTTTTAATACTTTAAAGCCATTTTATTCTTCGGATTCTATTTCAGGCGGTAAGCATACACACACTTATCTTGGTAACCAATTGTTAACCAAATTGGTAACCAAATTGAACATATTGCTCTTCTTGGTTATTGCTACACATCAGCTAAGTCCCCAAACACAATTTACAACAATGTAACAGCGTGTTAACATTTAGAGTAATCTGATTTATCTTTCAAATATTGGTAATTACGGAGTATGATATTATTGAAAACTATTAAATTCCAACCTCAGACCTAATAAATTGTGCGTGTGCATTTCTAATGAATCCTTAGGTATGTATAACATTGTCAATGGATGTTATAATAGTGGTCAGATATGTAAGCAATGTCAGAATCTGACAATGTTTTGGCCACTATTTTCTTTCTAAAAGCACGTGTGCATGAATGAGACAATCGTTCGTATTTAGAAAGTGGTGGAAAGACAAACAATGTAGAGAGAGAAAAACTCTCAAGCCCAGTACACACGATCGGTTTGTCCACTGAAAACCATTATTTCCATTGGTGTAAGAAAATAGAACATGTTTTAAAATTTTCCTATGGATTTAAAAATGATAGAAAAATCCGATCGTCTGTATGGAACTCCATCGGTCAAAAATCCATGCATGCTCAGAATCAAGTTGACGCATGCTTTGAAGCATTGAACTTCATTTTTTTTCGGCTCGTCGTAGTGTTTTTTGTCACCACGTTTGGACACAATCTGATTTTTGACTGATGGTGTTCAGGTAAGACTGATGAAAGTCAGCTTCATCTGATATCCGATGAAAAAACCTATTGGATTAGATTCC
The DNA here is from genome assembly GCA_029574335.1 of Rana kukunoris. Taxonomy (NCBI): domain Eukaryota; kingdom Metazoa; phylum Chordata; class Amphibia; order Anura; family Ranidae; genus Rana; species Rana kukunoris. The sequence continues at coordinate 85,804,071 of CM056058.1, read as the reverse complement.
ATCAGATATCCGATCGTGTGTACAGGGCTTTAGAGGAATCAATAGGTAATCATATGAGATTTCTAACATTTCCATTTACTTTGTCCACAATGATGCTTCATTTGGGTATGTCTGATGCTGTCCAAAACTATCTGAACTAGACAATGATCATTACACCCTCAAAAATAAATGACTCTCCTCTACCAGTCAAGGAGCTTCATTAAAATTATATATATGTTAGTGTGCCATTGATGTCAACTAACTGGGCCATACTGCTGCAAACGGTTTACCGCTTGCTGTCCGCTGCACGCAGATATACATCTGCAGCATAGCACAGGCAGGCAGAAGGACGTATATATATACGTCCCCTTTAAGAAGCGGTTGTTGCAGGCGCGATCTTTGTGACTGCGATCGTCTCATGGAGACTTAGAATGGGGAGATGTTAGTGTAAACACAACATCTCCCTGTTCTGCCAAGTTGACACTGTCACTGACCGTGTTCCCTGTCATCGAGTACACGATCAGTGATGTGTCACAGCAAGCCACGGCCCCCTACAGTAAGAATCACACCTTAGGGTACACTTAACCCCTACAGTGCCACCTAGTGGTTAACCCCTTCACTGCCAGTGTTATTTTCACATTGCATATTTATAGCACTGATCACTGTAAAAATGACAATGGTCCCAAAAACATGTCAAAAGTGTCCGATGTGTCCGCCATAATGTTGCAGTCACGATAAAAGTCGCAGATTGCCGCCATTACTAGTAAAATATTTTTTTTATAAAAATGCTATAAACTATCCCCTATTTTGTAGACGCTATAACTGCGCAAACCGATCAATAAATTCTTATTGCAATTTTTTTTATCAAAAATATGTAGAAGAATACGTATCAGCCTAAACTGAGGAAAAAATATGTTTTTTATATCTTTTTGTGGAATATTTATTATCGCAAAAAGTAAAAAAAATATTGATATTTTTTCAAAATGATCACTCTATTTTTGTTTATAGCGCAATAAATAAAAAACGCAGAGGTGATCAAAAATAACACCAAAAGAAAGCACTATTTGTGGGGGAAAAAAAGACGTCAATTTTGTTTGGAAACCACATCGCCCAATTGTCAGTTAAAGCGACGCAGTGCCGAATCGCAAAAAGTGACCCGGTCATTTAGCAACAAAATGGTCCAGGGCTTAAGTGGTTAAAATCCATGTTGAAACAAGTTTTGTATTATAACCCCATTTGACAGACATTTTTTTTCTATTTTTTTACTTGGTTTATTTTAGAACATGTTTATTTGCAGTGTGCAAACAAAAAGGTTCCATTAAAACTCAAGGCTTAAAAACACATGAACAATGAGTGGCCTCTGCAGAAAGTTCTGTTTTTTCTACCTTGAAGTAGAATGCAATAATGTCTTTGCCATACTATTTTTGCAGCTCATGCTTTATGAACCACAGCTTGTGCAGTCGTGTTTCTATGTGTATTCTAAGCCAGCTTTCCATATAAATGTTTTTTAGGTTTGTATGACTATGGATGATTTATTAAAGCCAGCACATTAATTCCAGCCCTCACAATCTCAGAATTTGTAATCTTTTTAATACTTTTACAGAACAGATGTAAAGTTTTTTCTTAGATTTTTTTTTATATATTTAATAATGTAAGGACTGAAAAAATATCAAGTCTAGTAAATATGAATTATAGCAGTGTAATATTTTACATTCTGCCTTTGAGACAACAGGTGGAGCTCTAGTTTCCTGTGCATGGCTCTTAGACACTCAGTTTGTTTCTTTAATGTAAAGCATGAAAGAAGAACATTGTTTGCAGGGTCTGCAGCGAATCCTCCTTCATCGGGTTGGCTAAATGTCACACTCAACTGTTCCTGTCTGCAGCACTGAGTCCTTCCCTCTGGGTTCATAAGCTGCCAGCTTCCAACCAAACCCAGTGTGGTTACTATTTTATAAGGCTACAGAGGGAACTGCAAAGGACAGGGGCAGTACACACCACATAGCTTTAGGTGCAAACTGCAGAGGACAAAGGCAATATACACACCACATAGCTTTAGGTGCACAATGCAAGGGACAAAGGCAGTACACACTATGTAGCTTTAGGTGCAAACTGCAGAGGACACAGGCAGTACACACACCACATAGCTTTCTAAACCCCCTGAGCCATAACTGGCCAAAGCCACCCTGTCTTTGGCCAATTATAGCTCTCCGTTTTTTGCATGTTGTGATTGGCCAAGCATGCAGGTCATAGTGCATGATTGGCCAATCATCAGCCAGCAATGCACTGCAATGCTGCAGTGAATTATGGGCCGTGACACGCCACTCAAATTGGGCGTGAACGGCCCGTAAAGTTTGTAATTCTACGAACGGTCGAACATACGATGTTCTAGTCGAACATGGGTTTGACTCGAACACGAAGCTCATCCCTACTGCTGATCACAGACTGAGGTAAATGTCCAATCAGTGGCTCTTTGCCACCTGATCAGCTGTGTCCAATCACGGCTGATCATGATGTAAGCAGAAGATGGTTATCAGGACTCTTTTTCTCACACTGACAACTTGAGAAGAGGAGAAGCGAGCCAATAACAAGCTTGTGTAGAAGGGACATGTACACTGCTAATCAGGGCACTGATTATCAGTGTCCGTATTATCAATGCTATCCCAGCAGTTCCCACCAGTTCTGCCAATCAGTGCCCACCAGTGCTACCAATGTGTGGTCATCTATGCTGCCAATCAGTGTCTCCTCATCGGTTTCACCTATCAGTGCAGCCTACCAGTGACCATCAGTGCAGCCTATCAGTGCCACCTAACAGTGTTCAACAGTGCGATCTATTATTGCCTATCTCTTTTTCTCCGTCAGAGTTGCACACAGACGATAGGAATTACCTTTTTTCCATCGGACGGGAAAAAGTCTGATGGGGCCCACACACGATCGGAATTTTCCATTGGACTTTTTTTATCAGAGATTCTGATTGTGTGTACGCGGCATTAAAGTGATGATTACTCTGAATAATAATAATGTTGCAGTGTACTTTTGTAAGTCATCAGCACTAGACCATTCTCACTTAAATGTTCCCATGAGCAAACATTTAGTAGGTAAAGGAAAATTGTATGCACAGAAGCTATAAAAAAAAAACTGGTAACTGGATGTTCACACAACACTGTATGGTGTGTTCAAAGGCCATCATCTGTTTTCTATAACCTGCCGGTTTAGAATCTACATTTTATATCGCTGGAGGGCTACATCCACACTGTCTGGGTCAAATTTCTATAAAAATAAAGAACACATACCTAAAAATTAGTATGACTTGGTAAAATGTATATTTATTTCTCTAACTAGAGATATATAGCCAGATATAACATGATGACAGATATATAGATAGAAACATAGATAGATAGATAGATAGATAGATAGATAGATAGATAGATAGATAGATAGATAGATAGATAGATAGATAGATAGATAGATAGATAGATAGATAGATAGATAGATAGATAGATAGATAGATAGTATTGTAATAGTTGCAGCTAGCAACTATGTTTTCAACCTTCCCAGTAAAGGCACATACTCTGCCTACTTGATAAAATGTTAGCTGCAAGATTTGATTTTTTCTTGAATTAATTATTCCACCCATCATTCTCAAACATCAGTGCAAATATCTTATACATGTAATATATAGTATGAATCAGCTTACCGGTTTACAAGTGGGTAGGAGGATGCAACAAAAAGCCTGACCTCTCGCTGCTACTGTAATTTTGCGATTAATAGAAATGACCTTGAAGACTCCTGGGATGTATGATGATGATATCTCAGGAGCCTAAAGGCTGGAGCAGTGACATCAATTTGGCTTAAGCTAGAAAGGCAGAAGTAGGTTGAAAATCTACCTACAAAAGGAATTAAAGAACAAAATATATATATATATATTCTTATCTGTTTTTAATAGAGAAAAGTTTGAATATTTCTATAATGTAGCGTTGCAAGAGTTAAAGTGATACAAATAATAAACATGCCTATACTTATCTGCTCTGTGCTCTGGTTTTGCACAGAGCAGCCCCAATCCTCTTCTTCTGGGGTCTCCCGCTGGAAGAAGAGGATTAGTCCTGCCTCCTGTTCCTGTGTCACAGCTTTTAATTGACAGCAGCAGGAACCGATGGCTGACCAATGAGGAGAGCTACAGCAGCTTGAGCCGCTGTGCTTGTGCCCATCGCTGAATCAAGCTAAGGTAAGAGAAAGGGGGTCTTGGGAAGGGAGCTGCAGCAAAGAAGGTTTTTCACCTTAATACATAGAATGCATTAAGGTGAAAAATCTTAAGGCTTTACCACAACTTTAAGCCCCCACCTTAAATCAACAATCATAAAGCCAATAAATATATTGTTAAACAGTTATATTATATGTGTTAGAAATCTGTAATTATATCAAGTTCATGGGGATAACCAAGAGGCTGAGTTTATCAGGCTTATTACGTGCTGTCCATCTATTATTGAAAACTTTCTTCCATCAAATGATAAGCCAATAAGGTTGTATAGTGGGTGAGGATGAGCATTTTTAATCTTCAACATTACCAGAAAGTGTGAAATTTTGGTCTGCTAAAAATGGCCGTGGCATCCAGGTGCAGCAATGAGGAAGGGGGAAAACTGCTGCAGGTACTGTATATGAAGGCAACTTCCCCTAATACCTGTCTGCACATTTTGTTTTGCTTAAAATGGCACATATGCATACACTTGTTGGGCCAGATTCAGGATGGAGAGTGGTTCTTTATTCCGGCGTAACGTTTCTCATTTACGTTACTCCGCCGAAACTTTACGCGTAAGTACTGTATTCACAAAGCACTTGCTCCTAAAGTTGCGACGGCGTAGAGTAAATGGGCCGGCGGAATGCTAATTGGGCGGGTAGGGGGCGTGTAGTATTAAAATAGGCGTGATCCCGCGGCGAACGTACTGCGCATGCGCCGGCCATCAATGTATCCCAGTGTGCATGCTCCAAATTATGTCGTTAATCCCCATTAACGGACGACGTAAAACTTTTTCAATTTGACGCGGTCACACCTGCTTTTTGTTGCTTTATCTTTACGCCGGGAAAACCCTTACGTAAACGTCGTAAAGTGACTGCGTCGGGCCTGCGTACGTTCGTGACTTGCCGTATCTCGCTGATTTACATATTCTTGGCGTAAATCAGCGAGAACGCCCCCGGCGTCCATTTTAAAACTGCCTTTAAGATCCGACGGTGTAATACAATTACGCCTGTCGGATCTTTGCTGCAAACCGGCGTATCTTGTTTTCTGCATAGGTAAACCGGCGCAAAGTGTGAGTTATGCCGTCGTATCACTGATACGCCGACGTAACTCTACCTGAATCTGGCCCGTTGTGTTTATAATGTAGTTGTAGTTTTAGTCGCATTTAGTCGACTACATCTCCAGTACATTTTAGTCTAATAAAATCTGATGGGTTTAGTTACATTATAATGCATGATTTAGGCATTTCTCTACAGTTTCCAAACTCATTGTATACTCTTGGAATGTAAAATTTAAAATAAACTTGTACAGAAATGTATAGCATTATGTACATATGTGAACAGGTTGAAAGGTAAAAATCGTTTACGTGACTTAAATATCAAAACATCGTATAGCGGGGTGAAGCTGTATTTAACCCCCCTGGTGGTATTCCCGAGTCTGACTCGGGGGTTACAATTCTGTGCTGCGATTGGTAACCCTAAGTCAGACTCAGGCTTGCTTCGCAGCATCCATAGGCAGGGTTTACTTACCTTGTCCATGGGTCCAGCGATGCATCCCCGCTGTGTGAGCGTGCGGGTCCTCGCTCGATTCACACAGTGTCCCCGTGTGCCGCCGATCTCCGTTCCCTGCGTCGTTACGATGCACGGGGTGGAGAATGGCGCCAAATTCAAAAAAGTAAACAGACACATTACATACAGTATACTGTAATCTTTTAGATTACAGTACTGTATGTAAAAAATACACACCCCCTTTGTCCCTAGTGGTCTGCCCAGTGCCCTACATGTTCTTTTATATAATAACAACTGTTCTTTCTGCCTGGAAAGTGTAGATAGCAACCAAAAGTGTCCCTTTATGTCAAAAGTGGTTTTAGAGCAGCTAGAAAACAGCGATAATAAATTATAATCACTTGCAGAATTTAACAATAGCGATTTGTGGGGGAATTCGTCATAAAAAAATAAAAGCAATGACAGCGACAATTCTGCAACTGAGCAAATTTCAGTGATTTTGAGTTGATTACATTATTGAATATTTTTTATTATAATTATATTATTATTAGTTATAATTATTTATAATTATTTATTATATTATTATATATAATTTTGTTTTAAAAAAAAAATCACACCGGGATGCCTACTAGACTCTTGTTTGGTCAGATTTAAGTGAGTTATTCCTAAGAATTACAGGCCTACAGTATAAAACGCCAAATTTCCTTGCAAATAATGGTACCGCTTTTAGCACCTAAAACAAGAAAGAATCATACCGCCAGGGAGGTTAAAGCGGTTTTATACCTGCAACAGGCGTTTTATGAAATACTTACCTTGGAACGAGGTGTGAATAACTTACCTGGTCTACGCCGAGGGAGATGTCATCTTGCCTTGGTGTGTCTTCCGGGTATTGCCGCTCCAGCGCTGTGATTGGCTGGAGCGGCGATGTCATTACTGCTGCTGGGCCTTTAGCCGAGGATCCCCGCTGCGCATGTGCCGCTGCAATCAGCGGCGCATTGCGAGGGGAATATCTTCTAAACCGTACAGGTTTAGGAGATATTCTTTATACCTACAGGTAAGCCTTATTATAGGCTTACCTGTAGATAAAAGTGGTAGTAAAGAGTTTACTACCACTTTAAAACACATCCGTATATATCTATTTTACATAGTATTTAAAACCTAGTAAAAACAGCTGAAGGGAAGGAGAAACAAAACATTGAAATAGATAAGAGAAGCTTCTTAAAAAATAATGTGTTCTAAAATTCATTCAATAAAATACTTTAAAACGTAAACCCTCTTTAATAGTAATTATAATAATTCAGTCACTGACCTGCTAGTGTATGTTAATAGTGAATGGGGCTATATCCCAAATTGGTCTGTCTGTGACACTGAAATCTGTAGTGAAAGAGTCCATCTGGTGTTAGTGTTGGGGGAGAAAAGAAGGGGGTTGGCATCATGGGAGTCTAGGAGGGGGAGGGGGAACGAATGCTATGGGAAAGGTGAGGGGGGAGAAGGGAAGGGAAAGGATGAACAGGGAGGTGGGGGAAAGAGGGATAGGTGGAAGGGGAGAATAGAGTGTGTGGACACAGACGGGGGGGGGAAAGGGTGGCTTGGGATGGTGAGGAGGAAAAAGGGGAGGGCTCAAGGAGGGGAGGGGAAAAAGAAAATAAAGGTCTGATGTGACCCCGCTAACACCTCCATCCCTAGTAATACACAAAAAGACAAAAGGTGGCAGCCCTGGGACTTTGAATGAGGTGAGAGAGGTTTAGCCAATGTTCACAGTGAACAATGAGACAAAATCAATGTATTATTTTCAAAGTGTTATGTAAGGGAGTGGCAACAGCAATGATTGTGAGTTACCCGGCATAATAGCTAATGTTCATAGCACAGATGAAAGTAAATATGTAAAGATTTATTACAAATGTTATACATCAATGAGCAACAATAAAACTTGAAAGTTGCAGGGCCAGTGGATACACATATACAATAAACAAATAGGATGTACATACATATAAACAGAGAAATATGTAGACATAATACAGACATCAATAATATCCAGCATGTACAGGTATAAAACAAGCATCAGTAAAGCCCTACTAGTTTTGCGAGACCCTGCTCGCTTCTTCAGGGGCGGGTGCATGAATGTTGTATCTGCAATGTAAGTGATAGAATCAATAGATGTATGTTAATAAATGGGGGCAGGTGAAATGATTGGCAAGATCGGCTCTCCTCTACTCGCGTCTGACAGACGCGAGTAAGGAAAGCCGATTACCGGCCTTTCCTGTTTACATCGTGATCTCCCGTGATTGGACACGGCTGAGACACTTTACCTAGATCGGTGTTGCGGGGTGTCAGACTGACACCCCTCAACCACGATCGCCGCAATGCGCGCCCCCGGGGGCGTGCAGCGGCTCAGAATCCTGAAGACATCATATGACGTCCAGTTAGGATTCAGCAACCACTTTGCCAACGTCAATTTGTCATTGGCGGGCGGCAAGTGGTTAATCTACATGTAATATGTGTAACTCTATAGTCACATGGGCTGCTCAGATCTGTTAGGGAGGAAATGATCAGCATAGAAACTCACTGAAAACTGAGCATGTGCAGAATTTCCAATACAGCTGCAACTGGGGACATGAACAGAAAGTGGAGCTAGAGAGCAGCAGGATCAACCATGTGTTTTATTTTGCAGAATACATAAAACCAAATTCATAGAGTTAGTATATACAGCATGTAATATATCATGTATTGTTTTTTTTATGATGTGGGTTTAGAGAAAACAGCCTCTACTGGGCTTTCTCTTTAGAAAACCTGTACTGTTCTATATAAAGGATGAAAATGGAGAGAAATCTAAAACCAAAACATTGTTTTAGTTTTGAATAAAGTAGGGAAGGGGTTCAATCCTTGTCATTTTTTGACATCTCTGTTTCAATGGGGATATTTCTCATCATTTATGGTCCTGGGGGCAGGACAAATGTGGAAACCAAGGGAAATGGACTCTTAAATGCTTATCACTGGGACATGTGTCCCACATGGAAAATGTCTTTATTCCTGTTCTGGTGACAACTTACTAACCCAGAATTTCCCCTCACTCTTTTTTCCTAGTGACGGTATTAGCCAGATCAAACACAGAGGACTTAAAAATCAGAAAGGGCTTCCCACACACTGCAAAAACAACTAAAGCAAAATTTTGCTTATAGATAAACTTTACATAAAACAGCTTCACAGTATTGGTAACATTAGTCAATCTCTAAGTGCACAAACACAAATTGAAACAATGACACCAATATCCCATGGGGGCAATCAACAGGAGGGAGGGACCAGGAGCACCGGAAAGGGACCCGAGAAGAGGAGGATCTGGGCTGCTCTGTGCAAAACAACTTCAGCAGGTAAGTATAACATGTTTGTTATTGGTAATAATAATAATAAAAAAACGAGACTTTAGTGTCACTTTAAAGTAAATGGAAAGCTAATCCTCAAAACTTCCCAATGGCACTTTTCCCAGGAATGTGTTGTACAATTTTGAAAACAAAAATTCACTTTTATAGAACCTTCTTTTTTATGATCTATGTGCAGTAATGTAACCACAATCCCTCTGTTACTGTCCCTTCTTATAAGAATGGTGAGCAAGGATGAAAAGTGACCTAATGCAGAGTAAAATTAGCTAAGGGGAGAGGCGGACCTGATACTATTGGAGACTTTTGAATGAAAACGCTTGTTAATTGGGAAAAGCATCCACCTTGCCTTGACATGACCGATGCAAATTTTTTCCCCTAAATCTAGTGCTGTGTGCCCTGGGTCCCAATGTCCCACATGACCACCTGGCATATTTTCACCACCTATCAGACCTGCAGCACAAAGCCAAGGGGAGTGTTCTGAAATGCCTCTTTAACACCATGTACACTGCTGCTGATAAATGGACGTTTAGGAGCAGTTGAACTTTTTTTTTTTTAGCTGCCCCCAAACTCTCCTCTATGTTATCTTATCAGTACATGTACACAGGGTCGTTTATAGTAATTTCTAGGCAGTTAGGTTTAGAAGCATTTTTTGGAAAGCAAAAAAATGTGTCCAGGATGGATGTTTAGAGACATTTGAAACACCAAATGTCTGTAACAGCTTGTATACAGGTGCATATTAGAAAAAAAAAAGATTCTAAACGCAAACGCATTTATACGTGGCTTAAACACAGCTAAACGCGCCATGTACATGTGGAAAAATTGACATTTTTAAACATTGGTTACTATCTGTCAAGTTAAGTCATTCAGGAGAGGTTGTAAAACATTCCGTGTACATTAAGCCTTAGGCCGCGTACACACGACTAAACAAATTCGATGAAAACAGTCAGACAGACCGTTTTCATCGGATATGTCTGCTGGGCTATTTTGGTTTGATCAGTGTACACACGATCAGACCAAAATCCCTGCGGACAGAGAGCGCGGTGACGTGGCGGTGACGTTGACGCCGCCAAGTCACCACTCCTGTAAGTAAAATACTTCCACGCATGCGTCGAATCCATTCGACACATGCAGGAGATTTTTGTCCGCTGGTTAGGCGTACTAACCAGTGGACATGTCGGGCGGACGGGTTTCAAGCAGACAAGTTTTAATGCATGCTTTAAAACTTGTCTGCTGGAAAAATCTGTCTGCTCGCCCGTACACATGATCGGATTTGTCTGCTGAAGCGGTCCGTCGGACTGGTTTCAGCAGATAAATTTGATCGTGTGTACACATCCTCACTGTTATGAGACCAAGGGAAAAGGGGTGACCCCTGTTGCCACACATCTGAAAGATCCTAGGAAGGTTAGTGGAGTGGCAACCTCAGCCTGGACACCAAACAGGCCATGCCCCCAATTTTCCCCATGACTAAGCTCCAGGGGCGGAGCAAAATGCATCAGACGTGGCCTGTTTGTTCGCTTTATCCCTTTTCCTCTCTCTCTCACGTCCCATCTTTCTCCCTTCACCTCTTTCTCTCATCCCCTTTCTCTGTAGCTCTCCCCTCTTTCTCTCTCTCTCCCTCTTTCTCTCTTTTTGACCCCTTCTCTTTCTGTCTCCTCCACCCTTCTCCCCCTTGCTTCATATCCCAATCTTGTTCTCTCTCTCTCCCTCTCTTTTCCCCTCTCCCCCTCTTTTTCTTCCCCTCTTGCTTACCTCTTCACCCCATCTCTCTTATCCCTCACTGTCTTGCCTCCCACTCTTTCTTCTCTCTCTCTCTCTCTCTCTCTCTCTCTCTCTCTCTCTATCTCACCCCACCTTTCCCCCCTCTCCTTAGCGTGATTAGGGGTTCTCTGGTCTATCAGTATCCTAGTTTCCCCCTGGGACCTATAACACTGAGGCTAGAAGTAATTTAATGGTGGCTAGAGAGCAATGTCAATGGAACATGGTAAGGCAATTGTTGATCTGGAGACTGGCAGGATTAACAGTTAATTGCAAAGCATTTAAATAGAAAGCATATTAATAAGGTTTACCTATTTAAAAGTGTTAATAATCAAGTGATTTTTATTTATTTTTGCTTGGAATGACACCTTAATTTAAAGATATACATGAATTGTAAATTATAAAATGAGACATGCACTATGCAAAGAAATCTGCAGCACAGATGAGTGATAATGCCAAGTGAAATCCAGAGAACAACAGAAAAAAAAGAAAAGAAGAATGGTACAGATTAAAAGAGTGTTCACAGGTTAGTCTGTTCAGTTAGTTAAAGCATTGAAATCACCAGCTTTACAAATATAACCCATATGTTGAACTTACAGCATTCCAAAGCCATTCTGTGCTCTGCTAAGCCACACACATTGATGCCCAGAGTACTAAGCTTTAAATATAGTTTTATGATTTCCTCTGACAAATACAAATACAGGTTCTTGTACTGTCCGTGTGGTCTTTATTTTACTAAAACTCTGGGATAGAAACACACACTGCATGTTCCTTGAAATCAGTCTTTATAAGCAGTATATGATAGTCTGTGTGAGCCCAGTGGCACTCTAAATAGTAAGTATAGTGTTTCTGATGAAATGTGGATCGCAGCAGGTAGCTGGCAGACATTCAATACTATCTTTTGTCATCTTTTACTTGGCATGTGATTGAGGCTAAAAAAAACTTGTAAAGTGCATTAATGGGCACTCGTTGCTTTTCACAACTATATGGTATAAATTACACATTTTGGCATTTGTTTTTCAGACAACAATGTGCTAAAACACAAATGATTTTATGCTAACACAGGACTCATATCAGATATATCTTATACAGTATATTGTTGTAATTGTTGTATTGTTTTAATAATGACTACTTGGGTAGAAATGTTAAAGCAAGCAAAAAAGTAAAAACTGCATTTCACAAGTAAACACAGCAATCCATATGCTCATTGTAGAATAAGGTGTATGTCAAGCCATAGCGTTTTTTTTTTTTTTTTTAGTACGGAAGAATAAAAAAAACCTGTGTGGTTTTTCTTGCTATCTGGGACTCCGTTAGAGAGATTTTCCTCACTTTATGACCTAAAGACAATGGCTTTACCAGACAGAAAGCGAGGGAAATTGGTGATGGGGACACAGACAGTAATATAAATCAGATTCCGACAAAAAAGTTTTTTTTTTGTATTTATTTATTCTTTAACATTTTTCACAATATACCATACACAAAATATTTTATGACATCACTACTCCTCCCACCCCCACCACAACTCAAGACAAAAAATAAAACATAGGTCCTCCCCACACATAGGATGATGTCCCAAAGACCCTGTCACTTCTTCCTTAACACCACCGAGACACTTCCCAAGGGATCCTAATATTGTCCCCACTAAATTATTCACAAAATACTATTGAGGCTCCTCTTTCCCCAACTACTTACGTTAAGCACTGGCACAGCCCCTGGGGCATGTAGCAGTGCAATCCCCTGTACTTGTGACAGTATGTGAAAAAAAATCTTAATTTTTCATATAATTGTGACAAAAAATCACAATGTCAAAAACCTTCCCATGCCTCCCACTAAATACCTTGGACTGTCTACTTTCTAAAAAAAAATGTCATTTGGGGGATATTTATACTGTCCTGGCATTTTAAGCCCAAGAAGAGAGATAGGGCGTCAGTACATCAGGATTGATTGATTTTCAAATATACTGTACATACCATTGTTTGTAAACTCTATGGCCGCGTACACACAATCAAATCTATCTGCTGAAAACGGTCTGATAGACCTTTCAGCAGACAAATTTGATCATGTGTACGGGCGGACAGACAGATTTGGCCAGCAGACAGATTTTAAAGCAGCATGCCATCTGCCCGCACATACGTCGAATGGATTTGACGCATGCGCGGAAGTGTTTTACTTCCTGGTGCGATGACGTAGCGGCGTCAACATAACCACCACGTCACCGCGCTGTCTGCCGGCGGGGATTTTGGTTTGATCGTCAGACCGATTTGAACAGATTTATTTGGTCGTGTGTATGCGGCCTATAACCTACTCACAGACTAAATAATGTACACTGGGGTAACAAGGGGTAAAACCTGGCGGTCAAGTGGTTAAAAAGATAGTAATATATGCTAACAACGATTCTCTGTGTATAGTTGTTCCTTCACTCACTCACAGTGAGTTTAAATATTTACAAAAAATGGATGCAACTTTTTCTGAAGTTTCTTAACTATACACTACTAAAAAGTGTTTTTATCTCTGTCGGTGTTGCCGTAGAAGGGTGTTACTTACTTTCTGTCTGATCAAACATTACCAAATACGTAGTCATTTTCTAAAGTAGAGGAAAGTGTAAAGGAGCCCTGAATAGTATTAAACATTTGACAGGGATACTTATTATTCCCTGCTCTATCCAAAACTAAGAAATGTATTTTTAGCTTGACATAAAAGCAATTATATAATAGGTTTATTTGAGTCACAGTTATCGGTAGGAATGACCTGAACACCCCTGGGTTCGGTTTGCATCAGAACCTGCGAACAGACCAAAAGTTTGTGTGAACTTTAGAACCCTGTTAAAGTCTATGGGACTCGAACATTTGAAATCTAAAGTACTAATTTTAAAGGCTAATATGCAAGTTATTGTTCTAAAAAGTGTTTGGGACCTGGGTCCTGCCCCAGGGGACATGTATCAATGCAAAAAAAGTTTTAAAAAAACGGCCGTTTTTTTAGGAGCAGTGATTTTAATAATGCTTAAAGTGAAACAGTAAAATTGAAATATTCCTTTAAATTTCGTACCTAGGGGGGTGTATAGTATGCCTGTAAATTAGCGCTTGTTTCCTGTGCTTAGAACTTTCCCTGCACAAAATGTAATTTCTGAACAAAAAAAGTCATTTAAAATCACTCGCGGCTATAATGAATTGTTGGCTCCCGGCAATACAGAGAAAAGTCATTCATAAAAAAAAGAAAAAAGTGCGTGGGGGTCCCCACAAAATCAATTACCAGGCCCTTCAGGTCTGGTATGGATTTTAAGGGGAACACCACCCCAAATTTTAAAAAAAATACCTTTTTTTAATGAACGACTTTTCTCTGTATTGCCGGGAGCCGACAATTCATTATAGCCGCGAGTGATTTTAAATTACTTTTTTCCCTTCAGAAATTACACTTTGTGCAGGGACAGTTACAAGCATGGGAAATAAGCGCTACTTTACAGGCATACTATAAGCCCCCCCCCCCCCAGGTACGAAATTTAAAGGAATATTTCACTTTTATTGTTTAACTTAAAGAAATTATTAAAATCACTGCTGCCAAAAAAAATGCGTTTTTTAAAACTTTTTTTGCATTGATACCCCCTGGGGCAGGACCCGGGTACCCAAACTCTTTTTATTACAATAACTTGCATATTAGCCTTTAAAATTAGCACTTTAGATTTCAAACGTTCGAGTCCCATAGACTTTAACAGGGTTCTAAAGTTCACACGAACTTGCCGCGAACACCCCAAATAGTTCGCTGTTCGGCGAACAGGCAATGTTCGAGTCGAACATGAGTTCTACTCGAACTTGAAGCTCATCCCTAGTTATCGGATACCCATCTATAGATGAAATCAAGGATTGCATATATTCCATACACTCAGACTGTGAATTTTGGGCTGCATTGGGCTACTCCATGGATTTTTTTAACCACTTGATACCCGCCCGCTGTCAAATGATGGTGGGCGGGATACTGTATTGTCCTGACAGGACTACATATGATGTTCTGTCATAGAAAGCTGCTAGGGGCGCGTGCACCCGTCGCGTCACTGAGAAACCCGTGCGTGTGCCCAGTGGGCCCCGATGGCCGCCGGGCACACGCAATTGCCGAGTAACTGAGCTGGGATGTGGAGCTCTGTGTGTAAACACAGAGCTCCATGTCCCTGTCAGGGAGATAGGAGACCGACCTGTGTCCCTTGTACATAGGGACACAATCAGTCACCTCCCCAGTCACCCCCCACAGTTAGAACACAAACTAGGAGAAACATTTAACCCCTTCCCCGCCCCCTAGTGGTTAACCCCTTCCCTGCAGTTACATTTATACAGTTATCAATACATATTTTTAGCACTGTTCACTGTATAAATGTAAATGGTTCCAAAAATGTGTCAAAAGTGTCCGATGTGTCCGCTATAATGTCCCAGTCCCAAAAAAAATCGCAGATCGCCGCCATTCCTAGTAAAAAATAAATAAAAAAAAATCATAATTATCTCCCCTATTTTGTAGGCAATATACCTTTTGCGCAAACCAGTCACTATACGGTTATTGCGATTTTATTTTTAACATTTTTACCAAAAATATGTAGAAGAATACGTATCGGCCTAAACTGAGATAAAACATTTTTTTTTTTTTTTTAATGGGATATTTAATATAGCAAAAAGCCAAAAATATTGTGTCTTTTTTCAAAATTGTCGCTCTTTTTTTGTTTATAGCACAAAAAATAAAAACCGCACGGGCGATCAAATACCACCAAAAGAAATCTCTATTTGTGGGGAAAAAAAGGACATAATTTTTGTTTGGGAGCCACATCGCACGACCACGCAATTGTCAGTTAAAGCGACGCAGTGCCGGAAGCTAACATTTTGTCTGGGCAGGAAGGGGGTGTAGGTGCACAGTAGGCAAGTGGTTAAAGGAGTCCCAGACTCTTATATAGTTCATAAGACCTGCATTTTCTTCTGAAGGGAGGCAGAAACAGATGTGATTCTAGGGGATAATTGGGATCAAATATTACAAAAATGCAGCTTGCCTCCACATCTCCTTCCCATAGAGTGAATCAACTTTTTATTTCGGATAGAGATAATTGTACCCCAGAACTGTTGTACAGGGTGAGCAGAAGAGAATGCACAAAATGCGCTCAATCTCCTGGTACCATAGGCGTGCGCACATGGTGTGCCAGGTGTGCCCAGGCACACCCTAATCACCCTGTGCAGAACAGATCCCCCTACTGGACCTGGCTTTCCCTCCTTCCGCCCACAGCACTGCCATTTACTGGCCCCTTCTCTTTCTAAATGAACATCGTGAGTGATCGGTAGAGTGTGTTTGAGCTTTGGGGTGCACATCCTAATGCCAAAGGCTGCGCACACCTATGCCTGGTACCTTTATGTACCTCTTTTGGGGATATCCAATGATAATTAAGTACAGGCAAAACGTGCTGGATATACTAAATTCTGTAATAACACCATGCTGACTCCAGACCCCATTGTATGTCTTTTGGGTTATGTAAATCCCAATAGCATGAATCATGATCAGATAGTGGCTATTATAAGATCTCTTTTTATAGCACACAAGTTGATAGCCTCTCGTTGGGTTTCATCCAACCCTCGGGGACTGGATTAGGGAAATGGATAAATATGTAATGTTGGAAAAATACACTTATGTTTAACGCACATGTCTGAAAGTACCTGGAACTAATAGATTTTTTGCATCCCATTCTAATTTTAATTTAATAATAATCCTTAATAAATAGTGAATATGTTATTAGTGGGGGGAGGGGCCTTTCAAAGACCTATAAGCCTTCTACTCTGGAGTTTTTATGTATATTTTTGTACATCTATGAATATTTTTGAATATCTCTTTGAATATCTGTAAATAACTTGGGAAAATCTAGACAATGGTGTATGAAATCAATGTTAATACTGCTTGGAATGGTGATTTGATCTTGAATTAAAAGTTTGTTTGTTTTTATTATTTTGGTTGTTTTTGTTGGTGCCTATTTGTTAAAAAAAAAGAAAATCTGATGACATTTTTTTTTTTGAGGAAATCTTGTTTTACAAGTTAGCCTGACGTTTCCTGCTTGTGTTACCTCCTTGCTGCAGTGTTTCTCTACCTGATTCCTTTCACATGTGTGACTTGGCTGTGCTCACCTATGGGCATCATCTGCTATTCTGTGGACCTTTATTTCCTTCCCTTCCATCACTTCCTGGCCCACCTCCTAGTTTGCGTGTCTATATAAGACATGCTCAATGTTACCCACATAAAAAATGGACTTGTTTACCCAAGGTTTTTTTTAGCAGCTGAATGTTTTAATCAAAGTATTTTGGATGTGGTTTTTAATGAAATCTTTATTGGACAGAAACCAAAAACAAAATATGTTTTTCTATTCAAGTGTACCCCACATTGCCTGAGCAACTTCATAGTTCTCTGAGCTCCTGTTTGCATACCTCTTGTCCATACTATGTCTGACTACCTGTGTACCGACCCGGCTTTGTTTACAGTCTGTGCTTGTTCGCTGCCCGTCCTGATCTTGGTCATGGTCGTGGTCTCCGCATCCTCAGCTAGGCATACCTGGGGGCGTGACCTGGTTCCAGCTTGTTGCAAGTCCATACAAACCATCAGGAGCTCTGGTTAAGAAACAGGCTGGGGAATAGACTCCGGGCCCTAGGGAACCCCGAGTTGGCGATCTACAATAGCTCACTACCACAGACTCCTGACACCTTGTTTTTTTTTTTACACCAAAAGTCCAAAGCACAAGATTGCTTTTGTGTATAGAAATAGAAACCTTGGCCCAGATTCACGTACATCGGCGCATTATCGGTCCGGCGTAGCGCACCGCCATTACGTTAGACTTGCGCCATCTAGCCGCGTAATCCCCCGATTCACGTAGCTTTTGCGCAGGAAATTGCGCAAGCGTAAGATTTTTTCAAGAGGCGTAAGGAGGAGTAATACAAATTGGGAGGGACGTGGGCGTGTTACATTGAAATGAGCCGTGACCCCATGCAAATGAAGGGCCGGCCAGCTCGCGCATGCGCGCTTGAAGGAGACCATGGTCAGCTCCGATGTGCGCATGCTCACAACTCGGGAGCGGCGCAATCAGTGAAATTGGAAATGGACTAGGGCAACTTTATGAACTACGCAGACAGCATAAATAGACAGACACAAATGCACTTCCTTTGCAAAAATACATCCCTTTGTATCCCTCCCTCTACAGCAAGGTGCTTTTGTTTGTTTGTGACGTGTCTTTGAGATATTTGAGGACTGTTTTGCAGAGTGATTTTTGTCTTTTATGTGTTTTCTTTGTTGTTATTTTGTTTAAATTATATTTTTCCTGGGCATTTTTTATTTTTGCTCGTCATTTATTTAATTTTTTTGGTTCTGTTTGTGTATGATTTTGGAATGTGGGGGTGATATTCCTGCGGGAAAAGGGGTGTCACCCTCATTTGTGGTGGAGAAGTGATCCCCAGGTCTGTGTGAATGGTGTATGAATGTACAGTGACATAATTGGAGCCGTGGCATGGCTTTGCAGCTCACAAGTCCTGCATGGTGGACTGGTGCCAATCCAATGTGATGACGATGTGGTGTGTGTGTGCTAGGGACCACAGTGGTGTGCATGCATGCATTCTCATTGTGCCATGATTAATGTGTGTGTTTAACGTGCAAAGATGCATAATGTGAGCTGACATGAGATGGGGTCATGAGATGGGGTACCAGTGCATATGCAGAGTCACCTTGAAGGAAAAAGACAGGAGGATGTTAGTCATGCATGTGCCACTTGTGAGGTGTGCATCACGGGAGGGGATAGTCATGCCTGACTCCCATGTCACTCACCAACCAGCCAGCTGTCCCCATACATGTTCTGTTCGAAATCTGTGGGGATGGGGCTCTGATTGTATATGTAGCTGTCATGGGTGTCATGGGTGGTGCCATGTGTTGGGCTGGTGATGTCCTCCTGCAAGGTTGTGGTAATTCCATGATGGCATGAGGGGTGAATCTGAAGATGCGAGACACCTCAGAATCACTCATGCCAAAGATGTCTATGCGTGTGTGATATATCAAGTGAAGAGTGAGGGGCTTGTATCAGATAAGAATATTGTATTAGATTAATTTAAATTGTAAATTTTATATAAGCAAATAAAAAAAAAAAAAAAACATCTCCCGTGCCCTCCTTAGTGCCATCCTCCGTGCCCTCCTCCTTCTTTGTTCATCTAAAGTCAGTAGTATAGCTATGCGCGACGATGCCCCTGGCATGTTGGCATACAGATTGTTGGGCAACACGTGTGACTGCTGAACTCCTCACTAACAGTGTTGTTTATCTGACAAGTAGACTTTTTTTCATTTTTTAGACCAGCTTTTAGGTGCTCTAACTTTAGACAGGACATTTTGCTGTTGCGCACATCGCGTAGCCTGCGCAGCAACTGCGTTTTTTTGTGGATCCCCGCAACTCCCTCATTAGCATATTTGACTAGCAAATCAATGGTGTGTCTAGCGCATTTTTGCGCGGACGGATGCGTCTGTCTAACGAAATTACGCCGGACAAAAAAAAGTAGATTTCTGGCGTAATTCGTTTTCTGAATCGCGCGCATCTAAACGCACGCGCACATTTAGACTTACGCACGCGCAACACCAGTTGCGCAGGCGTAATCGCTCTGTGAATCTGGGCCCTTCTCTAAATATTTGGGTCTCAGCAACTCTTGTAAATATGTCTTGGGCTTACATTCACTCCAGTGTCCGAGTCGTCTCCAATTACTTCTATGGGGCTAACATTACTTCTATGGGGCTATCATGAAGTAAAGGCATATGTATATTTATTTTGTATATTGTAGTGAGTAGCCAACTGCAAATCGCAAATTATATATTTTTTCATCTAGTGGCAAATATGTTCTATGATTAGATACTGGTAACGGATTCACTCTACTGTATGTTAATAATAACAAAACACTTCTGTGCATCTCCACAGATTTTCTTGAGAGTTGTATCAAATGACGCCACACAAGGCTTACTAAAATACATCAGACCTGGTCAATGATTATAAAATGTATTCACTTTTAAGTGTGTATTTAAGTGCAATAATAACAATAATAAGTAGTGCATATTTAATCTTTTATTTGAACCTGATACTTTATCTGCGACCCCTTTATCGTGTTTAATATGTTACACAAGTCAATTTATTTTTCTCTGTAATCATAACTTTATTAACTTTATGTGAATACCTATAGATCATCTTTATTATGTATAAAGTAAACATATTTTTCTTAAATTCTTGTGAACTTTATTGTGCTACAGGTGTCTCATATAGTAAAGCTGCATTTAACCAACCGAATCCTAACATAAATTGCATTTACCATCTGCTTGGATTGATTTCACTGTACATTGTGTATGTATAAAATGTTATTATCCATGCATGCCTATAACATCCATGACAAAGGGATCCAGTTGTTTTACTGCTGTCTGTACTGTATCTCTTGCAATAACTGTAGACATTATAGAGTAGTCAGACACAATACATGAAAAATCTTTTATTGTTTCATTAAAATTTGTGAAAAGTAAGATCTACAGAAAGTGACATTTTTATTAACAATGTTGGCAGTTGTTAAAAGTTTAATACTTTTCACAATACACTAAATTGTATATTCTGTTATATATGTGTATTGGTATAGTCTGAAAAGCTTCACAGATAATACCACTATTCCAATTATTATTGCTGTTATTATTAATCATTTATATACTGTATAGTAGTTGCAACATAACCACTTCAAGACCGCAATACGTATATATACATTGCGGCTTTGAAGTGGTTTGAAGACATCAGCCATTGTCACGGTATTGTTTTTTTACAGCCAGTGGCTGGCTGTCTTCATGAAAGCGTTCTGAGCGGCGCCTGAGAGGTCCTTTCCGCTGCTCGTTGGTCTTTCTCGGGCGTACAGTTTTCACCGGCTTACCCGAGAAACAATCTGACAGTAATATAAATGAGAAAACTCTAAACAGGTAACTTGTAAAGGCATTTAAAGCATTGTCTATGGAGATCTTTAACCACTTAAGGACCGCCTCCTGCACATTTACGTCGGCAGAATGGCACGGCTGGGCACATGCACGTACAGGTACGTGCTGTGCTAGTACCCAGCCATGGGTCACGGGCGCGAGCCCGCGGCACGCTCCCGTGACCCAGTCCGTAGCTCCGGGACCGCGGGACTCCCAAACTGCAACTGTCATTTCCACAGTAAACAATGCATTTTAAATGCATTTTTTGCTGTGAAAATGACAATGGTCCCAAAAATGTGTCAAAATTGTCCGAAGTGTCCGCCATAATGTCACAGTCACGGAAAAAAAATTAATAAAAATGCAATAAAAATATCCCATATTTTGTAAACGCTATAAATTTTGCGCAAACCAACCGATAAATGCTTATTGCGATTTTTTTACCAAAAATAGATAGAAGAATACGTATCGGCCTAAACTGAGGAAAACATTTTTTTATATATTTATTTTCTCTCAGCTTAGTGAATGTAGTACAAATTTACTTTGCAAAGAATATCCAATCACGAAAAAGAGCACATTTTTTTCTTGTGGATGTTTGGATGATGGAAGTTAGCAGAGTTTCACCTCATTCACTAAGCTAAGGGAAAATTCCCTGGAAAATTAACAGCCTATTTGCCTTTAGTAAATCAACCCAAATATGTCTGCACTACAACATAAGTAAAGTCTAAGAAAAACTGTTGGGTTTTCTAGCTTTATTGTCCAATACCAGGTTCCTTATTTACAAAAAAAAAAGTTATTAAACCAATTATCACTGTGCCCATTTAGGCAGCCTCCTGAAGGCCTACCCACCCATCTAGGCATGCTCACCCATCCAGGCTCTGTCGAAGCCCTTCACTGGCTGCTAGCAGGGGACTGCTGGCTAAAATGGAACATGTAACTTTCCGTATGTGCAAGTGTTCTGGCCTGAGCAACCAATTGCCAGGTCTAATCAGTAACATGGTCGAGTAGTAAGGTCATTCACCTGGGTAAACTTTTACACTATTCAACATTAGAGCTTAGTTATGTAGCAGTGAGGTGGTGGTGGGGAGGAAGGGAGCTATAAGGAAGAACTATCACTTTACCTTAAATGGGTAGGTGAAATAGTCTGCTTAAGTTTGACACAGCAACATTTCCTCGCATCAGTAACTAGAAGTTTTCACTTCCACAATGACTGATTCTGATAGAGGGTCCATGTAGCTTCCAAATCCACAAGTGATCTTAACAGAATATTTTTTTTAAAGTGATTTTACTCTGTTCTTGTGCATTTCTTTAAAGTATAACTAACGGCAAAACTATTTTTTAGTTTTCGACAAAGTGCAGAGGCATTAGAACAACTGTCAGTTTTTATTGCTGTCTGTGTCCCCGTTAAGGAGCTTCGCCATCTCTATTTGTTCTATTTACCATTATCATTGAAAGTGAAAGTAAAAGAAAATCACAAAATTTGGGTTTGTTCACAGAAAAGTAATAGATGGGAAATCTTCCAATAGGGACACTAGTTTTGGTGACCTGGTGGTCCCCAAGGAATTCCCCTAATTTTCAGGGATTTCTCCTCACTCCCTGTTTGGCTATGGGACAGAAAGTGAGGGTAAAACTCTGCAATGGGACGTAGATGGTGAAAAAAATATCTGATAGGCGTCATACTCCTTCCTTTCTCTATTCAATATGAAAAAAAAAAAAGTTTTGCCCATAGTTCTAGTTTAAGGCTGGATTCACACATGTCCAGATTAATTTTTTCAGGTGCGATTTAGGTGCAAATTTTTGCCTGAATTTGCATCAGAACCGGACCCAAAAACACACAGGACCCTTTTCAAAAATGCACTGTGGCCACCCCACACATGTGTGCACCGGTACCATTGAGAGCCGATTACATTCACATGTTATGTGAATTGGATGTGGTTAAAAACGCATCCAATTCGCATATGTGAACCCACCCTTTGGTTCCAATTCATACTGGTTATAAACTCTTTTTACTAGTTGTTTAAACAAAGTCACTTGTTTTCTTTAGCTAGAAGATGCTCCATTTCACACCAAAAGTCTGATGGCAGAAACAGGAATGCTGAAAGACATAAAAAGATTTGTTCGAAATTCCTGTAAAACAAACATTACAGGGCTGTAGGTGCTGGTGGAGATGTCTGTTATGCTGCGGGACTTGCTTTTAGAGCAGTTCACCATGTCTGTTATCCTTTTAGGCAAACATCATTTGCAAAGAGTACGCTGTTTGCTGCTAAAATAAACGATTTACAAGTGCACTTTATTTGTATATGATAACATGACAGTGAAAAGTGTGCTTAAAAAAGGTTTGTATTTTCAATTAAACATCCAATAACACTAAAGGGAATATCAATTTGCATTTAGTTCTTTCTACCTGATTGAAATTGAAAGGAGGTACATATTTGCTTGACTAGTGAAACAAAGTTTTTCTTGTAATACATTTTTACTGAACCTTCAGTGTCTTGTCTTACATATTGCTGAAAAATTACTTAACTGGTAGTTAGAGAAGTGTAATGCAAACTACCTAAATGAACCATGTAATACGCTGTAAGCACAGAAGCAACATAATTACTGCATTCTTTTCCGTGCTAACACATCTTAATAGACAGCAAAATAGTTTATACCATGTTCATAACTCATATATAATTTAATTCATTCATATCCTTACAGGCAGCAACATCTGTTACACAGATAAAAAAAAATCTGTTCACATAAATGCATGAAATGTAAAGTGAAAAGAGCGAGCTGGAATTCGTACAACTGATAACTTTCTACATGCATGAGGCTTATTTAAAATAAACACAGACAGCCTCATCACTTGGGGAACAAGATTTTCTGTGCCTGTCAAGGAAATATTTCTTGAAACAGCCACAATCTGCAATTCATTTTACTTTTTAAGGAAGGTCCCATCAAAAAATAAATAAAAAAAATGGCATTGCTGTTTAACTTATCTTTAAAAAGATCCATAAATACCACCCCAGTCAAAAACAGGTCCCCCGTTCCACCCTCCCCCCTGAAAGGTGCCAAATGTAGCATCGGAGTGGGGAGGAAGCATAAAAAAGCAAGAGTTCCACTTTTGGGTGAAACTCCACTTTAACTTAGTGCAGACTTCAGCCAAATACACAAGAAGGAAATTACATTTCTGAAGGCTTTCCATACACCAACTATGTATAAAACGTCTCCCAGCTGCCATATTGTATTGAATTTTACAGAAATGACAGTGTTGTAGATTGAAAAGGAAATACAATTTTTATTAACATTCAAATACAATGTGACTTGTGTCGCAACTATTAATGCTAGATTTTTTTAATTTACTGCTTTTTTATGTTATAATGTCTGGTAATAAAATGCAGTAAGTTTTTTTGGGCAATATACAGAGAAATTAAATCACACTAACATTTATGGGTAAATAATAAATAATATGCAGTATTTCTAGAAATATTTTTGCAGGGAATGGTAACCAAATTCAGAATAAGTCTGTCTGGGCTGTCTCCAAGGTGCTTGAGAATCTTTACCATGACATTATTTTAGATTTATAATATTCTATTCTGGTTGATTGAGTTAACAGCAAAATTGTGAATCGACCATTACTTTTTTGTCACTTACCTAAGTAGATTTCAATAACCCAGCTATGTGTGTTTGAGACTTATGCCGCGTATACACGATTGGTTTGTCTGATGAAAACGGTCTGATGGACCATTTTCATCAGACTAAACCGATCGTGTGTGGGCCCCATCGGTTATTTATCCATTGGTTAAAAAATTAGATACTTGTTTTAAAATGATCTGATGGATAAAAAACTTATAGAAAAAAATTATCGTCTGTAGGCTCGTCCATTGGTTAAAAATCCATGCATGCTCAGAATCAAGTCGACGCATGATTGGAAGCATTGAACTTCATTTTTTTCAGCACGTCGTTGTGTTTTACGTCACCGCGTTCTGACTCAATAGTTTTTTTAACTGATGGTGTGTAGGCACGACTGATCATCAGTCAGCTTCATCGGATAACTGATGGAAAAATCCATCAGACCGTTTTCTTCGGATGGACCGATCCTGTGTACAGGGCCTTAAAGTTTTTCAGTTCCTGGCCAAATTACCAATTATTAGGAATGAGTCAGGGACTTGCAGTCAGGGGAGGCAGGTGAGGCATAGCCATGTACATATAAACAAACAAAAAAAAAGATTGAGCTTCAAGGCCCGTAGCTTGGCAACCTGGGGTCACAGAGACCCCAAATTTGAGGGGCAGGTAGCTGAAGTTTTACCTCACCACTGGGTTTGAACGACCTAGGGTTCCAGAAATACGTGGCTCCTTGCGCAGCCTGCCAGAGGCTACATACAGAGCAGCCAGTTTAAATACAAGCCGGCACACTCTGCAGCAGACTGAGAGGTTGAGCTCACAGTGCCTCTCCTCACTTCTTGTCAGAGGCACTGAGCTCATTGGACAGCTTGGAGTCTTGGACTAATGGTAAAGTACCATTGGCCTAGGCTGTCTAATAAAAATGCTGCAGTGAAAGCACGCCTCTCACTACAGTGTCATAGAAGGGACATGTGTCTAAAAGACAAATACTCCCTTCCAGCCCAGCCCTCCTAACTAGAGGGAAACACATGGATTTATGGGTATAAGATTTACCCACAATCCCAGGTTTTTTCTCACACAGTGCTGTTGAAAATATACTGTTTTAAGCTAAATCATATAATATTATGCTTTATGTTATAACATAATAGTTTATTATTTATCTATTTACTGTAAAATTACTGGTTGTAAGTTATAACTATATATATATGTAAAAGAATATATATCAGCCTAAACTGAGGAAAAAATGTGTAAAAAAAAATGTTGTGATATTTATTATAGCAAAAAGTAAAAGATATTGGGGGTTATTTACGAAAGGCAAATCCACTTTGCACTAAAAGTGCAAAGTGCACTTGAAATTGCACTGAAAGTGCACTTGGAAATGCAGTCGCTGTAAATCTGAGGGGTAGATCTGAAATGAGGGGAAGCTCTGCTGATTTTATCATCCAATCATGTGCTGTTTTTTTTTTTTCGTGCGTGTTCCTCTCGGACATGCAAGGAAATTGTTGCTCTTCTTTTGTTTATATAGCAAAAAATAAAAACCGCAGAGGTGATCAAATACCACCAAAAGAAAGCTCTATTTGTAGGAAAAAAGGACATCAATTTTGTTTGGGTACACTGTCGCACAACCGCGCAATTGTCAGTTAAAGTGACGCAGTGCCATATCGCAAAAAATGGTCTGGTCATTAAGCAGCAAAATCGTCCGGGGCTGAAGTGTTTAAAAAATGTTGTAAAACAATACAAACCAAGTATGGAATTGCAGGTCGTATGACCAGGATAGTGTTATAATTAGATTAGATACATGTAAATGCAATATTGGTCAAATAACCTGACAGAGATCAATATAGAAGATAAACAGAAGTCTAAGAATGTTTTGTTTATAACCGCAAAGCCAGTTATCCTGTTGGCTACCATCCAAGTGGTGATCTCGAGTGTAGGTAAATAGGGGATGATAAATGGTGGCAGATCAAAGTATGTAAATTCTAAATGTATGAGGGGTAGAATAGGAACATCATGGAAGGGAAGAATTGAATTTCAGAAAACAAAGTCAACAATTTTGTGCATTCCAATAAATTCCTTTATTTGTACCTGTGATCAGCCAGTAACACACCTTCTGTCTTAAGAGGGCCACATTCATTCCTTATCTGCATCTATGGAGAAGCGAAAAATGATAAAATAAGGAATAAAGAAAAAAATAAGGAATAAAGAAATATAGAAAAAACATAAATAGTGGTGTCTCACATTAACAAAAATCACAGAATCTTTCTTCAACCTTTAGAGTTGTTTCAAACAGAGTAGCATATATATACTCCATCAGCAATAAATTTGAAAATTAAAACATTTCCAAAAATGTTGGTGAATTTTTAAATGTTATTCAGGTCTGCCACACCCCATTAAACTTCTGTGCTGTATAGTATCATTATTTTCAGCTACCAGTATCACCATATACATAATACCATTTAGAGTCTCAATCCACTTTAAGATTGTAGTAAAAATAGAGGATTTCCAAAATCTTGTTATCAATTGTCTAACAGCTGACAAAAAAAAAACAAAGAAGAGATTTTTGGGTTTTAAGTAATACTTGGGGTAAAAAAGAAAAAAGAGCCAACTCAACAGAATTACTGATTGATTCATCCACAAAAGTATTATATAGGTTAATTACTTGATCCCATAGTTTGTAAGTAGAAGGACAGGCCCACCAAAGATTGGATAGATTATCTATAGCGACATTACAGCGCCAATATCGATCTGATTGTGATGGAAACATTCGGTTTAAATTAACTGGAGTGTGGTACCATCTAGATAGCAATTTAAAATTGCGCTCTTGGGTGTCACAAGCTATTGGAAATTTATGAGTATTACATTTTTTTTAATCCCAGTCTTCCTCTTGTATTAACTGGTTTAATTCTAACTCCCATTTGGTCGTATATGATGGTAAACCAGATTAATTAAGAGTAGATAGTAACCTATATATATATAAGATATGGTATGTGTTGGTTCTAGTGATACACATAGTTGCTCAAAATCTGTAAACGGGCGATGGATAAAATATTTTGAGGTCAAGGAGGAGTAAAAACTCTGCAGTTGCAAATAAACAAACCATATACCTCTCTTTTGATCATGTAGAGTTTGGAAATCTGCAAATGACAAAAAGGTACCCTCCAAAATCATATGTCTAATCTGGGACCAATAAAATCTGTCCCAGCTTAGAATAGCATTTCAATGAATGCCAATAGGAAGAGAAGGATTATCTATTAAGGAAGTAAGTGGAGCTGGGATAGAGGACAAAGGGAATCATTTTAAATAATGATGCCAACACTCCAAAACTGTATAAGTAAGCAGAGGCCAAGAAGAGCAGCTTATGGATTCAATGGAAAAGAGCCAATTTCCAGTTGGACCCATTGGGCCAGATCCACAAAGAATTACGGCGGCGTATCTCCAGATACGCCACCGTAATTTCAAATTCCTGCCGGCGTATCTTTGTTTTGTATCCACAAAACAAGGTATGCCGGAATTACGCTAAGATACGACTGGCATAACGTTATTACACCGTCGTATCTTAGTTGCATACTTACGCTGGACGCTAGGGGCGCTTCCGTCGTTTTTCCGCGTTGAATATGCAAATGAGCGAGTTATGACAATTCACAAACGTACGAGCGGCTGGCGCATTCCTTTTACGTCGTTTGCGTAAGCGTATGTCCAGCGTAAAGTTACCCCTGCTATATAGAGGCGTGCACCATGTTAAGTATGGACATCGGCCCAGCGTCAAATTTTCCAGCGTTCACGTCGTTTGTGTAAACCGTTTGCGAATAGGGATTTGTGTAAGTTACAATCGCTTCATTTTCATTGACTATTTGCGACGTGATTTCACGCATGTGCACTGGGATACGTCCACGGCCGGCGCATGTGCAGTTAAAAAAAAACGTCATTTACATCGGGTCACGATTAATTTAAGTAAAACACGCCCACCTCTTCCCAATTTGAATTAGATGCGCGTACGCTGGCCCATTTACGCTACGCCGCCGTAAGTTAGGACGCAAGTGCTTTGTGAATATGGCACTTGCCATTCTAACTTACGTTGGCGTAGCGTAAATGATATACGCTACGCCCGCTAGAAACTTAAGCCGGGCTTCGTGGATCTGGCCCCTTGTGTTTATCATTGGAGTGACCAATCCAGAACCTGATAAAATTTAACTGCTTTATAATAACACTCAAAATCTGGTAAACCTGCTCCTCCACAATATTTTGATTGACAAAGTGTTTTCAAGTTAAATTGCGATACTAACTTGTTAATTTAAAAAAAAAGTAGATTTTGAAATAAATTTAAATACTTTGGGAGAATATCCATCTTAATGGAAGTAATACAGCCGAACCATGATAAAGAAAGCTTCGACCATAATAAGATTTTGGCTTGTGTTCATAGTAGAAGTGGAAGAAAGTTTAATTCATAAACAAGTGTAAGGTCTGTAGGAATTTTAACCCCTAAATATTCCACTGCTACGTCTTGCAAATGAAATGGAGAAAGCTCTGCTAGCAAAGAAACCTCATCTCTGGGTAGTGAGATATTCAATAGATCAGATTTAGTTAAATTTACCTTAAAGGGGTTGTAAAGGTACACGTTTTTTTACCTTAATGCATCCTATGCATTAAGGTAAAAAAACATCTCACAGCACCGCCCCCCCCCGAGCCCCCGTTGTACTTACCTGACCGTTCGAATCTCCCGGGCACGTCCACGTCGTCCTCTTCGGTTCCCAGCCTGGCCGTTGATTGGCTAGGCTGGGCGGATTGATAGCAGCGCAGCCATTGGCTGGCGCTGCTGTCAATCAGAGCGGATGACGCGGCGTGCCGGGGGCGGAGCCGAGTGATACAGTCGGCTGCTATGGCCGCCGCTGTATCACGGGAGCGCGCTCGCAAAAGCTTTCCTCCATGCGAGCGCCCTCGCATGAAGAGGGAAAGCTTTTGCGAGGAGGAGCCCAGACAGCCGCCGAGGGACCCCAGAAGACAGCTTTCCGGGCCACTCTG
Organism: Rana kukunoris; assembly: GCA_029574335.1. Taxonomy (NCBI): domain Eukaryota; kingdom Metazoa; phylum Chordata; class Amphibia; order Anura; family Ranidae; genus Rana; species Rana kukunoris. The sequence continues at coordinate 85,774,633 of CM056058.1, read as the reverse complement.
TGCAAAACGAACTGCACAGTGGAGGTAAGTATAACATGTTTGTTATTTTTTTTTTTAAAAAGCCCTGACTTTAGTGTCCCTTTAAAGTTACTTACATATCCAAATAAATAGATTTCCTTTAAAACAGAATATATGTCATTTTTGATTTTGGCCATAGCATCACTTTGACCACTTCCCACCCACTGTGGTTATATTATACTGAATTAGCATCACATGACATCAAGCAGGATAAGCCACTCAGTGCCCATCATTGCTCATCAGTGCCACCCATCATGGCCCATCATTTCCACCCATTAATGTCCATCATTGCCACCCCTCAGTGTCCATCATTGCCGTCTATCAGTGCCCATCAGTGTCGCCCATCAGTGCACATCAGTTCCACCAATGAATGCCCATCAGTGCTGCATATCAGTTCAAAGAAGGAAACTCCGCTCCAGGTAAGCAATCACTGCAATCCGAATAGTGCTGGGTTCAATTCCACAGCTTGCCACCAAAGATCAATGAACAGAAGAAAATGGCTGCACACCAAATACAACATGTTTGATTCTAAAACATGTGGTAACCTCCTGGGTCCCCTAAATTTGTCCTTGTGGCTGTGAATTGTCATGTTTTGGAATTAAACACGTTGGATTAATTATTTGGTGTGCAGCCATTTTCTTCTGTTCGCTGCATATTTGTGCCACCTCTCAGTGCCCAGCAATGCTGCATATCAGTGCCAGCTATCAGTGTCCATCAGTGCTGCACATTAGTGCCTCCTCATCAGAGATGCCTCATCAGTGCTGCCTTATCAGTGCCCGTCAGTGAAGAAGAAAATCTATTTATTTTCAAAATTTTATAACAGAAACAAAGATAAGCGTTTTTGTTTTTCAAAATTTTCTGTCTTTTATTTTGCAGCACCAGTGGTGATCAAATACCACCAAAAGAAAGCTCTATTTGTGTGGAAAAAGGATGACAATTTTCATATAGGTACAGTGTCGCATGACCAAGCAATTGTCATTCAAATTGGCACAGGGCTGAAGGCTGAAAATTGGCCTGGGCAGAAGGGGGAAGTGCCCTGTATTGAAGTGGTTAAGTGTTGGAAAAAAAAGTAAGCAAGCAAATGTGTATCATTTTATACACAGAATTGAAATAAAAAGCTTAAGCTTTAAAAAAAAAGTCTTATACATTGTTTAAATTCCATCTCTGGATTTGTACCCTAAAATCTCCAGCAGAAAACCACAAACCATTAAAAAAAATCTCATCTTTCTCCATTTGACAAGGATTGCTGGATCAATGCACAGAGCCTTAGGAAATAGCTCAAATTGATTTTTCATGTTGTACTGAAAAATTATTTTGACCAATAGAGTCTAAAGGATTAGGTTTCAAAATGTTTTACTAATTCAATATATTGTGAATCACAAGACGTTCTGTGCGTATTCATTTCCATTGGATATATAAATACTACATATTGAGGGAAAATGCTTAAACATTCTTTTGTCAATGACATAATTATATTTAATTGCTAAAGTACCGAAGTGAAGCCTAGAATTTCTTGGCAGCTTAATGCTGAAATATCATCCAAGAATAATAATCAGAAAAAACAATTAAATCTAAAGTAAGTGATAGGTATACACTGGAGCATGTATGGCCTGTTTAGTCAGCTGTTTATTTATTATAAAACACAACCTTTGTGGTTTTAAACGATTAGATACTTACTTTAAGAAAATGAAACTAATATGAAAGTGGTGGTAAGTAGTGACAAAAAAATAAATACAAATCTGGTCCTTGCAAGATAATGTCATAAATAATGGGTGAGTATGCATCGCATATTATCACATTATGAAAGACTTACCTTAAAACTAAGCCCTCCAGCAGCACACTGTCACCGCTAACATGGCTTCCATCTTTACCTGTGTTCCTTCTGGGCTTGCAGGGTTTGGCCGTTTGAATGGCCGAGCTATGATGATATCACAGCCATCCATTAAGACGCACACAGTCTGGCTCAGCATTGACCCCGCACAGCAAGCAGCTTGCTATGGAGGCAATTTGGAAAAGAGGAGGGACCAAGAGTGCCTGTGGGGGAGGTTTGGGGCCACTCTGTTCAAAAACATTGCAAAGAGCAGGTAAGCATATCATGTTTATTAGTTTGAGGGAAAAAAATGCACTTACAATCACAGTTTTTAATAAAATGTTGGTAAAAGAAAAAAAATTGAACAATGTATTTTTTATTGGCTGTTGATTTCCTAAACACAAACTGATTTTCCCCAAAGTTCTAAAATCACAGTGAAGAGCTCTGATACATACAAATTTGATTCAGTGTTCTGGATGCAATGACCAGTGACAAAACGATTACTCTGAGGCCGCATACACACGATCAGACTGGTCCGATGAAACTGGTCTGAAGACCAGTTTCATCTGACCAAATTGAACGTGTGTACGGCCCATCGGACCGTTGTCCGTCGGACCAAAGTTTTAAAACTTGCTTTAAAATCTGTCCGTCGGACCAAAACGATGGTTAGTACATAAAAAGCATCGGACCAAAAACATGCGCATGCTCAGAATCAAGTCGACGCATGTTTGGAAGCATTGAACTTCGTTTTTTCAGCACGTCATTGTGTTCTACGTCACCGCGTTCTGGCCCGATGGGATTTTCGATTGATGGTGTGTACGCACATCAGACCACTTCAGCGTGGTCTGATGAAAACGGTCCGTCGGACCAGTCTCATCGGACCGGTCTGATCGTGTGTACGTGGCCTCACAGTGTAGGACATGTAGCAAGCTACAGTGCCTTAATCTGATGGTCAATCTTCTATGCCTTGTCAAAAAAGTAATAAATTAGAAAAAAAACACCTTTAGTGCTGCATTTACCAGAACAAAAGGGGGGGGGGATACAATAAGAGAAGTTTATTGTTAGGGATGACAAATTCTCTAATTTTACATTCCTCATTGACTGAAATGTATTTTTCCAAAATTTCCGTAAAATGAAGACTCAATTTTGGCAAGTCAAGTTACTAGTTACAATTAGACTTGTGCACAATGAAATATTTTGTTTCAGAATTTTGTTTTCGTCCGAAAAATACATTTATTTCGTTACTCCCGAAATTTGTTTTTATCTATTTTTTTTCGTTATAAAATGCATTTGTCTGAAAATCCGAATTAATTAAGGTCAAATCTGTCAATTGAAGGCTTATGGTGTCTGTCTAATGTTCTAAGAAAATTTGAAGGAGCAGCTAAACTGTACAACGCCGCAATCATACATTTCCGGTCGAATGTTCCACCTACAAGCTATAGAAGAATTCTACTGTTGTATGACACTAGTAATAATTATATTTATAAACTATTATTATTAGTCAACTAACATTTTATTTCTTCTATAGCCTATGGGAAGAGCATTTGACCGAAAATGTATGATTGCGGCGTTGTACAGTTTAGATGCTTGTCGAATCTTCTTAGAACATTCGACAGACCCCATAAGCCTTCAATGACAGATTCAACTTTTGTATGTTTTTCGCTGCTTCGTTGAATCTTCATCATTCATGTCGAATGGTCTACCCCAACACTGTCTCTATAATGTCAAATCTTTCCTCTCTATGTAGAATAATCTTGGACTAATAGAGTTAAGGTTAGGCACATTCGACCACAGGTTCGATAGACACAGATTGCTATTATCAGCTTCATGTCGAATCTGCTATCTATATCGAACTGTTGTAGCAACGAAAACTAAAATAAAGCATTTTTTTTATGTCGGATATTTCGGATTTCGGATTCTGCGCTTTCATTTTCGTTTGTTAAAATGATAACGAAAATACCCGAAATTCGAACGAAAATGCATCCAGATGAAAACGAATGCACATGTCTAATTACAATTGATTTTACCACTAGTCTTTTTTAAATGTATAATTTCAGCAGGTCTGTGTGTATAAAATTAGCACTTTGCCAATGTGTCACATTTTATATTTGCACATTTACAAAACCCTGTTTAACTCAATAGTGGTGAAATGTCTGTAAATATTCAGCAAAGAGCATTTCTATGAAACTAATACAAAAAAGATATAACTGCAAAAAATGTTAAGAAAAGTGCAGATTAAGCATATTGCAATGCAGTGAATGAAGTACTGTAATGTGTGCAATCAGGGGAATTCATGGTAGAGCAGATTTTAATAGGTTTACTCATTACTGCTAGTTAACGACATTTTTATTTTGTCATATTATCTCTTTTGATAACTTAAAGACACAAAGAAAAATGTACTTGTAAGTAGTTTACCATCAACTAATTAGGATTCAAAAAAGCCTTTGTTTAATTAAGAGATGCAATTAACATTCTACCCATACTCGGAGCTACATAAGGACATCAGCTCATGTCTAAGCTTTCTAGTGAAATTAATACACTCTTCTTTTTTTGAAAGGAGCATAAGGCTGTAAAGACCAAGGCAAACTTTTCCAATTAATTTAATTAACATAAGGGGTGTAAGTGTATGTGTTATCCTACTTTATTACTTTACTATAATCTTCAACAGATCAACATGCTTTTCACCACTCAGGTATTCATTTTTAAATCAGCAAAGTTAACACGTTTCCCCAGAATTGAATACACATACCATTCATAAAACGCACACAAAGCATTTGGATCTCAAAAGATATGTCTTTTGTACTCTACTGTTTTTTTTTTATAATCCTTTGCATGTGGTCCAGGCTCTTACAGCAGAAACTCTTAATTAGTGTAAAGGCAAAATCAAAGCAAAACGACATTGTTCAGCTGCTGAACTGACATCCCCCAGCATGCTAATGGCTAATTGTGAAAAAATAATAATTTAATGCAGTGCTAAGAAGTAGATGTTAGTAAACTCTGAACTAATTTGGAAGATTTATGGACCTGATGATGCATAATCCAAATTAACTAACGTCCAATATGTTTTTTATTTAATGTAATTAATTTAATTAATCTCCACACTGGATGGAGATTTGTAGCTAAGTTTCAATGCTTACAAAACCTGTTGGTATAAAGTATCTTACACAGATCTTTCAGAAACACAATTACACCAAGGCTTATAAACACCAAAGCTACTCTACAGTCAAATATAGTGCAAACAAAATATATATATATATATATATATATATATATATATATATATATATATATATATAATTATTAATTAGCTCAATGAAATATACACACTTTTTAGAGGCCAGTATTTTAACATAAAAATGACCAGAGAAAGGTCATATAACAACTCAACCATGCCCTTCCTGTACTCCAAAGAACAGAAGCAGGGTTGCTTTTCATGTTCACCAAAATGCTCAATTTGTCCCAACCATCACAGATTTTATTCTGAAAAGTTCGATCTGAAAATCTTTGATGTCTCAGTGCACAGAACTCTGCTAAAAACCACACAGTGCACATAATTAGATGTGCATAGCAGCAACTATGTGCATACAGTTACACACATGATTCTTTAAACCCAGAATTGTTGTATTTACATTGTTAAATTATAAACCAGTATGGAGCTGGTTTATAATCTGGCAATGTATTGTCACCATAATTCTACATAAAGCCTCCAAGAGCTGCGGGGGTATGTAGTAATTATTTTTTATTAAATTGCATGGGGTTTTCCTTAACCATGTCCTTATCCAGGTATGCAGGCTGTGAGGAAAGGTAAGGGAGGGCAGCTGTACTATACCATGTATATTGGCTTTTTAAATTAGATGGGTACCTTGCAAGATGGTGAGAAAAGTCTACCCCCATACAAAGCATCTTGTTCCAATGTTGAGGAATGAGGGCCTCTTCCCCACCTCAGTTTGCCTTCTAAAGGAAGTGAGGGTTATAATAAAAAACATTAGGTAGAATCTGTAACCCCCTTTAAGGGGCAACCAGATAGGTGTTATCTCCCAGAAGATTGGGCACAGGCAGAGTTGCCAACAAGGGAGTAGCGACAGCAGCCCTCCTGTACTGGGGGGCAGAGGAAGAGAAGGAGATTCTCACTTTTGGGCACTGGTGGCATAATCTGTGCTCTGCAGCAATTAAAAACAATGGGCCCTATTAGTTCAGCACAGGGCAGAAAGGTGACTTTCAGGTGCTGCAGAGTAATCGTTCCTTTAAGCTAATTAAAATTCCTTTCAGCTAATTATTGGGAAAATGTGGCATGGCAGATTACTCCACCTCACCTGAAAGGCATTAAATTGCCAGGTACTCCTATAAAGAGCGAGACCTTTCTTTGTTTGGGCTGTCAGGATCATGAAAGGTGGCATAATTTCACCATGTGTAAGTTGGCATTGAGGAAGCTGAAAGAGAAGGTGGAGCTTTCTATGAAAGGCAGCCAGGTGACTGGGGGGTGTATTGGAAGAAATTATGAGCTAGTACTATGGGAAGGGAAAGATGAACTTACTTTCTGTAGTGGCACCTGGAAACCTTTATAAATCACAGTGGGATTTTAGTAAATCAACCCCAGTGTCTATCGATCTACATCACAGTTGTAGATCGCAGTGTAAATTGATGAAAATAACTGTTATAGATCACGGTCTATAGATATTGAGATCAATGTGTAGATCACAACATCTGTGGATTTTGCAGTTGCAGTGTCAGTGGATATATACCAATTGCAGTTATAGATCACAGTCTCTGTAATTGAAGATATCACAGTGTCTTTATCTACCGATCACTGGTATAGATAACAGTGTCTGTGGATATAGTGATTGTAGCATCTTTGGATACAGCCAGGGCAAAGGAAAAATGGGTTGCACCAGCCCTGCCAATTCAGCTGGGGCCCCAGAGGCAGAGGGGGAGCTCCTACATCTGGGCACTGAAGAAGTTATATGTGGTCTTTATCAATTAAAAATACAATTTACCTGGACCCCATGTGTTCAGTAGGGGGCTGGGCAGAAAGAGGACAATTAAATGATTTTTGGGTGCAGGCGAACAAATTTGCTGTGCTACATTTCCTGACAATTAACTTAAAGTCATTGCCTGCTACAGCGGATTGATAAAAAAAAAGACTGGGGTATTAATTAACAAACATGACAATATCGCACATATCAAATTTTACATATACAATCATAGCAAAATCCATATAAATAAAGCTTATGAATAAAAATAATCACTAAAAGCCCAAAGTAATGAAAAAAATAATAAAAAATTGTGCTCAGGAAAGGAAAAGAAAATTGTCCGTATCCAAAATGACACCATCACGCGTGTATAAAAATCATGCGTTAAGAAAATTCCAAACCATAGGGCAGAACGCAACACTCCTAGTTCCTAGTATGTAACATTTACTACAGCTTCTTACCAAATTGCAGTGATCTCTGTGTAAACAGATAGATATGGCAGTGCTTATCTAGATAGATAGAGTGGTCACATCCAATATTTAACACCAGCACTAAATCAACCACTTTAAGACCAAGCCTATGTCTGACAGTTGTTGTTTACAAGTGTAGCACCCTGATGTTTAGGCAGGGTTGCTATTACATTTATTTGCCAAGTGATAGTTGCTTTTCAATTGATAGGAGGTCAATTGATTTCACCCTAATTCTGGAATTTCTGCACTTCTCTCTTCTGTTACTAGATGGTGGGTATAATACAGAAAAAAAGGCTACAATCAGCAGTCGGCTGTGACCCAGCCGCGGCCTTTAGGGGAACCAAGATGAATCCCAAATCCTAGGGCAGTGTCTCCACCGGAACTTAAATAGGCGAGGTCCTTGCCTATTTAAGTGATGACTCACTGCAACGCCCTATCCCATTGACAACGTCCTATGGCGAAACGCGTCTGGGAAGACGTGCGGTGACGTCATCACGCTTTGGAGGAGGGTCCTTGCTTATCTGTTTGCCGGCCGGCAACATTGTGTTTTTTATGCCTGTTTAACTCATCTCCCATGTGAGTATTCTGTTTTTTTATGATTTTAAATAAATATCCCAGCGGGATTACGCTATGTCTGCCTCTATCTATCATTTACATATGATCTAATTGGTGGAGTTGCTGAGTGGAGTTCCGGTGGAGACACTGCCCTAGGATTTGGGATTCATCTTGGTTCCCCTAAAGGCCGCGGCTGGGTCACAGCCGACTGCTGATTGTAGCCTTTCCTCTGGTAAGCTGCTTATATTTCTGGTGGTGGGCCACATTGAAAAAGCCAAGTTTGAGCACAGTGGTGATTATTATATGTCCATCCTGAAGTAAGATCAGCGGAGAGTTGTCTTTGGAGCCAATCTACTACATCTCTTTCGTTTGAAGGACTGTTCATCTCCACATGATTGTTATATGGACTCTTTTGACTATACTGAGTCTGGTTGACAAGGCGCAGCTCTAAATCTTTGTTTACTAGATGGTGGGTATCTGCTGGCATTAGATAAGACAATGGCAGAACATATTTATTTGGGTGTTTTTACTGGAGAATAATATGAGGTTGTTGCAATATTTTATGTCACACAGTATTTGCACAGTGGTCTTTCGAACATAATTTTTGGGGAAAAAATACAATTCACTTACTTTAAAAAAAGCTAAACAGTAAAGTTAGCCGATTTTTTTTGTATATTGTAAAAGATGATGTTACGTAGAGTAAATAGATACCTAACATGTTTCGCTTTAAAATTGCACGCACTCGTGGAATGTCAACAAACTATGGTACTTACAAATCTCAATAGGCAATGCTTTAAAAAAAAACATTTAAAAAAAACGATTACCTGTTTAGATTTACAGAGGAGCACTTTTGTTGAATTATTGCTCTCACTCTAACGATCGTGGTGATACCTGACATGTGGGATTTGAACACGGTTAATATTTACAGGCATGACCTATGTATGTGTTTTCTTTGGCGTACAAGCATGCTGGGCAGGGGGCACTTTAAAAAATATATATATATTTTTTATTTTAGTTTTTTAGTTTTAGACTGTCCCTTTAAGAAAAAAATTCTGATCACTTTTATTGCGAATATTCACTACGAATATTGCATATTCGAGTATTCGCGAATAACTCGAATATCGTGGCGAATATTCGCTATAGCGAATATTCGTATTTTTTCAAATTTATTTTTAAAACAGATCACATCCTAGTGATCTCCATCGACATCTAAAAGCATTGCTGGTATGATTAGAGACCCTGGGCCGAGTAGCTGAGGCGATCCTTTTATGTTGCCGAAAATTCGCATTGCGAATTTCCGGCAACATAAAAGAATCGCATCAGCTACTCGGCCCTTCTTTTGCATCAGAGCCAAACAGAATATTGCGCGATTATCTTCTCCGCCCTTCTTTTGCATCAGAGCCAATCAGAATAACTCGAATATTCGGCAAAAGGAATATTGCGCGATATTCCTTTTGCCGAATATTCGAGTTATTCTGATTGGCTCTGATGCAAAAGAAGGGCGGAGAAGATAATCGCGCAATATTCCTTTTGCCGAATATTCGAGTTATTCTGATTGGCTCTGATGCACCCTTCTTTTGCATCAGAGCCAATCAGAATAACTCGAATATTCGAGTTTTTGGATTTTTTTTGGATAAAATATCACGAATATTCGATATTAGCGAATATTCGCAAATATTCTTCTATATATTCGCGCAATATCGCGAAATCGAATATGCCGTATTCCGCTCAACACTAATTTCAACCAGGCCATCCAGGCTCTCTCCTAATCATTATTCAATCCCTTGGATCATTTTCTCCTATTTGCCCTCCTTATCTTAACCCAATTCTTAAACATGTCTTGACAGTCTGGGAATCCCTTAGGTTTTACAGCTTCTTAATCTCTGCTCACCTCTCTTTGGACACCTTTCTAGGAAATTCTGGCCCAGATTCACGTACATCTGCGCATTATTGGACCGGTGTAGCACACCGCCTTTACGTTAGACTTGCGCAATTTTGCCGCGTAATCACCCTATTCTCGTAGCTTTTGCGCAGAAAATTGCGCATGCGTAACGTTTTTTCAGAGGCGTAAGGCGGAGAAATACAAATTGGGAAGGACGTGGGCGTGTTACATTGAAATGAGCCGTGACCCCATGCAAATGAAGGGCCGGCCGGCTCGCGCATGCGCACTTGAAGGAGACCATGGTCAGCTCCGCTGTGCGCATACTCACAACTCGGGAGCGGCGCAATTAGTGAAATTGGAAATGGACTAGGGCAACGTTGTGAACTACGCAAACAGCATAAATAGACACACACAAACGCACTTGCATTGCAAAAGTACATCCCTTTGTCCCTTCCCATTTAACCAAGTGCTTTTGTCCTGTTTTTCGTTGCGTTGTGTTTTGTAGTTGTCAGATTAGTGTTCTGTGTGATCAAGTGTTTGTTAGTAGATCTTTGAAAGTGTTTTTTGATAAGTGTTTGAGAGACTGTTTGTTTGATATATTTCTGTTCGTTTGTTTTCTTGCTGATTTTTTGCTGTTTGTTTTTGTGACTGTTTCTTGCTGAGTGCTTGTGTGATTTTTTTGGGTGTTAGTTTTCTCTTTGTGTGTGTTCTTGCTTGATTGGTTGTGCTTGTTTTTGTGAGTGATTTTTGTTGACTGGGAGTGAGTTTTTTTGGAAGGATGACAGAGAGAAAGCGAAAGCTCAATTTTACTGTGGGGGAAAAAAGAATTCTTCCCCGGGCCATTAGCGATTATGGGCGTTTCCTCCACGGCCCAGACAGTGACAACACCACCCCGGCCAGGAGGAGGGAGGTTTGGACATGATCACTGAGCAGGTCAATTCAGCGGGGGAGGGGGAGACACGGACCCGGTCTGGGATTGACAAAAAAATTAATGACCTCCGGCGTCTGGTCAAACAGAAGCTGGCCAGAATGCATGCCCATGCCAGGGGCACAGGAGGGGGCCCACCATGCCGTATTAGGCTGACAGCGGAGGAGCGTGCGGTGGCCCTGACCTTTCATCGGCATGAAGTTGAGGGCCTGCCCGGCTTTGACTCAAGTCCGGAGCCCGTGGTGCCAGGTAAGTATTTTTTTTAATATCAGGTGTGTAGCATGTGTGGGGGAGGGGGTGAAAGGGAATATGTGGCAAGTGTGTGGATCCTCCAACCTGTGAATGTTTTGTGTCATCCACAGATGTGCAGGAGGGTGCAGGGCCATCTGGCCTGACCGCTCCATCCCCAGGACAGCAGCCTAATGAGGCCCCCCCAACAAGGCCGGAGTCCGCGGAGGAGGTTCAAGAGGAGGAGGAGAATCATGAGGAGGAGGAGTCCATGTCAGGCACTGGATGTTTGGTTTTTGAGGACTCTTCCCCTCTGGCTGGCAGCAGGCAGCCCTCCCTAAGGGGGAGCCCCCCCTCCTCCCCCAACATGGCTCCCCTCCCAAGGGCCTCCCCTTCTCCCCGGCCACAAGCATCAGCTGGAGGCAGGATTTCGTCCCAGAACACCAGGGGGTTGGCCGATCTCCTGCCCGCCACTCTGAGAAGGGACCAGGCCCTTCAGACCCGCCATCTGGGACAGGTCAGCCAGACATTGGTGCGGATGGAGGAGAGCCTGTCCTCCATCAAGGATACGCTGGGGAACCTGGACTCCCACTCCCGGGCTTTCACAACCTGCCTAAACGACCTGCAGACTACATCAGCAGGCGTTGGGCAGGATGTGAGGGCCCTTACCCAGGCTATCCAGGCCAACACGGCAACACTTGGTGCTGCCCTGGACAGAATAGCTGTGGCCTTGGAGGGCAGGCCGCCAGGTGGGCAGAGATCAGGGGCTGCTCCTCCTTCCCTGGTTTTCCCCCTCCCCATGAGTCTCCCCTGAGGAGCCGGGGCCGTGGCCGGGGGCGCCCCAGGCGTGGCTCACGTCATGGCAATAATTTTTTTCCCCCTCTTTTTTTTTTGCTGGAAATTTTTTGATTTTGCTGGTAATTTTTTTTTTTTTTGGGTTGTGAATGCTGTTTGAATGTGGGGGTGACATTCCTGTCGGAAAAGGGGTGTCACCCTCAATTTTGGTGGAGAAGGGTTCCCCAGGACCAGGGAGAAGTGATCCCCAGGTCCGTGTGAATGGTGTATGAATGTACAATGACATAATTGGAGCCTTGGCGTGGCGTTGCTGCTCACAAGTCCAGCATGGTGGACTGGTGCCAATCCAATTTGATGTGGATGTGGGGTGTGTGTGCTAGGGACCACAGTGGGGTGCATGCATGCATTCTCATTGTGCCATGATTGCTCTTCCCTCAGAAGACGGGGTAGCCTCGGTTAGGGGGGGATTGTCTGGTTCAGGGGTCAGGTCATCACGTAGGTCAATCTGCAGGCCCTTTCTTTCTGCGAAGTTGTGCAGCATGCAACATGCACCGATGATCTGGCACACGAAGTTTGGGGAATACAAGAGGGTACCCCCAGACTTATCCAGGCATCGGAAATGTGACTTTAGGAGGCCAAAGGTGCGCTCCACCACTGCTCGTGTTTGAGCATGTGCTTGATTGTATCTTTCCTCTCCTGGGGTTTGGGGGTTCTGGATAGGAGTCATGAGATGGGGTCCCAGTGGATATGCAGAGTCACCTGTAAGGGAAAAGACAGGAGGATGTTAGTCATGCATGTGCCCCTTGTGATGTGTGCATCATGGGAGGGGATAGTCATGCCTGACTCCCATGTCACTCACCAACCAGCCAGGTGTCCCCATACACGTTCTGATCGAATTCCATTCGGATGTGGCATTGATTGTATATGTAGCTGTCATGGCTGGACCCTGGGTGTTTGGCACGGACGTGCCATATGAGGCCTTGGGCATCGACTATCACCTGTACGTTGATGGAATGCCAATGCTTCTGATTGCGGTACATGTGCTCTGTCTCCTGGGGGGGCTGGAGTGCCACATGTGTGCAACCAATGGCCCCCACAGTGCATGGGAATCTGGCAATTCTGTAGAAATCTGTCATTGCCTTCAGCCGCAGGTCCTCAGTGGTGGGTTTGATGATTTGGTTGGCCATGCGTCTGAGGATTGCAGGGACAACCTGGTACACACATCTGCTCATGGAGGATTGTGACATCCCAGCCACCACTCCACTTGTACGCTGAAAAGAGCCACTGGCAAGGAAATGGAGTGTTGCCATGACCTTGACCAGTGGCTGCACTCCATGTGAGCGTTGTGTTGGGCTGGTGATGTCCTCCTGCAGGGTTGTGGTTAATTCCAGGATGACATGAGGGGTGAATCTGAAGATGCGATACACCTCAGAATCACTCATGCCAAACAGGTCTATGCGGGTGCGGTATATCCTCTCCCGTGCCATCCTCCGTGCCATCCTCCGTGCCCTCATCCTTCTTTGTTCATCTAAAGTCAGTAGTATACTGTAGCTATGTGCGACGATGCCCCTGGCATGTTGTGAAACACGTGTGACTGCTGAGCTCCTCACTAACAGTGTTGCTTTATCTAACAAGTAGACTGTTTTTCTCTTTTTAGACCAGCTTTTATATGCTCTAATTTTAGACAGGACATTTTGCTGTTGCGCACACTGCGTAGCCTGCGCTGCCCCAACGTTCTTTTGTGGATCCCCGTAAGTCCCTCATTAGCATATTTGACTAGCAAATCAATGGTCTGTCTAGCGCACTTTTGCGCGGACGGATGTGCCAGTCTAACGAAATTACGCGGGACAAAAAAAATAGATTTTTTGCGTATCTCGTTCTGGGGATGCCGTGCATCGAAACGCACGCGCACATTTCGACTTACGCACGCGCATCTCCTGTTGCGCAGGCGTAATTGCTCTGTGAATCTGGGCCTCTATGTTTAAGACTGCCCTGGTAAAAACTAGTGCATATCAATGGGGGTCAGAAAATGGTTTTACAACTATACACCAATTAATGAGCTCCTTGGACCTTATATACTGGGAGGTCTTGAGACATCATCATCAAGTTTCTCCCCAGGAGATTTTTTGCTTCACAAAAATTTGACACTGGGTCTCTTTTAACTCCTTTATTCCCTTCACCTCTTATCTCAAATATTTGTATATATTGTGAACTGTCTGCTCTGATGACCCTCATTCCACAAAACTAATAACATTCACTACCTTATTTGCCTAGTTTATTATGGCCCTTTCCTCCCCCCAGGCCCAATCTTATGTTAATGAATGGCTCTGGAAATTCCCTGCCACTAAAACCAATGAGGACCAGTCATAGGTCTAGCTGAACATTTCTAAATACTCCTCTAATGTTACCTCCCAAGAGTGGATGTGTCGAATGTGCTGCCACATTCTGTTCTAAACTTTTTAAGCTCATACAAACCCTATTCAATCTGAGGATACAGCTTGATCCATGAATAGCTCTCCTGCATTATCATGATTAATGAGAAGCTATCTAGCATTTTTCAGATACCAATGACAAATTTCCAATGTAAATTGCATTAAAACCAATAAAAAATTTGAAATAGAAAAAAAAAAACATAAACAATCCTACACATCATGTATCAATACAAAGGCATTGTTGTAAATATCTTTTCCACTATGACCCTCCTATTTAGAGATATCACCATTCTATTTCTATAAATATGTAAATGCTTTAAAAAATCCCATAGATTGTCATGATGAAAGAGGAGCAGTCTTTACTTGAAGTGTTTCACAATGTAGCTTCCTCAGGAGGATAGGAAGAAGTTCATACATAGGTGATTCTCTTCCAAGCATGACATAAGACTTGAGGGGAATTTGGTATTCCACACAGAAAGGGTGAAGCCACCAAGGCTATCCTAAAGGAACCTGCAACCAGTGAGCAAAATTGCGTAGACAAAATTAAATGTTTAGTTGTTTTTTGGCATAGCAATTCCTCATTTAACATACAGCTGTTCACTCACTCATTTTTTTTTCAATAACATGATTCCATATGTTAATCTTTGGTTGCTGGTTGGTTGTTGTTTTTCTCACTATGGAATAATGAATAATAATATGCTATCTCTTTAGGGATTTCAAAGCTGTTTGAAGGCATAAATAATCCCCAGCTTTGAACTAAAACGACTTTGAACTTGATGGCCACTTTTGCAAAGAGTGGATCAAAGAAAAGTTGCTTGCACAGTAGGGACGTAATGTGAAGAGGACAATTCGCAACAGAGAAAGCAATTAGCAACACAATTAGGTTCCATAAATAACAAAAGCAATTGGCAGCATGTCATCCCAACTTCACAGGCTAATTCGATTAGAGGAAAGTTGTAATATGAAACATTTTATATTCACAGAACAGCAGATGACACTAGATTGCAAAAAAAAACTTATATAAATAAACGATTAAACTTGTAATATGTTTTGCCACTAATTATGATATTCTGGTAAATTTTCCTAATGGCAAGTATGTCATACTCAAATAAAATGATCCATGTAACATGACTTGCTTATACGAAATAGTACAAATTACTACACAACTCTGGAGCAAGTATTAAAAACATTAAAGAAAATAAACACCTTTGTGTCCCTTTCACATGTATGTTCCGTCTGTCCATTTTTTATCCATCCGTTGACAAATAAAAAATGGATAGCAATGCATTTCATTGTGAAAACAGATGTACATGTATGATCTGTTCCGGTCTGTTTTTTTTTAAATGGAACAAATCTCTGTCCTGTTCCATTTAAACAGGCTTAAATGGAGGTAAACAGATGTAAATTAACAATGTTCATTTTTGCATGTTTTTGCATTAGTTGTTAGAAAACAGAAGCTCTTAGCAGCAGAGATGATTCACTGGTTGTTAATGTCACTGGGTGACCCCACCCTTTAGTTTATTTCAGCACCGGGGGAAAGCAGAGTGTCAATAGCCAGTGGGCAGCATATTTTTTTCCTGTGCTATTTGGCGGCCATCGTTCATCATGATTGATAATACAGGTGAAACTCGAAAAATTTGAATATCGTGCAAAAGTTCAATTATTTCAAGGATTTTACATAGAACAATCGGACCTCTGAAAAGTAGAAGTATGAATATGTACTCAGTACTTGGTTTGGGCCCCTTTTGCAGCAATTACTGCCTCAATGCGGCGTGGCATGGAAGCTATCAGCCTGGGGCACTTCTGAGGTGTTATAGAAGACCTGAATGCTTCAATAGAGGCCTTCAGCTCTTCTGCATTGTCTGGTCTCATGTCTGAGAGTGTGGATTTGGGGCTTTCATGAGCTGTAAGCCATAATCATCACAATTATGACAAATCACAGCTTGAATTATCTTGCTTTGCATGTAATGAGTCTATCTCATATATTAGTTTCACCTTTTAAGTTGCATTAGTGAAAAAATGTACTTTTGCACAATATTCAAATTTTTCGAATTTCACCTGTAGATGTACTTTGTGGGACTTTTTTTGAGGGCTTGTCAAAAAGTGTCTTTGTGATTTAATTTACTACTGAATTTTTTTTAGGTGAATGAATAGGGGTTACACATACTCATTGACATTGAGGGAGCAGTATCCCCTTATTATAGGCTAGGGGGCTTCCAGATTCCGAAAAATCCCCCCAGCACCCCCACAACTACTAGGCCAGAGTTTCCAGGGAAGATGTGGTTATCCCTGGCAAAGAATCACACAGTATTGAGGGCATGTGGCCTGGTATGGTTCGGGGGGGGGGGGCTCTTACATCACTCATACCTCCCTGTTCTGCCCTAGAAGGCTACATGCTCGGATATGAGTCTGGTATGTACTTTGCGGGGGGACCTCACATAATTTTTATTTTTTTGTCATGAGGCCCCCCAAATCTGTATCTGACCCAACGGGCCTGGTATGGATTTGGGGTTCGGAAAGCACATGCCTTTTAAAATAAATGTTTAATGTTGGCTTTTTTGTTTACATTCTGCTGTCAGCTGAGGATCCCTGTTCCACCTTACTGCCTGGGTGACGTGTATACTTGCCACTGGCTTTGTATTTGAAGGACGTGCAGACTCAAAAGGGAAAAGTCAGCAGAAGATACCGACTGCAGGGCTGGATCTCCAGTCTCCTCGGAAGAGAAGCCACAGTGGGACAGGGGAAAGAAAACTTAGAAGAGTGAAAAAGTTTAATTTTATTTTAAGGAACAAATTGGGGAATAAGTAAGAAGGGTGCGCAAGGGAAGGTAAGGGGTTTTAACCCCCACTCTAAGCAGAAAAATCTACCATTACAGTAAGCCCTCTTTTACAGCATAGGTTAAATGCTTGTTAACTCTAGTGGGGGAGAAACAACATGTAATACTTACCTTATTCCTTACAATGCAGACTTCCTCTAAACTGTGCAACTGGTACTTTTTGTAATAATCTAGAAGTTCAGCTTTAGGCCGCGTACACACGATCAAATCTATATGCTGGAAACGGTCTGACAGACCGTTTCAACAGACAGATTCGATCGTGTGTACGGGCGGACAGACAGATTTTTCCAGCAGACAGATTTTAAAGCATGCCCGCACATGCATCGAATGGATTCGACGCATGCGCGGTAGTGTTTCACTTCCTGGTGCGGTGATGTGGCGGCGTCAACGTCATCGCCACGTCACCGCGCTGTCTGCCGGCGGGGATTTTGGTTTGATCGTGTGAACAGCGATCAAATCAAAACAGCCCAGCAGACAAATCTGATCAAATCGGTCTGACGGATTGTATTTTGAAAAGGGGACTTATATATATTCTCCCCACCAGCCTTAGCAAGAATAACCCCTATAAGACTCAATACCTCAGTCAGAGGTGTATTTAGGTTTTGTGCTGCCCTAGGCCTGACTAAACTCGTGCACCCCCTAATTTAAATATGACTGACCCCTTCCTGTCACGGCCACACCCTGTGTTGCTTAAGACACGCCCTGAAATTTTCGAGTGAAGACACTAGTTCTGAGGGCCTGGGGGGGGGGCAATGGATTCCCTTAATTTACTTAGATTTCCTCTTACTTCCTGGTTGCCCATAGAGCAGGAAGTGAAGGGAAATCTTTGCAATGGGACAGGGATGGTAAAAGTGTTGCCTATAGTTCTACTTTAAGTAGATGGTGCAGCAGAAACATGTAGCACAGTGAGGAAGGTTTGTGGTCCAGGATAACAAACAGTCAAAATTGGAAGCGCCCCCCCCCCCCCCCCCACAGTTGCAGAATGCCAGCCACCTGCATACTAGAAGCGACGCGGCCACTTTATGGGGGCGCTAGACTAATTTTTCTAACAGTGTAGCGCAAGCCGGCGGGGACTCTTTTCGTGCTGCCCCCCTGCAAGGTGCTGCCCTAGGCCTGGGCCTTGTTGGCCTAGGCCAGGATACAGCTCTGACCTCAGTAAGTCTATATTTCAGATTTCAAGACCACAACATAGCGTATTGCATTTCAACCACACAGCCTGCCTCATTTATTGGGGTGAAAATACCAGCAATCTGGCATAGGAGATAATTCTTTATTATTACGACTGGGTCCATAATCCTGTATTATTACAACTGGGTCCAGGAGATGGACTTTTGTGATGTCTCACCTTAATTTCTCATTTAATGCCCTATAGAACTATTTGGAACTTCACTCGATTTAAAGTGAGTCTAGCATCATATATATTTTTTCATGTGAAACACATACATGGTAGGAAACAAATAATCGCAACATATCCAGGCTAATATTGCCTCTCACAGAGATCGCAATACTTCTCTCGACATTGCCCTTATCTGCATTTTTCTCTAGAATGATGTTGCCATCTCTGTCTGAGCATCATTTAAAATGTAACTAAACCCAGGACCCTGCATTCACGATATTTGATCTCCCACAGTACACATAATATGGAAATGCAATATTATAGTAAATATAAACTGCTAAATGCATAAATATAAACAGCTAAAAACGAAACGCACAATTTATGTTGTGTAAGTGTAGTTTTAAGGGGATGGTCACCTTGAATAAACGGTATCATGCTATGTGGAGCCTTTTTTGCATGACTAAACTACCCTGGGTGATGAGCTGTTTGAGATAACTGGACCAAATGGGAGACACTTGGTGTTTTCAAGGATTCTTGGTGAGTATGAACCCAGAGGGGAGTGTGTTTCATGTGGTGGATTGTATATTCCCATCAATCATTAATTACCTATCAATTGAACTGGCTCATCACCTATCAAGATACTAATGATTTCTCATATGTTTTTACATGTGAATGCTGGTGGTCATGCTTCATTTATTTGATTGGAGCGCTGCTTTGAGTATTGGAACATTGTCTAAATGGACTATATGGGATAAATTAAGGACTTTTTTACTTACGTGTATAAACTGCTTAATACCTTTTTATATAGAAGTCTTGTGACTACTATCAGTGTCCAGCAAAGCATTGGTTAAAGCTTGTAGGAGGCTGCGCGACTCCTGACTTTCTGTCTGGACAGTGCTGATTGGCCCTGTGCTAATCACATGCACACACCCAAAAAAAAGCTCTAGCAATACACACCAAACTGAGCATGTGCAAAGTGACTCCAAGCCTCTGTTCTATCAGCAGATGAATTGGGGGCAGTAAAAGAAGGGGGGGGATCAGAGAAGACAGGGTCAAACATCCTTTTTGCACAATGTAGAGGATGAATCCCTTAAGGGGTTGTAAAGGTTTGTTTTTTATTTTCTAAATAGGTTCCTTTAAGCTAGTGCATTGTTGGTTCACTTACCTTTCCTTCGATTTCCCTTCTAAATGTTTTTTTTTTCATTGTCTGAATTTCTAACTTCCTGTTCCTCCTCAGTAAGCTTTCCCCCATCATCTGAGCCATTTTGGCTGGGGGTTAGTCAGCATGCTAGCCCCCTCCCTTGGGACTAATCCCCAGCCAGAACTGCTCGGATGATGGGGACAAGCTTTCATATGTTTCAGAGCCCTGCCCAATCATCATAATTGAGGAATGGGAGGTACCTAACAGAGGTACTTACTAGTAAACTTTATTGGAAGGGTGAAAGGGAGCAATAAATAAAATCAATAGTTTACCAGCTTTGCCTCTTCTGTGTACTAAACCATACCACCAGTGTACATTTTTAAATGTCAGATTGGCAGACCAATATTTTCCCAGTGTTGTCTAAAAATAGTACTGCGTAAACATCATTTTTAAGCTGTTCCCTCAATTACTGCTAAGTACAAAGCCATCAATAGACAGCTATGTACATACAGACAGTGTATCGAGACAATCCGAGGAGCTCGGTACCTTGTGATCCCTGTGATTGGTCTTCTTAGTGATGACATATTATTGTTGACTAATGATTAAGTCACATGACGTGTGATGTAACGTGTAGGGGGAGAGCCGACTGCCGGGATCGAAGGTGATGTACACCACATGAAGAGATCGCTACACTGAGCGAGGCTGCAGGTCTGTTTTGTGCAGAGGATTCATGAGTGCGATTGTATCGCTGTCGTGCTTTTTTCTCTATTTGGCGCTTCATTTGGCGCAATGAGGTCTTGTTTTGTTGTTTATTTCTTCCATCTGACCTGTCGTTTTGGTTAAGGAAGTGTCGTATGCAAGTGGTCGGGTGAAGCAGGGTGGAAGGAATTCAGTATTACAGGAGACTACCATTACTTCCAACCCAGTTCAGATGAATGGACTTTGCTTATTGTTGCTGTTATCATATTGGCACTTTTTTATGCAATTTTTTGGCAAGATTGTCACAATTCATTTAATACCTATTTAGGTTCATATTATTCACCTTTTTCACTGTATAGCATATAGGGTTGATTTTAGTGCATCATTACATCATATTACATTTTTATTAGTTTAGTACACTATTTTTATGTATGCAGCTTTTATTATTTTGTTATCCTTGTTGTTGTTTTTCCTCTGTATTCACCACAATAGCACTGTAGTATCACTTTTCCATTATTGTTTACATAGTTGCTCCCTCCCTTTCATCTTACAACAGAGGTAGGAGAGAGATAACAGTAATGTGTGAATAGAAAAAGAATGATCAGCTGTAGATCCATCCATTTAGTTTCATTAACCCCTTTTGTTACCTTTCCTCAGAATCCTCACCTATACATCTGATTTGAATGTTGTCCCTGTATATGAACTGTATTCTAACACTCCACCTCCCTTATTTTTGCACATCATCTGCACATTAACCACTGCATCTCCATCCTCCCACTTTATGTGACCTGTACATGGTTCTAAAGTCTTAAAGTGAGCTGCAGCACCGATATACATACATTCAGACACCGGGCGATGGTTCGGTCTCGCCCCTTTTTCTCCTGAATGGCTAACTGAGTTTGATTAACAGCAGTGGGAGTCAATGGCGCTGCTGCTGTGTTTCAGCCAATCAGGAGGGAGAGTCCCACACAGACGAGGCACTCAAGGACATCGCTGGACAGAGAGAGGGCTCAGGTAAGTATTAGGGGAACTGAGGGTGGCTGCTGCACACAGGAGGCTTTTTATATTAATGCATAGAATGCGTTAAGATAAAAAAAAAAAAACTTCTGCCTCTACAACCACTTTAATGTTTTTCATCTTAATGTATTCTATGCATTAAGGTGAAAACCTTCTCTGCTACAGCTACCCTTTTTCTTACCTGAGCCCATCTAATCAAGCGATGTGCATGAGCACAGCAGCTCCTGCCACTGTCTCTCTCCTCATTGGACATATTGATAGCAAATTGGCTCCCACTACTGTCAATCAAATCGGATGACACAGGAGCTGTCTATGTCAATGAACGCAGCAGTGGGACTTGGAAGCGAGCATGCAAAGGTATCAAGGGCACCCAATAAAGAGGAGGGTTCTTAAACACTGGTGGGGGACACCAGAAGAAGAAGAGGACTGAGGCTACTCTGTACAAAACCATTGCAAAGAGCGGGTAAGTATAGGCATGTTTGTTATTTTTATATTAATTAAAAAAAATGAAGATTTACAACCCCTTTAACTCCTCTCTGTGTACAAACTGACAATAATGTATCTAGTGCATCACTACCAAAATGTAAGTTGTAACCATTTCAGTTCCAGCATGTTTTTTAATTTGCATATAGACAAACGGCAAACACGGGGGGCGCATGCGCGGCGCGATGCAGGAAGGACTCGCCTGAGCTCAGCTCTGTCGAACACGGTCCTTCCAGGCCAGCTACCCAGGGCAATTCTACTCCAAACTCAGCCTTTTCACCCTGCATCCCTGTGGGAAGCATTCGTGCATGCCATCATCTAAAAAACAGCGAAAACACTGCATGAAACACAGTCTAACTAACTATCTCCCGAACATGAAGCAGAAAGCTGGCAAGGCCTCTCAAGATGGTGCCGACGCCGGACAACATGTGGTATCAGACAAGACACCTCCGGAACCCTCACCATCCTGCTCTAACTGTGAGTACCATGCTCCCCTGTCCAAGGCTGAATTAGATGCCAGCCTCACAGCCATCTTTGACAAACTAGTGGAGAAGATTGAAAGGGAGGTCCATAGTTCCACAGCAGCCCTGTCACATGAGATTGCTAGCATTGGCAACCATACGGATCTCTTAGAAGCCAAATATGACAAACTCTCATTGTCACACAATGATTTGAGGAAAGATTATGAGAACCTTGCGGACAATTTTGCCTTTATGCAGGCCCAGGTCGAGGACTTGGACAAAAGAAACCGCCACCATAACATTAGGAAAAGTGGTGTCCCGGAAACGATCACTGACCTCATGCCTGCGGTTAACAGGATTTTTCATGATCTCCTGCCTGACAGGCCTTCAGCTGCTTTCACTTGTGAAAGGATTCACAGGGCCCTCCGCCCTAAACCCACTCCAGATAAGCCACCCAGGGACATCATAATGTGCATGAAAGACTTCCTTGTCAAAGAGGACATCATGCAAGCTTCTAGAAACACCCCCAACATCACATTGGACGGCAAAAAGGTGCAGATTTACCCAAATATTTCTCCTGCCTCCCTGGACAGAAGGCGCAGAATGAAAGATGTTACCAATATATTACAATCTGCAAGAATCAAATACCGCTGGGGCTTCCCCTTTAAGCTCTCCATTCCCTATAATGGCAACACCTACACGGTATATAATGTGATTGAGGGTAAGGAGGTTCTGGTGAAATTGGGCCTGCTGGCACAAGAGCCTCCCATTCGCCTGCCATCCACTCCTAGGCCCTCTCCTATATAGTCTACACCACCAGCATCCAGGCGCAGTCAAAGGGATCAAAGGAGAATGTTTCACCCCTTGCAAGATCTTGCTGCTTGACTTTGTTCTGGTTAATCCATGATCAACGATATACATACACTCTTCTCTGGACCCACTTCCCTCCACATCCTCTATTATAGATCACTGGTGATCTAGCAAACTGGACTGACACTTTTTGTCTCCTGTTTTATTTATTTTTATTTTTTATTTTGCTAGCTCCTGTTTTCCTGGAGCCACCAGCCCTGTTTTGAATTTCCCACCCCCTTCCTGTTTGCCCATGACATTTTTGTGCCACAGTTCACTGGCACAGTGTCCATAAGTTTCTATTCCAAACCTCTTCCCCCCCGTTCCTGCTTCACCAGACCCACGTCTGGTTTTCCCATTGTGTTAATGTAAGAGACTTCCACTTCTGAACATGCAGTATGCTCTGCCGCTGATTGGTCCGGAGTTCTTTCTTAGTTTATTTTGGGCCCGCTGCCCCTGCCTATGTTCTTCACATGTTACTGTTTCTATTGCATGCACTTTACTTTGTTTATGCCTGGAACATCCGCCGTCGCTAGATTGACCCCCACCTGCTCCGTGGCTGGCTATTGCACCATCCTTATAGGTGTGGCGCCCTGCCCGGTTGCAGGTTCAGGACTTATTTTGTCCTCAGTTCTACTCCGGTAGTTTGTGTGACAAGTTATCCCTTGTCCCCATGTTTTTTGGTATTATTTTGTTTTTTGCGGCCCTTTTGGCCACTTACTCTTCTTACATGCAAATTGGTTGCCATAGTATCTCCTTTTACATGTTACAGTATACTGTACTCATCGCTTTATTTTGTCATTTAATGCTATTTTTAGATGCTGGTATGTATTTTATATCTATGCTTTTTCTATAGACTGATAGCTATAACTCTCATTATGTTAGATCGCACTACAACTCTGCCCTGTAGTCTTCCCAGATCACTGGCCTTATTTCATCCCCAGACCTATATGCTTAAACAGATTTTTTTTTCCCTACAACTCAGCTCCCCAAAAATAATTTTTAATGGGTCTTAAGATTATTTCCCACAATGTCCAGGGCTTTAATTCTCCTCATAAATGAAAAAAGGCAATTCATCATTACAAAAGACTCAAAGCTGATATTAGTCTACTTCAAGATACGTGCTTCGCATCTGATAATCACCCTAAATATTTTAATAGGACCTACAGCCAAATTCATTATACGACCTTCACCAACAAAACTCGTGGAGTTGCCATCTTTGTCCGTAACTCCATTATCTTGGATATTCAGAAAATATTTAAAGACTCTGATGGGCGTTTTATTATACTTAAAGGCACTATCAATAACCGTGCAATCACTATAGCACCAGTATATGCCCCTAACGAATCCCAATCAACATTTTTTGCAAGTTTTTTTGAAGTTCTGGACCGGTTCAACTCCCCCATATGATTGTAGGGGGGAATTTCAATCTCTCTGCCCACCCCGCTCTGGATCGTAGTAAAGTTACCCCCTCTTCTAAGACCTTCTCTAAATCAATGAACCGTTCATTGAACAGACTACAACTGATTGACTCCTGGAGAGCCCATAACATAGGTTTGAAAGTATATACCCATTATTCCCACCCTCATGATTGTTAATCCAGA
The DNA here is from genome assembly GCA_029574335.1 of Rana kukunoris. NCBI lineage: Eukaryota > Metazoa > Chordata > Amphibia > Anura > Ranidae > Rana > Rana kukunoris. The sequence continues at coordinate 85,750,119 of CM056058.1, read as the reverse complement.
CTGGACTATATTTTTTGCACCCCTATCCTGCTGGCCAACTCATCGCACGCACATATCCACCACTGCCCCTGGTCAGATCATAACATTACCTACTTTGAAACCTCTTGCATAGGCCTCTCCCCTTCGCCCTTCAACTGGCGTCTAAATGATTCACTTTTAACAGACACACATGACACCCAATCTATGTCCACCCATATTGAAGACTATTTCTCCGAGAATTCCAATGAGGGAACCTCGCCCTCCACCCTGTGGGTTGCCCATAAGACTGTGCTTTAATGCTCTAATTACCCTGGCCGCATCCAAAAACAAGGCGAAACTAGCGGATGTTTGAAGACTCACTAAAGAATTGGAGCACTTATACAATAAATTACACCAATCCCCCTCTCAGGAAATCACCCAACAGATTTGCACCAAAAGTCAAGCGTTAGACCTCATTCTCTCCCCCAATACGGAAAAATCTCTTAGATTTTCTAAGGCCAAATTCCTCCTACAAAGTAATTCCCCTTCGTCAATGTTCGCAAGGAAACTCAATCAACATAACAAACCCACTCATGTATACAAATTAAGAGATAACAATGGTAATTTAGTTACTCACCCCCAAGAGGTACTGAAAATATTCACCTCCTTTTACAAAGACTTGATAGCTAGTCCCCGTGACCCCCCGGACACCCCCTCTAAAGCCTGGCTAGACAGCATACAACTTCCCTCCCTCAACCAACAACAAATTGATTCTCTTAATGAACCATGTTCACTAAATTAAATTCTTCACATCATTAAGTCATTGAAATCCTCCACGGCCCCTGGACCAGATGGTTACACCTCCTCCTACTATAAAAAGTTTGCACCTATTTTGGCTCCTCACCTCACTAAATTGTTTAACCACATCCTGGCCGGCAAGGATGCTCCTTGCCAACATGTCTCTCATCCCCAAACCCCACAAAGATCATTCTCTCCCTCAAAACTTCCGTCCCATTTCTGTTCTAAATAACGATCTGAATATCTTTGGTAGATTACTGGCCGATAGACTGTCCAGGGTCATCTCACCTTTAGTTCATTCAGACCAAACTGGTTTTATCACGGGCTGTCAAATCATAGATAATATTAGGCTGGTAACCAATATAGTACAAGACGCCAACTTACACTCCCGCCAAGCTTGTCTCCTTAGTTTAGATATCCACAAGGCCTTTGATAGTGTAAAGTGGTCCTATCTTAATTATCTCCTCCCTAGATTCGGTATTCCAGATACATTTCTCCAAGGCTTTAATTCCTTATATCACTCCCCCCAAACTCGGATTAGGATCCCTGGAAATAATTCCCAAATTTTCACATTAGGCAGAGGCACAAGACAAGGTTGTCCTCTGTCTCCTCTCCTTTTGCCTGAGCTATTGAACCTCTTGCCCAAGCCATTAGGAACAACCCAGATATCAGGGGATATACTAAAGATCAAAACCCTTTTAAAACCAGTTTATATGTGGATGATGCCCTTGTTTTCCTTACTGAACCTGTCCTCTCTATCCCTGTCCTTTTAAAAGAACTTGATTCAAAAATATCTCAGGCCTTGTGATAAACACTAATAAATGTTCGGCCCTCCCAATTAATCTTCCTCAAGACCTACACAATTTTCTTCAGAGCAGCTTCTCTTTTACTTGGTGCTCCCAGTCATTCAAATATTTAGGTGTTCACATCTCATCCAACCATAAACTCTTGTACAAATCTAACTACACCCCTCTCTTTTTACATATAGAGCAACTACTCACAACTTGGTCCTCATACCACATATCATTCCTTGGTAGAATCTGTGCCATCAAGATGAACATTATTCCCAAACTCCTCTATTATTTTCGTACACTTCCCATTAATATTTACAAATCCAAATTAGATTCCCTCCAAAGGACTTTCAATACATTTATATGGTCAGGGAAAAAAACTAGATGCAGCTACGCACTGTTACATAGACCCCAATCCAGAGTGGGCCTGGGTCTCCCAATTCTCTGGCACTACTTCCTCGCAGCGAAACTGACTCAACTCCCTCAGTGGTTCTCTCTATCCCATGACATCCTTTGAAGGAGATTTAAGGCAACATCTATCCGCCCTTTCCATCTGCAAGGTATTATATGGGCCAATTCTGTTTTATACCGCAACCTCCTCAAATGCAACACTATAGTGGCCCATATGGTAAAGCTATGGCACAGAATAGAAGCCTCTATTTGGCCTATCATTGAACCCCCCCCCCTCCCCACTAGTTTCATTCCTGGGAGACCCCAGACTCCCAATTGCCTACAATGATGAGAATCAATTTTCTTCCTGGATTGCTAATAATATAGTTACTCTGAAGTCATTTCTAACTAAGTGGGAGATCATTTTTTGCTAAATACTTTTCACTGTCTGCCTGTATCCCTAACACCATTTTTGAACGAGTTTGTATCTCCTTCTCTAGAGATAGGGGACTCATTTCTAGATTTTACCATTTTCTTAATGACTCTACACAATCTGATAAATCAGATCCCATGCTTCGTTAGGAGGCTGAGCTGGGATGTTCCTTCCCAGTAGATACATGGCAAACCATGGCAGATAACTTAAGAAAATGCAATAGGGCCATATCATTTAGGGAAACTCCACTGAAATTGTTCTCCAGATGGTATCTAACCCCAGCCAAGATTCATACGTTTTTTCCTGCGGTATCTCCTGGTTGCTTCCGAGGTTGCACAGACCCAGGTACATTTTTGCATACTTTTTGGAACTGCCCACATCTGAATCCAATCTGGCAATTGGCTATTGACAGATTTGAATCCTCCTCAAAACTATTACCCCCCAAATTTGCCTATTATTTGATAATATCCCTGATATTCCTAAACCCAGTGCTAATCTGTTTCACTCACTATGTAGTTGTATTCTATGGATGATTGCTTTGAACTGGAAGTCCAAGAATCTAATTTGGTCACAAGTTCTTGCTAGAATGGAGATGCTAAAAATCTCAGAAATCAGAAATTATTTTTCATACCCTCAATGATAGTCTCCGTATCTATAATGATAAATGGTCATATTGGATCCTCTTATAAAATGCTCCTTTATCTAACCCCTTGTTTTTTCATGTATTCTTTCCCTGTCATTTTACACATTAATGTCTGCATTTATGTTCATATCCTATACATGCTACCTCTCATACCTTACCTTAAGAAGTGATGTTTGTACTACCATTGTCTAAATGTTTATTTTAATCTATTCTGTTCACCCACCCTCCCCAACCATGTCATGTAACTCCTTTTAATTTTCTTTCAATAAAACTTTTGAAAACAAAAAAAATGGCAAACATTAGACCAACCCGGTCTACTTTCCAAAAAAGGGTAATTTCAGGGGTGTTCTTACTGTTCTGGCATTTTTATCTGGGTACAGTAAGTGTAAAATGTATATGTATGTACATGGCTGTGATTGGAGTAAATCAATTATATAATCCACTCAGCAGTAGCTGATATAAATGTATGCTTAATCTTTATAAATCAGTTACATCTGTGTAATAAGTCAGGAATTAAATATTGCACAATTTTCAAACGGGTTGTTTAATGTTATTTACATATAGCAAAAAGCAAGTTAAAAATTACTTTTAAAAGTGGATTTATTGCCGTGATGGGCTGGACAGCTCTTATTCTGTTCAGACCTATTAAAAAGGCACAGCAAAAAGTACATTCTCTGCAAAAAGTAAAACATTTGAGTAGGAAGGCAAACATGAACATGGGATATAGAACAGATGGTGAAACAGAGGGGAAGTCAGAAGTGTTTTGAGGGGGTGGGATGGAAGTCCCGAAGGATAAGAACTGTAGTACAATACAAAATCCAACTGTGCAGCTTATTTTCCTTTTCTAAACAGAATAAAAATCCTGCAGAGCCAAGGCAAAGACTAAGCATGGCAGACATGTTAGTGGAGGGCTTTGCAATACATTCCTTTGACTGATTTATTTTCTTTTTTTGCTACTTTTTTTTTTTTTTTTTTATATATATAATGAAGTAATGTTCCATCACAATAAAAAGAAAAGTATAACTAACAAAATCTGATTTTAAAGGAATGAGTTATGTGTAAACTACCCTCTAAAATCTAATTTTATATATATATATATAATATGTTATTCATCTCTTATTATAGAAGCACTCAGATGACAGGGGGACAAGACTTAAATATTTGTGTTGCCTTTTCTCTGCCACACTTTGCTCCAAACTAATGCCTGGCTCCCCTAATTAACCACTTCACATCCCAACTATTGTAGAATGATGGCCACAAGGTGGTTCTACAATGCCTGGAGGACGTCATATCACGTCGTCGGGCCTCCCGGCCACTGATGGGCGTGCGTGGGGCCGGCGGCGATGTCCGCCAGGTGCCCATGATCGGCATTTACAGAGCCAGGGACGTGGATCTCTGTGTGTAAACACAAAGATCCACGTCCTGTCAGGGAGAGGAGAACGATGGGGTGTCCCGTGTACATAGGGACAACCATCGGTCACGTCCCCCAGTCAGTCCCCTCCCCCACAGTAAGAATCACTCCTAGAGAACACATTTAACCCATAGTATTAACCCCTTCCCTGTCAGTCACATGTATACGGTTAGCAGTGCAGTTTTATACCACTGTTCACTGTATAAATGTGAATGGTCCCAAAAATGTGTCAAAAGTGTCCGATGTCCGATGTGTCCGCCATAATATCCCAGTCTTGACAAAAAACAACCCATAGAAAGTATTTCAACTCTCAAAATGGTAAAACTTATAGCTGTGTGTATAATGGGTAAAAAAATGTAATGTGCTATTCAGGTAAACCAATACACAAATATATAATGAACCAGTCACTGCTGTGTCTCCAGTGTGAAAGCCCCAAGGGCGTGCTAGCAGGACGGTAAAAAGGACCTGCTAGCCGCATCTTTGGAACGGTAAAGGAGCGGTGTGCATTCTGCTCCTCCGCCGCTTTCGCCAATTGAAATCAATGGGACGCCGTGGCTATACTGCCAGCAATGCGCCTCTGCAGAGGCGCTTTGTGGTGTTTTTTTTTTTACGCTTTCTCGGCCGCTAGCAGGGGTAAAACTGGCCGCTAGCGGCCGGATATCGCTGTGAAAAAATAGTGGCGCTTTTCCCGACGACGATGCCACGACCCCAGTCTGAAAGTGGCCTTAGGTTCACATCATTTCTGGTAGCCAGACCTCATTAATTAGTACCAGCTGTGCTTAGGCTTTTTGTAAGCTGATTTGGGGCTCATTCACACAGGTGTACTTAAGCATATGCCTATGCTTCTCCATGCATGGAGTGCTATTCATGTCAATTGGAATGCAGCGACTGCTCCCAATTTGACAACAGACAGCATGCATTTGAGTCTGCACACCCAAACCTGTACTGCTGTAGCAATGGCTCACTGCTGTAAAAATGTCTGTGTCTGTGCAGCCCCTGCATTCCAATTGCCATCAATGGGGCTGTTTACATGTGTATCCTCATGCCATCAAACATGACCCTTGCATGTGCTTAAATACACCTATGTGAAGGAGGCCTGAGGCTCAACGTGGGCTTTCTCTCTCTCTCTCTCTCTCTTTGCTGTGAGAATCTGCTTTTGGGCGAAAAGGCTGACTGGAGTACCATGTTTGCTGGGAACTAATTAATAGCCTGAATGAGCAGATGTTTTGTTTTTTGTTAATGCTATGGACTTGCAGTACAAAGCCCTCTCACTTTGATAATGTTAATTTACTGCTTTGCTGAAAAAAGTACAGGGCAAATGTGTTCTGGGTGTCCCTGTCTCATGCATGGCTGCCATTATCATTTTAGCCTGTCTCTCCTACCTAAGTCAGCACACTGGCTATTTGTTTTATTGTAATATTACAGACATTTTTCATTATCTTTATTATTCAAATTATCATTCGTGGTGCACCACAAGGCTCTGTACTAGGTCTTGTTCTTTTCAATCTGTTTGTAAGTGATATAACTGAATGTTTGTAGGTCAATGTATGTTTTTTAGCTGATGATACAGAGATGTGGACCAGAATTAATATTTCTTGAAGTGATTTTAAGACGGAGCATGATTTAAATAGCAGCAGAAACTGCAGTTCAATATTTCTAAATGTAAAAAAAAAATGCACATTGGGAAACGTATGACCCAGTACAATATAGGGTAGAGTGTTGTCCAGAACTACAGAGGAATAATATTTGGGGGGTGCTTATTTCAGATGATTTCAAAATAAGCAAATAGTGTGGCCTTGCAAAGGGAAAGCAAATATAATTCTGGGGTGCATCAGTAGAGGAATCAACAGCAGGAGGAAGGAAGTCCTGATTCCCCTATATAGATCTCTAGTTAAATCTCATTTTGTCCCGTTCTGGAGACCTCGCTTACAAAATAATATTGATAAGATAAAATATTTTTTTTTTCTACTATCACTCTTCTACAACACTGCTAAAAGAGGATGAAGATGAATTTGAAGTGTTTATATTTATACGCATGTTTACATGTCTGTATGTGCATATACAAAATATCTTTATGGAACATAACTTGTGTTTTTTATTGAGGATCATTAAGTCAGCAAAATAATGCATACAAAGATAAGTGAACATTCACTATGATAAGTGTACAGTCTCTAGTGTTATAGTAAACTACCTTAATGAGATTCATCAATACTCAAGAAAATTTATAATAAAAATGGATGCATTCCCATGATCCGTTGCCCTTGTTTCATAGACAAAATAATGTGACTAAGGATGGGCTGAACACCCCCCGGTTCGGTTCGCACCAGAACTTGCCAAACAGGCAAAAAAATCAGTTTTAACACGCGAACACCGTTAAAGTCTATGGGACACAAACATGAAAAATCAAAAGTGCTAATATAAAAGGCTTATATGCATGGTATTGTCATAAAAAGTGTTTGGGGACCCAGGTCCTGCCCCAGGGGACATGTGTGACTTGTGAGCAGTGATTTTTATAATGCTTAAAGTGAAAGAATAAAAGTACCTGGGGTCTACAGTATGCCTGTAAAGTAGTGTTTAGAACAGTCCCTGCAGCAAAATTACATTTCTAAAGATAAAAGTCATTGAAAAAAACAGCATGGGTTCCCCCCAGTATATTACCAGGCCCATTGGGTCTGGTATGTATATTAAGGGGAACCTAAAACCAAAATTTAAAAACAAATAGCGTTGGGGTCCCCCAAAATTCCATACCTGGCCTTTCAAGTCTGGTATGGATATTAAGGGGAACCCTGCGCCAAAATAAAAAAAATGGCATAGGAGTCCCCCAAAAATCCATACCAGATCCTTATCCAAGTACACCATGTCCCCAAGGGACTCATCCCCACAACCCTTGACCGGTGGTTTTGGGGGTGAGTGGGCAGGGGGCTTATTGGAATCTGGAAGCCCCCTTTAACAAGGGGACCCCCATGTGAAAAATGGAAAAAAAAGGTATACAGTAGAGAGTTTTTTTAAGTTGTAATTTTTTGTCAACGTTTTTAGGAAAATGTAGAAATTAAATAAAATTTGTTTAAAAAAAAATGATATACTGTCACCAGTGCAGTGCGGCATTATACGACTGGCGTGACGGTGATCAGGGATACTGACTGGTGACAGTATGTTAAAAAATAAATACATTTGTATTCAATTTCTTTATCTTTTTTTAAACGTTTTTTTTTTACAATTTTTTTTTATATGCTTTCATCAGAGTAGTTCAGTGTCACCATACTGTACTACTTTGAGGGGGCTATTTTTCACTGTTTTTGCTTTTTACACTTTTTACAGTAATGGTCATTGCATAAATAATAGTTTTAGCTGTCATTAATAGGTTACCCAATCATGAACAACTTGCTTATTTTTGTGATCTGTGATTGGCTACGCTAGTCTTATGGTACAGGTGGCCGGGTGTCAAGAGATTGCTTTGGGCCAATCACAGATCACAATAATAAGCAAGCTGTTCATGAATGGAAAGCCATTCATGACAGGTTGTTTACATTGTTATCGTGTGATCGCTGTGACCAATTATAGTGATCACATGATATGCAGTTGCCGGATACCAATAGCATGCATGACAATTAACAGTAGTGCATTACTGTGTGTCATAGTGTTCTACAACACACATCTTTTAGCAAGGTGCATTGGGGTGCCATTAACCTCCCTGGTGGTATTCCCGAGTCTGACTCGGGTAAGAATTTAGTACCATTAGCGGTAACCCCGAGCCTGACTCGGAATCGCATCCCAGTATCCAGGCAAATTAACTTACCCTGTCCCCTGGATCCTGCAATGTGTCCCTGCTGTGTGTGTGGGCTCCTCAATCGATTCACACAGTGCCCGAGTGCCGTCGAGCTCCCTTCCCTGCGATGTTGCGAAGCACGGGGGCGGAGATCGGCACCAAATTCAAAAAAGTAAAAACATAGTACAGATACAGTACACTGTAATCGTACAGATTACAGTACTGTATAAAATAAGTACACATCCCCTTTGTCCCTAGTGGTCTGTCCAGTGACCTACATGCACTTTTATATTATAAATATTTTTTTTTCTGCCTGGAAACTGGAGATTGTCCATAGCAACCAAAAAGAGTCCCTTTATATCAAAAGTGGTTTTAGACTAGCTAGAAAACAGCGATAATAAATTAGAATCACTTTCAGAATTGAGCGTTGGTGATTTGTGGGGAAATTCGTCATCAAACACTAAAAGTAATGACAGTGACAATTCTGCAACTGGGCAAATTTCAGTGTTTTTGATTTGATTACATTATTGAATAATTGTTATTATTATTATATTATTATTTGTTATAAATATGTATAGTTATTTATTATATTATAAATGTTAAAAAAATATATATTATAATTTATGATTTTGTGTTTTAAACTTTATCATACCCAGGATGTCTACTAGACTCTTGTTTGGACAGATTTAAGTGAGTTATTTCTAAGAATTACAGGCCTACAATATAAAACGCCAAATTTCCATGCACAATAATTGTACCGCTTTCAGCACCAAAAATCTGACATAATCACACCGCCAGGGAGGTTAAGATTGAATATCACCACAGTGCATTATTGATCCAAAAGTGCATTATCGCACCACATCAGTAAGAACACAGCCCAATATCTTAACTTACCTAATAAAGTGTATCACCTAGTCTCCAAGGGGTTTCTACAAAATGACATGAACAAATATAGCTAGTTACATTTATTTAGTAACATTTTACTGTCCAGAGTGAAGAGAATCAATGTTTTCCAGTTTATAATTATATATCTGTCATAGATTAAAAGTATATATTAAATATAGTATTCAGAGTAGGGAATAATATGATATACTAAAGGAGTTGAGAATCTTCACATAATAAAGTGTGCAAACAAGCAATTCAATAATCCAAACAAATGAAAAGCAAATGTATGTGATTGAGAAGTGAACAGGAATCTGCTTATCACATGAATGGATAATTGAAGCAAATGTTCGCATAATTTATTGTGTGCAGAGTGTTAACACCTTTAGTAAATGAGCCCAAATGGTCCCTCAAATAAACAAACCTATTTTGGTAAGAGAAAGTGCCTTTGGGCCTTATCTAATTTTACATTTAAATACGTACACCAAAAGTTTCAGGCAATTACAAAGTACATATGTATTGTAATGAATAATAAATATATGTTATTAGAAAATGTTTTTGAAATACAGTATCTGATTCATTAAAAAAAAACAAAAAAACAAAATGACTAAAAGGTAAATAAATCAGCTTAGTCTAAGAATATTATGTACATTGCTTCTTCTTTTTTTTGAAAGCCTATATATTGTTATGACTTTCATCTGTCACTTTCACTTTCTCAACAGGGGCAGTGTTTGCCTCATCTTTTCCAGTTAATTAAAGATAATGCAAGGGGATTTTTAGATTAGCTGTGTTTAGTGCTGCAGATAATGTGTTAGCAAAACAAGTTGCCCAGTTACAGGAAAGTTAAGAAAACTTTAAACCTGCTTAGTGAATGCCAAAATTGCAGACCAAAGTGTTTTAATCATAAACTATTTAAAAAAGGAAATAATGTTTTCCTTTACAGTGTCTTTCTCTGCAGACTGTAATACAAGATAAGCTCAGGACATTTGCATATTGATGTATTTCTCTTAAAGATAATGCTATTACCCCTTTGAAATGCTGGCTGTAGACTGTGCAGATTTAATATTTGTTGAGTATTATTTTGCTTAGAAATAGAAACAACTGAATTAAAAAATAAATGATTCAATACTGTTAATTATAAAAGCATAAAGCTTTAAATTCTAATCAACTATTAAATAAAAATAAGTAAAAAGTCCATATACTGGTACATTTTCTAACTGTAATATATTCATAAAAATAAAACTTTTTTAATTCAATACCTGTTTAGTACTTTTTTAAAGGATTACAAAAAAAATGAAAAAAACTAAAACAAGTACATTCCATCCAGATTCATAACGTAGCCAAGAATATTTACAGTCCTTCATTAATGCATCCTAATTACTTAAAGTATCATACAACAAACCAAAATGAAATATATAGTCGGGAACCTTTCATTAGTCTAGAAAAAAAAAAAAGAATAACACATTTAAAAGAAAATACAACTTTTTATTAATTAAGCAGTGTCTTTTGAAACTGGATTATACATGATGATCATTGTGTGTTCATATCTGTTCAATGCTTGCATTGTTTTTCTAATTAAATTTATTAGCTAAGAGAAAGAAAATATTTGCCTATTAGTTTAAAGAAAAAAAGGCTATAAAAACATAGATACATCTATCTTTTATTTTAAAATAGCTAGGATGACATATTTATGGAAAATGAAGAAATGTTATGTGTTGTTCACTTGCATGGGGTTAGATCATTTATACAAATTCCTAATCCACTTGGCAAGAAAAGGTCACAAGGCCTCTAGGGGTCATCCCCTTTTAACATACCATTTCACCCTCCTAAAATCTAATTCCTCTATCAACACATCTTAAACAGCAGTTCTTATTCTCCCTAACCATCGATCATAACACCAGTTAGACAGCGTCCTTGTAGTCATTCTCTTATGTTCTTTTTTGTTCTTATTTATGGCATATCTTCTCATCCTGTTCTTTTCGATCATAACTGGCACTTGCTAATCCTTACCACCTACACTGCTAACAGAGGTAAACAACTAAGCCCAAGCAATGTGACATATGGCACTAGAGCACTGTAAATTTTATCTATATATACAGACATGTGTATTGCAGGTTTGGACAGTTTGAAATGTTCCTTTAAGGACACCTGCAGAATTGCGGCACTAAAGTATAGCCATAGTAATTCTTTTTTTTTAGTGTTTATTTTTCTGGTCATAAATCTAAGAGGAAAATGTAATCTCTATGCAACTTGGCACATCTGTTGTATGTTCGCATCCAACTGTGTCCACTAGATTCAGAAAAGTTTGGTTAAATGGATTTTAAAATACTTAGACTTACAAAATGTGTTTGGTTGGTTTTAAGAGGATAGTTTTTATCCCTTCCATTTTTCTTTAATATGATTACTATAATTTATCTTGTTTTATTTTAAAGTAAACCAATACGAAATACACCATATCACCAAAAAGTATTGGGACGCCAGCCTTTACACGCACATCAACTTTAATGGCATTCCAGTCTTAGTCCGTAGGGTTCAACATTGAGTTGGCCCGCCCTTTGTAGCTATAACAGCTTTAACTCTTCTGGGAAGGCTGTCCACAAGGTTTAGGAGTGTGTCTATGGAAATGTTTAACCATTCTTCCAGAAGCAAATTTGTGTGGTCAGGCACAGTGTTCGCTCAAATTCATCCAAAAGGTATTCTATCAGGTGCAGGCCAGTCAAGTTCCTCCATCCCAAACTCACTCATCCATGTCTTTATGGACCTTGCTTTGTGCACTGGGCCAAATCATTTGGGGGAGGGGGGATTTTGGTGTGGGGTTGTTTTTCAGAAGTTGGGCTTGGCCCCTGAGTTTCAGTGAAGGGAACTCTTAAGGTGTCAGCATACCAAGACATTTTGGAAAATTTAATTCTACCAACTTTGAGGGAACAGTTTGGAGATGGCCCCTTCCTGTTCCCACATGACTGCGCACAAGTTCACAAACAAGATCCCTAAAGACATGGATGCGTGAGTTTGGGTGCAGGAACTTGACTGGCCTGCACAGAGTCCTGACCTCAACCCGATAGAACACCTTTGGCAAGAATTTGAGCAGAGACTACAAGCCACGCATCAGTGCCTGACCTCACAAATGCTCTTCTGGGAGAATGGTCAAACAATCCCATTGACACACTCTTAAACCTTGTGGACAGCCTTCCCAAAAGAGTGTATCTGTTATAGCTGTGAAGGGGGGGGGGCAGCTCAATATTGAACTAGGACTGGGATGCCATTAAAGTTCATGTATGTGTGTCCAAAGGCAGGTGTCCCAATACTTTTGGTAAAATAGTGTATGTAAGGTATGCTTGGTATACATGATGGGCAAGACAATTTAGAGCAGTAACAATACCCTGTCAACAAGCATTTCAGTTCAACAAAAACCATCCCATAAGATGTACATTTAACATATTTTATTCATGGTATTTACTTCCCTGTGTAGACATCTTAAAGCACTGAGACTGCTACTATAAGCTGCCTTTGTTGATTGATGTCAGCAGCCTCAAATCTGTTACTTTAGTGGAAATCTATAGAATTCTGTTTGGCTCCTTTCTCTGAAGCTATATAAGAGTTGAAGGACTCTAGCTGTTGTAAAATGTTCTAGCAAGTTCAAAAGCACATTGCAAGTGAATATTAAATGTATTTATGAAAAGTAAAAAAAAACAAAAAAACAATGCAAGTAAACATTTTAATTATAATTTAAAGGGCCTTTAAAATATGAGTTACAATTTTGAAGGTCAGAGAAAATAGTTTGCATTAATAAAAAACTATTTAGCATTGACGATTCCTCAATTTCCTGGCTGTCTGTCCTTTTTGAAACCAGTGGCCAGCTTCTTTATCTTTCCATTTTTATTTATTGACCACATGTAAAGCTATAGGTCTTTTCTAGGATTAGGGAAAAGGTGTAGTCTGGCCACAAATCATGGATGTGGATCATAGCAGTCAGTAGAATGTGGAATTGGGAAGTGCAAATGAGTAGCATTTTACATGATAATCTTTTTGTAGCGTTATATAAGTCACTCACTCTTAATAATTGCATTTGAAGGAAATAGTAGATCATTTTAAACTCTAACTGCGTCATGAGAAAATTATGGAGTCTGCCATTGTTGACCTCCTTCAATTTTTCAATACTTTAATTCACAGACCCGGAATAAGCATAGTGGACACAAATGTCAGAACAATCGCAGAACTTTTATTCTGTACTTGTTCTGACTAAAAGAACAAAATATGAGCACCTTAGCCATGAAAACTTCATTCACAAATGTAAGGGTCAGCAAAAGAAGCCTACATAATTATTTAATGACAGCGGCACTTTATTACCATTAAACATATTTATTATTGACAATAAACTTTGCATTGTGCTGTATCAAAACCATTTACTACTGTGGAATTCATAACAAAGGGATTTTTCTGTAACATTGGCTTGGCCTTTTTCCTGGAAATTATAGCTGGCTGGAATATTTTGAGTACTGTCTGTGACACTTTTTTTTTTTGCACTAAGATACAATTTTTCAGGACAAGCTTTTGGGGTATGTCCCCTTTTTCAATGTCCTAGTAGTACTGATTCACAAAAGTTTCAGCAGTATGTAAACAAAGAGACAATCTCTGAGGGAAAGCAAAAAAAAAAAACAACAAAAAAACAAAAGCAAAAAAACAAAAAACAAACACACACACACAAATGTACATGGCAAATGTTCACGGCTACAATCACCTCAAACAAGCCTGTAATATTTTAAAATGTTGTCCAGTTGGTGCAGGTAGAAGGGTAGGAATATTTATTATCACCTCGATTGGACTAAATAAACACATTATTACTATTAACATGTTTTTTGGTCTTATTCAGTACACTTGTTTCTCCAAATCTTGTTTATAACTAGGTATGGTCTCATGGTTGATCAGTATGGTAAATCTATCATCCTCATGGTGTTGCCTTGAGCCTAGTACAAACAGGCTGAATGTCGGGCGGCATTGGCTGGCTCAATAGAAATCAGCCAACATTCATCCCATCTGTACTGCAGTCGGTCCGACAGAAGCCAGCCGTTCACCTGGCTCATGCCGAAAGGGCTCTAAGCCAATGGAGTGTTTTGGCGGGGTCCCCCCTATCAGAACACAAGCAGGAAAGATCGCTGTCCTAACATTGCATAGTTAGTACAATGGCTCTGACCTGAGCTGTCAGTTTTTTTTTCCATTCAGCCCTTCTGGGTTGAACAAAAAAAACTTCTAGTGTGTACTAGTCTTTAAACTCTCATAGGTGCCAATTGAGGTGTTTATATTTTTGCCTTCATTTTCAAAGTTTCCATAAAGGTATAGTGAAAGTTCTTACTAGACTTCTGTTATAACATGTGGTATTACTACATCTGTTACTTACTCTAAGCTATTAAAAATAACACTTTTAATTAGGCCCAAAAGGAAAGTGCATATTTTTTAACCATCTTTCAAGGCTTATAAATAATTTTCACATTTTTTACATGTTGCAGTGCTGTAAATTCATCAGTACAAAAATATGTAGGAACATTATTTTTTGTTTACTCCTCTGCCGTGAAAACATTCTATATCAGTCACTTAGCTAAAAGCAGGTGTGCATTTTAGAAATGAATGTCTTTTGCAGTCTCAAATAAATATCTTGTGTTCACCGAGCCATAGAGAGGATTCACAGCACACTCTGAACCGGACAGTCAGGATCAACAGAGTAAGACACACATGGTGGTGTTCTCTTTGAAGAGTAGGAGAGCTTGTATTATGTGAAACAAATTAGGCATTGGAACAGGATTTGAGAACGAAGAAGAAGGAGGAAGAGAGAAAGCATGTGGCAGCACACCAGCACAAATATTTTAAATAACCTGAAGCAACACTTGATTTATGTATTTTCCTCATGCATTAGACAGGTTGTCCCTAAGGGATGTGGAGAACCTACAGCTGGACTTTCAGAACGTCTAATTTATTTTGTAAAACTTTTTTTTCAAGTCAGTAGTTTCAAGATCATATTTATTTTTTAGTATTGTATTCTTGGTAATATATAGCTGCTGTTATTGACATAATGAAGATACTAAAGTCTCATATTTCTTTAAATGGTATTCTTTTTACTTGAACTCAGATCATCATCAACTCAAACAATATTCTTACTAGTCATTCAAAAAATGTGTTTGAATAGATAATCATCTACTTGGACATAGCATGATTGGATAATAAAAGGGAATTCAACTTTTAAGTAGATCTAAACCCTTATTGGTTATACTTTAGTGTTAGTGTTTGCTAAACACTGTGTAATACAAAACAATTGTTTCTCTTTTTTTTTTGCTTTGCAAAATTTTGTTTTGACTTTTTTCATTTTATTCATCTTTCTCTGCATTCCAGTGATGCTGATTTCCTCTAACATCTTTTAGCTACTTTCTATATTTTGCATGTCATTAAAAAAAAATGGAACAGAGACTGCATGGAGCAGCTGTAAAGCCATTTAACCTCCCTGGCGGTATGATTATTTCAGATTTTAGGTGCTGAAAGTGGTACAATTATTTGCAAGGAAAATTGGCGTTTTATACTGTAGGCCTGTAATTCTTAGGAATAACTCACTTAAATCTGACCAAACAAGAGTCTAGTAGGCATCCCGGGTATGATAAAGTTTAAAACACAAAAATTATTAAAATTATTCAATAATGTAATCAACTCAAAATCACTGAAATTTGCTCAGTTGCAGAATTGTGGCTGTCATTACTTTTTTTTTTGACGAATTTCCCCACAAATCGCTATCGCTCAATTCTGAAAGTGATTATAATTTATTATCGCTGTTTTCTAACCGCTCTAGAACAATTTTTGACATAAAAGGACAGTTTTGGTTGCTATGGACAATCTACAGTTTGCAGGCAGAAAGAACTGTTTTTATTATACAAAAGAACATGTAGGAACCTGGGCAGACCACTAGGGACAAGGGGGGTGTGTATTTTTTACATACAGTACTATAATCTATAAGATTACAGTATACTGTATGTATTGTGCTTATTTACTTTTTTGAATTTGGCGCCGATCTCTGCCCACGTGCGTCGTAACGTCGCAGGGAATGGAGATCGGCGGCACACGGAGAAGCTGTGTGAATCAAGCGAGGACCCGCTCGCTCACACAGCGGGGATGCATTGCTGGATCCAGGCACAAGGTAAGTAAACCCTGCCTATGGATGCTGCGAGGCGAGCCTGACTTAGGGTTACCGATGGCAGCACAGAAATGTAAACCCGAGTCAAACTCAGAATACCGCCAGGGGGGTAAAAGAAGAAGTCCAGCCAAAGCTCATATGGGTCACAGGAGTGCAATTAGTTTTTCCCATTTTCAGTAGACTGAAAAGTGCACTCTCTGCTGGTGTCACGGATATCAGTCTAGGCACCTCGTCATCCCGACCACAGAGTCTGGTTCCGCCAGGTGCCTGGAGCGGGCGCTGAGGGGCTGAGCTGGCTGTCCCCTCCACAGCTCAGCTCTCCAATGAGTGAGGAGGAAGCAGAGCAGAAAGCTGTGAATAGACATGTGCACAACAATATTTTGTTTCGGAATTTTGGTTTTGTCCGAAAAATACATTTACAGTATTTAGTTACTCCCGAAATTCATTTTTTTTTTATTTTGTTTAGTTATAAAATGCATTTGTCCAAAAATCTGAATTAATTAAGGTCGAATCTGTCAATTGAAGGCTTTTGGTGTAGGTCGAATGTTCTAAGAAGATTTGACGGAGCAGCTAAACTGTATGGTGCCACAATCATACATTTCCAGTCGAATGTACCGCCTACAAGATATAGAATAATTCTAATGTTGTATGACTAGTAATAATTATATTTGTAAATTATTATTACTATTCAACTAACATTCAAATTCTTCTATAGCCTATTGTCAGAGCATTTGACCAAAAATGTGCGATTGCGGCGTCGTACAGTTTAGCTGCTTGACGAATCTTCTTAGAACTTTCGATTGACACCATAAGCCTTCAATGACAGATTCAACGTTTGTATGTTTTTTGCTGCTTCATCAAATCTTCGTCGCTCATGTCGAATCGTCTACCCCAACACTGTCTCTATAATGTCAAATCTTTTCCCTTTATGTCAATTCTTTCCTCTCTATGTAGAATAATCTTGGACTAATAGAGTTAAGGTTAGGCACATTCGACCACAGGTTCAATAGACACAGATTGCTATTGTCAGCGTCATGTCGAATCTCCTATCTATATCAAACTGTTGTAGCAACGAAAACGTCAGAATTTCGCATTCATTCGTTTTAGTTTCATAACGAAAATATCCAAAATTCGGATGAAAATGCATTCGGACGAAAATGAATGCACATGTCTAGCTGTGACTGAGTCTTCAGCTCTTTGCTCGGGGAACTGTCAGAACCGAGCGATCTGTAATGTTCTATTGCACAGTTCTCAGTGCAGAGATTCCTGGGGACAGATCGGAGCGATGCTGCTTTAACTGAGGTAAGTATGATTCTAAAAAATTCATTAAACACATACTTCTCTTTTAAAGTCTTCTATGAAAACACACTGGGGTTGATTTACTAAAACTGGATAGTGCAAAATCCAGAAAAGCTCTGCATTGAATCCAATCAGCTTCCATGTTTTTTTGTCAAAGCTTATTTGGACAAGCTGAAGTTAGAAAGTTTTTGACTACCACGCACAGTTGCATCACATTTTGCACTCCAGTTTTAGTAAATCAACCCCAGAATGACAATCCAAAGCATAACTTGGAGACAGGGATGAAGCATTGGCACCTCATAACAGAAAGGGCCTAAACAAAAACCTTTATGGCAGGATTAACAGGCAAAATAATTTGAAAATTACTTTTGAAATTAGATTAACATGTTAAAAAATATATGCAATTTCAGTGACTGGGGTTTCCACATTTAGTGTGCCTCTCTGTCAGCTCAGTTGCCTTCTGGTCTTGTCAAAACTGCAGATTTTAAACAATGATTATTTAATGTCTTTTGGTGCATTATTTATCCAGTAGTTTCAAGATCATATTTATTTTTTTAGCAATGCATTCTTATCAATATATAGCTGCTGTTATTGACATAATAAAGATACTAATGTCTCATATTTCTTTAAATGCTATTTGTTTCACTTGAATTCTGGTCATCAACTCAAACAATATTCTTACTACTGTAGTCAATAAATTTGGTATTTGGTCCAACCATATATCAGTGGTTGCAAACTAAACAATATTTTCCCCATTTATTTTGTTGGTTTACTTTTAATTGCTAGTTTAAAGTAAAAAAGAAAAAGCAACTTTTTTTTTTTTGCTATAACCAACTAGTGCCTAAACTCATTGAAGCCTTACTGCTTCATGGTTGTAGTTTAATTCACAATTTTAATAATTAAAAAAAAAGTGTAAATTTCATGTTTGAATTCCATTATTATAAACCATCTGCTAAATGTACATACTTGATACCTTCTTCTAGTATGTCTGGGACATACCCTGGGACAATATTTCTGTTATATACAATGGGCCAGATTCACAGAGCGATTACGCCTGCGTAACAGGAGATGCGCGGCGTAAGTCTAAATGTGCGCGTGCGTTTCGATGCATGGCATCCCCAGAATGAGATACGCAAGAAATCTACTTTTTTTTGTCCAGCGTAATTTCGTTAGACAGGCGCATCCGTCCGCGCAAAACTGCGCTAGACAGACCATTGATTTGCTAGTCAAATATGCTAATGAGGGACTTACGGGGATCCACAAAAGAACGTTGGGGCAGCGCAGGCTACGCAGTGTGCGCAACAGCAAAATGTCCTGTCTAAAATTAGACCATATAAAAGCTGGTCTAAAATTAGAAAAATCGTCTACATGTCAGATAAAGCAACAATGTTAGTGAGGAGCTGAGCAGTCACACGTGTTGCACAACAATCTGTATGCCAACATGCCAGTGGCATCCATGCTCATAGCTATACTACTGACTTTAGATGAGCAAAGAAGGAGGAGGGCACTGAGGAGGGCACTGAGGAGGGCACGGGATTTATTTTTTTTTGATTTTTTTTAAACTTTTTATTTGCTTATATAAACTTTACAATTTAACCACTTAAGGACCGCCTACTGCACATTTACGCCGGCAGAATGGCACGGCTGGGCACATCAACGTTGATTTTAGTACCCAGCCGTGGGTCGCGCGCGCGCGCCCGCGGGCGCGCGCCCGCTGGCGCGCGCCCGCGACCCGGTCCGAAGCTCCAGGACCAGGACCGCGGGATTCGCGGACCCGATCGCCGCTGGAGTGCGGCGATCCGTCCCTGGAGCGGAAGAACGGGGAGAGCCGTGTGTACACACGGCTTCCCCGTGCTTCTCTGTGGCCGTAGCATCGATCGCGTCATCCCTGTAATAGGGGGACGCGATCGATGACATCACACCTACAGCCACACCCCCCTACAGTTGTAAACACACACATTAGTTCACACATCCCCTACAGCGCCACCTGTGGTTAACTCCCAAACTGCAACTGTCATTTCCACAGTAAACAATGCAATTTAAATGCATTTTTTGCTGTGAAAATGACAATTGTCCCAAAAATGTGTCTAAATTGTCCGAAGTGTCCGCCATATTGTCGCAGTCACGAAAAAAATCACTGATCGTCGCTATTAGTAGTAAAAAAAAAAAATTAATAATAATGCAATAAAACTATCCCTTATTTTGTAAACGCTATAAATTTTGCGAAAACCAACCGATAAACGCTTATTGTGATTTTTTTTACCAAAAATACGTAGAAGAATACGTATCGGCCTAAACTGAGGAAAAAAAATGTTTTTTTTATATATTTTTATAGCAAAAAGTAAAAAATATTGCATTTTTTTTTTAAATTGTCGCTCTATTTTTGTTTATAGCGCAAAAAATAAAAACCGCAGAGGTGATCAAATACCACCAAAAGAAAGCTCTATTTGTGGGGAAAAAAGGATGCCAATTTTGTTTGGGAGCCACGTCGCATGACCGTGCAATTGTCAGTTAAAATGACGCAGTGCCGAATCGCAAAAAGGGGCAAGGTCCTTTACCTGCATTTTGGTCCGGGTCTTAAGTGGTTAATCTAATCTAATACAATATCCTTATCTGATACAAGCCCCTCAATCTTCACTCTTCATGGGAGAGGATATACTGCACACGCATAGACATCTATGGCATGAGTGATTCTGAGGTGTCTCGCATCTTCAGATTCACCCCTCATGCCATCATGGAATTAACCACAAGCTTGCAGGAGGACATCACCAGCCCAACACATGACACCACCCATGACACCCATGACAGCTACATATACAATCAGAGCCCCATCCCCACAGATTTCGAACAGAACATATATGGGGACAGCTGGCTGGTTGGTGAGTAACATGGGTGGCAGGCATGACTGAACCCCCCCCCCCATGATGCACACATCACAAGGGACACATGCACTACTAACATCCTCCTGTCTTTTCCCTTCAAGGTGACTCTGCATATGCACTGGGACCCCATCTCATGCCAGCTCACATTATGCATCTTTGCACGTTAAACACACACATTAATCATGGCACAATGAGAATGCATGCATGCACACCACTGTGGTCCCTAGCACACACACCCCACATCCTCATCACATTGGATTGGCACAAGCCACCACAAATGAGGGTGATGCCCCTTTTCCGGCAGGAATGTCACCCCCACATTCCCAAATCATACACAAACAGAACAAAAAAAAAAAATGACCAGCAAAAAAAAAATAAGCCCAGCAAAAATATAATTTTACAAAAAAAACAACAAAGAAAACACATAAAAGACAAAAATCACTCTGCAAAACAGTCCCCAAATATCTCAAAGACACGTCACAAACAAACAAATAACCGCTAACAAACAACAGAACAAAAGCACCTTGATGTATAGGGAGGGATACAAAGGGATGTACTTTTGCAAAGGAAGTGTGTTTGTGTCTGTCTATTTATGCTGTCTGCGTACAGTAGTTCACTAATTTGCCCTAGTCCACTTCCAATTTCACTGATTGCGCCATTCCCGGGTTGTGAGCATGCGCACAGAGGTGCTGACCATGGTCTCCTTCAAGCGCGCATGCGCAAGGCGGCCGGCCCTTCATTTGCATGGGGTCACGGCTCATTTCAATGTAACACGCCAACGTCCTTCCCAATTTGTATTACTCCGCCTTACGCCTCTGAAATAATGTTACGCATGCGCAAATTTCTGCGTAAAAGCGACGAGAATAGGGTGATTGCGCGGCTACATTGCGCAATGCGCCTCCTCCAATAATGCGCAGATGTACCTGAATCTGGCCCAGTATGTCTATGAATAATAGATGTATATTTTAGTAAAGTAGATCTCTGGGGTATTATCAATTATGGGTACATAATATATTATAAACTAATGCGAACTATACCAGTATATCAGTAACATAAAGCAGTCTAAATATGCATGTTACCATTTTCATATACCATTTTTATTAATTAATTTAGTCATTCTTTCAACCACTATATTTTCTTTCTTTTTTCGTCTTTCTAAAGCAATGTGTGGCCAAAATCTATACTGGGCAAAGCAATCTCTTTGCCAACCAAAATAAAAAAATACTTATCTAATAGAAGCGCAGACCCTGTCTGCTCCTATAAAATGATGGGACAGGTAAAGCTTCTTGTGTAGATGATTGGATTTTCTCCATGAAATTAGTTCTCAACTCTGCAATAGGGTGGTGGGAGAGGGTGATAAATGTAAGACCTAGCATGAATATGGACATAGTTAAACAATAGCTTTGTGGTAGCCTCCTAAAGCAAGTGTTTATTCTTCTTACCAGATCAAAAAAAAAAGATAGATGTGTCACTTTAATCAGAAATTTACATATATAAAATATGTAATCTATGTATAAATAATTTGCTGTGCGGATGTTTTAGGTATTCAAATAGGTATAATGAATGATCAAAATATTATTTGTAATATTATCATCAGCTCCATCTAGTGGCCAGAATGTGGTATTTGTCTGAAATACCTCAACTGAAATCATATTGAACCATGGCCACTAGAAGGTGCAGACAATCATAGAAGATAATCATATTACAACAATATGGTGATCCATATCTTTAAATCTACTATAAATTGTCCATGTAAAAAACATTAATAGTCCTAAAACACACACTCATTTATGCAAGGGCATAGGTTTATATAGACTCTAATAAAGTATAGATAAATACAGCGATTTGATTACAATCTGACAATTACAGTTTACAAATTATCAAATTTTTCAGCGTATAACACGCACAGGAATATAACACGCACCCTAAAAAACGTTCCACAGCCCCCTGCGTATAACACGCAGGCACTCTATTTTCAGGGTAAAAAAGTGTGTGTTATATGCCAATAAATACAGTATTTAAACTGCACTCAATTGTCTATAGTCATCAGATATTTAGAACATATCATTGTGCCTGTAAATACATCTTTAATTAGCCTTGCGCTCTCTTATAAATACATTTGAACTAAATGTTACTTCCTCTAACTTTCATCATTCTATTCCAGATGACTAATCTTTGAGACCATACAAACCAATATACCCCTTGAATACAAGTGAGTGTACTGAAAGAATAATACAATGTAACCTTTCTACAAACCTGGGCTGGAATATACACTAATCATGTACTCTCCACTGTAAACCAATGTCTAGTATTCCCATAATTTTTGAGTGAACAGTCTGAACGCCTTTAGTAAATCAGCCTCGTTTTATTTTTCACTGTGCATGCTAAAAAGGGACAGTGTGTGTGTATGTATGTGTGTGTTTGTGTGTATGTGTGCGCGTATGTGTGTGTGTGTATGTATGTGTGTTTGTGTGCATGTGTGCGTGTGTATGGATGTGTGTTTGTGTGTATGTGTGCGTGTATATGTGTATATGTGTGTATGTATGTGTGTGTTTGTGTGTATGTGTGCGTGTTTGTGTGCGTGTGTATGTGTATATGTGTGTGTGTAAATAGGGTTTTGGCACAGAAGATACTCAAAATTTAAGATCACTAAATATTAGTATTTTTCTACAAATTGGAGGAAGCTGCCAAAGTTGAAAAAATGAACAAAAGCAAAAGAAAACAACATACAGAATATCTATTGCAGTGAAGCAGCTGGAAAGTTAAGGTTGAACAGAAAGCAATTTCAGCCCATACGCTTGTGCAACTGGGCTAATTCTGTCCGTGCCTGCTCCGTGAAGACAAACTTTATGTCTGTCATCACATGCCCATTAAACCCCTATCTGTGTATCACACAAAAAAAATTCACCGCCAGATTCCGAACAAATTAATTGCCAAGCTGGGGATGGAGGAAAGAGCTGTCAGTGAAATGCTCCTGTTTTGTTTGTTGGTAAACTTTCTCAGGATGTGGCAAGATAATCCAACTTACATGATTAAACGTGGAGCTGCTGCTACAAGATGTTCTTTCAGCACTTTACATTCAGAGGGAATACACGTCTCGCTCTTTGGCAGATGAACATGTTCTATGCTGGGACAATGAGCCCACAGTGCTACTTACTGGCTAGAGCTGAAAGTAAAACTTAACTAGAGTAATACCATTGCACTATATCAACTGCAATGTGTGCTCTTCTATTCGTGTATTTTATTAACCTTATTTAAAAAAAAAAAACATAAAAATGTATGTCTGGATGTATTACATAATGGTGATAACATATTATAGGAAATAAAGTAGTGGACACAAAAAATGTTCTTACTTAAAGTGATTATATATTTAGACAAAACTAAATCAACCTAACTCATAAAGGCTCTAAAGGCTCATAGGTTATTCACTTTTCAAAGGAATTTTCCCCAGAGCTTAGTGATTGTATTGAAATTTCATGTGCAAGAGAATTTAAAAGGCAGCATTTTTGCTTGCATGTGATTGTGTGGTGGATGTCAGCAGAGCTTCACCTCCTTCTACTTTGTTGAAAATGATCTTGCAAAGTGCAGCTTTCCTTGCAAAAGGAAAAAAAATATATGTATTAAATCATCCTCATAGGCTGTACAATAGACGTCATATGATGCTGCACCAATCTTTAGTGTGCTCTCCAATTTCCCCAATGTTCCCTATAGCACCCTTAAACACTGGCTTCTCTCAGGTATGGAGAAAATGGAACGTTGCCAACTGACTACCACAATTCTGTGCTCAGTTATTTGGGGGCCTAAATAACCAGTTGGAAAACTGTGGAATTTTGTGTGACCGTGTGTATGCAACACAAGTTGCATACACACGGGGCCATTCCTAAGCTTATGCAAATAGCAACTTTCAGAAAATGTGTGTTTGCATCAGATTTATAAGTCTCCAACAGTAAATTGTGGTTGATGGTTAGGATGCATTCTGAACAGTCTTTGTTTAATGCCGCGTACACATGATCGGAAATTTCAACAAGAAAAGTGTGGATTTTTTTCTGACAGAATGTTGGCTCAAACTTGTGTTGCATACACACGGTCACACAAAATTCCGACCGTCAAGAACTCGGTGACGTACAACACTACAACGAGCCTAGAACTTTTCTTGAAATTCCAACAGAAAAAGTCAGATGGAGCCTACACACGGTCGGAATTAACTACCAAAAGCTCACATTGAACTTTTCTTGTTGGAATTTCCAATTGTGTGTATGCGGCATTAGACTGATTTTTTATTTTATTAATCTGTGTACAAGGTCTCTTTAAGATTTTTTTTGCTCAAAGTAAAATAAATACAAATAAATAAATAAATTAAGGTTTCATCCCATCCGATCACCTTAATTTCAAGACTGTGGCACAACTTTTAGGGAATCTCTTCAAATGTACAATTTGTTTTCATACCTAGGTAGCCTTATGGTATCCGTTAGACTTCTGTTTACTGACTTGTTGTTACTTTTAAACAAAAATAAAAATGATAAAATTCCTTTGAATCAAGCTGTGGTTTTAAAAACATTTAGGTGTTTAGAAAACAATACTTATATATCTTAAAAAATAAATAAAAAAAACATAGACATTGTGGTTGATTTACTTTAACTGGAGAGTGCAAAATCTGGTGCAGCTTTGCATGGTAGCCAATTAGCTTCTAACTTCAGCTTGTTCAATTAAAGGGGTTGTAAAGTTAAAAAAAAATATCCCTAAATAGCTTCCTTTACCTTAGTGCAGTCCTCCTTCACTTACCTCATCCTTTGGTTTTGCTTTTAAATGTCTGTATTTCTTCTGAGAAATCCTCACTTCCTGTTCTTCTGTCTGTAACTCCACACAGTATTGTGAGGCTTTCTCCCTGGTGTGGAGAAAGCCTCTTGAGCAGGAGTGTCAGGACGGCCACTAACTCACAGCTCCTTGCTCTATCTGCAAAGTACAGGCATACCCCACTTTTAAGTACACAATGGGGATTATTTACTAAAGCTGTAAAGTGCAAAATCAGGCTCACTTCTGCAAAGAAACCAATGAGCTTCTAACCCCAGCTTGTTCAATTAAGCCTGGTAATAAAACCTGGAAGCTCAGAAGTGAGCCTGATTGTGCACTTTCCAGCTTTAGTAAATAAACCTCATTGTGTACTTAAAAGTGGGGTATGCCTGAAGAGAGTGTCCTGACTTGTCTGCTCGCCCCTCCCCCTTAAGAGGCTTTCTCCACACCAGGAATAAAGCCTTGCATTACGGTGTGTAGTTACAGACAGAAGAACAGGAAGTGAGGATTTCTCAGAAGAAATAAGGACATTTAAAAGCAAAATTTAAGGATGAGGTAAGTGAAGGAGGACTGCACTAAGGTAAAGGAAGCTATTTAGGAAAAACATTTTTCACCTTTACTACCCCTTTAAGCTTTAACACACAAAAAAACAACTGGAAGCTGATTGGTTTCTATGCAGCACTGCCCTGGATTTTGCACTCTTAGTTGTCTGTACATGCACATCCAGTACTTTTGTATAACTGTCTGCAATCTGTCCACATATAATACACAGGCGGGCGGAACTGCTTGGGGGAGCTGCAGAAATGAGAGAGACATACATTGTGAACAGATACAGTTTCCATATGATTTAACTCACTTTTCTGTTGTTATAAGGATTTTTGTTCACTGAACACAAAGTAGGGCTCAGCATGAATAAGTAAAGTGTCTTAAAGGCTAAGTTCACCTTCAGGGAAAAAATAATAAATGTACATATTTTTGCAGGAACAAAAAGTGCATTTATTATTTTTCCCACAGGAGTCTGCAAAGCATTACACCCAATATCAGTGGACTGAGGGGTAAAATGTCAGGCTCCTGAAGGCACAGCCTCCAGCTTTTCCCCCTAGCCAATATACACTAAATGTACAATAAGGTTTAAAGGCTTAGTTCACCATTAAGGAAAAAATAATAAATCCACATATTTTTTGCAGGACAGAAATGTGCATTTATTATTATCTCCAGCAGGAGCCGGCAAAGCATTGCAGGCTCCTACAGATCTGTCTTCCAGCTTTCTGCACATCCCCGGGTATAGGCTTTCAGGTAGGAAGCTGAAGAAATAATCAAAGGACAAGTGTGCAGTTGAGGAAAGTGGAAAGATAGCATGGGACCTGAAGGGTTATCTTGCTGGTATTGTTATCTCAAGGTATTGATGTTGGTGTAAATGATCTGGTTCCTGGGCAGGCAACTTCTACACTCCAGAGGATCTCCACAGTCTCGTGGCTTGTAATGAAATGTAACAAGAGTAGAAATTGACTTTACTGCTAAGAGGTCCAGATACAACTTTATTCCATTAAAAGTCAGGGGTACAATCCAAACAAGTAGACTACACATTTGGATTGCACTTCTAACGTTTAATGGAATAAAGTTGTGTGGCGCTTTCATTTCCATTCTTGTTACTGTATATTACAAGTGTACAGTGGCAGATAGGACAGATCAATGTGAATGAATGATGCAGTCTTGTGAGTGGAGCCCAGGAAGGGGGTGCTAGGACATGTTATATGCTACTTACCCTTTAGGCTGGGTTCACACTATTGCATATTTGATGTGGATTTACCCACATCCAATTTGCATGTCAGGAGATTGTGACCGACTCTCAATGGAGTCGGTTCACACATCTCCGCAGCGTCTCCGATGTGAATCGTACACAAGCCCTGTGCGTCTTTTGCTCTGTTTCAGGTCTGAAGTCAGTCAAAAATTCATGCTGAAATCGGACGGGACTCTGTGCTGCTGTGAGATGCTGTGTTCTCCAGTGTGAACCCAGCCTCAAGGTGGAAGTAAACATATTCTCCTTTTGCACTTAAATTAGATACTATACTATACTATTACAATAAAAAAATTAAAGAAATACATTCAGACAACTTAGGCCGCGTACACACGATCAGTCCATTCGATGAGAACGGTCCGAAGGACCGTTTTCATCGGTTAACCGATGAAAAGGTGTGGTATCTGACACCAATAATAAAAATGTATGTGACAACATATAATTATAGTGAATAAGCAGCTCCCCTAAGATAGAGACCTCATCAAAGGTCTAAACTGAACAGTAATGGTATATGGAGGGGGCGCTAATAATGAATAATAAGAGAATAAACTTAGTGAGCAGCAACACACTGAAAATGGTGAAATAGAAATAGATTGTACAAAAAAGATTGTGCAAAAAAAAAAAAAAAAAAAATTGAATTAAAAAAATTCAATTTTTTTTTTTGCACAATCTTTTTTGTACAATCTATTTCTATTTCCCCATTTTCAGTGTGTTGCTGCTCACTAAGTCTGCTATTGTTGGTTCAGACAGACCATTTATTAGATTTCACTTTATTGTTTATTCTCTTATTATTCATTATTAGCGCCCCCTCCATATACCATTACGGTTAACCGATGAAGCTGACTGATGGTCTAAAGACAATCAGTCAAAAAACCGACTGTGTCAGAACACGGTGATGTAAAACACAATGACGTGCTGAAAAAAATGAAGTTCAATGCTTCCAAGCATGCGTCGACTTGATTCTGACCATAAAGAAGAGAAAAGCTGCGCTTGGGATAGTCTTGATTAAGGGTAATAGGACAAGTAAAGGTGTGCGACTGCAGCCCCCCCCTAAATATAACTCCCCGAAGGGGGTATAAGAGGAAAGTAAAGAGGTGGTGGGGGTGGTGGCGCTGTCACTAATATGTTGTTAACTGAACCAGTAACGGACCCAATGGGTTTGTAGGTAGGCTCTAGTGGGACAACATTCCCTAAAACTGTATGAATAACAAAAAAGTACAATAAATGAATAAATAAAAGTGTGGCAGTAAATGCCCAAAAAGTATTTTTGAGTTTGTGTGAACAAGAGTGGTAGTACCTCTATGTGTCACCAGTGGTGTTGGTGTCACCGATGTGGAAATGATATGTAAGTAAATAATTTTCTTACGGTGACTGAACCACGCTGTACTATAGTACAATTAGCAAAACTTGTTTACAACTCTAAATAAGTGCATAAGACCACCGTGATCAAATTTTACAACAAATTAATTCACATTAAATAGTCCATAAATCATAAAGCAGGTGAATATAGATGGTGTGACAATCAAGGTGCACCTATGTGAATAGGTGATAGGCAGTACATCAAGTGAATATCGCAGTGGGTCCGGAAGCAATCACCCCTGCTGGGGTAGAATGCGTGTCAATCAAACGGGTGCTCCACTGTGTCGTAACTCCTTTTCCTGGATTCCTAATGGATCACCTGGATTCCTGTTGTGTGTCCTTGGTATAAGTGATTAGTGGTATGGGGTTCAGTAAGTTCCTCCAAAGCAAAAAAGAAAGGCTTCCATAGCGTGGTACGTTAAAGGTATAAAAAAGATTTTATTGGCACTGCCAAGCAATAACATGGGCACAAGTGCATGAGTACAAAAAATATATATATAAAAAATAAATAAAGATAATGACCCCCAAGCTGAGACAAGATTCCGGCACAGTCAGCAGTCAAAATGACAAAAACAAAAAGAAGTAAACTGTATAAAAGCAAATTAGCAGCAGCCTATGTCCTAAAAAGATATAGGCACTGCGGGTACACTGCACTAAAGATGTCCGATTGCTAGTCTCACCAGCGTGGGAACGGCGTGCGTTCCATAGACAGTTTGCTGGCTAGCCCGGAAGTGCGTGTAGGTGTGCGTGTGGCCGCTTTATGCACATTTCGTATTCGTTACGCTTCCTAAGACGTAACGAATACGAAACGTGCGTAAAGCGGCCACACACATTAGCTGCTGCTAATTTGCTTTTATACATTTTACTTATTTTTGTTTTTGTCATTTTGACTGCTGACTGTGCCGGAATCTTGTCTCAGCTTGGGGTCATTATCTTTATTTATTTTTTATATATATATTTTTTGTACTCATGCACTTGTGCCCATGTTAATGCTTGGCAGTGCCAATAAAATCTTTTTTATACCTTTAACGTACCACGCTATGGAAGCCTTTCTTTTTTGCTTTGGAGGAACTTACTGAACCCCATACCACTAATCACTTATACCAAGGACACACAACAGGAATCCAAGTGATCCATTAGGAATCCAGGAAAAGGAGTTACGACACGGTGGAGCACCCGTTTGATTGACACGCATTCTACCCCAGCAGGGGTGATTGCCTCTGGTGAGTGGGGACCCATAAGTGGGAGCACCGGAACCACTGTGATATTCACTTGATGTACTGCCTATCACCTATTTACATAGGTGCACCTTGATTGTCACACCGCCTATATTCACCTGCTTTATGATTTATGGACTATTTAATGTGAATTAATTTGTTGTAAAATTTGATCACAGTGGTCTTATGCACTTATTTAGAGTTGTAAACAAGTTTTGCTAATTGTACTATAGTACGGCGTGGTTCAGTCACTGTAAGAAAATTATTTACTTACATATCATTTCCACATCGGTGACACCAACACCATTGGTGACACATAGAGGTACTACCACTCTTGCTCACACAAACTCAAAAATACTTTTTGGGCATTTACTGCCACACTTTTATTTATTCATTTATTGTACTTTTTTGTTATTTATACTGTTTAAGGGAATGTTGTCCCACTAGAGCCTACCTATCAACCCATTGGGTCCGGTACTGGTTCAGTTAACAACATATTAGTGACAGCGCCACCACCCCCACCACCTCTTTACTTGATTCTGACCATGCGTGGATTTTTAAACGATGGTCGTGCATACTAACGATCGTTTTTGACCTATCGGTTAGGCGTCTATCGGTTAAATTTTCTTTTTTTTTTTGACCGAAGGATAACTGACCGATGTGGCCCACACACGATCCGTTTGGACCGATGAAACGGACCTTCAGTCCGTTTTCATCGGTTTTGACCGATCGTGTGTACGCGGCCTTAGAGTTGCATTTATTTGCTTGATCTGTATGTGGTATGAAACTGATACAAATGTATAGATATATATTTTGAACAGCTTGAATAAATGAGAGCTATGAAAAATAAGAATATTTCTTACCATAACAATTATGTGGGCCATACACAAATAGTCATAACTGATTGAACTTAACCATTGGGCAGATACAACTATAACAAGTCTGTCTACATCAGGCATGGATGAATCACAGACACCTTTCTTGTAAGCTCCTAAGTCAAGTATTAACCATTGATTGTTTTTTAAAATCTGATAATTACAGGCTCAGCACTGATTGACATCAGGAGTAAGACCTTCTATTTTTTGTAAATCAGATATTGTGTTAAACTGACCATAAACATGAAATGATTTTAGTTGAGTTGGGCGACAGTCATTTGTATTGGTAGCTGCAGAAAGGCCCAACCAACAGATCTTAGAAAGAAAATAATTGGACAAGTTAGAAAACATGGTTGAATCACTGTTATCCCCTTGAGATAAACTGATACTTGGACTGTCAGCAGCATGTCTCCTATGTGTGTAAAGCAAAGAGAGGAAAACACTCATCAGCCCAACCTTGTAATTGATTTTCTTAAACCAGTTAATAATTTTGATTACACAATTTGACAGGCAGACAGTAAAATAAGAACTTACATACATGTAAATTACACATGAAACATGAAAACTAAAAAACAAAATAGCTTTCAGTTAACTTTGAAATCGCAACTGAGAGCGTGTTGTTACTGGAATCTTCAGAATCGCTAGTATAGGGAATAGAAGATTATGTTGTTTACTGATAATGACCTCATTCAGAGATAGAACACTTTATCTTTAAGTTATCATTGATTAATAATTAACGTACTCTTTTGAACTGCTGTCACATTACATTAAGGTTGACAAGAGGTCTGTGTTTTTTGAACAATAGAGACTTGGAGATTGGTTACTAGACAGGATCTCATCAAGACATGGATGTCAGATAACATTATTGTGTCTAATGAGTTTGGAAGGCTGCTCCATAAGAATTCACACATTTACATTCCTTTAATATTTGGCCAGTAAATTTCACACCAGAATGTGAATATACACACTGTTTGTGCTGGAAAGCATGTGAAAAAGAAAAGTAAAATGGTGTGAAGAAACGTAGATAAAACAAAATAATGCCAAACAAAGCTTTTAGTTAGTACTGAAGTGGAAAAGATGGATACACAATGTTCCTGGCAATTTACTACTTTCCTTAAGTCATTGCACAGGATAAGTGCCAAAAAAGTTACATACCATTCATACATATAAGCATGCAATAGTATGAGGTCACATTTACTCTAAACATGGTAGTAAAGCAATGCAGACAGTGCAGCATGGTAACCTAGTATAAAAAAACAAGCTATCTCTACATAATTCAACTGTCTCTTTTGGGCTTGCTAATGTCACAGAGAGATAAGTATAGCATGCATATAGATTTCTTGTATACCATAGAGCAAGTAAGGTATGCTTAGAACCCCATTTATAATGTAATGACACCCCTATACCACTGCCATTTCCCTGCTTAACCACTTGAGACCCGGGCTATAGTTGAAAGACGTCCAAAGCGCGGCTCTCAAGTGCCGAGTGGACATCTTTGGACGTCCTTTTATGTGCATTACTTGGGGTAAACACTGTGCCAGCGCATCGCTAAGGAGCCTATGCGTGTGCCTGGCGGCCGCGATGTCCACCACGAACACACAATTGCCGGTGACAGCAGGGACGTGGAGCTCTGTGTGTAAACACACAGAACTCCACGTCCTGTCAGGGAGAGAGGAGACCGATTTGTGTCCCTTGTACATAGGGACACAGCATCGGTCACCTCCCCCAGTCAGTCCCCTCCCCCACACAAATAGAACACCCAGGAAATACATTTAACCCCTTCCTCACCCCCTAGTGTTAACCCCTTCCCTGCCAGTCACATTTATACAGTAATTAGTGCATTTTTATAGCACTGATCCCTGTATAAATGTGAATGGTCCCTAAATTGTGTCAAAAGTGTCCGATATGTCCGTCTCAATATCGCAGGCCTGACAAAAAAAATCGCAGATCGCCGCCATTACTAATAAAAAATAAATCATAAATCTATCTCCTATTTTGTAGGTGCTATAACTTTTGCGCAAACCAATCACTATATGCTATTGTGATTTTTTTAACAAAAATATGCAGAAGAATACATATCGCCCTAAACCGAGCAAAAAAATGGGATATCATTATAAGAAAAAGTAAAAAATATTGAGTTTTTTTTTAAATTTTCTGTCTTTTTTTGTTTATAGCGCAAAAAATAAAAATTGCAGAGATGAACAAATACCCCCAAAAGAAAGCTCTATTTTGGGAAAAAAATGATAAAAATATAATTTGGGTACAGTGTTGTATGACCGGGCAATTGTCATTCAAAATGCATCAGCGCTGAAATCTGAAAATTGGTCTGGGCACGAAGGGGGTTTAAGGGCCCAGTAATGAACTGGTTAAACCCCCCCCCCCCCAAAAAAAAAAAAAAAAAAACACCATACATTTATAAAGCACAGCAGTTTAACATTATTGTTGTTGTAAACCAAACAATAAATTACAATTCATTTATGACATTTAACTTGCATTGAGAATGGCTGTTTAACAGTTAAAGAGGAAAACAATTAAGGCTTTAGAGCATGGGGAGGCAACCTGGGGCCCTCCAGCTGTTGCAGAACTACAAGTCCCATCCTGTCTCTGGGAGTAATTGTAATTACCAGCCTTGCAATGCCTCATGGGAAATGTAGTTCCACAACAGCTGGAGAGCCCCAGGTTACCTACCCCTGCTTTAGAAAGTAGTAGACATGCCACGCAATGACTGTTTATTGACAGAAAATAAAACTAACCTATCATGCAAAAAACTATGAGAGAGTAAAAAGTTAGTTAAAATACTTATCTTTCCCTCACCATCCATACTGTAGGCCGTAACATCATCATCCCTCTGATGAGATCCTGGGCATTGCTGAGTACCCAAAATCTCCTGAGAAGCTGCTTCAGTGCAGAAGCATGTTTTAAATTTCAAATACTCAGCAATGCTCAGAATCTTGAAAAAAGAGTGGTGATGTCACCCTTGCCTAGGCACTATGTGCAGAAGACTGGAGAAGGTTTTTTTCCCTCACAGAATTATTATTTTTTTTTTTTCATTTTTCTACCCTGTTTTGAAATTGTAAGGGAGGCCAATAAAACTGAATGTTGCATTTTAAGGGACCCATTAAGGAAAAAAGGTCACTTTCACACACAGCAGCTGCAGCTACAGATACAGCAGCTTCCACTTCTTACACTGGAACTAATGCCAAATTGCACACGATACTGAGAGAAGTAAAGCAGTAATCTCTCTACTATAAGGCTCCATGCACACTGAAGCTAAAAAAAAAGCTATAAAAAACACCAGTAGCTTTGCAGGGAGCCTGTCAACGTTTTTTTAGCATTTTTGCGCCAGCGTTTTTGAGCCTTGGTGAAGCTGTGCATGGTAGCCAATAAGCTTCTAACTTCACCTTTTTCAACAAACAATTTCCCAAAAATCTGGAAGCTGATTGGTTTCTATGCAGTGCTGCACCAGATTTTGCACTCTCCAGTTTTAGTAAATCAACCCCATGGCTTCATGTGCAATACCTTATATTTTTAATTTCCTACACTTTTGTATTCATTTGATTCTACAAATTCGATGAATCACTGAATTGCATAAATTAATAGTTTTCCTACCTGCATCTAGTAGTACATAGCACAATATATGACAACAATATATAAAGTATATAAAGTACATACTTGTAATCTGCTGAGTATATTTAATAAATATGTAAATTCTACTTTAGTTTTGTTATTACATAATTAATAATGTTTTTTTTTTTTCTTTAAGGTAATGTTTCCAACATCCTGATTGTTCTGTCATGCCTCGAATATTGTGGGGTTTTCTTCCTTTTTATATCATCTCCTTGCTGTGCCCATTGCCCAAGGGACAGGAGAGCAATTCCAACAAAGCTTCAACCCACCGTGGGACTACAGATAGCCCCTGCTATGATGCCAAACAGAGGCCGAAGTACTGCATCCCTGATTTTATCAATGTGGCTCTTGGACAAGAGGTGATCACCTCCAGCACTTGTGGACGAACACCACAAAAACTGTGTTATTTTCTAGACTCTACAAATGTGACATCACGGCGATGTCAGCTTTGTGACCAGAAAAAAACTGATACTTCTTATCCACCTTCATATATGACTGACACAGATGCTCAAACATGCTGGAGGTCAGAAAGTGGTTTAACATTTCCACAAAATGTGACATTGACCTTACCACTGGGGCGTAGATTTGAGCTTGTTTATGTCAGCTTGCGTTTCTGTTCTCCCCGTCCTGATTCTATGGCAATTTATAAATCCATGGATCATGGAAAGACTTGGATCCCTTTCCAGTTTTACTCTACTCATTGCCGTCGTGTTTATGACCAAGCTACTACTAGTGCCATTACAAAACCCATGCAGCATGAAGCTACTTGTACAGATTTCCAAACAGGAGTTAAACCTCTCACTAAAGGACTTGTAGCCTTCATGCCATTGGCTGGTCGCCCATCAGCCCGTAGATTTGAATATAGTCCAGTTCTACAAGATTGGGTGACTGCTACAGATATCCGCATAGTCTTTAACCGCCTACACCATGGTAAGAAGTTGGGCATCCGTCGGAAGACTGCTTTTTATGGAGTTTCTGAACTGCAGGTTGGTGGAAGGTGTAAATGCAATGGTCATGCTTCCCGTTGTACTGCTTCAAAGGATGGACTTGTGTGTGACTGTCAACATAACACCATTGGTCCAGAATGTGATGCTTGCAAGCCTTTTTATTATGACAGGCCCTGGCAAAGAGCAACACCAAGTAATGCACATGAATGTGTGGGTAAGTAGAAAATGTTTATTAAAATGTATTACAAGTTCACTTACTAGAATTAATATTTTGTTATATATCAGTAATGACATTGCATGCTCGGATAAGGGTCTGGTATGGATTTTTGGGGGGAACCCCACGCCATTTTTTTTACATTTTGGTGTGGGGTTCCCCTTAAAATTCATACCAGACCTGGAGGGTCTGGTATGAATTTTGAGGGGAAGCCCTACTCCATTTTTTTTAAATTGGCGCAGGGTTCCCCTTAATATCCATACCAGACCTGAAGGGCCTGGTAATGGACTAAGGGGGGAACCAATGCTGTTTTTTTTTTCAATTAATTTTATCTGTATTGCCGGGACCTGACAATACATTATAGCCGCGAGTAGTTTTAAGTGACTTTTTTCCTTTAGAAATGTCATTTTGTGCAGAGACTGTTATAAACACTGGAACCATGTGCTACTTTACAGGCATACTATAGACACCTCTCAGGTATAAAATTTAAAGAAATATTTCACTTTTATTGTTTCACTTTAAATATTATTAATTAAAGTCACTGCTTCCAAAAAAACTGCAGTTTTTAAAACTTTTTTTTTTATGCATTGATATATGTCCCCTGGGGCAGGACCCAGGTCCCCAAACACTTTTTATGACAATAACTTCCATATTAACCTTTAAAATTAGCACTTTTGATTTCTCCCTTTTAAAGGGTGTTCCCGCGGCTTTTGAATTTGCTGCGAACACCGGGCGAACAGTCAATGTTCAAGTCGAACTCATGTTCGACCCGAACATAAAGCTCATCCCTAACAGGTAGTAACAGCAACATAAACGGGGGAAAAATAATGGCAGGATGGAAAAATGGAAAAACCTGTCTGGAATTCTGTGGGATTCTCTGGTACTTATTATTCAAGAACTACATGCCCTTCTCCAGAGTAAAGCCTTGAAAAACTCAAATCAGCTCTTTCTACCGCCTTCAGCATCATCTCCAGTAACCATATTCTCATGCCAGGTTTTTGCTGGAGCAGAAATTAAACCCCTTATTTACTCAGTGCCTGCATGCCAGCTTGGCACTTCCACACTAGTTTGTGAAGACAGCCCCATTTCTCTGGGTATGTCCAACATTAACATTTTCCCACCCGCCATGAATTTTGAAAGCTTTTTTTCACTAAAAATTATTTACAGATTTACATTTTTATATAATCTTAAAAACAATTGTTTTCCTCATAAGGCTGCCTTTCTCTAACAATCATGGGCATGGACTAAAAGTTAAGTATTGGCTGTCAAAGATGCACCACTGGCTGAAGGTGGCCCAATATGCAGTATGCTTGAGGTACTAGCAGAGAGGGCCCATGGCCCAGCAGGTGGGGGAGGTATTTGTGAGTAAGAGGCTGACTTTTAATACAATTTATCAGACCTAGATCACTGAGGACTAACAAACACTCATTGTAAGTGTTACCGATACAACCAATACAATAATTTTATCTTCGTGTAGCACCCTCTAGTGTGCTATTAGTGTGAGACTAGGAAAATTATATCCTGCTTTATGTGTAAGCCTGTGAGTTTTTGAATCTGGGTCAGAGCTATTAGAGTTCAGGGCTGAGTGACTCATGCAGACAAGTCTCTGGTGCCTCCCCCTGGGTCTGGAAGTTTGAAGAAACTTCTAGAGGCTAGTGGGCTGAGGCCAGGAGGATTGATTTCCATACTTAGGGGAGAATGACCAATCCCCTGGAGGTGGGCCTGGCAGGGTGGTTGGGCTAGCCCTTAAGTATTGTATGAGTCATGCTGGCAGGGCAGTCAAGATGGAAATTCAGAGCTGAAGAGACTGTCGGTGGTCCTTGAGGCAAACCCAATTGTCTAAAGGGTGCTCTGCCTGGCCTGGGTTTCAGGTACTGGCCTGGAAGGATCCTGACAACAGGAGAAGTCTTTCTGGAGATGCAGTTGTGGAAGCAAGGAGGACAATGTGAGTACTACAATACGGTGAAGGGACTTATAAGGGAAGAGACTTCCACATGTAACAGGTCTCTCTTGAAGACAGCGGTCTGCCTAAGTCTTCTTTAACGTTGCTTTGGGAGATCTCCAGAGAGTCAGATGGGTAGACTGGTCAAAAGAGTTGGTCGGGTAGACTGGTGAAGAGAAGCAGTTCGGTGGGCTGGTGATTTGGTGAAGAAGCACCCAGGGGGGCTGGGATCAGCATCTACAGGGGAGTTGGAGGTACTCCAGGATGCAGTTCACAACACAGTATGCTACTACCTAGAGAGAGTACCTAGCCTTTAAGAGGCTGTTGCTGATCTAACAGAGACTGTTAGCTACTAAGGAGGAACCAATTGGTGTTGTATAGATGATCAAGTGGAGCTGTATATAGGGAGGAAGTTGTCCCTGGTTTTGTCACTATCAAGTTGAGCATCTCACAATTCCTATCCCCACAAAAACAAAGCTTAAAGTGGTTGTAAAACAGATTCATAAAATTTAAACTGGGCACATACACCGCATATCAGTTGTGTTTTCTCATCTCTCTCCAAAGCACTGAATCATGCATGTTTCTTCTGTCCCATAGCTCTGTTATCAACCTGATAACTTCTGACAAGTTATTTGAGGCTGGAGATAAAAGCAGCCTGAAATTTGTGTCATGGGATGTTGCTATAAATAGATTAGCAGAGCTCTGAAAGAGTTTTCTTCTTCCAATGTGAAGGGGTGGGGTGCCTTTCCTCCTTTCCTCTAATCAGCTGTTTCCAGTGTAATCCAACACTACACTGACAGTGCAGAATGAGGAAGTAAAACTACTAACACAATATAAGAATTCTAAAGAATATAGAAAGGGAAAGACAGCAGCTAAGCATGTAAAACTTATGTAGGGAGATTTGTTTAATCTCTGTGAATCATTTGATGCTGTTCACCTCACTGGCTATATATGAGTGTTTACATCCACTTTAAGGACTGTTCACTATGTTTGGAGGAAGGTTGAAAATACAATGTGACTGCCTGTCATCTGCAACGCCTTAGGGGGTAGTGCTACATTTGTTTAACTAAAAACATGGGATGAGGTTCTACAGTGTTTTGGGTGCACAATGTATTTTTCTTGAAAGGAAGAAGTGAGAGGAGGCAAAAAACGGGCAGCTCTTATAAAGACTGCCAGTAACTGCTACCAATGCACGCTAATCCCCCCAAGCTAAAAGCTAGAATCTAAAAAACGGGAAAAGATCATAATTAAAAGACAAATGTAGCTAATGTATTAAAGATGAAAGAGCCAGCTATCAATCAGTTGTTGTGGTCAGATATTGATATCCTTTAAAGGATTTTGTGTGTGTAGAGAGCTATGTTCAATGGCAGGGCACATAGGAAAATGTACCTTAGCACTGCAATTTGAAGAACTCAACTAATTTGTTAAAGAAGAAGATGTAAAACAAATTAGCTTTAGCACAATAATATTACATGAAAAGCCTATGTTCATTCTAATCACTAGCATTCTGGAAAATATCAGCTGGTGATACTGACATAAAGGTGTTGATTTACTAAAACTGGAGTGTGCAAAATCTGATGCAGCTCTGCATAGAAACCATAAATCAGCTTCCAGTCTTTTTCTACCAAAGCTTAATTGAATAAGCTGAAGGTGAATCAACCCCAAAGGTCCTTGTTTTTAACTTTGTATCATAGGGTAAAAAATGCTCAGCCCCATTTTCCAATATCTCCTGCCTGTAAATCACCATTACATTCTCTCCCAATAGAAACTATAGGATGTTGTGCTGATGCACATTGTCAAGTGGTTTTCAAACCAAAACCAAAAATGTAATATATTGCAGCTTAACAATCATTAAATGGGGTGGCTGTATTCGTTTTCTGTTTTGCCTTGGTGATCTGGCTAATAACACCTCCTGTGTTATACAGACACAACTGTGGATGAATGAGCACAGGGGCAGATTTGGACAGCAGAACTGTCAGTCTGGGGGGATAGAAGTACAAGCAGATTTAAATAGAGTAATACATGAAAGCTGAAATCCAAATAATACTTTATAATCAGTTACAGAAATCCTTTTTTTTTTCTTTGGGATATAGGTGTTACATAAATAAAAAGTGGATCATTTTAGCACCTTTGCCAGTGTAATATGGTCTGTCTCATTTTTGTACTGTAATTTACTGATGGGTCAGTTCCTAATGGGTTCAGTCTCTGTCTCTAGCCCTCCACAGCAGCAGCTCACCACCCCCAGTGATACTGAAGTGCACCATCTGGTCACACACAGCAATTAGTCCACTCTCTGCTCTGCACCCAGATGACTCTTTCTGTCAGCACCCCCAAACTCAGCACTCCGGATCCCACTCTGCCAGCTGTCATACAACAGTGATTATGCACATTGGACAGCCACGTGTCCCCTCCGGTCTCCCTCGCAGCAAAAGGAAGCTGTGTACTGTACAGCCTGGCAAAATGCAGTTCAGAAGCTCTTGATTATGACAGAGTCTCTCTCTCTCCTATGGACTACAGTTCCGACAGTGCAGTGCTGCCTGACTCAGTCTACTAGACTCTTCCTGCTCAGAAGCTCCCTCTCCCTTTGCTGATATAGCTGTTAACCAGTTCAGGACCAGCAGTTCCAGTGGTGTCAATTGGGATGCAGCGGCTGCACAGACATGGCTGCTGCTCTTAATCTGAAATCTGTGTGGGTGCATGGCATATTCCCAACATCATATATGCTTTCAAGGCCATGCCCTTGCTGCCGTTGCATCCCAATTGACACCAATGGCACTGCCTGCACAGGGGTGCAGCTTTTCATTTTTGAACTTTGCAAATCCTGAGATTTTTTCTTGAACCCATGGTAGCAGTGAACCCAAACCTCCTGCCTACTCTTAATTAAGATTAATTGCTTTTACTTATTTTGTTGAAATACAATTCCTTGTATTTCATAAATTAGAACATGCTTTGTTTTTATATTTTCAAAGAAACCAGCCAACTATTGAATCAATTCTGACATCTTCATCTGCCTTTAATATACTTGCCTATATGGACAATCCCTTTTGATCTATTTTAAAATTCATGTTCCTTCATATTAGTCTTCTACAGACATAAAGCTATCATGGGTTAAGATAGCCGTGTTAGTTTATTTATCAGAAGTGTACGTGATCAATAATTCTCACAACATTCATTGGAACTGGTACATAAAAATGAAAGAACTAAATTACATAAAAGGAGATTCAGGGTCATGCTGAGCACTTATAAATAATTTTACAATACTAAACTACATGGCAGTAGTCCAGGCAGACAATTAACAGCTGAGAACTCTGCAGAATACCATTATGCCTGTCATGTTAAAAACTCAATAGATGTAAAAACTCTAGCTTTAACCTCTCGTGGCTGCACTAACTCTTTGGGCTTCTGAAATGAATTAAGATTTACATGTTGCTTCTTAACTTATAGCTACTAATTTAATGTACATCAAGAGCTGGAGGTCAGGGAAGAAAACATATGATACATTCCAAGACTTAGCTATTGATTTTCCCCTGCAATGCAGCATGCTCTTCTTTCGCCTATAGTATAATGCACAAATCCTACAGCAGGGGAGCTTCACTGGGACTGGTAAGAATAATTGATCTCAACTACATTTCCTTAATCTTTTAGTGTTCCTGTCACAGAGAATGAAAGAATAAAGAACTCAGAGGGTACAATGAATTTTCATTGTTTGGTTTATAATGAATTTTTACAATGAATTATTCATCAAACAAGTCAATTAAAGAGCCTAGATCCATCATTCCTCATCAGCACTTTTAAATATGAACACATAATTTTAAAGAAAATAAGAAAAAAAGAACTACTTACCTTTTCCAGGAAAAACTGTTAAGCCCTTTACACACGATCGGATATCTTAAGGAGTCTAATCCGATGGATTTTTTCGCCGGATATCCAATAAAGGTGACTTTCATCTGTCTTGCCAAAATGGTCTGTTTTTAGCGGACAAACCCATTGTGTGTACAAGGCTTTAGGCTGGGTTCACACTGCAGATGGATGCGCTTGACAGCAGGTGGCTCAGTACGTCTCTGTTCTCCATTTAAGGGATGAATCAGGCCAGAATTTTTGCCTACATTCGTACCCCACTCCGGAGATGTGTGAAGTGGCTTCATTGAGAGCCAGTCCCAATCACCTGTCATGCGAATTGGATACAGGGAAACCCGCATTCAGTTCTCACTAGTGTTAACTCAGCCTTAGGTAAATCATAAGGAACGTTGTTCCTATGTGTCTATTTTTTTTTTTTTTTAAATGTTTTATTTGTCAACAAAAAGCCAGGCTACGTGGGCCCTCATCATACAGTTATAACATTTAAAAACAGAAACCATTAAGAAATTGTAC
Source organism: Rana kukunoris (assembly GCA_029574335.1). Taxonomy (NCBI): domain Eukaryota; kingdom Metazoa; phylum Chordata; class Amphibia; order Anura; family Ranidae; genus Rana; species Rana kukunoris. Next base: position 85,708,554 of record CM056058.1, on the reverse strand, counting down.
AGGCACATACAGGGGTAAGAACCTCCTACATCTTGACCCGGTAGCTAGGCCCCCACGAGCCGGCTTCCCAAACCATTTTCCATTTTCTGGAGGAATTTAGAGTAACAAAGAATAGAAGTAAAGAAAAGAGCAGAGTGAGATTAACAGGGGAAGGGGGGGGGGAAAGGGGGGGGGGTGGGCCGCACGAGCAGGGCTAGCCCTAAAAGCGCCTCAAAAAGGCGTATCGAAATTTTTCACGTATCTCCCAGGCAGTCAGGTCGTCCCGGATACTGGGGAGCCATCTACAATAGGGTGGGCTGGTAAGGGGCTGTCCGTCTCCCTGAGTCTCTGTCCCTCCTCTGAAAATCTGAAAGTGTTGTACAATTGCCACGTATCCGAGTACGTCTCCCCTCGCTGTTGGCTGGAAAGGATCAGGTCCTCCATTCCTATGTGTCTATTTTTTAAGAATACCACAACTGAGTAGTCCTCATCAGAAGTGTTCCTTTCAGTAGATTAGCCTAACTGATGGCCAACAAAAATCATTTGAAAATATGGAAATAACATTTTCTCCTAGATGATTACTCAGTTGTGGAATTCTTAAAATGTTTTGGGTGTTGGTCATTCTCTAGATTTGCAAATTAGCTGCTCATCACTTCACATTCATTTTTGGAAGCAGTACTTTAGTCATAAAAACAGAAAGACAAATAATTGAGTGCACTCCCAATGAAAACCTGTGTGAAATAGTTGAGTCATGGAAGAAAGGGTAGGGGAAAAGACTAACTAATGAAGAGAGATAAAACCAGAGTTCAAGATAGGTGTTTAGATGGAAATGCTATAGTCCATATCAATTGTCCATAAACACTGTAGTAAGTAAAGTACTTTAGTCATATCCTTTGAAATGCGTAAGGGTGCTGTTAAAAAAGAATTCTAGGTTAATATATAAAACACTCCTCCAAAGTATTTTATTCCTTTTAGCTTTGGATAGAGTGGAAATTTATTAGAACACCTACCAGGTTTTTAATGCTGTTTGTGCCCCTGTTACGGAGATTCACCCTCTCTATTGTCCTGTTTACCATTATCACTGAAAGTGAAAGTAAAAGAAAATCTCAAATTTTGGATTGTCCCCAGAAAAGAAAAAGGGGGGAAATCTTACAATGGGGGTGCTAGTTCTGGTTACAAACTCGGAGAAAAACCAAACTAAAAAAAACCCTGTAAAACAAAGGAATAATGAACTAGTATGCATCGCATACTAGCTCATTATGAAATACTTACCTTAGAACGAAGACTTCCAGCGGCGCCCACACACCACAAGACAGCTGACATCTTCCCCAGTGTTTCTACTGTGTTTGCGGGCTCCGGAACTGTGAGTGCGCACGTTTATGACACACATATGGCTCTGAAGGTCTGTCACAGTAAGCTGGACCTTCATGTGCCGATGACGTCATTGGCTGCATGCGCCCTGAATATCTCCTAATCTATAGAGATAGAGGCTTACCTGTAGGTACTATTAAAAACAAATAAGACTTTACTTCCTCTTTAATTTGCAGGAATTACCTCTCGCTTCCTTTTTGGCTATGGGACAGGAAAATCTCCCAAGTGGGACACAGATGGCAAAAAATAAATAAGAAAATACAGGGGTTATAACCCACCCTTACATTTTTCAAAAAAAAATTAAAGTTTTGCATATAGTTCTACTTTATTACTAAGCTTCTTCACACTTGCTGAACATTGCAGATAGGTTTGCAATAGTAATGCTTTCTCTGTAAATTGATAAAGTTGAGAGGTACCTATTTGGTCTTACAGAAAGAGAGCACATGGGGGGTTTATTTACTAAAGGCAAATCCACTGCAAGTGCACTTGGAAGTGCAGCCACTGCAGATCTGAGGGGGACATGCAAGGAAAATAAAAAACAGCATTTTTGCTTGTACATGATTGTATGATAAAATCAGCAGAGCTTCCCCTCATTTCAGATCATCCCCTCAGATCTAAAGCGACTGCACTTCCAAGTGCACTTGCAGTGCAAAGTGGATTTGCCTTTACAGTTACATGGAATGCTCTCTACATTCATATGGGCAAATAAACCAGCCAGAATTAAATTAAGCACACTAATGAGACCGGTAGTACAGGGAGGGTTGGCCTTTCCAGATTTTTCTTTTACAAAAGTTTATTGATAGAAAAAAAGAAAAGTCTCAACAGCTCAGTACAGCAATATAATGGGTACATCAAATACGCAAAAGGAAGGGGAGTCCCAGTAATGGGATACTATGGGCCAGATTCAGGTAGATGGGAGCATCTTTAATCTGGAGTAACGTTTCTCATTTACGTTACTCTGGCGAAATTTTAGGAGCAAGTGCTGTTATTCATGAAGCACTTGCTCCTAAAGTTGCGGCAGCGTATCGAAAATGAGCCGGCGGAATTCAAATTGGGCGGGGACGGGGCGTGTATTATTTAAACTAGGCGCGATCCCGCGGTGAACGTACTGCGCATGCGTCGACTGTCAATGCATCCCAGTGCGCATGCTCACAACTTCCGTCGGCACCACTTCCTTGGAAACGACAGCGCAATGCGTTCCGTTGGGCGTTTAAATGCGCCCGTAGATGCGCCATTCCGGCACTAAAGTATATCCTGTTCCCCCTCCCCGCAGTGAAGTTACTTTTGTTCTGAGATGGCTGCTCCCGTTCCCCGCAAACATACAGGAGAAAGCTGAACTTTAAAGGCCAGGAGCTGTCAGCCGTCATCTCGGCTATGGAGACCTATGATGTCTTCCTCCATGGCTGTAAAAGTTGACAGACAAGCAGGGACAGAGGTGTTGTCCTGCAAGTGGGGGTGCTCAGCTAGCTCTTATCATCGGTAACGCTGCTGTAGCGGCTCTCCTGCTGACCTGTGGCTATCTGGAGTAAAGATAAAGCAGCTATTTGTAGAAATAACTTTGCGAAGGACGGACGGCATATGCGCGGCGCATGTAGCCAGCGTATGGTGCTAATCCGTTCGTGAATTGGGAAAAATCCCTCATTTGCAAATTTGCAGGAGAAATCAATTGGCGCGACTGATGCGCCAAGCGAAACTATGCGCTGACGATACTCTGGCGTCGGAAAGTTAAGCCGGTCGGAAATGGCCCGTTTTCTGGCGCATCTAGGTTGGTGGGTACGGCCGCGGAGATACAACGGCGCATCTTCACAGTTACGCGGCGCATATCGAAATACTCCAGTGCAAGTGTTGCTGAATCTGGCCCTTGATATATATATATATATATACAGAGCTTTTTTTCTCAAAAAATAGATGCAGGAACTCAACCACGACCCCATTCAAATTTCACAAACAGTAGAAGGGTCTTAAAGGGGCATTAAATACCAGGATTGCATTACATACAGAGTGTAGAGTTCAGGGGGTTACACAGAGAGTGCAGAGGTGTCACTTGTAAACACAGAAACCAGACTTCTGTGTTTACAAGTGATTGTGGTGAGCAGGCACCAAAGGGTCTGAGCCAAAGGTGGTGGAACTGAGATCTCCCAAGTTCCCCCTGAAAAAAACCCTGTATATATATATATATATATATATATATATATATATATATATATTGCAACAACCGATATTTCGATACAAAAATAAAAGATACATACATCCAATAAAAAGTAAAGTTATTCAGTATAAATGTGATAAAACATTCTGTTCTGAGTGTCCTATAATTCCACAACCAACAACAATGAAACGACTCCAGAAATCAGGAGTCTCCGAGGAAGGTTCCCAAAAAAAATGCAATGAGCAGGAAGACTATAAAGGATAGAAAAGAAGATCAAAGAGAGAAGAGGCAGACAGGAAAGAAAAGAAGGGAGTAAGAAGTCCGTAAGAGAGGGGAGAGAAAGAGAAATAAGGAGACAGGGGAAGGGGGAGGGGGAGGCATCCAGAAGTCCCTAAATTGAAAGAAGTTGAGCATCAAATCTAGAAGGTTGGTGACACGATATTCAAGGCTGCCAAACCTTGAGAAATGTACTGTGGGTGTCGGAGGTGAGAGGCGTTAGCTTTTCGTTTATCATAATATCATTTATTCGATTTTTAACTGCCTCAAAGCTGAGCACAGAGGTTTTGCAGGCTCTCGCAATAGTCAATTTCATAGCACTAAATAGGTGCTGGGCTAATTGGCATTCCGGACGTAGGAGTACAAGGATGGGTTTACATAAAAGAGCTTCATAAGGGTCTCTCCTAAGGTTAGAATGAAGCATATTATGAAGAAGGGAATAGACCCGGACCCACAGTGGCCTTTCCAGATTTTTATAGGTACTATCTAGCCACACAGTGGTTGAACCCTGATGGGTTTGACTCTGCTACTATGTTGGAAGCAGCAGTGGTCCAATCAGTGGAGACACTGCAGGGACTGCTGTATAGGGGGAGAAAAACAAAATTAGTTCTAACCCCTTCAATGATAACAATGGTTAAGATATGGAAAGCTGCTATAAGAAAAGAAGGATACTCCAAAACAAAGTTATCCCCAAATGATTATATCATTTATTTAATATTGTCAGGATACAGGAAAGTAAAAATGTAGTTTCATTAGGCCGGTTCACATATTTGTGAATTGGATGTGGTTTTCAATGCATCCTATTAGCATGGCAAGCGAGTAAGACCAGATTTCAATGGAGCCAGTTAACACATGCCCTGAGTGGCCATAGTGCAGTTTTCAAAAGGGTCCTGTGCGTTTTTGGGTTCGGTTCAGGTGTGAATTCAGGCAAAATTTCAGACCTGAACCGGTGAACAGCCATGTTCAACCATGAAATATTTCACACACATAGTATGTTGTTTCCTATCCAGATGTCAGGTGGAGTTTAGTTTTCATTTAGAAATTCCTTCACCTTCTTTTTGTAAAAATGATATTGTTTTAGAGATCAGTAGCTCAAGATTACATTTACACACACTCACACAAACACACTTTGTTCAGACAAAGGGAGGCATCCACTGCTGTCTTGTCTCCTTGAGTAACCTGCAGTGCTCTAGAAATCCTTTGTCAATGATTAAATATTAATTTGCAAAACAAAGTGCATCTGAATAAAAAAGTTAAATAAGTTGTAAATATAATAAAAAAAATTACTACAGTACATTGCTTGTAACTAACACACTAAACTCTAGCTAACAATATTTTTTTTAAGTGCAAATATTCTCAGAGTGCATGTAAACTCCAACAAAGAGTTTCCCTTGTTTGTTAAAAACAGATTTCAAACATTAATTTAAATGCACTAAAAAGCAAAATTGACCCAAAATGCTATAGTGTTTTCTTAAAATTTGTTTTATTCTTTGCATTGTTCTATTCAATTATTTAATTTCATATTCATGTTTGTCCAAACAACATATTATTACTGATACTGTTGACACTATATAAATCCAGTATACTAATAATAATAAATAATATAGATTATAAATCAATTTGGATCTTCACTTTTAGCTTGCGAGTGCAATCAACATTCTAATCGCTGTCGCTTTAACATGGAACTCTACAAGCTGTCTGGTAGGAAGAGTGGAGGCATATGCCTAAACTGCCGTCATAACACTGCCGGGCGCCATTGTCACTATTGTAAACAGGGTTACAAACGTGAATTGAGCAAAGCTATATCCAGTCGAAAAGCCTGTAAGCGTAAGTACAGATGTCATCTTTCACTGTTTTAGTTGTGTTTGGATTTATGTTAAGACATTTGTCGTAGTCAGAGTCTTTAGGCAAGATTTTTCAATGATAAAATGCCCAAAGACATCAGATAACAGTGTGAAGAAACACTTCATCTAAGAATGATTTTTGGAAAAAAGGTTTTCTTAGAGTATTTAAATAACTGACTGGTGGAGCTGGAATTATTTTACCGTTTTCTGTTAAAGGAACATAATTTTTGCAATTCAATATTTTTCATATGTACATAATCGAACAATTATACAAAATGAAGATGTATGAAGATTTTCCACATCAGCTTGAATTATGTTTATATCATTTGACACTGTCCTATGTATATTTTGCAAACATTTTTTTTTTTTTTTTGATAAGTGGGATTGTTACTGTTTAAAATAGAAGTGTGGGATTTCAAAATAATAAAGAATCATACTTACCTAGGCGGGTACAACATCAGTCTGATGCTGCATCTGTCCCCAGTTGCCTCTGAGATGCTGAGCAACCAAAGACCACTGATCACTCAGTCCTCAGTCTCAGTCATTGGCTCTTTGCTATGCCCTTCTAGGGCTCATTGGAGCATTGGACTGTGGATGGGGAGGGAGCAGCTAGCTCAGTAATTGTAGTGGCACAATGAGAGGCTGAGCCAGCTCTCGCTCAGACAAAGAACTTTGGCTCTACTTCTTCTTTAAGCCCTACGCCGGACAAACTATGACCACCCCTCCCGTCCTTGTCCCCCCTTTAAGTCCTCCAGCAGGGTTTTTTTTTCCTTACCTGGCTTAGCAAGTTATACTTACCCTAGTTCCATCATCCAGGCCTCTCGCTGGTGCCATTTCCAGATGAAGGGGGGCACTGATCTAACACTGCAGATCATCAATAACCAGTTGGTCCCCTACCATTCCCTTGTTATAAGCCCTACAAAGGATTAAGCTTCTTTCTTATTTCTGACACTGAAGAATGTGTAGCAAGCAACTTTAGTGATTATCATTTAATTATACCCAATGCAATAATTTTATAAAGGTACCCATAGCTGTAAGATAACTGTCCAATTTGAACATAATATGTGTTTAATTAGAAAATTACTCTTACGTTTCTGAGAACCAACAAATCTTCAAAGACATCCCCAACACACCAATCTTAAAGAAGATGACATTGGCCAATCTGTATAAGGTGGTGCAAGAGGATGCCTCTCTGCTTTTTCCGGTACATCCTGCATAGCTTTGAGCAAACACATTGGAGTAATCCAAGAATGCATGTTTATTGGAAGACTTTTCAGAAGAACAATACAGGCATACTCCACTTTTAAGTACACAATGGGGTTTATTTACTAAAGTTGGAAAGCGCAAAATTAGGCTCACTTCTGCATATAAACCAATAAGCTTCTAACCCCAGCTTGTTCAATTAAGCTTTGGTAATAAAACCTGGAAGCTCATTGGTTTATATGCAGAAGTGAGCCTGATTTAGCATTTCCCAGCTTTAGTAAGTAAACCCCATTGTGTACTTAAATGTGGTTATGCCTGTATTTTGACATTCAGATTGTGATTGCACATCTGTCCTATTCTTGATATCCAACTAAGCTTGAGAAAGTTTTGAACAGTACTGGGAATTAAGGGATCTTTAGATTTCAGTACAGTTGCATTTTTTAAAACTTCTCACCCTTACTGTACTTGCCTCACCTTTCCCTGATCCAGTGCTTTCTTGTAAAGAATCCTTCCACATGGCCTGTGGAAGTGTGTTGTTCTCGCATTTCAATTCTATAGAGAATTCATATACCTTTGCAATATGAAGAATGAACTCTTGATAGAACTGAATAGAGATTGCCTGGCAGAGATGATTTTGACAATGAGCTTTGGAGCACTGAGAAGGCAGCACATCTGAGATGGTTGGGAATGTTTGTCACTTTCTAAAACAATACAGACTTGGTCTAGTTATTCTATTATATATTTACTAATCATGTAAATGTACAAAAATCTTAAAATCATTTTCAGTTAAAGACTCAAAATATCTTACAAAGCACATACCTTCTAAAAAATACAGACTGTTACAGATAGATATAAACTACAGATAAATTAAGTTTTTCTAATCATTTTACTATTATTACTATTTTCTTTATTACTGCAGCTTGCCAGTGTCACCCAATAGGGGCTGTCAATGCCATGTGCAATCAAACAACTGGTCAATGCCCATGCAAGACTGGAGTGACTGGCCTAACATGCAATCGCTGCACTCAAGGATACCAACAAAGCCGATCTCCCCATATGCCTTGTGTTCGTAAGTAATTTTAAGCAATACAGTAAGCACTCTGTTTATTATACGGTGAATGTTTTTTTTTAAAGTTGTCTTTAATACAAATGTATTAAAAAAAAGGTTTTTTTTTTTATAAATTTGGGGTCAGTCAAAATAGAAAGCCAGTTTTCAAATCTCTAGATTCATCTTATGTTGCCCTAACATTTGAACAAACATTAGATAGCATTTATAAATACTGTATAATTATCTAATCAAGTTAAAAATAATGCTAACAGAATAAAAGAACAGTAGAGCACCATGTGGTGATAGTAAATATCTTTTTAATTAACTAAATGGTCCTTCATATCAACATATCATTATCCACATCATAGAATTGTTTAGCTGCCTATGCATGTACAAATGTTGAGAAAGTGCATATTCCCCCCCCCCCCCAATGTATTTTAACTGTTGTTACCCCTGGTACTTGCAACCAAAGGATATATTCACCTTTAGAACATGTTAGATGTTATACTTGTATTTAGGGTGTAACTCTCACCCCCTCTTACTACCTAAGCCTATCCTGTGACAGCGGACATGAACCCCCTTCCACTGCAGCTGCCTCACATTTAAAATTTACAGCAAAATTTGGGCTTCACCTGCACAGCTGTGTCATGTATTCTTTCAGGGATTGAATAAACTGTACTTCTTGTCTTTCACTGTGGCAGATGACTTGCAGTTCTCAATTGAGTACAAGTGTGCTGTTCTCTACTGCCCAGTAAACATGACAGTCCTGGGGGTAGCCATGTACCAGTAGGCAAGGCTTGTTTGGCTTATAAGAATGGGGGCTGCTATGGGTGATGCTAAATTAATTTATATTGTTGCAATATCAGTCCAAAACGTTCAAAATGTCTCACACACGTGTTATCCCCATACTCAGGGAGAGTAGCAGAATGTGTTTTGGGGTGAAATCCTAAGTACACCTTTGCTGTGTGTGAAAATTATCAACTGACAATTTTGAAGAAAATAATTTTAATTTTCTTTTTGCATTTTCCAAAACTTGTGTCAAAAAAATAAAAAACCTTGGGGTGTTTTTCTTGTCCTGGAGTTCCAGGGGCTCTAAAAAAATGTAATAAGTAGTCTTGGATTTGGGCCTCTTTGGCAAGGCAATCTGGGGCAAGAATGGGAAAAAATATCACACATGTGCTATCCCCATAGCAGTAGCAGAATGTGTTTTGAGGTGTCAAGTGTGCCTATGCTGTGCATTAGAAATATCCTAATAAATTAAAATTTTGTGTAAAAAAAAACATATTCTTTCCGCTTTTTCCAAAAATGTGTGTCAAAAAAACTCATTATGACTCTTAGAAAATACCTTGGGGTGTTTGCTTTCCAAAATGGAAAAACTGTGCGGTGTTGAAGTTGTTAAAAATAAATAAAAATAAAACAGTCAAACACCTAAATAGAAAAGCCTGTATCCTGACAGCTCCCTTTACAGTGGAATTTTTACCTTCTATGTAGAAGTAGTTATCTTTTTGAATGCATGGGGATGTGTTGAATCTATAAAAAAAAAAAACACAGAGAGCAAGGTCTTTCTCTGCATCTGCCAAGTTTTTTGTTTTTAGGCAGCTAGAATGTATGTAGAATGTGAGAACCATGCCGGACAAGATACAAATGTTCATCAAAGTCAACCCTTTTTTGGTTGGCTCTCCTGCGCAAACCGATTTACCTTTATGTCAGTCTGTGCAAGGATAATAACGTGCACGTGCACACCCGCCACGTGCCTCAGGAGTGTGCCCGCGGCGATTCCTGCATATGTAAATGGCCTTCAAACCACCACAAATGAATGAATTCTCAAATATAACAAAACATTAAATAATAATAATAAAAAACAAGCATAGAACAATAAACTAGTAATAAAACACAAACTAATATGTATTTGCTTCACTTTCACTTATTATCCATTATTGTTAGTTTTATTCTCATTTATATTTACTTTTATTTTTATTTTTTATTATTTTTTACTACATTCATCATATTTTTCAGCATTATTATACACATGGGGCCAGATTCAGAGAGCCATTACGCCTGTCTAACTGGTGTTAGACAGGAGTAATTTCAAATTTCGCGCGCCGTATCACTAGTTTGAATCCTCAAACCATGATACAGCGGCGTTGGGCTTCGATCTGCCAGGCTTACGTCTTCGTACGCCTTCGGATCTACGCTGCGATATTTTTGGGGCCGCTGGGTGGAGTTCGCGTCGTTTTCAGCGTCGGGGTATGCAAATGAGCTTTTTCCGGCGATCCACGAAGTTACGAGCGTCGTTCGCAATCGCGTACGTCATTTTTTCGCTACGTAAAGTTAAACCAGCTATTAGCTGGTCTAACGTTACGCGGCCCATGTTAAGTATGGCCGTCGTTCCCGCGTCGACTTTCAATTTATTTTTTATTTTTTGCGTAAGTCGTCCGGGAATAGGAATGTCCGTAAACGACGCTACTCAAAAAAAATTATGTAACGACGTGATTTCGCGCAATGCACGGCGGGAAATTTCTGAACGGAGCATGCGCAGTTCGATTGCCGCGGGGACGCGCTTAATTTAAATGCCTCACGACCCCTATTCGCGTAGTTTGATTCCGCCGGGAGAAATACACTACGCCGCCGTACCTTACGGGCCAAAATCTCTCTGAATTCCTCCTAGAGCCAGATAAAGTACGGCGGCGTAGAGTATCTCTGATACTCTGCGGGAATCTAATTATTTCTGAATCTGGCCCAAGGTCCGTAATTTAGGTACCCTGGTTAATTCCAATAATACTCTTTTCACTTTATGCACAACTTTTTTACCTTTTTTTACTTTTTTTGACACCTTTTTTCATATCCTTCACATTTCCCGCTTTCACTATGCATGTTCTCTGGCTTGTTTTTCATCATCTCACTCATCAATAGCATACACGACCAGCAGGCACCAGACATTATCATGCTCATTTTCTCACACATCATTGCGACTTATCCCCACACATTATTATCACTTTTTCACCACACTCACGTTCAAGTTATATGATATTAGTGGAGTGGAGACCACTCCATTACATTAGTTTTGACTGCATTCACAACTTCAACACATTTACACATTTGTACACTGAAGCTACAGTGCGAAACGTTAGCTTTTTGTTCCAGTTTTGCTGTGGCATGTCTATTTTTGTGTTTCATTTTAATTAAAGGAACGTTTTTTTGTAGTGCGGCTGTCCAAGTTTCTTTTGTATTTTTGCACCACACATGTGAGGTGTTGCTGTGAATGTTAGAGTGAGAGCAATATTTCTAGCCCGAGACCTCCTCTGTAACTCTAAATTAAATTGTCGCCTATGGGGATTTTGAAGTACCAAAGTTTGTTGCCATTCCATAAGTTTGCGCAATTTTAAAGCGTGACATGTTCGGGATCTATTTGCTTAGCGTAACATCATCTTTCACATTATGTAAAAAAATTGGGCTAACTTTAATATTTTTTTAATGTATTAAACAATTTTTTTCCCCCCAAAAAAATGTGTTTAAAAAATTGCTGCGCAAATACCGGGCAAGATAAAAAGTTGCAACAACCACCATTTCATTCCGTAGAGTCTCTGCTAAAAAAAACATATATAATGTTTGGGGGTTCTGAGTAATTTTCTAGCAAGAAAATATGATTTGTACATGTAGGAGAGTGAAGTATCAGAATTGGCCTGGTAGTCAAGTACTTAGGCCGCGTACACATGATCGAATCTATCTGCTGGAAAACTGTCTGATAGACCGTTTCAGCAGACAGATTTGATCGTGTGTACGGGCGGACAGAAAGATTTTGCCAGCAGACAGATTTTAAAGCATGCTTTAAAATCTGTCTGCTGGAAATCCGTCCGTTCGATATGTCTGCTGGTTAGTACGCTAACCAGCAGACATATCTGCCCGCACATGCGTCGAATGGATTTTTACTGTTTTACTGTGTTTTAATTCCTGGTGCGGTGACGTGGTGGCGTCATCATCATCGCCACATCACCGCGCTGTCTGCTGGCGGGGATTTTGGTTTGATCGTGTGTACAGCGATCAAACCAAAATAGCCCAGCAGACAAATCTGTTCAAATCGGTCTGTCAGGCCGATTTAAACAGATTTATTTGGTCGTGTGTACGCGGCCTTAATGTACATAATATAACTGGGTAATGACATTTATAGGTAAAGTTGATCCAGGGAAAATCTGATTGCTTCTTGGGGGATTTAGGAAGGATTTTTTTTCCCTGCTGTAGCAAATTGAAGCATGCTTTGCTGGGGTTTTTCACCTTCCTCTGGATCAGCTGTGAGTAAAAGACTGTGTGCATGGGATTGTATGTTTTTTTTATTTTTTTATTGGTTGAACTGGATGGACTTGCGTCTTTTTCAGCCTGACTAACTATATAACTGTAATGGTGGCTGTTTGCACACATGCCCTGACTCTCTGTTTCATGAGTGTGAATGAAATGGATAAAAGATGGCTTTAGCTTCTGTTCTCCACCTGTAGAGAACTCTTCAGATACAGTTTGTCCTTTTCTGGGCTTAATCGTAGGGGCCTCTATGATTACGCCCCGAAAAAGAGGCGAAACGCATTTGAGATGTACTTTACAGGTGAAGAATAGGAAATGAAGCCATCTTTTACCCTTTTCATTCACATTCATGAAACAGGGAGTCTGTGTTTGTGCAAAGACGACCTCCATTTTGTTTAAGTGTACTGAAGCTTAAAAAGCCAATCGTGTTTGTCTTGCACCAGTCTATCCACATACTGATCTGAATGATACGGGTTTGGGGGGCATTTGGGTTACATCAAATTCCATGTTATACATAGACCTATCATTTGTCTATTTGCTTGGCATGACTTTGTTTCTTGACAAAATAAATACATTTTTCTGTGTAAAGGATAGGTTTCTAGTGGTTATGGAATGAACTTAGGGGTTCATTGACGGTGTGTTTGAAGGGTACAGCAATGTAAATTGGGCTCTGGTTATACCTGGAAAATTGAAAATTTACACAGGATTTGGTAAATTTTATCAATGCATTTTACTGCAATATATCAACATTAACATATTTATTTTTGCTTAAAATTAGGGATTCAAGAGGAGATGACTACAACAGCAGCATATCCCGTAGAATGGAAAACAGGATCAGGTATATCAATCTTACTGTATAGTATTAACCTCCCTGGCGGTATGATCATTTCAGATTTTAGGTGCTGAAAGCGGTACAATTGTTTTGCATGGAAATGTGGTGTTTTATATTGTAGGCCTGTATTTCTTAAGAATAAAGAATTAATAAATAAAGAATAAAGAATTAAATCTGAGCAAACAGGAGCCTAGTAGACATCCCAGGTATGATAAAGTTTGAAACACAAAATCATAAATTATAATATAATAAAAAAACTCTAAATAATTATAACAAATAATAATATAAATATAATAAAAAATATTCATAATGTAATCAAATCAAAGACACTGAAATGTGCTCAGTTGCACAATTGTCGCTGTCATTACTTCTAGTGTTAGATGACAAATTTTCCCACAAATCGATATCGCTCAATTCTCAAGTGATTCTAATTTATTATCGCTGTTTTCTAGATCAGTGTTTTTAAACTCCAGTCCTCAAGGCACACCAACAGGTCAAGTTTTCAGGATTTCCCTCAGATGAAATGGCTGTGGTGATTACTAAGGCAGTGAAACTGATCAAATCACCTGTGCAAAAATAATGGAAAGCCTGAAAACATGACCTGTTGGTGTGCCTTGAGGACTGGAGCTGAAAAATACTGTTCTAGATGGTCTAAAACCACTTTTGACATAAACGGACACTTTTTGGTTGCTATGGGCAAATTTCAGTTTCCAGGCAAAAAAAACAGTATTTATAATATAAAACTGCATGCAGGACACTGGACAGACCACTAGGGACAAAAGGGATGTGTATTTCTTTTATACAGTACTGTAATCTGTAAGATTACAGTGTACTGTATCTATACTGTGTTTTTACTTTTTTGCATTTGGCGCTGATCTCCACCCCCGTGCATCGTAAGGTCGCAGGGAACGGAGCTCGGCGGCTCAGGGGCACTGAGTCAATCGAGCGATGAGACAGCTCGCACACACAGCGGGGAGACATCGCAGGATCCAGGGGACGAGGTAAGTAACTCTTCCTGTATCCTGCAATGCAATCCCGAGTCTGGCTCGGGGGTTACCACTAATGGTATTGAAATATCACCCCGAGCCGATTCGGGAATACCGCTAGGCAGGTTAAAGCAGTATTTGAGTTTTGCTGTGTAGCAGGATATAGATTTGATAATATCTCTTTTTTTTTTTTTAGTCTCTGAATGCCAGTCTTATTGTAAGCCATCTCACAGCCGTGTGCACATGAATCTACGGAAGTATTGCAAAAAGGATTACGGTATGTATAACGATTGTGATAATATATCATTTTCAACAAGAGGGAAATTTGGGGAATGCTCACTTACACAGAACAACAAGGAATCTGTTTTAGGCCTTTGTAAAGCAGCTCAAAGCTTGCTATAATTCTTGGAGATTGTTCATTGTTTTTTATGAGATGCAGCTCCAGGCGTAGAAACCCAAAGATCTCAGAGGCCTAAATAATTGTCCTATGTAGGCATTCCTACCAGCCAGTTGGGAGCTATGTGTAGGAATGAAGGAGCACACAATAACATTCTCAGGTCTAGTACTATATAAGGGAAAATCACTTAGGTGTCTATTAAAAACATTGCCATGCATTGCCATTGTCAGTCATTTACACAGCTGTCAGGAACCTTCACATAATTTGTGATAATGTTTATATCATATGTCACCTCCATCTGGAGGCTGTAATGCAGTATTTTCCTGAAAATACCTCATTATTGACACAAGATAGGCCTCACAATCCAAGAAAATAAACATATTAGCCAAATGACAATGCTGATTTATGACAGCTGTGAATGATTGACACATGCGCACAACCAATTTTTTATAAATAGACTGTTTAAATTTGTATGGATGTAGATTTTGCTTCCCTGTTGTCCATGTCCACGCTAGCAGAAGATGATGGAGAATAAACAAACATGGTGAGATCTTTATTTCACTTAGTCTATAAAGAACCGTATACAAAATTATATGTTACCTAAATATAAATTATAGAGAAGCTTAGATAAAATTATTTTCTTGCATGGTGGCCAGAACGAACTTGCAAGCAATAACGAACCTAAAATAAAAGGTTTATCATATTCACAGACTGTTTTATGGTGAACTAAACCTGAATTTCTTGGTGCTACAGAAGTAAAAAAAAAAATGCTTTATTTTTTCCTCTCCTTTAGGAGTTCTCTAAGCTCTGCAGAGCTGTTCTGATATGTACAGTTGGGAGGCGCAATTCTGGCTGCCTGCTGCACTCCAATACTGTCACAAAGCACAGCGCAGTTATGATGTTTTTTTTCTCTACATATAAATACACATCAAATGAACGAAGCTGCTTTCCCTGAACATTTTCCTGTATTTTTTTGTTTTTCTTTATAAAGATTTCAACCTTGCTCTAACTGTCACCCACCATGTAGAATTTATCATTGCAATAATAGAACAGAACTGGTAAAAAGCAAAAGCAAGGTTCCATTTTATCAGCATAGCCATGCTGTTTTTTTTTTTCCATGGTCAGTAAATGAGATGTGATAGACCTCCAGTTTGAAGGAGCTTTTAGATGCAAATAGATTAATTAGTAGGGCTGAAGAACTGAATTCCATGGCTTTTATTTTACTCCCTGCTTGCTTTGGGTCACTTTCCTCCCAGCAGGTCCTTTTCTTGATCCCACGGGCACAGCTGGGATAAGATGACTGAAGGATCATCATTTCATGGGATTAGTTAAAGCCATGGCTTCTGAGAAAATGGCAATGTTCGGCTGGGAAGGAAAGTGAGCACTGAAAGCAAGAGAGGAGATAGAACTATCGGGTCCAAGCCCCGCTGCGTAAGAAGAATGTTTTTAACAGCACAAAGGGAATTATCAAGTTAAGCTGATTTCCTCTTGCTGCTTTTAAAGAAGAGAGGGCAAAGAAGAGTAGAAACAGAAGGCTAGACTGGATACTGGATTTAAGATGACTGCAGCATTTATTTATAGGCATACATCATACAAATATGTACATGAATCTCCACCTGCAAAATGTGTTGAGTACCTGTTTATCTTTTGTGTACTGTATAATGCACACATATTCCGATGAAGGGTTAAACATCTTTCGGGGTGGCCTATTGTGCATTAAAAACACAGTGAGTTCCAGGGCAAGCACCCTGTAAAGAAAGGGATAAGGGGCCCTTAAGCCTTAGTCAGTGGTAAGAGAATAAGAGGCAAAGAAAAGAAGTCTCTGTGATTGATCGTCTTTATGTCAAGACCAATAAAACTAAACAGTCTTCAAACAAATGATGAGCAACAGAGCAACAGCTCAAATTAAAGGCATGAGGTCACAGGTTAAGTGTGTGCAGCCACCCAAGGTGTATGTGTACATTTTGAGTAATACTATGGAGCCCTCAAGCCTGCTGTCTTAGAAGACTGTTCAAGATATTGCAAGACTATTGTAAAGCAAAATTAGATTGGCATAAGTTAGACATATATTTTATTAAATGGTTTCTAAAAACCTTCCTCTGTAGGAGTGCAGAATAACAGGAAACAACTCGGACCTTAGCTCATAGGAATCCACCACTATTTAAGTACTGATATCCCAGTGGAATACCGAGAGAGGAGCGGCATCAAATTTCTTGTTTTGAAAAATCTTTGAGTGCATTGGCACCAAAGGGATTTTCGACTTTTTGAAGAGTGGAAAACCTATTTTATTGCAATTATATAAGCTATTATTCTTGCTAGTATATTTGAATAACTAGGGATACGATATCCTTCCTTATTGTAGCCCTTGATAGGCCTGATACACGCAATATTATTCAGTATGTGTAAAAAATGCATATTAGATAATCTCTTAGATAAACTACCATCTTATATAATACTTGAACAATTGGGAATGTTAACTCCTTGTACATAGTAATCAAAAATCTTTGAGGGCAGGCAAGTCAGATCTGCCTTTCTATGGCCAGGCTAATTTATTTATTTTTTACGTTAAAAAAACAACTATCTATATGGTTAGTGAAAAACTGGTGGCTATGCATGACTTAATTAATGTGATCCAATAGATCTGAGCATTCCTGTCTATAATCTGCTCATTTATTCAACAATAAATAAATGACTACTTAAAGTGTATGTAAAAACAGAACTTTAGAGAGGGAAGATCTTTTTAATTTGGATGCAGATAGCAATACAAAATTGTCAGAGGTTTTTACACTTTCATATTCACAAGAAAATGTTTTAGATATATTTTAATACTGCAGGAAGGAATCATTATCACAAGCAGTTCAAGGTTAAAAAGCTTTACCACTTCTACGCTGCCCTGCTTTTAATTTAATCTAGATGAGAAAAATATCTGAGTTTGATTAAAGTCATCATTATTCTGTTGGTAGATAGCCACAGTCACATTTTCCCTTGATTCCAAAAAAGACAGCTTCATTTCTTGAAGGTATAACTACCACAACATTCAGTCTTTCTGATTTTCATGCATTTTATGGTCAGTATTTTATGTGTTAGCTGCAATATAAAGCCAGGATAACCTTTAATATCGAGTACTTAGTGACAAAATGGTTTCCTTGTATTCAACTAAGGCATGAATTACATACAAATTAATATTTTCAATTTCAAGTCTTGATTTTTGAGGTTGGCAAGCATCAGGCCGCGTACACACGACCGGTTTTCTCAGCAGAATTCAGCAAGAAACTCGATGGGAGACGTATTCTGACGAGAAAACCGGTCGTGTGTACACTTTTCGCCGAGAAAACTGTCGAGGAACTCGTCGAGCCAAAAAGAGAGCATGTTCTCTATTTCCTTGATGGGCAATGGGGAAATTTGGCTTGACGAGTTTTTTGACAGCCGGACAGGAACTCGACGAGGAAAACGATGTGTTTCGCCCGTCGAGTTTCTCGTGTGTGCGCGGCCTCATATTTTCCCTGGGTATAGTAAAGATATTTTAACCTATACAGTAGATGTAAAGGTAAAACAAAATGTATGTAGCCAGGTTCTTGGATAGAAAAGGGACATTATGAAAACACTGTGCTGCAGCTGCTTTGTGTGCCTTTACAAGATTCTTATGCTGGCTTTTTTTTTTATTTTACAAAATCAATAAAACATACAGAAGCATGAACAATTTAAAATTATATATTGGTCCCCAGAGGGGGAAGATCACAAGGGGATTGAGGGTCACATGGAACATCTCAACTAGTTTTGCTGCTTCATCAAGAGAATATCAGAAATCTGCCAGAGACCGAGCGCCGGGTGTCACCAAAACAGTCCCCTACGGTGACCAGGGGGGACGTGCAAATGGATGGACCTACTATTTCAAGTGAAATTGAAGATTATCAGGGGTCCCTGGAAGTGGAACCCAAGTGAAGTGGGTGTTTTAAAAGACAACACAGCAGAATCAATACTGAGTGATATAAGTGGGAAGGGAGAATATATGCAATCCCAATAAGGTATCCGACCAAGGATGCAGAGAATTCCTTGCAGCTAAGGGCTGGATACAGCTCGATATTCACGGGGGGCCAGTGTCCCAGTACTGCGGCCCAAAGATCTGACAGTGACACCAGCAGGTGAAACCTTTCCTGACAGCTCCAGACTGCCAGGAGACACCCGCTGGCAGACACCAGTACTGAGATGCAAAGAACAGACAGTGCCACCTGCAGGTGAAACATTTCCTGACAGTTAATTTAAAAATTAACCAGTCTGGTGTTTATTTTCTGGTACTGAATTACAGCTGGGTGCATTTTCTTTATACTGGTGTTCCTATAAGTGTTTGTGGCAACTTTCGTTCATGGGCCAAGGTTGTTTACAGAGTTGAGGCAAAAGAACAGAGTACTCAATCTATCAAACAGCTCCTGGGCAGAGTACAAGTATAGAAGTTGTAATACAAACCATCACTCGATAGAATGGACACTCATCACACACTTGGCTATAACAGCTGTAGCAAATACAGCATGGTCTTATAAGCTGAAACGTGTTGGGGCGCAGTCCAAACACTGACGTTACACTGCTGCATACTCATGTCTGCAGTGGCCAGAGATTTAAGTGTACAACTGTATATTTGTGATTGTTCCACAGTGGATTTTAATTTCAGATGGCTTTTAGTATATACTAAACTATACTGCACTATTCGGTTTTGGTTTGCTCTTTCTGTGAGCTTTATTTGGTTCAGCCTGCAGCGGAATTCAATACTGGGCGTAGGAGACATTTGTAAAAAGGCACTGACCTGAGACTTGCAGAGGATGTAATTTAAGCATATAAGACCATGCTGTATTTGCTACACCTGTTGTAGCACAAACGTCAGATGAGTGTCCATTCTGTCGGGTAACATGTGTAATCATACATTGGAAGGTTTGGAGACAATTTATATCTGATGGTGGAGGATTGGCTTTTTTTGCACACTTTCAAGAACTTAATCTTTAGGGAATTTTTGCTGGCTCTTGAATAAGATTTTATAAATAGTTTCTTATGTTGTATGAACTTTTTTGGTTACTTTTTTGGTTACTTTCTTTCAAAGGTTTTTCTTTCTGAAGTCTTAACAATAAAAGCTTACAGTAGAAGCAATGCATTGAATAATAAACAGTAGCTTAAAAATATTATTAGCAGATGGTTCGTCTATGGAACCCACAAGTTGAAATGGCACGCATATCCTACTTTTTGGTTACTTTTATCACTTTCCTTTTTATGTTTAACCTGGTGCGTTCTTTACTGGGAGTTTTCAAACTTCTGAGGAGTGTTTTTGCTTTTTAAGTGGTGCTGCAAATACTAATGTTGATCTGTTAGTTTGCAAGCAGCCTAATAACAACATAATATCTAAAATACTAAAAATAATCTTTAATCATGTTACTATTTAACTCATCTACGGGTGTAATTTTTGACTCACTGTCATTGAATCACCTATGACTGCTTTCTATAGAACAACTGCCTTCTATGAATGCTCGGTCACAAGGTCATACATTTTCACAAGAAATCATATAGATCTTAAGATCTGTGATCAAATAATAGATAACATTTTATAAATAGTATGCTTCTTATCTTTCAGTAAGAAAATGTATATTATAAATGTAAAGGTTTAGCAGTCTTTCCAACATTTAGCTTTTCCACTAATGTTTGGTGAGTGTGGGTATGAGAATGGTTTTTGCAAGTTCAGTATTCCATTTTCAGGTGCTGTGATAAAATGTATTACTGTAATTATTTATTTATCCATTTTTGTGATAGGTAAAGTCATGGTCCCATTACCAGTGTAAAACCCGGGTCAATAGTGTTCAGTGTATCAAATGTTCTTGAGACAGTGGCTCCAGCATGGCAGCCAAGAGCTCCTGCTGTGGCACTGATCAGATGAATTTTCCAGTAGTACCATGTCTTACTTAACCCTCCTCTTGTGTTAGGGTCAGAACCGACCCGTTTTCAGATTTTGAATGTCTATAAGTATCACAAAAATTTGTTTATTGCATCAAGATTTTTTCACGTTGTCAGGAACCTCTATTTAAACAATGTAATTGAAAAATAATCATTTTCGCTAAATTATAAAATACTGTGGTGAAAATTAAGATGTTTATGGTGTTAGGGTTAATTCTGACCCAGTTATAATATAGGATTATAGGACACTAATAAGTGCCAAAACTGAAATCATAAACACTCTCTCTGCTTAGTAACACTGACAGCCAATCACCTCTCAACCCTGTGAGCTGTAGTTAGGGAGGGGCCTATCTCTTTGCCTGCTTGTCTGCTTCTCTAAATAAAGTAAAGAAACATAGGACCAATACATTTCAGAGTTGCTGACTTTATTTTACCATTTTTAAAATTTGAAAATGAGAGGTATGCTATCAAAAGAAAGGTCTCAGGCCGCGTACACACGATCAAATTTGTCCGCTCAAACAGTTTAGCGGACAAATCCGATCGTGTGTATGGGCTAGCGGACATGTCTGACCAGCGAACAAATTTTAAAACATGCTTTAAAATTTGTCCGCCGGAGACATGTCCGTCGGATATGCCCGCTGGTCAGTACACTCACCAGCAGACATATCTGCCCGCACAAGCGTCAAAAAGGATGCGACGCATGCGTGGAAGTTGTTTACTTCCTGGTGCGGTGACGTGGCGGCGTCAACGTCACCGCCACATCACCACGCTGTCTGCCGGTGGGGATTTTGATCCGAAGGTGTGTACACGCCATCGGACCAAAATAGCCCGGTGGACATATCCGATAAAAACGGTCCGAGGACCGTTTCCATTGAATATGTCCCTCCGTGTGTACGCAGCCAAAGGGGTCACACCAAAAATAATAAAACCAATCTTTTCAAGGATAAAGAAGCCTAACAAGGTAACTAAGAGGTAAGAAACAAATTGGATGATAAATAATTGTTCTGAGGGTATTTTATGGCTGATTTAAGACACAGGTCAAAACCGACCCGTTAACATCATGGATAGTAACAGAAAGCTAACATAAGAGGAGGGTTAATTTATGTCTCTGTATCATAAGAGTTCTTTGTAACAGTCTTGGCATTGTCATACATGAAAGGTGTTGAAATTAACACATGCTGGTAGGTTAATTGGCACCTGTCCAAATTGGTCTCAGTATGTGTATGTATAAATGCGAGTTAGGGACCTTAGATTGTAAGCTCCTTGAGGGCAGGGACTGATGTGAATGTATAATAAATATGTAAGGCACTGTGTAAATTGACAGCGCTATATAAGTACGTGTAATGAATGAAAAAAGAAGATGCTTAAATGGTGCAGTGAGAAGACAGTGATTTGTGTGCCTTGTGTTGGTAGAGATCTGTGTTACACCACAGATACCACTTTAGCAAGAATTCTACCAGTATAACATTTTAAAACATGAGATGATGCTATGTCTGCCTTATTTTTTACAGTTCTCCGGGCCCAGTTACTGTCTATGGAGAAATCTGGAGAATGGTGGCAATTTACAGCTAACGTGCTTACAGTATATAGACAGCGGAGGGTTCCCATCAGACGTGGTGATCAACCAATATGGGTTCCAGATCAAGATTTGGCATGTGACTGCCTCCGAGTTCAAGTAGGAAAGTCTTATTTGATCATCGGTAATGATGAGGAATCTCCAGATCCTGCTCGTGTGATACTGGATAAGAACAGCCTGTCACTGCCATGGCGTGATGTTTGGGCACACAAACTGAGACGGTTTCAGCAGCAAGATCGGAGAGGAAAATGCAAGGCGGGATAAATAGATCTTAGTGTCATGGATATTGTTTAGTGTCAGTTGTCTCAGAGCAAGAACCTATTTAGAGTGAAACATTAATGATGGCCTGCTAGCTGCAGTTATTGCTACCTCTATAATACAACATTTGTCAACTGGAAAACACAGCAAGACATACAGTAAGAAAAAGCAAAACCTGTTACAATCTATTATATAGGTATTTGTAGAAAAAAATATGCTGCTTTTTCTCCTTTGCTGTCTCAAATACAAAATATAATTTTTGTGGGTGTGATAAATATTTTGCCGTTTGTCTCTGAGTCATTTACTTTTGTTTTGATGTATGTTCAATGTCTTTTCTTACAAGAATCAAAAAATACTTTTATTTCACATTTGAAATTAATGTAGCAACCCAGTTGCCAAAGCTGCATAGAAAATGTGAAGAGTGTTGATTAACAACAAAAGAAATACAGAGTGTTGTACTCTGTCATCAAGAAAAGAAGGAATATTGTTTTGTATATAGTTAAAAGACACTCTCACCTTGCCAATTCAGGGCAAAGTAACAGTGTAAGGGGGCTCCTCCAACTCGCTGATCATCACTTTGGCAACCAACCCCTGTTGCTCCTTCCTCCAGGGAGAATCAGAATACTCACTGTTGGTTGGTGCTAGACACAAAGGAGAACAGTAATGTAACTGTCTAGTGTTTCAATATTTCCTCTGATATATTTAATTTATTTTCTAGACCTGTACACTGTCACAAAGGAGGAGGTCACATGCTCCCTCATACCTGGAAGTATAGGGTTTTTTAGGTTGAGGTAGAGGAAGGAACGACTCAGGAACACCTACAAGGTTAGTAGGTGGGTTGGGGTGCCCTTTATGCGAACAGTCACCTTGCCCTGATCGGTTGTATCTTTACATAATACCTAAATGGATGAGCAGATTTTACTGCAGTCTTTTGAAACATCCAGGCAAAAAAATCTGACAGCGCAGTTACTCAGTTTATTTGAGGACATCAGAGGACTGAACTTATTCATCCCACTTTCTGCAACTTGTAATAGTTTTTTCAAGTTGATAGGCAGCTAAAAGGTGTTGTATTATTAAAGGAAAATATCACTTAGGGAATATCACTTATGCCCTGTACACACGATCGGTTCGTCTGATGAAAATGGACCGTTTTCATCGGACGAACCGATCGTGTGTGGGCCCCATCGTGAAAAAACGTAGAACCTGTTTTAAAATTATCTGATGGTTAAAAAACCGATAGCAAAAAATTATCATCTGTGGGCAAGTCCATCGGTTAAAAAAACACGCATTCCCAGAATCAAGTCGACGCATGCTCGGAAGCATCGAACTTCATTTTTCTCAGCACGTCATAGTGTTTTACATCACCACGTTCTGACACAAACGGATTTTTAACTGATGGTGTGTAGGCAAGACTAATGAAAGTCAGCTTCATCGGATATCTGATGAAAAAATCCATCGGTCTGTTTTCATCGGATGTCGGATCGCTTGTACGTGGCATTAGTTTGGTAAATGTGGTAAAACATTCACATAGCAAAGAATATCCAATCACATGCAAAGGAAATACAAAAAAAATAAAAATTCTTGATTGAATATGATTGAAAGACAGAAGACTGCGGAGCTTCACCACATTCACTAACCTAAGGGAAAATTTGATTGCAAAGTGAAAATTCCCTTGCAAGTTATAAAAGAGGATCCACGCCTTACTTCACCATAATCAAAAAACACATAAAACAAAAAAATTGAAATAGTCCTACTCAATCCAAAAACATTATTCAAAATAGTGCTCATATATGAAAAAAGACTATAAAATCAATGAATAACAAATTATAAAAAATATATAAAAAACTAGTCAGAAATAAAGTCCATACATTTGCTTAAATTAAAATAGTGTCTCTTTCAGACCACTTTCACACTGAGGCGCTTTTCAGGAGCTTTCATGCTAAAAACAGTGCCTAAAAAGCTCACGAAAACGTATTTCCATTAAAATCAATGAATGTTTTCACACTGGGGCAGTGGGCTGTCAGGGCTGTGAAAAACTCACTTATCCATTGAAATGAATGGAAAGCTCTTCAAATAGTGCCTGAAAAGCACTTCAAAAGTGCCTGAAAATTGCTCAGTGTTTTTACTGGCAGTTTAGAAGCGCCTCAGTGTGAAAGTGGCCTAAGTGATTTCTAAATGGTTCCACAAGCTCAAAAACAAATCCACGACTTGTGCTCCCTGCACCAGATGTGCCCTCACCTCAGATATATTTAAATATGGTCTATATAGGCTTGTCTTTCTCTCAGAGGACTAAAAACGTTCCAGATCATAGGGTTTTAAAAAAAAATCTTCTTAATCTGCTGCATCGTTCCTGGATGTCTTCATTCACCCATACATAAAGGAAGGGGAAAGTACCAAACTTTATCCTTGAGATTAATTTCCAACCATAAAAACACAAACTTCTGCACCAAACTATGCCTTGCATGCAATATGCATAAACACATACAGGGTCATCAATGTACTATCCACTCGCTGGTATAATTACCACACTGTCTCATCCGAAGAGTGTTGTGACATCATAAAAGCCCCTCCTCTACGCATTACGCCATAGGGTCATATGTCTTCATCAGGGGTTAAGAGATCAGCCTGTCTGGTTTCAGTCAATCAACCCCTTAGTGTCCTTTAAGGAGATGGGGATGGTGCAAAGTGATGGTAGACCTCTGCTTTCTTGCCAGAAGTCAATATCTGCATATTGGAGAGCCCCTGATTTAGAATACTCAAGAGCTTGTGCAAAAATAAGTGCAGATTTAAGATGACTGCATGTTATTGAAGGCACTACTGCTTATTGTTTAATGACTGGACTTTAACATTTCTGAAACTCACGTAATGGGTGGAATTTTAAATAATTCCTATGAGTCAATAATATTTGAAATTATACTAATGTAATGATAGAAACAATATCTGTTTAAAGGCAATTGTATGTAAAAATGTTGATATTATATGAGTGGTTCTGTTGCTCTTTGAAATGTTCATAAACAAATATGGACACTGTTCCAAGAGACCCAGTGCACCAGCCAAATCTCCTCAAGCTTATGGCCAGAATTTTAGGGGGCTAATTTAGAAAATGCATTTTCTTTGTGCAGTAATTGACAGCAATTTTGCCTGACCTAATTTTTTAAATAGGATGCCACTGGTAGTATTTAATTAAAAAAATGTACGTAATTGGTTTTAATGATATTAACACTTCTCAAGTGCAACTGTCTTGGCTGCCCCTGCTGTTTTGCCTTTTGAGCAGGATAGATAAGTAGTTCTTGCAATGAAATGGCTAATTAATGATAGATTATTTGCCAGCACTTAGAAAATTAACCTGCTCACACCTACTTGATTCTGAAATCCAAAAGCACTCATAAAATTATGACTATATCCTGATACTTGCAATCCTAAATCATATCCGAAACCAAGAACAAATTTAATATTTAAATATTTTAAAGCTTTTCAGTCCTTAGATGTGGTGGCTGCACCATTTTTTTCTGGCTTTTTAAACAATTTCTCAGTGTACTGCATCTATGTAGAAGCAGCATTTTCACCCTAGGATAGAAAAGAGATGTACTAATACCGGAGCACGCCAAATCTGGTGCAGCTATGCATAGTAGCCAATCAATTTCTAACTTTTTTTTTGTTTGATGTCACAATGTAGAGTATAAGGTTTCCTATCATCTGTGCCCAGTCTTGCCACACAGAGTTAATCCAGCTCGGATCAATCCTCTTTTATTGTTCAGTGAAAATAACAGAATTCCAGATAAAAACATGTCTAAATAAAAAGTCTGTTTCTCTCTTCTTGCTTTGAGTGACAGGTTATTTACATATCTAGCTTGGACATGTTTATCATATGTTATGTTATGTTTATCATAATATGAGGTGATCCAAAGTTCATTGTATATTACCAGGATGTATTATGTGGGGGAGGGGTGGATTTATCACCTCATGTTATGATAAACATAACATAACATCTCTCTGGGTTCCTGGTCCCTGGACCCTGGAGGCAGCGTTGTGATTGGCTGTACTGCATCCAGGTGACCCTTGGTGGCCATCTTGAATCAGAAGAGTCTTTTTAGGTCCTTGCTCCCCAGCTTTTGGAGCACAATTGCATGTAGGTAGTGTAGGGACAGTATTAGTGGCAGGCATAAGTTCCAAACAAGAAGGAAAAGCATAGGGATCACAATTACATTGGGCATCTTACCGCTTGGGTACGAGACAGTCAGGCCGTATTTCACCCCTCTAGACAGACACTGTCAGTTTAGCTGATACCTGCTCTGCTACATGTTGTTGGTATTCATGAGTGCTCCTGGTTGAGTCCTCTCCCTTACAGTTTGTTGTGAACTGTTTGCCTTGACTACAATACAGGTTCTTACTTTTCTGCAATACAAGTTATAATGATTGCATCTCGACTGTGTGTGAATTATTACTACTGCACCACGCTGCACTCACTCACATGTGTAAACACTGGAGAGAGTCACCCTAATTTCCTCACCTTGTAAGACAAATGTGTATTGCATTCTTCAAAATTCTGAACAATTGAATAACTCGTAACTCCCATATCATACGATGAGATGTTAGACATCAAACATGCCAAGGTTATGGAAAGGGAGATATTAAAGTGGTTGTAAACCCTGTACAACCACTTTCATCTACAGGTAAGCCTATATTAAGGCTTACCTGTAGGTGCTGATAATATCCCCTAAACCTACATAATTTAGGAGATATTTACAATGTCCCCGAACGATGTTGTCACTTTGGAACGGGCATGCTGTGCCGTTTCTAGAGGGGGTCATGCCATGACTGGTGGGGACATCAGGGAGATTGCAGGCTTCAGTTTCAGGTAAGTGACACATAATGGTCATTATACTTTACCTTTTCAGGGAAATAAAGAGGAAGTAAAACCCCATCAGGGTTTACTTCCATTTTTTAAGTGGTTCTATATCAATCGAGAGCTGTGCCCGGCTGCAGTTCTTCTCTGCCTGCTCTCACAGGCTGCACTGATAGCAGTGGCAGCCATTAGTTCTTGCTGCAGTCAATCAAATCCTGAAAGGATGGAGCGGGGCCATGGCTGAGCCACACTGTGTGTCTATAGATGAACACAGCCCAGCACTGTAGCACACCCACAAATATGGCCCTATAGGAAGTGGATTACTGTGAAGGCACACTCAGGAGTGGAGAAGCAGGCAAGTAGAAGATTTGATTAAAAAAAAAAAAAAAAAAAAACTAAGGTTTACAATAACTTTAATATTTGGTATCAGTTGTTGGTGTCTATGCATAGCAGATAAACACCCGTAACCATTACTCTTTCTTATAGATCCACTATTCATAACTTGACACAGTATGAACTTTTGAAGATCCTGCTTACCAAAATTCTACCTGCGCCAATTAGGTAACATGCAGTAGCCAGCCCATTCCACCCAACTGGATAGTCTGAGTAGCTAGCAACTCAGTTTGATCATTAAAATATAAAATATAAGATCGCAAAGTGGGGTGGGGGGGATGTAGTTCACATTTTCTGTCTAATCTCAGGAGCAGCAAAATACTTTTTATGTAAGTTTTATCTGTACTGTCAGTTAAAGCGCCACAGTGTTTTTTTTTTTAATAACAAACATGTTATACTTACCTGCTCTGTGGAAAACCATTGCCCTGATCTTCTTGTTTTTGGGTCCCCAGCCAGTTGTTCTGGCTCCTCCACCCCCACACTGAGTGCCCCAATAGCAAGCCTCTTGCTATGAGGCTACTAGTAACAGGCTCTATCCTGTGACATTATTCAATCACGAACAGAGCATGGCCCGGCCCCCGGCCCTGCTTTTTTTTCATTGGCTCACTGGCTTAGATTGACAGCAGCAGGAGCCAATGGCTCCCACTGCTGTGAGAGCTAATGAGGAGAGATAGACCTGGGAGAGCTGCTGCTCTCATGCACATTGCTAGATTGAGATGGGACTCAGGTTAGTATATGGGGGGGGGGGGGCTGCACCCAGAAGGTGTTTTGTCTTAATGCATAGAATTCTGCCTTTAAAACCACTTAAAGGTTGGCTAAGTTTTTATTTTTACAGTGATGTTCGTTTTATTATATTTGTATAATTTTATTTCATGTCCTCTTTTTATACTACAGTAGTGGTTTTACAGAGAATGAGATGTGAGTCTGAATGCATGCAGATTAGTACCAGTGTGTGTAAGTTCTCCGCAGTTTCCCCATCTGGAAAACTGTGAAGAGACCTTTTGGCTGGGAACCCCAGCCATGTGTATGCTCCCTCACAGTGTTCCCCATAGGAAAACTGCCGGGTTCAAAACCGCTGGGAATTCCAGCAGGAAAATAGAGAGCAGGTTCTTTATGTCGGGAAAACTGCGAGGAAGCATACACGGCCGGGATTTCCAGCCAAAAGCTCTCTCCGCAGTTTTCCTGGCAGGAAAACTGGTCGTGTGTACGGGGCTTTAGTCTGCAGAAAAAAATCCCTGGTGCTGACCTGCCCACAATCTTATAATTATGCATCTCTTGTGTCTGAAAATGGCCAGAGAGGAAAACTACAGATCACTTACATCCAGAGATTTATCTTTTTGAACTGCTCTAACCATTTCTCACTCTACTAAAAAAAAGTGTGGCTTTAGGTACCCATTCCATTAATTTCTTTATTCTTATTTGCATACTGTATATTTATTTCTGATGTGTCCTGTTTGCTTAAAGAATTTTTTAACCACATATCAACTGAAATACCTGGCTGATCCTGCCTAGCTATGACCCCCCTCTGCAAACAAACCACGATAATCATGGCTGCTGAGCCCCTGACACTGTGGTCAATTTGCGTGCCTTTGTCATCTGCAGCCTGCTCTTCTGTGTCTGTCTCCTGTGCCCTCCTCTCCCCTACCCCCTCTGCTCGTACAATGTGCCCCCCCCCCTCCGCTCCTGCTGCTCTAACTGTTCTCATATCTTTTATTACAGCATCCCATCCTCTCTGCACCATTATAAGAATTTTCCCTGTGCCTGTGTTCTGTAAAAAATACTGCACAATTCTACCTGTATGAGCTCCGCTCCCGCCGCTCAGCTGATTGTCGGCAGCTCTGCACTTTGTCTCTCCATCTCCTCCCCGGCTGACATCAACAGGAGGGCTCGGCCCGCCCACTGAAGTTATTAGCTGGAGACAGAACAAAGGAGAGGAATCAGTTGGGCCCCGGAGCAGAGCTCATACAGGTAGAAACATGCTGTTTTTTTTTTTTACAGAACACAGACACAGGGAAACATTTTATAATGGTGCAGAGAGGATGGGATGATGTAATATAAGTGGGTTAACATCCACTTTATCGTTAAGTTCTCCCCAAGACCATTAACATTCAGCAATCTTAAATTCAAAATTTCCTGTTTTAAATAAAATAATATCAAGGCCCACTGCATTTTGGTGGAGCAACCATTCTTTATTAGGAAGCAGACCAGTAAAAAAATAATAATAAACATATAGAAAAAAAATAAAAAATGTACTGTAGAATGTATGCTCCATTTTACTTTGCTGCCCTAGAAAAGACCAATGAGTGCCTAACATTAATGATGGCATTTACAGCATAACATAAATTGTAATATTGACGTGTCCTTCTCTGAATATTAATTTGTTATGTAAAAATTGGATGTTACCGTAAATACAGGCTAAATGCACTATTTCCCCAAATGAGTATTAATTTTACAATATGACCTGTAGGTGTTTGAGACTTGGCAGCTCCAAACATTTTTTGTTATTTGAGAAGGTTCATTCTTGTTTTTAATTCCAAAGAGGTTCACATTTTCATTATAATTTGAAATGTCAAATATTGTGCTTTACTATTGGTATCATATGGTGTTATATAACCTAAAATTACTTTTCCTTTTTTTCCATTCTAAGTCTTACCACAACTGCTTCTGTCTTGGGGAGCAGAAATAATATCGCTTTCCCAAGTCACATTTTATGAAGCCTGCCAGACGTGAGTCTTTGGAAACCAATGCATGGAAAATTAACAATACATTTTGTCTTACTTTTTACTACTGTCAATACATTCCCACCCAGGGCCATAAATGAGGGGGGATATGGAGGTCCAAACCCCCCTCAAAGAGTCCATTCACACAGGTGCAATAGTTAGTCTAGAAAGCCCCAGCCTGCAGGCATGTGTTACATAGGACTTAATCAATATCAGTGGCAGCACCTACAGTACCTGCCCACATTCCCAGCAGTGGCGGTAGCTCTGGCTGCTGATCCCGCCCTCTGCCAAACCCCATTCCCACCCCAGCTTGTATTGAAAGTGTTTGATATCCTGAGCTGGTGGAGGGGTGGGGCGTATATGCAGATAGAAAATCGGAGGCTTAGAGACTCAGTAAGCTCCATTGACTGAGTCAGCTACTCTGTGATAGCCACCCCTGCATAACCTGAGCCAACTTGGGTGAAATCAGAAAGTCAGTAAAACATTTCTCACTTTCTTCACTGATGGCCAATGTGTATGTAAGGAAGAGGGGGGGGGGGGGTGTCAACAACACCAACACTGACCACCAATGATGGGTGAAAGGAAATTGCTTACTGCCACTGATCACCAAGGTGGTGAGAGGGGGGATAAATAACACTACCAATGACCACCAATGTGGGGAGAGAAGGGGAAATAACACTACCAATGACTACTATTGCAGGGGAAAGAGGGTTAATTAACAACTCCAATGATGGGTGTTATTATTGCATCACTGATTTCAATATAGTATTATTGCATCCACTGAAACCAGCATTGGGGATCATTACTGCAGTCAATAAAAAGGGATCATTTTTGCTTCCACTGACTTTAGTGCAGGGTTTATCATTACATTCACTGAGACCTGTGCTGAGGATTATTATTACAGTAATTGGAACCAATGCTGGGGGGTTTAAGAACATCCACTGAAGCTAATGCTGGAGGTTATTCTTGTGTCCACTGACACAATTGGGGGTTATCCTTGAATCTACTGACTTCAATGCTGGGGGTTATTATGCCTCCTCCGACTAATAATACTGGGATTAGAATTTCACTCGCTGAAACCAATGTGGACATTTTTTACTGTTTCGACTGACAGCAATGTATATCAAATTAGCCCACACAAGCATCGTATATCTGCAGACACGCACTAAACAAACCAAAACTATGCCATTACCTACCAACAACAGAGTTTTCAAGCTGAAATCTCAAACTCAGGTGTTATTTGTATCTGCCTGGACCCTAAAGTAATTGTCAAAATAGTTATATTAAGGTACATATTTAGAATATTTGTTAAGAAGAAAATTCCAAGGAAAAATAATTAAGTTGATCAGAAACGCATTGAAGTGACTTTAGCTTTTCTTATAATTACACTCACCGGCCACTTTATTAGGTACATCTGTTCAAATCAATGCATTTAGGCATCTAGACGTTGAGAAGACAACTTGCTGAAGTTCAAGTAGAGCATCAGAATGGGGAAGAAAGGGGATTTAATTGGCATAGTTATTGTGACAGATGGGCTGGTCTGATTAATCTCTAGGGTTTACAGAGAATGGTCCGAAAAAGAAAAAATATCCAGTGAGCAGCAGTTGTGTGGAGGAAAATGCCATGTTGATGTCAAAGGTCAGAGGAGAATAGGCAGACTGGTTAGAGATTATAGAAAGGCAACAGTAACCTAAATAACCACTTGTTAAAACCACTCCTTTCAGCTAAGAACAGGAAACTGAGGCTAAGATTCACACAGGCTCAATAGGAGACAAATGGAAAATTGTTTCCTGGTCTGATGAGTCTCGATTTCTGCTGCGACATTCAGATGGTAGGGTCAGAATTTGATGTAAACAACATGAAAGAATGGATCCATCCTGCCTTGTATCAATGGTTCAGGCCAGTGGTGGTGGTATAATGATGTGGGGGATATTTTCGTGGCACCCTTTTGACCACTTAGTGCCAATTGGGCATCGTATATATGTCACAGCCTACATGTGCTGTGTATTGTTCCTGACCATGCCCATCCCTTCATGACTACGGCACACCCATTTCTGATAACTGCTTCCATGTCACAAAGCTTAAATCATCTCAAACTAGTTTCTTGAACAAGACAATGAGGTCACTGGACTTCTATAGCCTCCACAGTCATGAGATCTCAATTCAATAGAGCATCTTTGGGATGTGGTGGAACAGGAAATACACATCATGGATATGCAGCCAACAAATCTGCAGCAACTGAGTGATGCTGTCATGTCAATATGGACCAAAATCTCTAAGGAATGTATACAACACCTTGTTGAAACTATGCCATTAAGAATAACGGCAGTTCTGAAGGCAAAAGGGGATCCAACCCGGGACTAGCAAGGTGTACCTAATTAAGTGGCCGGTGATTGTAGATGACTGTTGAATATACAATATGTAAGTGTGTTGTAATGCAAGGCCAAAACCAGAACAGTGTAAAAATATCATCAACATCTAATCTAAACTAAAGAACACCATAACTTTCCCAAATAGGCATGTCCTACAGCAGGGGTCTCCAAACTATGGCCCTCCAGTTTTTCAGGAACTACAATTTCCATAATACCTAGTGATGTCTGTAAATGTCAGAGTTTTACAATGGATCATGGGACGTGTAGTTTCTCAACAGCTGGAGGGCTGTAGTTTGGAGATCCCTGTCCTATAATAGCAAGGTAGTCGAATTACATTGAAAATGCTCCAGGTGCTTAAATGTATATGCACTTTAAGCAAATGTTTGATATTTGTCTTGGCAACCTATTAAAATGCCAATACCTTGGAATACCATACTAACGGTGAATCATATTTTCAGCCACATGGTCTTACATTGTGCTGCATACAGGATATCTTTGTGGCAAAAAAATCTTATTTCAGTCACCATTAGAGAATGCTGTTTGGAGGTGTGGGACTTGCTCTAAATTCACCTAAATAAGCAATTTATTTCCTAGGAACACAGTAAGCAGTTTTCAGAGCCAGTGGGCTGCAGGTATTATTACTGGAATCAGGCATTTTCTTCAGTAAGGGTTAAACATTACACTTGCATTGCTTCAGAGGATGCTGAGTGTAATGTAAAATGTATATTGCAAGTAGAGTTATATTGTGGGGTCTCCTCGCACTACAGGGGTTAAATGTGCACTAGTGGGTACAGGAACAAGTATTATAACTTATCCTGTCCCCACTCCAGCCAGCTCCAGTGCTGCCCTATTCACTAGACATGTGCACACTGAAATATTTTGTTTCGGAATTTTGTTTTCATCCAAAAAATGTATTAATTTAGTTACTCCCGAAATTCGTTTTTATTTATTTTGTTTTGTTATAAAATGCAAATTAAATAAGGTCGAATATGTCAATTGAAGGCTTATGGTGTCTGTCGAATGTTCTTTTTTTACAATTTCTTTATTTTCATTTTTCTTTCATTTGTACAAAAAAAGGAATGACATCAATCTTAACATTAAATAACAATAAACAATCAATCATCTTTACATAATTTAATCATAACCTCTCATCTTATATTTCAACAAAGGATACATGAGCACCATGGATTCACCCCTATCCTCTCGACTCCCCCCTTTCAAAGGTAACCAGGGTCGATAGGTGTTAGTGGTCCACTCATTCCCAGTACTAATCGGGTATAAGAGAGGGAGCAGGAGAAAAGAAGAAAAAATAAATGTCATGGGGTGACACTATC
Source organism: Rana kukunoris (assembly GCA_029574335.1). NCBI lineage: Eukaryota > Metazoa > Chordata > Amphibia > Anura > Ranidae > Rana > Rana kukunoris. The sequence goes on along the minus strand of CM056058.1, from coordinate 85,674,746 downwards.
CCCAGACCCTACATAGTGCTATTATGTTAACTTACTCCCTCTCGCCCCCTATGCTTATGATCCTGATCCAATTCCATTCCTTTCCCTGTACCCCTCCCCTCCACCCCCCACAAACAAACATAAATCCCCCCCCCGCAGCCCCCTTCCCCCCTCCAAAACATCCCCTCCCCTCTCTCCTGTCCCCTCTCTCAGTCTCCATCCACCAGCCTCCCACCCTCCTCTGAGGATATAAAATTATTCCAGGGCGACCACATTTTTCAATACATTTCTCTTCTTTTTCTGCTTGTCCATACTAGGTCTTCCATCCTGTTCACTTCTTCTACTTTTCTAATCCACATGCTCACAGTAGGAGATTGTACTTGTTTCCATTTAGGCGGTATGCATGCTTTAGCAGCATTCACTAAGTGTAACAAGGTGAAATTCCTGTATATTCCCCATGGTATCTCTGATAGATGCAGAAGGAAGAAGTCTGGATCCTCCGGTATTGCCAGATCACAACATTTTTGAATAATCGTGTACCATCGTGTCCTGTTCTACTTGACATCTCCAGAAATCACTTGTTATAATTGGATAGAACCTATGTAACCTTTCTGGTTCTAAGAAGATTCGGCGGAGCAGCTAAACTGTAGCCTACAAGCTATAGAAGAACTCTAATGTTGTATGACACTAGTAATAATTACATTTATAAATTATTATTACTAGTCAACCAACATTCAAATTATTCTATAGCCTATGGGCCAAGCATTTGACCGGAAATGTACGATTTAGCTGCTTGTCAAATCTTCTTAGAACTTTCGACAGACACCATAAGCCTTCAATGACAGATTTGACATTTGTATGTTTTTCGCTGCTTCGTCGAATCTTCATTGTTCATGTCGAATGGTCTACCCCAACACTGTCTCTATAATGTCGAATCTTTTCTCTCTATGTCGAATCTTTCCTCTCTATGTAGAATAATCTTGGACTAATAGAGTTAAGGTTAGGCACATTCGACCACAGGTTCGATAGACACAGATTGCTATTGTCAGAGTCATGTCGAATCTCCTATCTATATCGAACTGTTGTAGCAACAAAATCAAAAATATAGCATTTTTTTATGTTGGATGTTTTGGATATCAGATTCTGTGCATTCGTTTGTTAAAACGATAACGAAAATACCCGAAATTAGTTCGAAAATGCATTCAGACGAAAACGAATGCACATGTATACAGTTTATTTAATAATAGAATTATAGAAAACTGCCAGTATAGTAGAAAAGCCTGTTCCTTGCCAGCATGCTGTAGAAAAGGATCCATACTCTCTGTGCTGAAGCAGTGGTCTCTCTTCAGAGCTCCAATAAATTAAGTGCTAGGTCCGAGCAAGACTCCTCCAATCAACAAATCTCATGGTCCCTGATGATTGGGTATTTGCAGTCTCTGTGTAATTCACTTGCTATTGCCAGTGGCATACTACTGAATTGTAGTACCAAATGGTTTCAAATGTGAAATATTAAATAATATATCTACAGATTTTCTTACCATTCAGCTCTCTGAGGAAAGATAAGAATAACATGTTAAGCTGGTATACCAAAAGACAATAAACAGGTGGTAGAAAATTGCAATGTCTTTAACATCTTGCCTAACATGTCATGCATATTTTTGGTGGCAATGAGTGTTAGCCTTAACTCCAAAATGCCATACATGTGTAACACCCCTTACCTTAGGTAGGTGCTAAGTGTAAGGGTTTTTTGTGTAAGCTGCCAGGGCAGGTACATTTAAGCAGGCCTATGCTGCGAGCTAGTTGTTTTTGATCTGGGGGCAGGGGAGTGGTTTATTGTAGTAACAGGGCAAAGAGCTGGAGTGACATGGGATACATCTGAGGAGCGCTGACCAATCCCCAACTAGGATTGGCAGGGGGCAGGCCTCCTACATATACCCATGGTCAGCCTGCTGGGGGAGGAGCTGTCAGCTGGGTGAACCGAAGGATGGAGTGTTAGACTGTCATGCCTAAGGGAACCTCCATTGGTGGGGGTGTACCTCAGGCGGAGGAGCTCGGGAGCTGGGAGGAAGACTCTCCTTACACAGTCATGGAGAAGTGTCCTGGAAAAGGAGCTGGAAGAGACAGTTGGCCCACATGTCCGGAGTAAGTTCTTCAGGAAGGATCCAGGGAGGGTGTCGGTGAGTGAAAGCACAGTGAAGAGATCTGGAAGAGGCATGCAAGGGGAGCTGGATGTAGAGCCTGAGGTAGAGACTGTGGAGTTTGTGTCAAATCGATGCAGCCATGAGGGCAGGCAAGATTTGCAAGTCGGACTTGCTGGGATCAGTAGTCCATCACCATTTAATCTTCTCAAGTAAACGGTTGCTGCCATAAAGGGATACTGCAGGCCCCGGCCTACAAAGGGTCATCAAGTAAATTAACTAGGACTTATTCAGAGTGAGGCCTAGTCATGTTCTGATGGCGCAACAGGATTACTAAGAATGTGACAGGAAGCAGTGTGCTGGAGGAAGAATTGTTCGGAGGTAAAAGTGGGACAAGCAGTGTGCTGGAGGAAGAAGTGTTCTGAGGTAAAAGGCTGTCGAGTTTAGGGTCAGCTATCTTGTCCTTTCTGAGAAGTGTGACACGGTTACTATATTCTTTAAAGTACTAATTTGTTCTATTGGTATCTCATGTCCCTTTCCCTAACCAAGTTCAATCCCTTAATAAAATAACAAAAAAAAGCGAGAGAATGTTCTTTGAGTGTTCAAGGAGTGTGCTTAATGGATGTATGGCTGCAGGGTGGAATGTCAAACACATATGTGGCTGAGATTTCTGTGCTGACAGTGCACTCATAGCACTGTAACCAAACTATCACTGACAGCTCCTGGTCTCTATAGATATCATTGCGAGCCACAGACTGAACCGTCTCTTAGTTATGGTCATGCTCCCAATCACATGACCACTGTAACAGCCAAACATTGTGGCCACTTGATCAAGAAGTACGTCTTTCCCCCTTATTTTAGGACCCAGGTAAAGGCTCATGGTGGTTGGGAATGGGTTGAAAAAAACAGCTGAACACCAATTGAGTTTATTTACACATGATGTAGTTCCCCAAGCAATCATAGATAAAGGATAAAGTTAATTTCAGAGGGTGTGCATTTTTTCTCATTGTAAACTATTTTCAAACTTTTTCAAAGTATGCAGAAGTCTATATTTTGCCAGATAAAACATACTACAAAGTGATTTAGCAATTTTCTAGTATTTATTAGGAAAGTAGGCAGTTTCAGACACAGATCATCATAGATATACGTGAATTACATTCCAGTAGGATGTTCAATCACTTCACTATATTCCGGGATAGCCTCAATCCAGTATACATTCTAAAAGAATGATTCAAGCTTTACAAGAAGTTGCAGAGTAATTGATCCACATCTTGCACTGGGGTATAACATTTTCAACTGAGAGAGGTGGAGAACAGTTATAAATGTTACGCCTTCTCAGTTACTGATGGTGGGAGTGTTGAGAAGTACTCTGTTTGAAATGGCACAGTTTCTTTGATTTGAAATGCCTGCCAGCATACAAAGCTTTTCTGAAGGTACAGGAGAAAGAAAGATATATCTCTAGATTTGTTGCCAACCATCTGTCAGTTTTCTTTCCCTGGATACAGTAAGGATTGTTTTGGGCATTGGAGGAAATAACTACCAGTGACCACTTAACACGTAACAGAGCTGATGCTTACTTTATCACAATGCCACATGAGAAATAAAACCTCACTCACAGTTCCTCTTAAACACAATAAGCAGAATTTTTTTTTTCTGGTTTATCTGCCTCTTTAATCACAAAAGTAAATTTAAATAGCTAAACCCAATTGTTGTAGCACATTTGCTTTATGTGGTTATGCAACACCCCCATTCCCCACCTTCCATTATACTTTGGAACCAGTGCCCTTCTCTCAGCCAACCATATTTAAAGCCCTCAGTTAATAAGCATTAAGCCCAACTCAGCAATCTATGGACTTCCCACAGATGCAGAATTCCAATCTACAACTATCACAGCTATAGTATAATTTCACTGTTCTGGTGCATTTTGAACTTACCCCCGGCCACCCCCATGGACGGTATTCAATTTTATTTGCCACTCCCATTGAGCCTTTTTTACATTACTGTACTCTTCTTTGTGTTGTGTTAAAAGGGGAAAAGCTATATTGAGTTACCCAACTCCAAAATACCTGTCGTTAGGATGCGATTATATTTTTGCTGCATAACTGATGTCTGTTGTCCCATCTTGTTTTCATGTAGTCAGCTTGAAATGTTTAGTATAGGAGTTAACTTGATATCATAGTTGTTCTGTTCATAATCAAGATGGGATTTTACAAAAACCTCTGCTACAGCATAGTGTATGATGACACAACATTTAAGGACATGGCATAGTCATCTTTAACGCACTACAAATACAGCCTAGCTGTTGTGTGTCTACAAGAAGTTAGCTGTGCTTTCCCTTAGGAAAATTGCGAAAGTTTTTCAAAACCATTGTCATAGGTGTATTCTGTTTTAATTTTTGTTGGAGAAATAAAGGCCCAGATTCAGGTACATCTGCGCATTATTGGACCGGCGTAGCGCACCGCCTTTACGTTAGACTTGCGCAATTTTGTCGCGTAATCACCCTATTCTCGTAGCTTTTCGCAGGAAATTGCGCATACGTAACGTTTTTTCAGAGGCGTAAGGAGGAGTAATACAAATTGGGAAGGACGTGGGCGTGTTACATTGAAATGAGCCGTGACCCCATGCAAATGAAGGGCCGGCCGGCTCGCGTATGCGCGCTTGAAGGAGACCATGTCAGCTCCGCTGTGCGCATGCTCACAACTCGGGAGCGGCGCAATCAGTGAAATTGGAAATGGACTAGGGCAACGTTGTGAACTACGCAAACAGCATAAATAGACACACACAAACGCATTTGCATTGCAAAAGTACATCCCTTTGTCCCTTCCCATTTAACCAAGTGCTTTTGTCCTGTTGTTCGTTGCGGTGTGTTTTGTAGTTGTCAGATTAGTGTTCTGTGTGATCAAGTGTTTGTTTTGAAAGTGGTTTTTGATAAGTGTTTGAGAGACTGTTTGTTTGATTGATATATTTGTGTTTGTTTCTTTTCCTGCTGTATTTTTGTTTTGTTTTTTGGTGACTGTTTCTTGCTGAGTAGTTTTCTCTCTGTGTGTGTTTTTTTTTGATTGGTTGGGCTTGTTTGTGTGCGTGAATTTTGTTGACTGGGACTGAGTTTTTTTGGAAGGATGACTGAGAGAAAACGAAAGCTGAATTTTACAGTTGTGGAAAAACAAATTCTTGGCCGGGCCATTAGCGAGTATGGGCGTTACCTCCACGGCCCAGAGAGTGCCAACACCACCCCGGCCAGGAGGAGGGAGATTTTGGATAGGATCACTGACCAGGTGAATTCAGCGGGGCAGGGGGAGACACGGACCCGGTCTGGGATTGACAAAAAAATCAATGACCTCCGGCGTCTGGTCAAACAGAAGCTGGCCAGAATGCATGCCCATGCCAGGGGCACAGGAGGGGGCCCACCATGCCGTATTAGGCTGACAGCGGAGGAGCGTGCGGTGGCCCTGACCTTTCATCGGCATGAAGTTGAGGGCCTGCCCGGCTTTGACTCAAGTCCGGAGCCCGTGGTGCCAGGTAAGTTTTTTTTTTTGGGGGGAGGGGGTGAAAGGGAATATGTGGCAAGTGTGTGGATCCTCCAACCTGTGAATGTTTTGTGTCATCCACAGATGTGCAGGAGGGTGCAGGGCCATCTGGCCTGACCGCACCAACCCCAGGACAGCAGCCTAATGAGGCCCCCCCAACAAGGCCGGAGTCCGCGGAGGAGGTTCAAGAGGAGCAGGAGAATCATAAGGAGGAGGAGAATCATGAGGAGGAGGAGAATCATGAGGAGGAGGAGTCCATGTCAGGCACTGGACGTTTGGTTTTTGAGGACTCTTCCCCTCTGGCTGGCAGCAGGCAGGCCCCCCTCCTCCCCCAACATGGCTCCCCTCACAAGGGCCTCCCCTTCTCCCCGGCCACAAGCATCAGCTGGAGGCAGGATGTTATCCCAGACCACCAGGGGGGTGGCCGATCTCCTGCCCGCCACTCTGAGAAGGGACCAGTTCCTCCAGACCCGCCATCTGGGACAGGTCAGCCAGACATTGGTGCGGATGGAGGAGAGCCTGTCCTCCATCAAGGATACGCTGGGGAACCTGGACTCCCACTCCTGGGCTTTCACAACCTGCATAAACGAACTGCAGACGACATCAGCAGGCATTCTGCAGGATGTGAGGGCCCTTACCCTGGCTATCCAGGCCAACACGGCAACACTTGGTGCTGCCCTGGACAGATTAGCCGTGGCCTTGGAGGGCAGGCCGCCAGGTGGGCAGAGATCAGGGGCTGCTCCTCCTTCCCCGGTTTTACCCCTTCCCCATGAGTCTCCCCTGAGAAGCCGGGGCCGTGGCCGGGGGCGCCCCAGGCGTGGCTCACGCAAAGGGCAATAATTTGTTTTTCCCCTTTTTTTTTATATATTTTTTTTTTTTTTGGGTTGTGAATGCTGTGTGAATGTGGGGGTGACATTCCTGCCAGAAAAGGGGTGTCACCCTCAATTTTGGTGGAGAAGGGTTCCCCAGGACCAGGGAGAAGTGATCCCCAGGTCCGTGTGAATGGTGTATGAATGTACAGTGACATAATTGGAGCCTTGGCGTGGCGTTGCTGCTCACAAGTCCTGCATGGTGGACTGGTGCCAATCCAATTTGATGTGGATGTGGGGTGTGTGTGCTAGGGACCACAGTGTTGTGCATGCATGCATTCTCATTGTGCCATGATTAATGTGTATGTTTAACGTGCAAAGATGCCCAATGTGAGCTGTCTCCTGGCTGCTCTTCCCTCAGAAGACGGGGTAGCCTCGGTTAGGGGGGGATTGTCTGGTTCAGGGGTCAGGTCATCACGTAGGTCAATCTGCAGGCCCTTTCTTTCTGCGAAGTTGTGCAGCATGCAACATGCACCGATGATCTGGCACACGAAGTTTGGGGAATACAAGAGGGTACCCCCAGACTTATCCAGGCATCGGAAACGTGACTTTAGGAGGCCAAAGGTGCGCTCCACCACTGCTCGTGTTTGGGCATGTGCTTGATTGTATCTTTCCTCTCCTGGGGTTTGGGGGTTCCGGATAGGAGTCATGAGATGGGGTCCCAGTGGATATGCAGAGTCACCTGTAAGGGAAAAGACAGGAGGATGTTAGTCATGCATGTGCCCCTTGTGATGTGCATCATGGGAGGGGATAGTCATGCCTGCCACCCATGTCACTCACCAACCAGCCAGGTGTCCCCATACACATTCTGATCGAATTCCATTCGGATGTGGCATTGATTGTATATGTAGCTGTCATGGCTGGACCCTGGGTGTTTGGCACGGACGTGCCATATGAGGCCTTGGGCATCGACTATCACCTGTACATTGATGGAATGCCAATGCTTCCGATTGCGGTACATGTGCTCTGTCTCCTGGGGGGGCTGGAGTGCCACATGTGTGCAATCAATGGCCCCCACAGTGCGTGGGAATCTGGCAATTCTGTAGAAATCTGTCATTGCCTTCAGCTGCAGCTCCTCAGTGGTGGGTTTGATGATTTGGTTGGCCATGCGTCTGAGAATTGCAGGGACAACCTGGTGCACACATCTGCTCATGGAGGATTGTGACATCCCAGCCACCACTCCACTTGTACGCTGAAAAGAGCCACTGGCAAGGAAATAGTGTGTTGCCAGTACCTTGACCAGTGGCTGCACTGCATGTGAGCGGTGTGTTGGGCTGGTGATGTCCTCCTGCAGGGTTGTGGTTAATTCCAGGATGGCATGAGGGGTGAATCTGAAGATGCGAAACACCTTTAGAATCACTCATGCCAAACAGGTCTATGCGGGTGCGGTATATCCTCTCCCGTGCCATCCTCCGTGCCATCCTCCGTGCCCTTATCCTTCTTTGTTCATCTAAAGTCAGTAGTATAGCTATGTGCGACGATGCCCCTGTCCCTCATTAGCATATTTGACTAGCAAATCAATGGTGTGTCTAGCGCACTTTTGCGCGGAAGGATGCGCCAGTCTAACGAAATTACGCGTATCTCGTTCTGTGGATGCCGCGCAACGAAACGCACGCGCACATTTCGACTTACGCACGCGCATCTCCTGTTGCGCAGGCGTAATAGCTCTGTGAATCTGGGCCAAAGATTTTAAATAAACTATAAAATAGATGCAAAACATTGGTTTAAAAGTGGGTACATGTACAAAATTCCCCACAATCATTCAAGTTCCTCCGTAAGTGCAATAATGAGATTTTTTGGTTTATTTTGGGGATATCCATGCTCAATCACAGAGACAAATTATCACATGTTTTACATTCTACAGATGCAAACTCCTAATGGATACTGGTGGTGCAGACATTATCCCAACTGTCAACAACTATTTTCCACAGATAGTAGGAAACAGATTTAGAAGACCTACTGTATATAGAAACAGAATTCAAAAATATAATTATCGTATTTTCCAGCGTATAAGACGACTTTTTAACACAAGAAATTCTTCTTGAAAGTCGGGGGTCGTCTTATACGCCGGTACCTAACATGCAGACAGACAATGGACTAACAGGCCGTCCATTTTTCAAAAGCCGCGCCTCCTTATCATTCTGTTCCGTAATAGGTGGAACACTCAGCTTCCCAGCAGAGCCTCTGTTCAGTGTTCCACCTATCACGGATACTCTCTCGTCCTCGGTCTCAGACAAGAGGCTTTCCCTGATAGGCGGAACACTGAACACAGTGTCTGCTGGGAAGGAGGCGTGGCTTTTGAAAAATGGACGCCCGCAGTCTGACTGAGATTCTGAATGTTCGGGATAAGGTGGGGGTTCGTCGAGGCATGTAATGGTGGTACAGCGAGGCATGTAATGGTGATACAGCGAGGCATGTAATGGTGGCACAGTGAGGCATGTAATGGTGGCACAGTCTGGCATGTAATGGTGGCACAGTGAGGCATATAATGGTGGCACAGTCTGGCATGTAATGGTGGCACAGTCTGGCATGTAATGGTGGCACAGTCTGGCATGTAATGGTGGCATAGTGAGGCATGTAATGGTGGCACAGTGAGGCATGTAATGGTGGCACCATCTGGCATGTAATGGTGGCACAGTGAGGCATGTAATGGCACAGTGAGGCGAGGCATGACTAGTAGGAAGGGGGTCATCTTATACAGCGGGTATATCCCAAAACCAACATTTTAGCTGGAAAATTAGGGGGTCGTCTTACACGCCCAGTCATCTTATACACCGGCAAATACGGTAATGCAAATATTTTTATGAAATACTGCATATACTTTGATTATCTGACCTTCTGTACTGAGTGTACACAGAAGTCGTTTTGGTTATAAAAGTCCCTGCTGTCTACTAGATTTCCTGTTCTGGTTCCTAATCCCTTTGTGACCAGGGGTCATTAATGTATAGATGCTGGGGTCAAATTTAGCAGTGTCAGCATATGTTGGTTTTGGGACCCTGCAAGTATAAAAAAAATACCTGTTGATGTGACAAACGTGCACCCAAATCTTGTTGTGAGCCTGAGTGTTGTTGACTGAGTGTTGTTTTGCCTGTCCTGTTTTATCTTTCTCTGTGAAACTTCTTAGTCTCACCAAATCTTTCATCTCCACAATATAAAGGGTTATAATTATGTAGTCCCAAAATAAAAATAAAAAAGTGGGAGGGCTAATTACTATTCTTGAGATAACAAAGGAAGTACTCAGAACGGTTCTAAATTTCTGACATGATGAAGAGGTATTTTTTGCACTTACCAAGCAAATATTACAAAACACTTTTAGTGGCATATTTAATGGGCCAAATCCAAACAAATATAAGAAGTACATTTTTGGGATTTACATATACTCTAGCAATAACTCTGTAACAAATTTGCACACATATATAATGTTATACATATATTTAATGAACTTTTACTGTTTTGTCCAAAAAAAATATCCAATTTTTTACTTAAATTATTAATAATGAAAATAGTTTTATATGTGAAATGCTGTAGAAGGTAGACGGAACTGCAGATAAACACAGTCAAAATAAGGCAGTGTATGCTTCTGGCTCCGAAAGTAGGGGACATAAACTGAATTAATGTTTCCTCAACATGGAACAAATAAGTAAAAGAATGGTAATACAGATTAATTGCAGAAAAGGGTAAATTTGCACAATGTTTTGTCCATTTCAGTCTAATTATAAACGATAATCCAAAAGTAATTCTGACAGTTAACAAAAAAAAAGAAAAACATGCCACAGGAAAAAAGTACAGGTACCTAAAGGTGGCTGCACATACCTTCAGTATTCTCCAAAAGCCTGCATTTTCAGCTGAATTTTAAGACTTCCCTGTAGTGAGATAAGCCTATCGCTAAGAAGAGCTATGGCCATGAGCAATTGTTAAGAGTGTGTCTCACTGCCCATCTCCACATTTCCAGAATTTGCTTTTGCCTCCCATCTCTGTATCTTCCCAGGGCCTCCAAGTCCACCAGTTCTTCCAGAATTCTTGCCAGTACTTCCAGTATCCCTGCCCTTACTTCCAAAGGCACTCACAGAATCTCTGCCAATACTTCCAATGGTGCTCACAGCCTCTTTGCCAGAACTTCCAGTGCTTCCTGAAATGATACTGGGCATGTCACCTGACCCAGAGAGGTTTTTAAATATCAGCTCTGGAAATTATTATAAGGCCTTGTACACACGATCAGACATGTCTGATGAGACTTGTCTGACAGACCGTTTTCATCAGACAACTCTGAACTTGTCTGATGGTCTGATGTGCGTACACACCATCAGACCAAAATGCGATTAGACCAGAACGCGGTGACGTAGAACACAACGACGTGATGAAATGAAGTTCAAAGCTTCCAAGCATGCGTCGACTTGATTCTGAGCATGCGCGGGTTTCTGGTCCGATGCTTTTGTGTACTAAGCATCAAACCTGTCCGACGGACAGGTTTCCATCGGAACGGTTTTAAAGCATGTTTTAAAACTTTGGTCCGATGAACAACGATTTGCAGACCAGTTTCATCAGACATGTCTGATCGCGTGTACGCGGCCTAATACTTACCTGTGAGAATGCCTAACCATTGCTGAAACGTGTTGTCCGGACTGCACTTTGCCACTCTCCTTCTGGTGACAACTGTAACATTTTGGATTTCTCAGTGGTGACATAGATATCAACTCAACAGTGGGAGTTTCCCCCAACTATTAGTTCTGAGGACCACTGTCATTGGTACCAATACTGAGACAAAATCCAGAAATTTGAGCTGTTGCTGGGACAGGAATAGAGGGGATTAACTGTATTCTAGTCGGGGCACTTGCTTAGCTGCCAGTTCTCTAAGAGAGGATTTTCCTTCCTTTGGAGAGATCTTGTATCTTGAGACAAGAAGTAAAAAAAAATATCACCAAAGGGAGAAAACCTGGCATCCCCTACTCGCTTTATAACAAACAAAAATACAGCCCGAACATTAGATATATTTTGAAAAGAAAAGTAACGACATTTGATTTTCATTTAATTAATAATATTTCAGCAGATAACAATCATTTATAGACTTTCTGCTTTTAAGTTGTAGAAATTCCATTTATTTAAGCCACCCTAGGACAAGCATAAATCTTCACTTGCATTGTATTTTTAATTTTTTTTCTACCAATTTAACATTTTCCAATCCTTATGCAACGTACACACGACAGTTTTTTGCGATGTGAAAAAAAAAATTGTCATTAAAAGTAATCGTGTGTGGCTCCAGAGCATTTTTCACGCTGTTAAAAATGGGCATTAGAAATTTAAATTTTCGCGTCGTTTTTCACGTTGTCGTTTTTAAAAAACGTAAAAAATGGTCATGTGTAGACTTTAATGATGTGAAAATAACACGCAGGCTCAGAAACAAGTTATGAGAAGGGAGCGCTCGTTCTGGTAAAACGAGCGTTCGTAATGGAGATAGCACATTCGTCACTCTGTAACAGACTGAAAAGCACGAATCGTCTCTCACCAAACTTTTACTAACATGAAATCAGCAAAAGCAGCCCCAAGGGTGGCGCTATCCAAATGGAAATTCCTCTTTATAGTGCCGCCGTACGTGTTGTATGTCACCGCGCTTTGCTCAAGCATTTTTTTTACACGATCCTTGTGTAGGCAAGGCAGGCTTAACAATAATCGGGTTGAAAAAAACGTCGATTTTTCTAGACCATTAAAAATGGTCGTGTGTACGCGGCATTAGACTTTTTTTATTCTGTCATCCTTTCACCATTTTTTTTTCCATTTCCCTTCAACATTCACAACTTTTAATTTTAGACAATTACAAAAGAAAGAGATTCCATTAGTAAAATAATGAGTAATAAAAAGACTGAGAAAAGAAAACCAGTCATTTTGCCGATCTTTATTACTAGACCCCATATTTTGTTTGCATTACAGCAGCTGACCCCATATTTCAATGAGCTAACACATTCTGGCACATTATTTTTCACAAATATAATTACCACTGACATTTCTTCCAGACACCAAGAGTTGAGGTATTTTGATGAACCATATGGGAATACAGATATTTCCCCCAGTGCTCAAACTTTTACATTTTTCTTCCATTTCGAAATTTTTAGCTTATTTTTAGTGTCTGTTAAATCCTTGCTGCGTGGGTTACTGTGGATACTTTGAAGCTTGTCAGCTGGACATAAAAGTGCAGGGATGGTTTAATGCTGTTTGTCTGTTAGGCCTTGCAGCTGTATTCCTTTGAGTTTCGTGCTTCAAAAACTTGCAGTGAGCCTTTTACAATTTGTCCCCTGTGTATAGCAATGTAAAAATCTAGCAAGGAATAAAATATAGAAGATTTTCCATGCATCAAATATCCTGTGATTTTCCAGTCTTTGAAAACAGGTACAATATTTCACATTTTTATTCCTTTACTACGGTTTGTTCTTTCGCTGTAGACTACTGCAAATAAATTATATTGTAGATTTAAGCCTTTTCAGACATGAGTCTCTTACCTTCAGTTCATTAATTCTAAACACAAGTCGATGTTACTTAAAGGATTTAAGGGACACAGATGCTTGTGAGTCTACACAGGTAATTCCAGGGTGCAGGTTTTAATTCTGAATTCCCTGATGTTCAAAGGATCTGCTGGAGTTTCACCTTCTTCAGTAAAAAGGAACATTGTCTTTACTCAAAATAAATATGATTACGGTTCAGAGAAGCAAACTGAAGAACTCAAGTTGTTCGTTGCATACATAATCCTTATTTGACCCATTTTTCAAAATTAAAAATTTTATTAAATGTAATATATACATTAAACCCATTTTGGCCATTATGAAATTTTTGTTTTTTTTTGTGTATTTTTAGTCAATTCTCAAAAAAAATAAAATTAAGATTTTTAGAGAAACAAATAAAAACTACATGAAAATGGTCACTGTGTAAGGCCACTCTTACTAAACATGTCACAGGATTTATAAGCAAATGCCTTTTTTCACCAACATAAATATATGCCCATAACAATTGCATCATGTACACGGGACGCTGCTAAACATACGTTCAGAGGCAGTTGGACGCTTTTTTCAACTGCCCCTGAACTCATTTAATGTTATCCTATGTGACCATGTACATAGTCTCGTTTATTGCCGTTTTTAGGCAGTAGCGTTTAAAAGCATTTCTCTGATAACAAATTAAAAATGGGTTCAGACACAGAAGATTTTCACATTTCAGACGCCAAACGCAGCTAAAGGTGGTAACCCACGTTTAGCAGCATTTTGTTTATAGGCGTTTTTAATTTTTGGCCATTAAAAAAAAAATATATATATTATATTTTGTAAACGCTTCTAAACGCAAACGCCGATAAACGCGGCAAAACAGACATTTTAAACGTGGGGTACTATCTGTCAAGTTTAATCATTTAGGAGCAGTTGAAAAAAAAAATGTCCCGTGTACATGGAGCCTCAGCCTTTTAATAGATTATTAGGCAGTAATAACACACAATAAAATAAAATAAAATAAAAAGTAGCATTTCTACCTTTATTTATTTACAGATGACAGGCTCTCATATAGTACAGCAATCTCTCTGGTCCAATAAAAAAAAAAAAAACAGGAGCTGCTTACATATCAGTTCCCTGTGCATTGCAAATTTGGGAGCCACTTCATAGCAGCTGCTAATTTTGTTCCTATGTAGTCAGTTTCCCTGTGAATTCTATTTCTTGCCCGTGGTGCAGTGGAAAATCATTTATTTGAACATAATTTGGTATGAAAATTGTATATTAGCTTTACGCAGAAAAAGCAGTAACAACTTGAAAGAATGTCTAAACTTTCATGGCTTTATTCAAAACAAAAAAATTGAAAGTTTTGGCTTTAGATACACCTAAATGCTAGGGAGAAAAAATACACATACACACATATCTTTTTTATTAAGCAGTGGCTGTTCTAACATCCTGCTTTGCCTTTCTCTGTACAATGCTTATAGGACCTCATTACAGACATGGAAAATAAATAATAATAAAAGGGGAAAAAAAAATCATAGAATTCCATATATATATTGTGACAGGAAGTCATGTAAATCTGTGTGTGTTGTCCCAGACGGAAGATACTGTTCTGCCTTGTGTAGACAATACACCAATTACTATTGGGCGTCGGCTGTAGAAATGGCCAGAGAGGTTTGGGGAATTAGAAGCCTTCAGCTGTTCAAAATGAAGCAATTAAAGCCCATATAGATAAAGCCTAATGGCCCATACACACGATCCGAATATCGGCCGATGGATCGTACGACTTTTTTCGCTTAATAATCGCAAGTAAAATAAAATAGGTTATTAAACTCACGAAAATTGTCGTACGACAGAAAAAAAAGATCGGAAGTGATGTCACGTGTTGTAATGTATTGTATTGTCGGACGACGGCTGTACTGACTAAACGAAAATCGTACAATCTGACATCGTACGAGGAAAATTTTTGCGCATGTCCGATCGAAAAATATCGGATGAACGGTCGTGATCGGCTCTCGAAAGTAGTATACACACGATCCGAAAATCGTACGCTCCATCATCGGACGATCGTTTTCGTCCGATATTCGGATCGTGTGTATGGGCCATAAGGATAACGGCTGATTGCTGCATCCTGGGGCTTGGTGAAGTAAAGGTGCAGTCAGAAGCACTTCTGAAGAGTTGAGGTGCTGATGGATATTTCTGTGTGAGAAATATCAAAGAGACTTTTTTGTTGTTTTCTGCTGTAGGACCGTGTCAGACTCAATAGGTAGGAGCAGTAGGCTGTGCCAGACTCAATAGGTAGGTTCCTGTGTTGGGAAGGTAGACGCCCCAAGTGGCAAGGGTTTATTTTGTGTTTTGTTTTGTTTATACTGTTTTGATGCTTGCACGTGTATCCCGCAAGATGGAAAAATAAACCATATCATTTGTTTTCAGTCATCCTCAAGTGCCTTTTTGTATAGTTCAGCGTGTAGTGAACCCATCCAGGGGGTCACACACACCCGCTACCGAGTTAATCCCTCACAATATATATATATATATATATATATATATATATACTGTATATATATATATATATAATCCTATACCAACAGTTGAAAACATCAAAGCATGATGCAATTTGCTCCAGCAGGGGAAAATGTCCTTTCTGTCTTTACCTGCCAGTTTATTAATTAGAGCAAAAACGTCTTTCTGTGTAGGGGAAAGCTGATCACAATCCCCAAAAATGTGTAGAAAAGTCGCAGGGAGGGAGCACCCTTTAGACAATTAGGAGAGACCTTTAAATTTAAGTGAGTAGGTACATATTATGAGCTAGTAAAAAAGTTTCACCGCTGTTTCCCTTAGGCCTTGTACACACAAGGCAATAGATTTGTTCAAAACGGTCTGTCCGACCGATTTGAACAAATCTGTCTGTTTGGATTTTGGTTTGCTCACGTGTACACACGAGCAAACCAAAATCCCTGCCAGCAGATGGCGCGCTGAAGTGTCGGTGACGTGGCGGTGACGTTGACGCCGCCACGTTACCGCACCAGGAAGTAAAACACTTGCGCGCATGCGCCAAATCCATTCAGCGCCGGTGCGAGACAACATGTCTGCTGGTAAGTGTACTAACCAGCAGACATGTCGGGCGGACGGGTTCCCACCCGATAGATTTCAAAGCATGCTTTGAAATCTGTCGGGTGGCCAAATCCGTCGGCTCGCCCGTACACACAATCGAATCTGTCTGCTGGGACGGTCTAGCAGTTTATTAATTAGAGCAAAAACGTCTTTCTGTGTAGGGGAAAGCTGATCACAATCCCCAAAAATGTGTAGAAAAGTCGCAGGGAGGGAGCACCCTTTAGACAATTAGGAGAGACCTTTAAATTTAAGTGAGTAGGTACATATTATGAGCTAGTAAAAAAGTTTCACCGCTGTTTCCCTTAGGCCTTGCACACACAAGGCAATAGATTTGTTCAAAACGGTCTGTCCGACCGATTTGAACAAATCTGTCTGTTTGGATTTTGGTTTGCTCACGTGTACACACGAGCAAACCAAAATCCCTGCCAGCAGATGGCGCGCTGAAGTGTCGGTGACGTGGCGGTGACGTTGACGCCGCCACGTTACCGCACCAGGAAGTAAAACACTTGCGCGCATGCGCCGAATCCATTCAGCGCCGGTGCGAGACAACATGTCTGCTGGTAAGTGTACTAACCAGCAGACATGTCGGGCGGACGGGTTCCCACCCGATAGATTTCAAAGCATGCTTTGAAATCTGTCGGGTGGCCAAATCCGTCGGCTCGCCCGTACACACAATCGAATCTGTCTGCTGGGACGGTCTAGCAGACCGTTTCCAGCAGACAGATTTGATCGTGTGTACACGGCCTTAGGCCTTGTACATACGATTAAATATATTTGTTCAAAACGGTCTGTCCGACCGATTTGAACAAAATTGGTCTGCTGGCATTTTGGTTTGCTCGCGTGTACACACGAGCAAACGTTGACGCCGCCACGTCACCGCACCAGGAAGTAAAACACTTCCGCGCATGCGTCGAAATCATTCGGCGCGTGTGCGAAAAGACATGTCTGCTGGTTAGCATACTAACCAGCAGACATGTCGGGCGGACGGGTTCCCAGCCGACAGATTTCAAAGCATGCTTTGAAATCTGTCGGGTGGCCAAATCCGTCTGTTTGCCCGTACACACGATCGAATCTGTCTGCTGAAACGGTCTAGCAGACCGTTTCCAGCAGACAGATTTGATCGTGTGTACGAGGCCTTACAGTTAGAAATTTAGTACAGTTACATAAGTTTATCCACATGAAGGCCCAATGGGAGAGAGACAGCTCGGTATTTATATATTTTTAATTCTATTCTACACAAGTTTATATCCATTGCAGCTAGAACAAAAAGTAGTGTTTTTCCTGTAATCAGCGATAAATGAAACAAAGCTGACTGGTTCAGACTTTCAGAATATATAGGATGTTGCTTGTGGATATTATTATGTTTATGCCACGTACACACGACCGTTTTTCGTGTTGTAAAAAAATTGAGTTTTTAATGGTCTAGAAAAATCGTTTTTTATTTTTAAAACCCGAACGTTAAAACAGCCTTGCCTACACACGATCGTGAAAAAAAAAATGCTCTAGCAAAGCGCGGTGACGTACAACATGTACGATGACACTATAAAGGGGAAGTTCCATTCAGATGGCGCCACCCTTGGGGCTGTTTTTGCTGATTAGTAAAAGACGATTCGCACTTTTCAGTCTGTTAATGACATTTAAAAAAACTTAATTTTTTACAACCCGAAAAACAGTCGTGTGTACGCGGCATTAGTCTTTGTAATCCCTCATTTAATGATTGGGTTTGCTCTTAAAGAACACATTTACAGTGAACAATCATCACTAAAATTTATACTTTTGTCAAAAAAGGATGTGCATGGAGAAAAGCAAAAGTAAACATAATGTGAAATGCTTCACGTGGAGGCATGGGAAATGTTACATATGTGCTTAAAGCTAATCAGTTGGCCAGGGGCGGACTGACAACTCATGGGGCCCCCGGGCAATAGAAGATTATGGGGCCCCCAGGCTTACAGATGGCCACCAAGCCAGGTGGCAGTACAGAGGCGGGACAGTTAAAATCTCAGGATTTTCACATCAAAAACATGTAGGTTTTGGACATATCAGGGACAGATGTAAAAAAAACACAGATTTTTACATACTGTCCCTGTTTTTTAATGAGCCTGGCAACCCTGATGGGGCCCCCTAGTGGCATGGCATGGGGCCCTCGGGCAGTGCCCGAGTTCCTCAATGGTCAGTCCGCCCCTGGAGTTGGCTATAGGTAAAACACGGGTGCTTCTGAAACTTCACCTAAAGTTAAATGATGCTTTGTTCTGAACTTTCAATGAATTTTATGGTTAAAGGTGATAAATAAATTAAAGTGTTAGTAAACCCAGATACTTAGTTCCTAAATCTCATATAATTCAATGTAATTAATTATTGTGAATCGTTGCACTGCCATGTTAAAGCATATATAATGCGTCTTACATGTATAAACATTGGGCCAGATTCACAGAGCGATTATGCCTGCGCAACAGGAGATGCGCGTGCGTAAGTCTAAATGTGCGCGTGCGTTTCGATGCACGGCATCCCCAAAACGAGATACGCAAGAAATCTACTTTTTTTGGTCCAGCGTAATTTTGTTAGACAGGCGCATCCGTCCGCGCAAAACTGCGCTAGACAGACCATTGATTTGCTAGTCAAATATGCTAATGAGGGACTTACGGGGATCCACAAAAGAACGTTGGGGCAGCGCAGGCTACGCAGTGTGCGCAACAGCAAAATGTCCTGTCTAAAATTAGACCATATAAATGCTGGTCTAAAAAGAGAAAAAAAGTCTACATGTTAGATAAAGCAACACTGTTAGTGAGGAGCTCAGCAGTCACACGTGTTGCACAACAATCTGTATGCCAACATGCTAGGGGCATCGTCGCGCATAGCTATACTACTGACTTTAGATGAACAAAGAAGGAGGAGGGCACTGAGGATGGCACGGAGGAGGGCACGGGAGAGGATATACCGCACACACATAGACCTGTTTGGCATGAGTGATTCTGAGGTGTATCGCATCTTCAGATTCACCCCTCATGCCATCATGGAATTAACCACAACCCTGCAGGAGGACATCATCAGCCCAACACAACGCTCACATGCAGTGCAGCCACTGGTCAAGGTCATGGCAACACTCCATTTCCTTGCCAGTGGCTCTTTTCAGCGTACAAGTGGAGTGGTGGCTGGGATGTCACAATCCTCCATGAGCAGATGTGTGCACCAGATTGTCCCTGCAATCCTCAGACGCATGGCCAACCAAATCATCAAACCCACCACTGAGGACCTGCGGCTGAAGGCAATGACAGATTTCTAC
Source organism: Rana kukunoris (assembly GCA_029574335.1). Taxonomy (NCBI): domain Eukaryota; kingdom Metazoa; phylum Chordata; class Amphibia; order Anura; family Ranidae; genus Rana; species Rana kukunoris. The sequence continues at coordinate 85,655,372 of CM056058.1, read as the reverse complement.
AGAATTGCCAGATTCCCACGCACCATCGGGGCCATTGATTGCACACATGTGGCACTCCAGCCCCCCCAGGAGACAGAGCACATGTACCGCAATCGGAAGCATTGGCACTCCATCAACGTACAGGTGATAGTCAATGCCCAAGGCCTCATATGGCACATCCGTGGCAAACACCCAGGGTCCAGCCATGACAGCTACATCTACAATCAAAGCCACATCCGAATGGAATTCGATCAGAACATGTATGGGGACACCTGGCTGGTTGGTGAGTGACATGGGTGGCAGGCATGACTGTCCCCCCCCATGATGCACACATCACAAGGGGCACATGCATGACCAACATCCTCCTGTCTTTTCCCTTACAGGTGACTCTGCATATACACTGGGACCCCATCTCATGACTCCTATCCGGAACCCCCAAACCCCAGGAGAGGAAAGATACAATCAAGCACATGCCCAAACACGAGCAGTGGTGGAGCGCACCTTTGGCCTCCTGAAGTCACGTTTCCGATGCCTGGATAAGTCTGGGGGTACCCTCTTGTATTCCCCAAACTTTGTGTGCCATATCATCGGTGCATGTTGCATGCTGCACAACTTCGCAGTAAGAAAGGGCCTGCAGATTGACCTACGTGATGACCTGACCCCTGAACCAGACAATCCCCCCCTAACCGAGGGTCCCCCGTCTTCTGAGGGAAGAGCAGCCAGGAGACAGCTCACATTGGGCATCTTTGCATGTTAAACAAACACATTAATCATGGCACAATGAGAATGCATGCATGCACACCACTGTGGTCCCTAGCACACACACCCCACATCCTCATCAAATTGGATTGGCACCAGTCCACCATGCAGGACTTGTGAGCAGCAACGCCACGCCAGGGCTCCAATTATGTCACTGTACATTCATACACCATTCACACAGACCTGGGGATCACTTTTTCCTGGTCCTGGGGAACCCTACTCCACCAAAATTGAGGGTGACAGCCCTTTTCCGGCAGGAATGTCACCCCCACATTCAAACAGCATTCACAACCCAAAAAAAAAAATGACCAGCAAAATCAAAAAATTTCCAGCAAAAAAAAAAAGGGGAGAAAAAAATTAGTGCCCTTGACGTGAGCCACGCCTGGGGCGCCCCCGGCCATGGCCCCGGCTCCTCAGGGGAGACTCATGGGGGAGGGGGAAAACCGGGGAGGGAGGAGCAGCCCCTGATCTCTGCCCACCTGGCGGCCTGCCCTCCAAGGCCACGGCTATTCTGTCCAGGGCACCACTTAGTGTTGCCGTGTTGGCCTGGATAGCCTGGGTGAGGGCCCTCACATCCTGCCCAACGCCTGCTGATGTAGTCTGCAGGTCGTTAAGGCAGTTTGTGAAAGCCCGGGAGTGGCAGTCCAGGTTCCCCAGTGTATCCTTGATGGAGGACAGGCTCTCCTCCATCCGCACCAATGTCTGGCTGACCTGTCCCAGATGGCGGGTCTGGAGGAACTGGTCCCTTCTCAGAGTGGCGGGCAGGAGATCGGCCACCCCCCCTAGTCTTCTGGGTCGCCTTCCTGCCTCCAGCTGATGCTTGTGGCCGGGGAGAAGGGGAGGCCCTTGGGAGAGGAGCCATGTTGGGGGAGGAGGGGGGCTCCCCCTTAGGGAGGGCTGGCTGCTGCCAGCCAGAGGGGAACGGTCCTCCAACAACAATAGGCCAGTGCCTGACATGGACTCCTCCTCAAACTCCTCCTCCTCAACCTCCTCCTCCTCCTCTTCAACCTCCTCCGCGGACTCCGGCCTTGTCGGGGGGGCCTCATTAGGCTGCTGTCCTGGGGATGGTGCTGTCAGGCCAGATGGCCCTGCACCCTCCTGCACATCTGTGGATGACACAAAACATTCACAGGTTGGAGGATCCACACACTTGCCACATATTCCCTTTCACCCCCTCCCCCACACATGCTACACACCTGATATAAAAAAAAACTTACCTGGCACCACGGGCTCCGGACTTGAGTCAAAGCCGGGCAGGCCCTCCACTTAATGCCGATGAAAGGTCAGTGCCACCGCACGCTCCTCCGCTGTCAGCCTAACACGGCATGGTGGGCCCCCTCCTGTGCCCCTGGCATGGGCAAGCATTTTGGCCAGCTTCTTTTTGACCAGACGCCGGAGGTCATTAATCTTTTTGTCAATCCCAGACCGGTTCCATGTCTCCCCCTCCCCCGCTGAATTGACCTGCTCAGTGATGATGTCCAAAATCTCCCTCCTCCTGGCCGGGGTGGTGTTGGCACTGTCCGGGCCGTGGAGGAAACGCCCATAATCGCTAATGGCCCGGGCAAGAATTTGTTTCTCACCCATAGTGAAATTTAGTTTTCGCTTTCTCTCTGTCATACTCATACAAAAACTCACTCCCAGTCAACAAAAATCAGTCACAAAAACAAGCACAACCAATCAAGCAAGAACACACACAAAGAGAAAACTAACACCCAAAAAATCACACAAGCACTCAGCAAAAATCAGTCACAAAAACAAACAGCAACAATTAAGCAAGAAAACAAACGAGCAGAAATATATCAAACAAACAGTCTCTCAAACACTTATCAAAAAACACTTTCAAAGATCTACTAACAAACACTTGAGCACACAGTACACTAATCTGACAAATACAAAACACAACGCAACGAACAACGGGACAAAAGCACTTTGTTAAATGGGAAGGGACAAAGGGATGTAGTTTTGCAATGAAAGTGCGTTTGTGTCTGTCTATTTATGCTGTCTGCGTAGTCCCTAGTCCATTTCCAATTTCACTGATTGCACCGTTCCCGAGTTGTGAGCATGCGCAGAGAGGTGCTGACCATGGTCTCTTTCAAGCGCGCATGCGCAAGCCGGCCGGCCCTTCATTTGCATGGGGTCACGGCTCATTTCAATGTAACACGCCCACATCCTTCCCAATTTGTATTACTCCGCCTTACGCCTCTGAAATAACGATACGCATGCGCAATTTTCTGCGCAAAAGCTACGAGAATAGGGTGATTACGCGGCTACATTGCGCAAGTCTAACGTAAAGGCGGTGCGCTACGCCGGTCCAATAATGCGCAGATGTACCTGAATCTGGCCCATTGTTTTTGTAAAAGCTTCTCCTCTGTTGCAGACGGCGCCATATATCTTTTCTTCCATGTCCAATACGATTATAACGTGCGCTCATTGTGAAATTAACTGTAAGGCCGCGTACACAAGATCAGACCGTTGTCCGTCGGACGAAAGTTTTAAAAATTGCTTTAAAATCTGTCCGATGGACACCTGTCCGTCGGACAGATTCTATGGTTAGTACACAAAAGCATCGGACCAAAAACCCGTGCATGCTCAGAATCAAGTCGACTCATGCTTGGAAGCATTGAACTTAGTTTTTTCAGCACGTCGTTGTGTTCTACATCACCGCGTTCTGGTCTGATCGGATTTTTGGTCCAATGGTGTGTACGCAGATCAGACCATTAGACCACTTCAGCGTGGTCAGATGAAAACGGTCCGTCAGTTTCATCGGACCGCTCTGATCGTGTGTACATGGCCTTAAAAATAATGCACAATGTTGAAAAATAGAAAAAAAAATACAATAATCCATACTGTAAACATCTTTGTGTTTCTCCTTTATCCATTTTGTGGATTTTGTGCTTTTTACACCTCTGCTTCTCTTGAAATTTCCCCCCACTATTCCCTTCATTAGGAGGATAGCTCTGACAGATGAAGCTTCTACCTAGATGGCTACCTCCACAAAGAGGAATAAGACATGGCAAACCAGTAATGGGGAACAGATCAGACAGTGTGGCAGAAAGGGATGGGCCTTTTTTATGATAATACATGGTGCAGCTTAAATATAATTTAAGATGACTGATTTAGGGTCCTTTCACACTAGCGGACCGTTCATCAGTTCATTACAAGTCCGTTTACGGACTTGTAATGAACCCCTATGGGAGCGGATCAGTTAGCGGATGATGCATCCGCTAACGTCCGCCAGAACCGCATCCGTTTTTGCGGACGGAAGAATGTCCTATTTTTCTTCCGTCCGGCCAAACGGATCGGATGCAAACGGACAGACGGTCCGTTTCCATCCGACTCCCCATAGGGAAGTGCGGAGGAGAGACGGTGCGGTCCCTGCACAGTGTGCGGGGACCGCCCTGTCCGCCCGACAGCTCAGCGGAGACCCCCCGCTGAGCTGACGGACACACGGAGCGGACCGAAAAACGGACCGCTCCGTGTGTAAGGAGCCTTAGGATTATTAGGATTACTGATTTAGGATTATTAGGATTACTGATTTAGGATTATTTTATATTTTATTATTACCTATACACATTTTAATTTAAAGCTCAGTCAGTACCACTATTAATATAATACAAGTGTAATTAAAAATTTAAGAAAATAAATGCGCTGACCTTGAAAATAAAGAACATTTGGCAGCCATTCAACAGCAGGCAAAAGGAAATATTTATTCCTACACAAAAAAATGCTTTAACAACAGCATCTGCTGCAGTCATTTCAACATGGGATTAATGATTTAATTCAGAGTATACTTTGTATTTTGTCTTGTCCGTTTTGCTGCTTACAGATACGGCATCCTGTCACCAGTAGGCTAAACGGGAACAGAGAGGCCTAGTCGTTACTAACATGTGTCCAAGGTGATTCCTGCCTTGTTTTGGCTGACCGAGACAAATTTTATTTCAGCATGAATTGCTAAGGCTCTTTTGGCCGTGAAATCAACATCTGTTCTGAAAGGACCTTACTACTAGGCCAAATGACTTTTTAAACAGTGTCCTGTTACCACAATATGGATCAGATAAAATTATCACATAGAGCATTTGCCATATGCCATAATGTGCTCTTCCTGCCACAGACTGAATGTAGTCTTCAGTTACCATAATAACTTTTAAAATAATTAAAAAAGAAGCCATTGATCCATGATTTTGTATAAAGTGGATTGCCTGTTGTAACTACTTCACATTTGCCCCATGTGCTGATCAAAGATTATGCAACACATTTGAAAAGTCATGTTTTCACATAGCTGTCTGTAATTACTTAGAGGTGTGAACTGGCACTCCCACCCCTATTCACATAGCGTAAAAAAAACAGTTCAGTTTACCTTAGATGTTTTTTTCTGTACCCTCTTTATGAGGGGCGGGGCAGCTGTGCCATAATAAATCCTGTCTGTACTGTGCAGGCAGATCCTAATTATTAGTTGTAACTAGATTTTAACACTGGGGGGGTCATTTACTAAGATTCCCAGCAAGTTGGACCCTCTACATTTAATAGTGCCTCATTGAAGTCAATGTAAAGAAAAAAAATTACCAGCACAAAAAAACGGCGTGGGGTCCCACCCAGTTCCATACCAGGCCCTTCAGGTCTAGCATGGATTCCGAGAGGATCCCCTATGCCAAAATTATTCCCGACAACCCTGGGCTGTGGTTGTTGGGGTCTGCGGAAGTGGGGCTATCAGAATCAGAATCATAATCTGATCTAGTTATCAGAATCTGGAAGCCTCCTTTAACAAGGGGGCACCCAGATCTTAGACCCTTATGTGAATGGGTAGGGGTAGTCAATGGGGATCGAACCAGCAAAATCAAAAGTCCACCTTGAAGGCTTGTTATGCAAATTATTGGCCATAAAAAGTGTATTGGGACCTGCCCTGGGGGACATGTATCAATGCAATTTTTTTTAAACAATCGTTTTTTAAAGGAGCAGTGATTTTATTGATGCTTAAAGTGAAACAATAAAAATGAAAAATTATATTTATATTTTAATATCGTGCCTGTGAGGTTCCCTTAGTCTGCCTGTAAAGTGGCGCATATGCGCGGTTTATAGAAAATGCTGCTGCAATAATGAAATTTCTGAAGGAAAAAATATAATTTAAGCCGTCTCCTGGCAATATAAATGTAAAAAATATGAAAAAAATGGTGTGCCTCCTCCAGTACATACTAGGCCCTTCAGGCCAAAATAAAAAAGAATGGGATGGCATGGGGGCCCCTTCAAAATTCATAGTAGACCCTTATCCGAGCATGCAGCCTGGAGGTCAGGAAATGGGGGGGGACAAGTGAGCCCCTCTCCTGAACTGTACCAGGCCGCATGCCCTCAACATGGGGAGGGTGCTTTGGGGTCTTCATGTTGATGAGGACAAGGGCCTCTTCCCGACAACCCTGGCCGGTGGTTGTCGGGGTCTGCGGGTGGGGGGCTTATCAGAATCTATAAGCCCCTTTAACAAGGGGGCCCCAGATCCCACCCACATATGTGAATGAGTATGGGGTACGATGTGGTGACCCATTCACCAAAAAGTGACAAAAAGTAAAAACCACAAGAGACAGTTTTTGACAAGTCTTTTATTAAAAATGTCTTCTCCCCCACTTCTTCCCCCAGTCTTATTTTTCCTTTACCACCGCTCCCACCCCTGACCCGCTGAACATGTTAAAAAAGAACCTCCTTCAATGCTGCGATGGGGCAGATTAAGTCATTTAGAGACCCTGCCCCTGGTGACTTCACCGCCAGGGCATGATAGGTCCGTGATGTTGAAATGGTGTGGGGTCTCTGGATGATTGTTAGTATTTTCTTTCTTTGTAATTAATCAAAAATCGAGGTGTTTGAAAGTGAAGATTATTTAATCCAAAATGCAGGAAAAAGTTTTCGTGATGCTTACAAAGTGAGAGAAAAGGCAAAAAGTGACCTGAGAAGAAGGTAACACCCACCCCATCCTTTACAGTGAAAACAACGATAACACTTCTTATTGGCTAATTTAGCTAAGGAAGATCTGTCTGTACCTGGCACAGACTGGCACTTTATTTCCAGACAGAACTTCCTGTACAATCTGTTATCTATATATTACGTATGGGGTTAGTAAGAACAAAAGAATATAAAAAGTTGGTAACATGTGCTCCGAAGCAATGTTAGAAGAATGAGTGTCACCTCTGTTTTAAATAGATACACAAACAAAACTTTTCTAACATTTTCCCTCCTCTTGTGTCTATTTTATCTCGCCACATTTCGATAATAGTCCCCGTATTATACATTTTCGGACTGTATGTCATTAAGTTGAGCTTCAATGTCCGTATAGGTCTCCTCAGAGGTGGAAAGTATTTGATACATTGTTCTTGAGATTGCAATTTTAATCAGTCTTTGTGAAAGTCCTCGAATACAGGGAATAGAGCAGCATCCGCTAGGGACCAGAACAATCAAAACCACAGCAAATTAGATCAAACATGATGTGATAAGTCCAGTTTATGAATGGATCCTTAATACCTGAGTTTTCTGCCAATTCATTCGATTGAGTAGTTAGTCCTTCCAGGGCTTTGGTCACGGTTCCCCAGGAGCTGTATTATTAGGGATAAAGGTGCAACACATGCTACCAAACATTTTGTATGGCCATTCGGTTCTGCTAGACCTTTTTTTTTTTACAGTATCTTTGCTATAGTTTACAAATTGTTGTTGGTACATACATACATACATACATACATACATACATAAATACATATATACACACACATTTTATATACATATATATATATATACATACACATATATTACAGTCAATATTTTTATTTATAGTCACCCACCAGAGAAGAGACTCCAACCCAGCTGTTAACTGATTCCTGGCCTTAACCACTTAAGACCCGGACCAATACGCTGGTAAATGACCCAAGGTGTTTTTGCGATTCGGCACTGCGTCGCTTTAACAGACAATTGCGCGGTCGTGCGACGTGGCTCCCAAACAAAATTTGCGTCCTTTTTTTTCCACAAATAGAGCTTTCTTTTGGTGGTATTTGATCACCTCTGCGATTTTTATTTTTTGCGCTATATACAAAAATAGAGCGACATTTTTGAAAAAAAAACATTATTTTTTACTTTTTGTTAAAAAAAAATCAAATAAACTAAATTTTAGTCAAACATTTAGGCCAAAATGTATTTAGCCACATGTCTTTAGTAAAAAAAAAAAATCGCAATAAAAAAAAATAGCTACCTAGCGGGAACAGCGACACTAATACAGCGATCAGAAAAATGATCGCTTAGTGACGCTGGCAATAGGGAGTGAAAGGGTTAACTAGGGCGGTGATCAGGGGGTTAAAACTTTATTAGGGGGGGTGGGGGGGCTATCCTGAACCTAACACTAACTGTTTTTTACAGTGCCTGTCACACTGACACTAAATGCAGTGATTAAATCACTGCATTCAGTAACACTGTGACAGGGGGGTGGGGGGGGCGATCACAAGGGGTTAATATGCCTATGTGAGTGTGTGTCAGTGTTGTGTTGGTGCACACTTACTTGTGATGTCTTCTCTCATCAGCAGCGCTGGGAAACAGCGCTGCGATGAGAGAATACATCATTTCCTCCTTCCTGTGTAAACACAGGAGGAGGAAGTGACAGGCTGGGAGCGCGCTCCCATTGGCTGGGAGCGATCGCGGGGGGGGGGCGGATATCACGGACATCCGCCCGCAGATCCCGGATCGCTCCCAGAGGTAGGGAGACCCCTGCACGCCGCGGAGGGGGTCCCGATGGGACCCCCGAACCGCACTCAGGCGGGGACGTAAATTTACGCCCTTGTGCCTGTACGAGCCATGTTGTGGCCGTATATGTGCGTGCGGGGGTCTTTAAGTGGTTAAAGTGGAGTTCCACCCATTTTTTTTATGTTTGTCTGTGGTGCATGCCCTAATCTCATAGTGTTCAGAATGGACAATTTTTATTTATTTTGTTGCTTGTAAATACCTTTATTTTGTAGTCCTTCATTACTTCCTCCTTCTTATTAGCCTAGGCTATTTGCAAGGGTTTCTGGGATAGGCATCATGTTTCCCAGTAGTCCTTGCAAACCTGACTGAAACCTGACTGAATCCTATTAGATTGCTTGTGCAGCACTGAGCATGTGCGAGATATGCAAAGCTAAAATCCAGGAAGTCATACAGTCTGGCTTCATGATGCCCACACTTAAGATGGCCACGGTCTATTTCTAGATTATAAACTAAATCTAAATGCTGTAACAACCTAACAAAACGGACCTTAGTTTACAGACTAACTTTACTAGAATACATTAAGCTTGTGTATTACAGGGGTATTTATATTTAAAAAGTGAAATTGTGGGTGGAACTCCCCTTTAAACTTTTTTCAGCACCCCGCGAGGAACCCCAATATTTAAGTAGATCTGAGAGTTAAATGACCCTTTGGGAGAAGTTTTCCTCTGATACCAGTGGTGACTCTTAGTTCACAGGTGTTCTGATCAGAGGCATAACTAGCTGGACCATAGGACAATCCCCTCAAGCATTGGCTGGTATTTTAGTTCACAGTTGCCTATATTAAATAACTACATAACAAATAAAATGATTATATATTACAACAGTCTGATGTGGAAAATACAACCCTGTCTTAGGTGGGCCCCCAAACAAAATCTTATAAGGCTCAAGTTCTCTGACCTGTAAAGTAGGGGTACTCCTGGTGTTGTAAAGAACCTGAGGAAACAGTTGGCCAGTGTTTCTTTACTAACCCATCTACCCTTTTCCTGCATTGATATAGCTGGCCTGCTTTTACTGATTATACTATACCTTTCTACCTTCCCTGAACTCTGAGGATGATGGGAGCATGAAAGGCCTGCTCAATTGCCAAATCCTTGCATGTAATTTGCGTGATCTGTCCAGTGGGGAGTGTTCCTCTGTCATTCTCTAAAGTTTCAAAGACGCCAAAGCGGCATATTACTTCAGAAAGGATCTTCTCTGTTGTCTTGGCATTTTCTTTAGCCACCAGTCAGACTTCTATCCAACTTTGAAACATTTCTATGTACAGCAAAACATTGATATTGGCCTGATTTGAGCAATTGGATTTAATAAATATGTAGTCTTTGGAAAAGGAATAGTGACTTGGCCAAATGTCTTTGTGTTACTCTGGTCTGTTTTCCTGAGTTATTTTTAGTACAGATTATGCACCCCTCAACAAAGTCTTGATATGCATTTCTGGAGTATCAAATAAACCATCCAGGTTTGCTTATGTTTCTCTCCATTGCCTTACGGCATACATGACTCAGTCCATGAGTGCAGATTCTTGCAAGTTCTTTTACTTTCAGTATTTGTTCTCTTCTTGTTTATCTGCTACAGGCTTCTCCTTCTTTGCAAAATCAATGATTAGGGTCACGATTGCTTCCATTGGTGGTTCAGCAGTCTTCCTGGCAGTATGATCAGACAACCATTTCCTTTTCCTTCCACGGGTTGTCCTTCAGTATGTGTGTTGACCTTCAGGGTAGCTACTTCCTTTGGAAGGGTGACTGGTTCAAAAAGTTCTTAAACATATTTCCAGTTTTGAATTGATTTTCTTGCAGCAATTGTAAAACTTCTGTTCTATTTTATGGGCCCATAATCATGGACTACTTTGACAGCATGCTTGCTATCAGTGTAGATGTTGGCTGTTTGATCCTTTGCGGTCTCACAGACCCTCATGAGTGGTACCACTTTGGCAACCAGCGCTGAAAGTAACGAAGGGAGTAGTTGGGTCTTGACTCAATCACTTCCTCCAATTTTGTCATCGCATATGCCATTCTTGGGACTCCATCTTTGTACAGGTGTGAACCCTCTGCAAACAGGATCAGATCAGAATTCACAAGAGGAGTGTCCTTTACTGGGAAGATTTGCTGCATTTCTTCTTCCATAAGTCTTAAGCAGATGTGGTCCCCCTCTTCTTTGAGGAAAAAGCTGGCAGGCTTGATTGTAGTACATCTTTTCACTTCTATTTCTCCTAATTCAAGCAGTATTGCTTTATAACATTCGTTCCAAAGCATGTCTTCTTTGCCTTCGTCACCATCCTTTTCTTCATGTAGCTGGTCTCTGGTATCGGGTAAACAAACGTTTGCTCCTCATCCTCCCCACTAAACTTAATAATGTGATTTAGCTCAGTAGGGTCAGAAATGGATGCCACCATAAAATCACCATCCAAACAAAGTCTATCAACAATCAACTAAAATTCCCTGGACTTGCCCATTCTAGAGGTTCTTTCTTTTTCCAGTTTCTGCCTCCCTATATGGACGTCTCCCCTAGAGTCACCAGTAGACCCAAGATAATTTCTGTCCCTCTCATTCTAACCAGCTACAGAGCCCCGGGGGGTAAGGTAATGGAGTTCTTCACCGGTTTGAGATAAGCCCCGCCTTGTGCAGAACCTCCCTTTGTAGCCAGACTTTTATCAGAGCTCTGCCGCCAACTGACCCTGTTCTGCCTGTAAAACCTTTTTGCAATGGGACTGGTGAGTCCAGGTAGACCTCTCTGAAATCCTTATTGGCCCCTCCCACTTAAGCAAGTGCCAATGTTTCCTTTTTTATTACTTTTATCAGGACCCAATCTCCAATATGGATTTTCTCTTCTCCTTAGATTGAACCTTCTGGAATAGAACAGATCTCATTAATTTGTTTCTGTTTCAACAAGTTAGACATATATTATGCTAAGGTACGTTCAGATTCTTCAAGTGGTGTTTCATTTAGTAGTAGGGGTATTCTATATGGCCTCCCATGTATCATTTCAAATGAGCTTAAACTTTCCTATGTGGGTGTGATATGCATGCTAGTCACAGCTAATGGTAGGCAGTACATCCAATTTTCTACCTGTTTCCTCCATAGCTTATCTCAGTTTATTTTTTCAGGATTCCATTGTTTCTTTCCACCAATCCAGCCGATTGGGGGTGGTAGGTGCAATGGTTTACTACTTGGATACCCATCACTTCTGTCAAATGTTGTATAGTTCTATTTACAAAATGGGATCCATTATCACTGCAAATCTTTTCAGGGATTCCAAACCTAGGAATTATATCTCTTAGTAATGCTTTGGCCACAGTCTGTGCGTCCGCACTTCCTGTCGGGAATACCTCCACCCATTTGGTCAAGGCGTCTGATAACCAAACAATATTTTTTCCTTTCACACTTGTCCAATTCAATAAAATTCATACAAATGTGTTGGAATGGATAATTGCGGTGTGGGGAACTTTCCTTTCCGGGGTATTATGCCTCCATGAGCATTGTGTTTTGCACATATAAGGCATTGAGAACAAAAAGTTTTTGAGTAGTTGGTGAAACCATAGGCTGTACATACTTAATTCAACATCTCAGTCATCCCCCTGTTTGACACATGAGTTACTCCATGTGTCAACACTACTGCATACCTAAATAGGGATTTTGGCAATACCGGTTTTCCTTTCGGGTGATGTATAAATGTTATCTATTATTGTGAAACCTTTTGTTTTCCAATATTGTTTCTTCCCGGGAGGTGCATTCTGCTGCATATCAGTACAGTCATGTTTATGATCATCAGTAAAAAGTGGTAGCAGTGTGGATAGATTTTATATGCAGGCATACCCCACTCCCAAGCACACAATGCGGTCCACCCACTAAAGCCAGAAAGCACAAAATCAGGCCCACCCCCACACAAAAAAACAACGAGCCTCCAGGCCCAATTGAACAAGCTGGAGTTAGAAGCCCACTGTCCTCCGCACAGAAGTGAGCCCAACCCCGCGCCTCCCCAACCCCAGCAAATAAACCGATACTACATGTGGTACATTGTGTGTGTCAGCAGGTGATATAGCACTATAGATGCTGAGGCCTTAACTGCTTTGGTTGCAGCTACCACTGCCTGTACACAGGGTAGAAGTACTCTAGTTACACTGTCTCATTTTATAGAATAGTAAGCGATCGGCGCTCACCATGTAACTGTGTAAGTACCGATGTCATATGACTCTCCCTTGAGTCCACTGTTTGTTAAAAAGGTTTGTCTTTTTTTTTTCCTCTGCCAATCAGTACCCATCTAAGTTGGCATCTATTCAGTAAGGCAGTCAACTCATTTCTTAAGTCTAGGCTATCTGGAGGCAATGGATTGCCTCGCTCCTGTCCGCTTGTCCTCCTCTGGGGTACAGGACTTCTATCAAGGGGTATTCCTCACCACTATACCACACGATACCTCATAGGAGGTTTACTTAATCTCTTGGACCCTGCTGGGGCACCCAGTGCATGGATTATGGTGTTGGTTAAAGTTTCAAGGATCGATCTGTTCATCTCTGAGGCTATGCTACTATCTGGAGAGTTTAAGGAAGTAGGATTGGGGTCTTGGTCAGAGGCAGTTCCTCTGACAGGGGTGGATGTCACAGGGAGGGTGGTACTCTGGGCAGTGGCTTGCACCTGAAGGGGGTTGGCTATTATAAGGAGGTGGTCTTTGGGTGCAACAAATGAAATCTTCATCTTTGTCCACCAGGGGCATTTGGGCTTGGCATTTTTCTTTTGTTCTCTTTCCCTGTGCTCTGATCCTAGCGTATTCAAGACAGTGGTCTGCCATTTCTAAACCATACCTTTTTTTTTTTTTTTTCTGGGACCTAACAATCTAAGTTTATTCACCAAATCCTGACATCCGTTAACAGTTAATTTACCATTTAATCCAAATTTTGTTTCCCATTTAGCACAGTACTGAACAGATTTAGGTTCTATACTACGCATACATTTCTTATCTCCTTCAAACAGCACTACTAGGAACATAACAGCAACTTACAACCCAGGGCAATGGACACCTTTAAAGTAATCAAAAACATCCTCCACTTTTCCTTGTCTCATATCCAGCAATCCTCATTAATAATTCTACAACATTCTGTCCACTTTCTTCATAGTGCAATTCACTTTCACATTTTCTTTTAAACCATTTCCCTTTAATAAATAAACTTGCCTTTCTCCACTTTCATGTTCAGTAGCCTAGAATGGAGAGCTAAACATTTTAAAGAATTATAATAATCATGGCTACCTTTTGCTTTCTTTCTTTAAAATTAATCCTAGAGTTACATAACAAAAACTAACAATTTTAACTAGGATTTCACGTCGCCACATAATTAAACATTTCTTAGATATTCAGAACTATCTGGCTGCTTTTCACAGGAATTTAAAGGGAGGGGGGAGGAAACTGCATAAGATAGCAGGCTCATCTCATCAGTTTTATGCTTCTCAAACACACATATATATATATATATATATATATATATATATATCTATATATATATATATATATATATATATATATATATAAACAATGGCATTGCCTGATCTCATTCTCTAACTTTGACAGGCTTATAATTAGTTAGTTTCATCATGTTGCATACTTTCAAAAATGCACATTGTACATTTTTAATCAACTCTGTCATAAAAATTAACATACACAGAAACCCAAGTTGATCATAACTCCTTCTGGTACTAGATCAGCTCTGTTTTGGTCCAGCCTATAATAGTCTTGGTGTCATCTTAACCACTGTCCGTATCTGTCTGTCATTTCTGTCAGAGGACTTAATTTACTTGTGCCATTTTTCCTACCTCTCCCTTTATCGAGAGGTCCATGGGAGAACCGTACTCCCATTCTTAGAGTCCTCACTTTGAGTCTCTAACAATTTGTGGGTCGTCACCCAAAAATGTATATATATTCTCCGGGCTACACACAGTAGCCGTCAAATGGCACTTGTAATACTTGACCACACAGGCCTATCATGTAGCCACACAGGCTATTATACAACTACAGTCCTCTGGGCATACCTTCTCACAAGTCTCATAAATCTATTGACACCCCAAGCATATAAACAAAACATTAGCAATCCACCAACAATGATTACTATTGACTATTAGTTCTGCAACAAGTAAAGGAGTTATTTGGCTCAAACTGTGTAACATCAGCATTACTCTTCACCATATCACCAACAGAAAGGTTAAACATAAGAAAGAAGTTACTAAAACACACACAGAATAAGGTTAACTTTGTGGTCTTCCTAGATCACTCCGCCAACTAGCGCTTAAACCATCAAACATTCAACCTCATACGACGTCAGGCAATCAACCTCTGACGTTTTGGTATACCACAAATCTTTTTTTTATCTGTCCGGACAGCGGGCGACGTTTATATTACCTTAGGCAACGTCCCCAGATGCCTCTGTCTTCGAGCACTAGATTATCTAGAGTATTATACGATCAATACCAGTGTCGGTACCACAATTCACATTTCACATAAACAAAACACACAGAACAAACCAGAAAGAAGAGAAGAGACTTAGAAAAGAGTGAGAAGCAATTTAAATGATCTTACCCTCTCAAACACCAGAAGACTAAGTCAATTCAGGTTCAGAACCAGATGGTGGATTTGGGTCAAATCCGGCGCCAAGCAGTCCCTGTTTAACACTAACGTGAGTGGGGTTTCTCAGTGGGCTTTTGAGGTCCAATACTCACTGGATTCTGTCGGTACCGGTGTCAACCCAAGGGCTCCATCCATTGGTTTCCGGTCAGAAGGACCAAAAATGTTAGTATTTTCTTTCTTTGTAATTAATCAAAAATCGAGGTGTTTGAAAGTGAAGATTATTTAATCCAAAATGCAGGAAAAAGTTTTCGTGATGCTTACAAAGTGAGAGAAAAGGCAAAAAGTGACCTGAGAAGAAGGTAACACTCACCCCATCCTTTACAGTGAAAACAACGATAACACTTCTTATTGGCTAATTTAGCTAAGGAAGATCTGTCTGTACCTGGCACTTTATTTCCAGACAGAACTTCCTGTACAATCTGTTATCTATATATTACGTATTGGGTTAGTAAGAACAAAAGAATATAAAAAGTTGGTAACATGTGCTCCGAAGCAATGTTAGAAGAATGAGTGTCACCTCTGTTTTAAATAGATACACAAACAAAACTTTTCTAACAATGATGACATTTAGTGGCCACGCGCCATAGTTATATAAGAAATGTGTGCCATGGAAGCTGACAAATCGGCGGGCTGCAGCATCAGAGTAGAGTTGTTTATTAAAAATGTCTTCTTGCCCCCACTTTTTCCTTTGGTCTTCTCCTTCTTCCTCCACTTTCCTACCTATTTTCCCCAAAAAGCAGTGAAATGTAAAAAAAAAAAAAAACAATAGCTGGTTTATGACAAGTCCTTTATGTAAAATAGCTCTGAGCTGTCTTCTCCTCGAGCCTCCTCTCCCGCCGCTGTGTTCTTCTGCTGCTGTGTTCTTCCTCACCGCCAGTTACACGCTAAATAAAGAAAAAAAGCCGATCTTCTCCGGTGGCTGTCTTCCTCCATTGTGTTTTCGCCTGCTGTCTGGCATCTCTTATCTAGCCATGGAGCGTCACCATCCGATGACATCACCTGGCGAGCCCCGCACCTAGTGTTTTTTTTAGCAAGTAACCAGCAGTGAGGAAGAACACAGCAGTGAGAGAAGATGGCGACAGAAGAAGATAGTGGTGGGAGAGATGGCACCGGGAGAGACAGTGGCAGGAGAAGAGATGGGGGCAGGAGAGACCGCAGCAAGAGAAGATGGTGGCAGAAGAAAGAGCGGCAGGAGAAGATGCCGGGGGAAGAGGCGGCAGCAGGAGAGATGGCTGGAGAAGATACTGTAGTGGCAGAAGAGACAGCGGCAGGAGAAGATGGTGGAAGAGATAGCTCAAAGCTATTTTACAATAAAGTACTTATCAAAAACCATTGCTCGCCCATCCCCCCTATCCTGACCTCCAGGCTGCATCCCCAGATAAAGGCGTGGTATGGATTTTGGGTGGGACTCCACTCCAATCTTTTGTATTTTTTGTAGCGTGGAGATCCCCTTAACATCTATGCCAGACCTGAAGGCCATAGTTTGGTTAAACTATTGTTTTTGTGGTATTTTTTTCAAAGTTGGTGTTTAGATAGAATGCACCTTTAGTTGACATATTTTGTGGCTTACCTAGTCCACAAAATATTAATAGAGCCCCTTTCAGCTTTGGATCATTTTTTTTTTTGGGGGGGGGGGGCGGTTTCTTTCCCCTTCCCCCATTACATTTTCTAATCAAGGATGAGCATGAGTGCACAACCAAATACTTTTGTATGCAACTAGATGTAATACAGACTTGAAGGGGTATGAATAGTTTGCACTTAGAAAATATGTATTTTGAGTCTGCAAACATAAAGCAAAAAACAATCAACTTTTTATTTCAACATTAGTATAAACATTTCTTACATTAACCACTTGCATACTGGGCACTTACACCCCCCTCCTGCCCAGGTGAAATTTCAGCTTCCGGCACTGCGTCGCTTTAACTGACAATTGCGCGGTCGTGCGACGTGGCTCCCAAACAAAATTTACGTCCTTTTTTCCCCACAAGTAGAGCTTTCTTTTGGTGGTATTTGATCGCCTGTGCGATTTTTATTTTTTGCGCTATAAACAAAAAAGAGCGACAATTTTGAAGAAAAATACAATATTTTTTACTTGTTGCTATAATAAATATCCCAATTAAAAAAAAAAACACATTTTTTTTTTCAGTTTAGGGCGATACGTATTCTTCTACATATTTTTGGTAAAAAAAAAAAAAAAAAAAAATCGCAATAAGCGACTGGTTTGCGCAAAAGTTATAGCGCTTACAAAATAGGGGAGAGAATTATTATTTTTTATTATTTTTTTTTTACTAGAAATGGCGGCGATCTGCGATTTTTATTGGTACTGCGACGTTATGGCGGACACATCGGACACTTTTGACACATTTTTGGCGCCATTCACATTTATACTGCGATCAGTGCTATAAATATGCACTAATTACAGTATAAATGTGACTGGCATTGAAGGGGTTAACACTAGGGGGTGAGGAAGGGGTTAAATGTGTATGCTAGGTGTGTTCTAACTGTAGGGGGAGGGGGGGGTGACTGGGGGGGTGACCGATCTGTGTCCCTATGTAGGAAGGAACACAGATCGGGCTCCTCCCCACCAGAGACAGGACATTGTCTCTGTGTCAGCCGGCAATGAGAGATGATCTATGAGAGATCATCTCTCATTCGCCCACAGATCGCATTGCAAACGGCTGCTCTGATTGGCCGTTTGCCGCGATCTGTGATTGGCCGTGTCCGAGAGACACGGACAACACAGGGCTTCCCCGCAGCGCGCTGTACAGCGCGCGCTGGGAACGCCAGAAAGACATGCCGTCAAATGACGGCATGTTGGATATTGAGGCCCGCGCTGTTGCCGTCATCTGACGGTAGCGCGGGCCTCAAGTGGTTAAAGGGGTTGTAAAGGTTCATTTTAAATAGGTTCCTTTAAGCTAGTGCATTGTTGGTTCACTTACCCTTTCCTTCAATTTCCCTTCTAAATTTTTTTTTCTTTGTTTTCTTTGAATTTCTCACTTCCTGTTCTTCCTCAGTAAGCTGTTCAGTAAGCTGTTCTAAATGACTTTCCATCACTAGGATGATGGTGGAAAGCTTACTGAGGAGAAACAGGAAGTGAGAAATTCAAACAAAGAAAAAAAAATTTAGAAGGGAAATTGAAGGAAAAGGTAAGTAAACCAACAATGCACTCGCTTAACTACTTGCCGACCAGCTGCCGCAGTTATACGGCGGCAGGTCGGCTCGGCTGTGCGAGATCATGTAGCTATACATCATCTAGTGGTTCAGCCAATAGGGACGCGCGCCAATGGTCCCAAAAATGTGTCAAAAGTGTCCGCCATAAGGTCGCAGTACCGATAAAAATCGCTGATCGCCGCCATTACTAGTAAAAAAAAAAATATTAATAAAAATGCCATAAAACTATCCCCTATTTTGTAAACGCTATAACTTTTGCGCAAACCAATCAATAAACACTTATTGCGATTTTTTACGAAAAATATGTAGAAGAATACGTATCAGCCTAAACTGAGGGCATATTTATTATAGCAAAAAGTAAAAAGTATTTTTTTTTTTTTCAAAATTTTCGCTCTATTTTTGTTTATAGCGCAAAAAATAAAAAACGGCAGAGGTGATCCAATACCACCAAAAGAAAGCTCTATTTGTCGGAAAAAAAGGACGCTAACTTTGTTTGGGAGCCATGTCGCACGACCGCGCAATTGTCAGTTAAAGCGACGCAGTGCCGAATCGCAAAAAGGGGCCCGTTCATTGACCAGCAATATGGTACGGGGCTGAAGTGGTTAAAGAAACCTATTTAGAAAATAAGAGACGAACCTTTACAACCCCTTTAATGTACCTGGGCCAAAAAAATTAAACAATAATAATAAAAGGCATGAAATGCTCCAGCATTTGACAATATAGTTAGAAGGTCCCTGCTCAAAAGAGCTTATAATCTACAAGGGTAGGACACAAAAAATTTGACACATTAAATAAATCACATAAGAAAAGCAGGGTTACAAATCAAGCTAATAACAACCATAACAAACCTTTAGGGTGATCGGAAGTCCTCCGAAAAGGACCCAGCTCTGATCCCCCGGGGCGTTAGGCTCCTGGCAGGGAAAAGAGTATAGGAGTCCAAGCAGCCGAAACCACAGGGACCCCACTAAGGCCCATGCAGCCGAAACCACATGGCCTAACATCCTTCGGAGGGACTGCCAAAACAGAGCCCTCCTCGGTGAGGCTCCCCCGAAGGGAGACCCCATGAGAGCAGGTGAACTAAGCCAGAAGGCCATGTCCACCCACTCCCAAGACTTTCAGAGCAGGCCCGAGGACCAGCACCCTACTCGCCACACTAAAGTGCAAGCACCAACAGAAAAAGTGACAAACAAGATGAACAGGGGGTAAAATAAAAAAGAAAGTGGGGGAAAAGGAAGGTGGGAAGGTGAGTGGAAAGTGGCTACCGTGCAATACGATGGCCGGCCCTCCGGCCAGGAACAAAAATTCCTCTGGTCCTAGCCAAAAGGCTCGGCCCTAGAGGCAGGTGTCAAAAAGGTGTTTGTGGAGATATGTGACCTAAGGTGCCACACGTTGAGTGCCCCTCAAACACTCAGTGCAATGTATGGCACCCCTGGACTGCCACTCCAGGGGCACTATCTCCACAGGCTTTTCAACGGACCCTGACCCCCGGTCCAGACCGGCAGCACCCTTCCCAGCCAGGAAGGTAGGAGAAGAGGTTGGGGAGAGCCCGCCGCAGCCGACTACTACCCACAACCCCCATCTCTCCCACCTAATTACATTCGGGAAGTAATTCCCGCCTCTCCCCGAAAGGATTAGCAAAGGTTCCCTCGCCGAACAACTGACTGGGGCAGACACCACCGAATCCAGGCCAAAGGCCAGGGTCCCGGCCCTTCAGCTTCGACCTCATGCCTCTCTGCCCCGATCAGAAGGCTTTCGCCTCTACACCAACAGGCTTAGCATCCACCGACTGCCATCCCTTTCCCCCTCGCCGAGTACTGGGGACAGTCAGTTTAGCACCACCTATTGGCAACTGATAAGAACAGATACTTGTAACGCCACTGGCGTTCCTTTTCCCTTACCCACTGCGCTGGTGTCTTCCCTACACCTCCGCAGTGAGTTACGCGCGTCATTTCCGGTGCGCTCTGTTGTGCGTTCCACGCTGGAACGCGGAAGTGCGCCCCGGCGTCCTGCACCCATTCCCGCGCCGCGCGCTCTATTTAATGCCCCAGGTATGACGGCAGGGTGTTCCACTATTTTGTGTGCACCTGCCGTCACCTGGGACCCTCTCAGCCCCCTATAGAACCGCCATTCGGACGTCTGGCTTCAGATCCACGGAGGATCCCTGCTCCATCACCTTACATCACATCAGCTCCAGTACCTATCTGCCATGAATTCCCTTTCCTAGAAGGCTGCTACTGCTGACCAAGAGCTGACACTCTGCTGAAAACAAGATACATCAGAACCGCAAGTAACAGTATCAAATTATGTTTTCGCTATTCTGAATTCTAACAAAGGCAAATACGGTGGACTTCCTATTCCCAGTATTGTTATGTTTGATACTTGATATTCTAGCCTAGGATACACTAAATACCTTGAATATGAATTGTCATTCAGGACCAAGCTTTTGATACCCAAGTAACTGTGACGTGAAGCTTTGGGGGTTATACTGATTTTTCAGCTAGCCTATCCATCAGTTATTTTTCCTTTGTTTACTTAAGTTTGATCCATTCTGAGACGGTGCGTACACCCAAGATTGGTTCCCCCAGATAGAGGTTGTGATGATATAAACCCTTAACTTTCTATTATTATAAGAGAGTGCGGTTGTGGTTTAGACTGAGAAACCTCTCTAACTGGGGAATCCATTAAGTATATTAGAACACAGGACAGGACTGTTAGGCGCCGTACACACGGCAGAGAACCTCAACGGGCAGAACACATCGTTCCGCCCGTCGAGGTTCTCTCCCGGCCGTCAAATTCGGCGACCCGCCCGTCGGGAATGGCAACCAGCCATTCTTCCAGGCGGGCCGTCGAGGAAATAGAGAGCGTGCTCTCTATTTCGGCTCGACGGGCTTCCCGACGGGAAGCTCGCTGAGACCGTACACACGGCCGAGGTCCTCGCTGGAATGTGCATTCCAGCGAGGTTCTCGCTGGTTTTCAGCGAGAACCTCGGCCGTGTGTACGGCGCCTAACATAATAGTGGAACCATACACACTTAATGGATCCAGCGGAACTCGCCAATCACTTGGTTGCCCTCTCACAACGAGTGGATACTCTCACCAACACTGTGAATGACCTCCGTTTGGAAAACGAGGCACTTCGAAACCATAATTTTGCTCAACCACGGGATCGACCTGAACCCAAGGTCTGCGCTCCCGAGCCCTTTTCAGGAGATAGGAAGAACTTCCGTCAATTTATTAGTTCTTGCCATCTTATGTTTGACCTACGCCCCCGCACCTACCATTCTGATAGAATCAAAATTCTCACGTTGACTTCGTATCTCAAGGGAGAACCAAGAGTTTGGGCTGATGCCTACGTTGAGGAACATGGTGACCTCCTAGGAACTTTTAATACCTTCCTTGATGAAATATCCCTCCTCTACGAAGACCCCAACAAACAACTCACAGCAGAAAATACCATCAGAAACCTTAGACAAGGTAAAAGACCAGTAGAGGATTACATCTCCGAGTTTAAGTGCTGGTGCCGTGAAACTATGTGGACGGATATTTCCCTCAGAAATCAATTCCGTATCGGTCTCTCAGAACCTATGAAAGATGAACTTGCCCGAGTTGAAATTCCCACTACCCTGGAGGATCTCATGCACCTCTCTCTCTCCATTGACCGCAGACTCAGAGAGAGAAAGGCAGAGCGAATTTATTCATATCAACCTACGCCACCCAGGAGGTCCAGGTCCCCACCAAAGGACGTTCCAATGGAGATAGCAGTAGTTAAAGGACCACTATCGCCAGAAGAGAAACAAAGACGCAGAGCTCAAAACTTATGTCTTTACTGCTCAGCTCCTGACCACATTGTCCCTACCTGCCCACTTCTTAAGAAGAGGTCTGAAGGTAACCTCCATAACATTAATAAGATTGCTCTGCCCCGAACTTCCACTAGTAACTATGTTTTTCTTACTCTTACTTTACAGTGGGACCAAGATAGATGCACCATAGATGCGATGGTTGACACTGGTGCCTGTGGCAACTTCATCGATATAGAAATTGTTAACTCAAATAAAATCCCAAGTGTGTTAAAGCAAGATCCGTTGTCTGTCACTTTTATTGATGGCTCTACTTCCTCATTTGGGCCAGTACACACTCAAACTTCACCTTTGTTGGTTACCTGTGGTGATGGCCATACTGAAACCCTAGTGTTCGATATTATCCGATCACCCACTTTCCCAATAGTATTAGGCTTACCCTGGTTACTCCTTCACCAACCGATTTTCCACTGGTCTAGTAATTCACTTATGCTTGATTCCTCTTTCTGCAAACATACCTGTTATCCTGTGTACAGTTTGCTTCTCACAACTGAAAACAACAATGCTCTCCCTTCTTATTTGTATGATTTTTCTGATGTTTTCAGCAAGACTAACGCAGAGACACTCCCCCCTCATCGAATTTATGATTGCCCGATCGACCTTATTCCACACTCTGCCATTCCTATCGCTCGAATTTATCCCCTATCCCAACCGGAACTTATCCACCTCAAGGACTACCTCGATGACAATCTGAAGAAGGGGTTCATCAGGCATTCCACATCCCCAGCAAGCGCTGCAATGTTTTTTGTAAAGAATAAGGACGGTTCACTTCGCCCAATAATTGATTACAGGTCCCTCAATAACATCACAATAAAAAATCGGTATCCTCTACCTCTCATCCCAGAACTTATCGAACGACTCCAGACCTCCAAAATCTTTACAAAGCTAGATCTTAGAGGCGCTTATAACTTAATTCGAATCCGTCCTGGGGACGAATGGAAGACGGCTTTCAAGACCCGCTACGGCCTATTCGAGTACACGGTTATGCCTTTTGGGTTGTGCAATGCCCCCGCAACTTTCCAAAGATTCATTAATGATATTTTCCGTGACTTGTTAGACATTTACGTAGTGATTTATCTTGATGACATCTTGATTTTCTCAGACAATCTTGAAGAACATACCAAACATGTACGATGGGTACTATCAAGGCTTAGAACACATCGCCTATATGCTAAGCTAGAGAAGTGTGTCTTCAACCAAACCAGTATCTCTTTCCTTGGCTATCAGATTACTCCCGACGGCATCCAGATGGACCGTTCTAAGGTTGAGTGTATTATTTCTTGGCCTATTCCACAATCCAGGAAGGCTTTACAACGATTCCTAGGGTTCTCAAATTATTATCGTAAATTCATTAAGAATTTTTCAGAGATTGTAAAACCACTAAATTCCTTAACCAGTAAAAAGACACCTTTTACCTGGACAAATCAAGCTCAGAAATCTTTTGATGCACTCAAACTCTCCTACACCTCTGCTCCTATTCTCCAGTTACCTGATCCACAATGTCACTTCACTGTAGAAGTGGATGCATCTCACTTTGCTTTAGGTGCTATACTTTCACAACAAACAACATAATCGGAACCTTTACATCCAGTCGCGTTCTACTCCAGAACTCTAAATTCTGCAGAGAGGAACTACCCCATTGGGGAGAAGGAACTCTTAGCAATAAGAGACGCATTGGCAAACTGGAGACATCTTCTAGAAGGTTCCACGTACCCAGTAATGATCCTCACTGATCATCGTAACCTACAACACTTGAAGGCATGCAAGACTCTCTCTGCTCGTCAAGTAAGATGGAGCTTGTTCTTTGATAGATTTGATTTTCTCATATCTTACAGACCAGGTACCCAAAATTTAAAGGCTGACTCCCTATCCCGCATCAATGAAGATGAGATCATTGATAGTCCGCCTTCATCTATCATCTCTCCTAACCGCTTTATTGGAGTCGCCTCCTCATTTCGGGAACTAATCTCTCAAAACACACCCAATGATGTCTCCTCCTTACCTAAAGGAATCTCTAGGCAATCAGATGGTGCATATACTTTTGAGAATAAGTTATATGTTCCTCCCAGCCTACAAGTGACTCTCCTCAAACAACTACATGACTCCCCACTAGCTGGCCATCCAGGCATAAATAAGACCATACACCTCCTTAAAAGAGATTATTGGTGGCCCCATTTAGCTAGTACGGTTCATGATTACGTCAACTCCTGTGTCATCTGTGCTAGTAATAAACTCTCAAGAAAACCTCCCTTTGGTTATTTATCCTCTCTTCCAATTCCAAGCCGACCCTGGCAGGTCTTCTCGATGGATTTTATAGTAGATCTTCCACGGTCAAATGGCTCAAATACTATCATGGTCACAGTGGATCTACTCACAAAGATGGCACATTTCATTTCTTTAAAAAATTTACCAACTTCATCTGAAACAGCAACAGCTTTCATTAACAATGTCCTCAAGCTACATGGCCTTCCTTCTCAAATCATTTCGGACCGAGGTTCTCAATTTATCTCTAAGTTTTGGAAAGCTTTATGTACCACATTAAAGATCGACCACCGCATGTCTAGTGCATACCACCCCCAAACAAACGGCCAGACAGAAAGGGTCAACCAGATCCTAGAACAATATCTACGTTGTTATTGCACACACTTACAGGATGACTGGTTCCATCTACTAACCCATGCTGAGTTTTCTTACAATAACGCCACCAGTTCTTCTTCTAGGTTTTCACCATTCTATGCAAATTATGGTTTCCACCCACAAGCTTTACCGTCCAATATGCACTCAAACAAAGTTCCTGCTGTAAGGCAATACCTTTCAACCCTTAAGGACACCCTACGAATTCTTCATAACAACTTAGAAGCTGCTCAGAGACGACAAAAACGGAACTATGACGCTCACAGATCTAAGCCACCTGTTTACAAGGTGGGAGACCTAGTCTGGTTATCCACCAAAAATCTACGTCTCAAGATTCCCTCCAGGAAACTCGGCCGACAATTCACTGGGCCTTTCCCTATATCACATGTGATAAATCCTAATGCTGTAAAACTAACCTTACCAAGCGACTGGAAAATCCACCCCTCTTTCCACGTTTCACTCCTAAAACCATTTGTACCAAATCCATTCCCCAACAGAGTTTCAATTCCCCCACCTCCAGTTGACATTTCAGGTGATTGTGAATATGAGGTTGAGCAAATTTTGGATTGTAGGAGAAGGGGCTCTACTTTTCAGTACTTGATACGTTGGAAGGGTTACACTCATCTCGAAGATTCATGGGAAGACTCTTCATATCTCCATGCTCCGCGCCTCATCAAATTATTTCATCGTAGGTACCCTAACCGACCATGTCCTTCAAAGAGCACTATTGGTGCGCCCTTGAGGAGGGGAGTATGTAACGCCACTGGCGTTCCTTTTCCCTTACCCACTGCGCTGGTGTCTTCCCTACACCTCCGCAGTGAGTTACGCGCGTCATTTCCGGTGCGCTCTGTTGTGCGTTCCACGCTGGAACGCGGAAGTGCGCCCC
Organism: Rana kukunoris; assembly: GCA_029574335.1. NCBI lineage: Eukaryota > Metazoa > Chordata > Amphibia > Anura > Ranidae > Rana > Rana kukunoris. The sequence continues at coordinate 85,629,720 of CM056058.1, read as the reverse complement.
GGCGTCCTGCACCCATTCCCGCGCCGCGCGCTCTATTTAATGCCCCAGGTATGACGGCAGGGTGTTCCACTATTTTGTGTGCACCTGCCGTCACCTGGGACCCTCTCAGCCCCCTATAGAACCGCCATTCGGACGTCTGGCTTCAGATACACGGAGGATCCCTGCTCCATCACCTTACATCACATCAGCTCCAGTACCTATCTGCCATGAATTCCCTTTCCTAGAAGGCTGCTACTGCTGACCAAGAGCTGACACTCTGCTGAAAACAAGATACATCAGAACCGCAAGTAACAGTATCAAATTATGTTTTCGCTATTCTGAATTCTAACAAAGGCAAATACGGTGGACTTCCTATTCCCAGTATTGTTATGTTTGATACTTGATATTCTAGCCTAGGATACACTAAATACCTTGAATATGAATTGTCATTCAGGACCAAGCTTTTGATACCCAAGTAACTGTGACGTGAAGCTTTGGGGGTTATACTGATTTTTCAGCTAGCGTATCCATCAGTTATTTTTCCTTTGTTTACTTAAGTTTGATCCATTCTGAGACGGTGCGTACACCCAAGATTGGTTCCCCCAGATAGAGGTTGTGATGATATAAACCCTTAACTTTCTATTATTATAAGAGAGTGCGGTTGTGGTTTAGACTGAGAAACCTCTCTAACTGGGGAATCCATTAAGTATATTAGAACACAGGACAGGACTGTAACAATACTACACTTGATCTTAGCCAAAAGGCCGAGAAGCGAGACCAGACAACTTCTCTATATGAAGTGGAATGTTTGGTATTCGAAACAGCAACCCCAGCACTGCTAAGAAAAAGTGCTAACCTGTTAGCCAGGGTGCTGCCACATGTAAACCCTCCTACACATAAATACTGAATTTCTTTGGACATATATGTGGTAGAACTACATTGGTCAGGAGTTATTCTTGATTTATTCTGTGATATTTGGTGGTTCTTGGTGTGTGAGTGTAGAATAGTGTTGTTACCCTCTGATTTTTGGGAATGACTTTTTGATTTCTGATGTTGGTACACGTCGCATTTATGGGGCTCAAATTATGATAATTTATAAATAATAATAAAAAAAAAACACAGAATTGTGACTAATTTTAATTAGTATTGTTTGTGGTTTGTAAAGACACGTGTTCAGTATGGGTAAAGATTTTTGTGAGATGGACAGCAACAAGTGAGAGATACAGAGAAACATCAAAACATTACACATTCTAGCATTCTTAAAAACAAAATAGATGAAGAAGAAGCAACATTGTTGCAAGGACAATTTATTTGAGAAAAATATATATTTCATCCTAATAAAAGTATTTATTTAGGGAAGTTACAATTGTACCATTAGAATCAATGGCTGCAACTTGCATTGGGCTACATAACTCTAATTTTAACATAATTTTCACTTTAAAAAAAATGCTTTTTAACCCAGCGCTTATTTTTATATTTACTATAACTCTTGGTAAAATAGGCATTCACCATTCTCCCATTACTTGTCTACTATTCTATTCATACCTACCCACTATCACCCCTTCAACTGCATCTCTTTCTCACATAGGTCCCCCGTTTTTTTGGGGGGTCATCATCCTCACTCCCCATCAGGGTCATCCTTTTATACCCAAAATCCGGGATTTGCCTATAACTGCCTTCATCGCCCCTGCATATCACCATGGCTTCTGATAATGATGATTTGTGGTTTACCAGTGACTTCCGCTGCTGTGCTGATGCTGCGCTGGCGCAGAGGTAATCTTAACACAACATGCTGCTTAAACTATCCTTATATAACTATATATATATATATATATCCTTTTCAATTCATACAGCTATATATTTTTTTTTCTATTTTATTTATTTTTACTGTATTTTTTCATACTTTTTTTTATTTTTTGTAATTTCTGATTTGAACTCTTTCAATCTTACCCCTGAGACTATCTGGAACTTATATTTTTGTTCGCAGATAATTTCCATGGTTTATTGCTCGTGATGAGCGGTCATGAAACCGCGAAACGTGTTGAGCTGTTCACTGTCATTTGTTTAATTTGTCAACTTTAATTCACCATAAATCAACCATACCTACCTTCATATGATCTAAACTATGTTATTATTTATTCTCAACATGTTCTGCATTGTTCCCCTTTTTTCCCCTGTGGTACTTTGAGATCAATTCAGACAGATCACCCAGGCCATCCAGACTAATTTCCCATTGGTTATAATATGACTGTTATATTGATTTGTTTTACTTACTGTATATATTTACTCAACTGTTAATTATCATGTAACTGTTTTTAAAAATGTTCAAAGCTGTCTCAGAGGCCGTGTGCCCACAATATTTTGGAGGTTATATGCCCATAAATATTTTTTATATGAATAAATATTATATCCTGGTCACTTAACATCTTTTTTGCTGCCGTGTGTTTCATTTAAAGTCCCACCATGTGCTCCTTCCTTTTTATTTAAAACATTACACATTCTAGCATTCTTAAAAACAAAATAAGGACAAGGACAATTTATTTGAAAAAAATATATATTTCATCTTAATACAATTACAATTGTACCATTAGAATCAATGGCTGAAACTTGCATTGGGCTACATAACTCTCATTTTCACTCTCAAAAAAATGCTTTTTAACCCAGCGCTCATTTTTGTATTTAGTATAACTCTTGGTAAAATAGGCATGGGAGTTCAAATGTGAGTAGTATGTCTGAGCATGCTCAGTTGTCCTGGCACCTAGTTGTAAAGAGATGGGGAATTTAGCTCTTCTCAGACACTTTTTTTTTTTTTTGATGTCACAATGTAGAGTACAAGATTTCCTATCATCTGTGCCCAGTCTTGCCACAGAGAGTTAATCCAGATCTGAGTAATCTTCTGTCAATGTTCAGTAAAATGAACAGCCTTCCAGATAAACACCTGCCTAAATAAAAAGTCTGTTTTCTCTCTTCTTGCTTTGAGTGACAGGTTATTTACATATTTAGCTTGGACATGTTTATCATATGTAATATTATGTTTATCATAACATGAGGTATAAAAAGTGAGAAATCCACCCCTCCCCCACATAACACATCCTGTAATATACAATGAACTTTGGATCACCTCATGTTATGATAAACAAAACATAACATATGATAAACATGTCCAAGCTAGATATGTAAATAACCTGTTAATGAAAGCAAAAACAGAGAAACGGACTTTATAATTTGGCAAGTTTTTATCTGGAATTCTGTTAATTTGCACTGAAGGTTACAAGAGGATTACTCAGCGCTGGATTAACTCTGTGTGGCAAGACTGGGCACAGATGATAGGAAATCTTATACTCTACATTGTGACATCAAAAAAATTATATTTTTTGGGGGGGTTTACATCCACTTCAAAGCGGAAGTAAATCCATTCGTAAAACAGCTTCATTGTCGGCACGTGCCGGAAATGTAACACTCCCTTTGGTTGTGCTATCAACCAAACTGTCAAACCATCCAATGGCTGGTGTCATAACTGATCGCATGTGCAGCATCATGGCAGTTGTATATTAAACAGAGGCAAATATGGCAGCTTCCTTGGCTGAAAACAAAAGGAGGGTTTACTTACACTTTAACACAGTATAAAAGCAGATTATCTTTACAAAATTCACCATATATTTCAGTACCATTTAGGTGATCATATTATGCTCTAAACATTAATTTAATGCGCAATTCTCCATGTCCTAGCAAGAGTAAGGCCTCGTACACACAAGTCAATTCATTTGTTCAAATCGGTCGGACCGACCGATTTGAACAAATCTGTCTCTTTGGATTTTGGTTTGCTCGCGTGTACACACGAGCAAACCAAAATCCCCGCCAGCAGACGGCGCGCTGACGTGTCGGTGACGTGGCAGTGACGTTGACACCGCCACGTCACCGCACCAGGAAGTAAAACACTTCTGCGTGTACTAACCAGCAGACATGTCGGGCGGACGGGTTCCCACCCGATAGATTTCAAAGCATGCTTTGAAATCTGTCGGGTGGCCAAATCCGTCTGCTCGCCCGTATACACGATCGAATCTGTCTGCTGGGACGGTCTAGCAGACCGTTTCCAGCAGACAGATTTGATCGTGTGTACGCGGCCTAAGGGTTTGGGCACTATCTGTTTTCTAGGAGCTATAGTAAATTCAGTTTTCGGAGTATTTTTGCCCCAGTGCTATTGTGAATTCCGTTTGAGTGCCAATTACCATGATTGCAGTACTTTGGCCTTTAGCATCTGGCGCTATAGTAAATGGCCCCCTGTCTGTCCTAACAACAAACTAAAATGTTAGAGGCTAGAAAGCATTGTATGCTAATGAGGACAGACTTGGGACAGACTCACTCTGACATTGTTAAAAAAAACTTACAGTCAGCCATGACATCTCCTGGGAAAAGGTCAGAAATATAGAAAAAATCTAAGCATGGTGTGTGAATTATAACACATAACAAACATATAAATATAACTGCAAAAGTGGAACTATACTTTAAAGTGGCATTAAAGCTTTGTTTTTCAAATAACAAATACTGTATGTTATACTTACCTACTCTGTGCAGTAGTTTTTCACAGATCAGCTCATATCCTCATCTTTTCGGGTGCCCTGCCAGTGCTCTTGGCCCCTCCCCCTCAAGCACTGCCCCCAGAGAAAGCGATTCCTGGCGTGTCAGTGGACCGCTGAATTCTTTGTTATGATTGATCTAAGGCTTCTTTTTTTTCATTGAATCCATTGCTTTACACCTGGACATTATCTCAAGGTTTTTTGCCTGTGTTGAAATCTAGTTATGTTAACCCTTATATAGTGGATTCTTTGCAGCTGGATCTCTATCTGTCTCTGATGTTACACCTGGACTAAGGAAGTTCAGTTAGCGCCCCTCAATCTTTTGATTTAATTACTGTTGGTTTGGTTTTGATCTATTAGTCCCCTGAAGTCACGCTAGGGTTTTGTCCTGGTCTGCCGCCCCTGGGCATCCTTGCTTGCCTGACCTCTGTGGATTTGGGACTTTAATATTCACTACTCTGAATTATTTTAATAACCCTGAAGAAGCCAATGCTTTAGTGAAACATGTTGGGACAAATTGTTGAACAAATTTAATTCAGTGTATCATTGTTGTAATTAATACATTTATTATACCTATTTGATCTAAATAAATTTTGTCTTCATTTAAATTGATTTAATATTTCTGGTTTGACTTGTTTAGGCACCGTCATAATTCCTTTATTCCTTCTTTTCCACATTAATACAATCATGCAGTGGCAGGATTCCCCCATCAAACATGTGTGGGTGAGGAATTGGGTCAGTTTTTTGGTTGATCAACCCATGGATTCATCTATGGACAGCTTTAGACTTGATCTCTTGACAGAAGGTCAAGTCCACAGCCTGTGTTAATGGCTCTTTCCACATGCCTGCTCAGCAGGGAATCTGTCTTCTGAATCTCTGCTAAGCCGGCAGATGTCTGGTCTGTGTCTGCTCTGCTTATGCAGAGCAGACACAGACACAGCCCGCTCTCCTGTATGGGTGGTTAGATATAAATGGATCGCCTGCCCATTTACACCCAAAATCCACCTGATCCGCTCTGTTGTTTTTAAAGGATCAGATTGGTTTTCGGCAGGAATAAACAGACACATGTCAGTTTCTATCCGCCACTCTATAGAGGACTTGATCTAAAAAAAAAAAAACACTGTCATGTGGACCTATGAATGAGAGCCTCTGGGATAAAATACATGAACATTGTGGTGAGAAGTACCATCATCCTGAAATTTTGAATAGAAATAAATGGGTCTAAGGTCCCCGAACTGAAGAGCCAAAAAGGAAGGGAAGGGCCACTAGGACTATTACGGTACTGGTACAGGGGTAACAACAATACGATACTGAAATTAAAGCAAAATTAAGTTTACAACAACAATAATAAATACAGAATTAAAATAGTGATAACCATACACAATGCCAGCATAAAAATCCCCAATGGGGGGATAGCACAGTGGATTAAAGGTCACAGCAGTCTCGACTAGTTTTGTGGCATGGGCCGCTTCATCAGAAGCATATCTAACAGTAATAATTGGACAAACAATCAAGTTCAAAAAGAAAACAAAGATATATAGATTAGGGGAACAAAGGGCTTAGTCGCTTACCTAAAAAAGACCCCGCCAAGTGAGAGCAGTGAGGGCAACCGGATAAAAGTCCTGCGCGGTAGCCATAGGAGGACATATGTGTGGAAGGACCTACTTATCAAATATATGAAGGAGATAATTAATATCTAAAGGCCGAGCCTTGGGCAAGAGAGGGTGTGCAACATGTGTGATCACTGAATTGTGATAAAAAGGTAAAATAGTTGGTGTGAAAAAGAGAGTGAGGGAAAGGGAAAGGGGAAAAGGAGAGTGAGGGGAGGAGGGGAAGGAAAAAATGGGGGGGGGGAGGAAGGGAAGTAATGAAGGGAGGAGGGAGGTGGGAGTGGGGTATGAGGAAAAATGGGGGGTATGGGGAAGGAAAGAGGGATAAGGGGGAGGGGGAAAGGAGTGAGTAGTGAAAACTGAGAGGGGGGTGGAGGAAGGGTGGGGATAATGAAGGAAGGTGTAAGTTGATAACAAGGGAGTGAGTGATACATAAAGGGGTCCCAGGAGTAGGAACCCAACTGGAACACATGTTGAGGCACATGTGAACGCAGCACGTAATGTGGATAGTGGTGTGTGAGAAGGAGGACCACTAATGTTCCCGAGGTAGCGTCAGGCTAGTGATGTTGATCCAATGACACCTAGTGAAGAAATTAAATGAAAACATTTATTGAAAATGGGGGTTGATAATGGTGTTGGTAAAAAAAATAAACAGAGGCAGGTGTAGTAAAGGGGCTAAAGGAGGCTTACTAAGGACTTGGTAGAGCCACAGTGATCCCGGGATCCAGCGTTGGTTACAATGAAAGCAGAGCGGTCCTATTTGTATGTCCTCCATCCGGTGCTGCTGACACACGTGAATGGAAGCCATGGCGCAGCGCCGCCGGGTTAAGCCCGAAGCATGACGTCAGTGTGAATTTGCGCATGCGCCATGCTCCAGTGTCCTGAAGGTGAGGGCGGAAGCCCACACTAGGGCACAATGCAGGTGAGGTACAGCTTAATGGAGTGGAGCTGTGAACCTCACCAAGCAGGCACTCGGTCATCGCTGGGGGAGTGTCCGGAACCACCAAGCTGTCATGTGGACCTGATAAGTTCACCCGTGTGAAAGGGCGTAAAATGTATTTATTTTATCTTGATAATAATATCTACTGTACTCAAGCAAAAATTATGTATTTTACTTGTATTAACTGCAACTAGTTATCAGAATTTTATATTTTTGCAATAGTGGTCATGTAAATAGTCATAGAGCTTTAGTGAACGCCTTGTCTAGGCATACAGCATTGTAATAAGCTACAGAATATTTGTCTACTTTCCTTCCAAACTGAAAAATGATATTGAATTTTACTTAAAGGTTGTATTAAGGTCTGTGTTATAACATAGCAGATATTGTATATACACTGAATGCTATAAATGGATTGTAGTCTTCAAAGCTTTAAGTCATTAAACCAAGTTTAATTTATTTCTGACAAGAAAAAGACTTCACAAGAAATAAAAGAACACTGACGAAAACATGAACGCTTTCTTCAACTGTAACAGGAAAATGCTACTAGTAAAGTGAATATACACCTACACATGTATGTAATCATTTATACAATCAATTGTAATCAAAAGAGCACTTACCTAAACTATTTCAGACATGATATTATCCAGTTACAATTGTTTAAATGTTCTGTTTTCCACGGATGATAGAGTTGTCTATTCCACTGTCTTTGTTCTGAGACTAGTGACTGCCAGCTACAAAGAAGGGTGATTAAACTAATCTTTCACAGGCATGAAAGAACTGAAACCAATGCTACTGCCAGAATAATGACTTTTTAACCTAAAACGCATTATATTTACAGAAGGCAAGGAATGTTGTCAGCTTTAGGACAGAGAAATCGCACATCTTGATATGGATACACGTATAGACATAGGGCCAGATTCAGGAAAGAGATAAGACGGCTTATCTCCAAATAAGCCATCTTATCCCTGCGTCTGAGCCCTCCTATCTATGCGACTGATTCATAGAATCAGTTACACATAGATTTCCGTAAGGCCGCGTACACACGATCAAATCTGTCTGCTGGAAACGGTCTGCTAGACCGTCCCAGCAGACAGATTCGATCGTGTGTACGGGCGAGTCGACGGATTTGGCCACCCGACAGATTTCAAAGCATGCTTTGAAATCTATCGGGTGAGAACCCGTCCGCCCGACATGTCTGCTGGTTAGTACACTTACCAGCAGACATGTCGTCTCGCACCGGCGCCGAATGGATTCGGCGCATGCGCGGAAATGTTTTACTTCCTGGTGCGGTGACGTGGCGGCGTCAACGTCACCGCCACATCACCGACACGTCAGCGCGCCGTCTGCTGGCGGGGATTTTGGTTTGCTCGTGTGTACACGCGAGCAAACTAAAATCCAAAGAGACAGATTTGTTCAAATCGGTCGGTCCGACCGATTTGAACAAATGAATTGCCTCGTGTGTACGAGGCCTTAGATCCGACTTGCGTAAGTCTCTTATGCCGTCGTATCTTATTTTCATATTTAGGCTGGACGATAGGTGGCGTTCCCGTCTAAAATATGCAAATGAGCCTATACACCGATTCCCGAACGTACGCCCGGCCGGCGCTATTTTTTTACGTTGTTTGCATTAGCGTAGGTCCTTGCTGTATGAGGGCAGCCAATGTTAAGTATGGACGGCGTAACAGCGTTTTTTTTCACGTCGTTTACGTAAAACGTTCGCGAATAGGGCTTTGCGTAAGTGACGTTCACGTCGTTTACACGTCGTATTAACGTTGTGATTTGAAGCATGCGCACTGGGATCAATTCACGGCTGGCGCATGCGCAGTACATTTGGCGCGGGATCGTGCGTTATTTAAATAATACAATTTGACTTAAGACGGGCCATTTACACTACGCTGCCTCAACTTTACAGGCAAGTGCTTTGAGAATAAAGCACTTGCCTGAAAAAGTTGCGGCGGGGTAGTGTAAATACCATACGCTAGGCAGGTTTAGAATTAAGCCGCTCCTACCTGAATCTAGCCCAATATTATGTAGACACTTAGGGCCAGATCCACAAAGCACTTAATTCACGATTCACGTTTCACGAGATGTGCGGCGTAAGTCTAAATATGCGCCTGTGTATCTATGCGCCGTATCCCCAAAACGATATATGCCTGAAATCCAGAATTTTTCGACCAACGTAATTTGGATAGAATGGCGCATCGTGCGCACAAAAATGCGCTAGACCCACCCTTGATTTGCTATGCAAATATGCAAATGAGGGAGATACGGCGATCCACAAAAGTAAGTTTGTGCGGTGCAGGCTACGCGCTGTGCGCATCAGCTGCACGTCCGGTATAAAGTTAGTCCTTATAAAAGCAGCTTTAAATTTGGACAAGACGTCTACATGTCAGCTAAAGCAACACCGTTAGGGACAAGCTGAGCAGCCACACTTGCAGGACAACAATCTGTATGCCAACATGCCAGGGGCATCCTTGCTCATAGCTATACTACTGACTTTAGATGAGCGCAGAAGGAGGAGGGCACGGGAGAGGATATACCGCACATGCATAGACATCTTTGGTATGAGTGATTCTGAGGTGTATCGCATCTTCAGATTCACCCCTCATGCCACCATGGAATTAACCACAACCCTGCAGGAGGACATCACCAGCCCAACACAACGCTCACATGCAGTGCAGCCACTGTAGTCCCTAGATCACACACACCACATTCTCATTACATTGGATTAGCACAAGCCCACCATGCAGGACTTGTGAGCAGCAATGCCACACCACAGCTCCAATTATGTCACTGTACATTCATACACCATTTACACGGACCTGGGGATCACTTTTCCCTGGTCCTGGGGAACCCTTCTCCACCACAAATGAGGGTGAGACCCCTTTTCTGGCAGGAATGTCACCCCCACATTCAAAAATCATTCACAAACAGAAAAAAAATCATAATCCCCCAAAAAAAATTGCACAGCAAAAAAAAAAAGCAAAAAAAAAATGCACAGCAAAGAAAACACAGAAAAGCCCCAGAAAAAAATACCGCCGCTGGCGTGACCCACGCCTGGGGGCGGCCACGGCCACACCCCCGGCTCCTCATGGGGAGGTAATCAGGGGAAGGAGGAGCATCCCCTGGTCTCTGCCCACCTGGCGGCCTGCCCTCCAAGGCCATGGCAATTCTGGTCAGAGCATCATTGAGGGTTGCCATATTGGCCTGGATAGCCTGGGTGAGGGCCCACACATCCTGACCGATGTCCCCAACTGAATCCTTTATGGAGGACAGGCTCTCCTCCATCCGTCCCAAACTCTGGGTGATCTGTCCCAGATGGCGGGTCTGAAGGGCCTGGTCCCTTCTGAGTTTTGCAGGCAGAACCTCGGCCACCCCCCTGGTCTTGTGGGTCGCCTTCCTGCCTCCAGATGAGGCTTGTGGCCGGGGAGAAGGGGAGCCCCTTGGGGGGGGAGCCCTGTTGGGGGAGGAGTGGGAGGGGCTACCCCTGATGGAGGCCTGGCTGCTGCCATAGGGGAAGACTCCTCCAAGATTAAAGTGAAGTCATTCCCTGACATGACCTCCTCCTCAAACTCCTCCTCCTCAACCTCCTCAGAGGACTCTGGCCTTGTCTGGGGGTCTTCATCAGACTCTTGTCCCGGGGATGGTGCGGACAGGTCAGATGGCCCAGCACCCTCCTGCACATCTGTGGATGACACAAAACATTCACAGGTTGGAGGAACCCACACACTTGCCACATATTCCCTCCCCCCTCACACATGCTACACACCAGATAGAAAGAAAAAAAAACTTACCTGACCTCACAGCCTTCTCTATGGAGTTAAAGCCAGGCAGCCCCTCCACTTGCTGCCTGTTGAAGGTCTGGGCCACAAACGCTCCTCTTTAGTCCGCCTAACAGTACATGGTGGGCCCCCTCCAGTGCCCCTGCCATGTGCTGCAATCGTGGACAGCTTCCCACGGACCACACGCCGTAGATCATTGATCTTCTTTTGTATCCCCTGGCGGGTCCGGGTCTCCCCCCCCAACACATTTACCTCGTCGGCGATGTCCTGCAAAATCTGACTCTTCCTGGCCGGGGTGGTGTTGGCACTCTCCGGGCCATGCAGGAATCGCACATATTGGGTAATGGCCCTCACAATGATCTCCTTCTCCCGCAAGGAAAATTTTCATTTTCTCTTCCTCTCACTCATGTTCACACAACACTCTCCAAATCACTCTCCAAAACACTCACCAAAAATCACAAAGACACATCACAAACCAACAAACACTAACAAACAACAGAACAAAAGCACCTTGCTGTAGGAAGGGAAACAAATGTATGTACTTTTGCAATGGAAGGGCGTTTCTCTCGGTCTATTTAAGCACTGGGCATAGCTCACTAAGTTGACCGGGCCTAGTTTCAATCTCACCGATTGCGCCGTGCCGAGCTCTGAGCATGCGCAGAGAGGTGCTGACCATAGCCTGCGTTATGCGCGCATGCGCAGTCCGGCCGGCCCTTCATTTGCATGGGGTCACGGCTCATTTCAATTGAACACGCCCACGTCCTTCCCAATTTGAATTACACAGCCTTACGCCTCGGAATTTACGTCGCGATGGCGCAAATTTGGCCGCAAATACTCTGTGGATACGGCACTTACGTCTCTCAGTGGAGTCGGCGTAACGTAAAAGAGATGCGCAACGCCGGTCTATATATGCGCAGATGTACGTGGATCTGGCCCTTAGATGATATTATGGGGTCTAGTTATACAAAAAATTACTTTGCAGATGCCTCATTATTCATGCAATCGTAATGAACACTATTCATAATGTTTTTAATATGTGTTCAATGTCAGTTTCTATTTGTTTCTTTTCATCAAGCGAATGCCACATTTGCGAACATTCAACTAAAAGATAAAAATAGTAATTAAAACCATTCAACCATATGTGTTTAGGAACAATCACCAATAGAGCAAATAGCCCGGGGGTGTGGCTAACGCTTGAATGAAGTGGCCGCTTATGACCCCTGCTTCCAGCACCCATAGGGAAATTCTCCCAGCTACAGGCAGACCCAGGGCTCCAAACTATTTGCAGTGACACTGCAGAGATAGCAGTCTATCCCAGCCATCATGCCCCACGAGCGAAAGGAGGATTGCAAACCTAAGAAGCTTATGGCCTTCTTCTCCATGCCGGTGGGGAGAGCTGCCCAAGATGGCACTATAGCGTTATCGGCTTACACAGATCTGCCTGGTGCAGTTTGACTTTAGTGTAGCATAAAGTGCACATACCAATACAATTGTGAACTTCTTCCCCCTAAAACAAACAAAAAGAAAGAGATCCTTGGATGCTTCTCTAGAATTCAATTAAAATAGAATAAGACAAAGACAAAGGCAGAAAAATAATGTAACTTTGTTAGGTGATTATCCTCTAGGGAAACTTCCTGTAATCCCTCAAACATGTGTAGCGCCCCCTCACTTTCAGTGTGGGCGCTACGCTAACGTTAGTGGGTGAATGGGAGAGTTACTTTGCTCTCATTCCTTATTTGTTAAATTGCAGGCTGCTGCTGTTTCAGAACTGTCCTGTAGGCCGGTCTGCGGCCCCGAGGTGTGATTACACCCCTGGGCGACAGTTGGCGCTAGAGGGGTTCTGACGGAGCCACTTTTCCCCAGCAGCCAATTAGAGGAGTTCTTCCCTCGCTGGGCATGCTGGGGAGGGGTATATCTGTGGCAGTGGCCGCGTTTTCTGTGTTAGGTTGGGTCGTCAGTGGTCGGTTTCTCTTCTCTGCGGCATCCACCTTCAGGGTGCGCGCATCCACGGACCCTGTTCGCATGGCCCACCTGGCCAGGACCATCTATCCTATGGAGACCCATTCGGATGTCGATGGGGGCCCCAGTGACTTACTGGGTCCCCAACCTTACTGAGAAGATCCCAGGCTGTGTGCCGTTTGGCGGGGGATCGGAACCCGGAGGCAGGTTATTCAAAAGGGCTTGAACGAACCATCTGGGATCTGGTCGCCGAGAATTGACAGGTACATGTCAGCTGTCAACCGGTGACCCTTTCATTGCATTTGCTGGGAGGATTCGCTCAATCCAAATTTGTTCTCTTGAGTACTGAAGGATTGAGCCTGTGGTAGAGGCCCGAGCCAGGTCTGTCATAGAGACCTGTTCCTCCCAGCATGCCCCAAGTGACATTCCGGCTGCCAGGCTTATAACAGGAGTCTGTCCGCGAGCACTTCACCCACTTCCTCCTGAGTGGCGACGAACTGTATCTACTACTACCGAGAGCGAGACTGCTCTGTGTTATATCCAGGCCTGATACCACACTGTTCTCTATTGCTTTATCAACCTTTCCTATCTCCTGTTGATGTTGGCCGTTGTTGGCCCCTGGAATAAAGCATTTAAAAATCAATTTGGTGACTGGACATTCGCTCACTGCTACTACTCACTGCTACTACCCCTAGACACATTGCAAGGTAACTTAATATGCCGATCTAAACAACAACCAACGGCTCCTGAGGGGGTAGTGCTTCACATGCAAAAACATTTAAAAAGAAGATAAAACAACATTATTAATCTCAGTAAACAATAGACATGCAGAGAATATAAAAATTTGTTTTGGATATATTAGTTATGTTACTAACTTTGTTTCATTCCGAAATTAGTTTAGTGTAGTTTCCGTAAAATCTTGTTTTGTTTGTTAATTTTCTAATGAATTACAAATTTTCACAACAATTTAAATTCTGCGTGAAGAATAGTTGATTGCTTGGCTTCCCCGCTGACAGCTAAAATGTAAACAAGACAATGCCAGCAGATTTGGTGTGGTCTGATATGGATTCTAAGGGGAACACCACACAATTTTTTTTTTTTTAAATAGACTCTTATATGAGCATACAGCCTGGCAGGCAGAGAGGAGAGGGGATGAGCGATCCCCCCTGCCTCCTGAGCCATACCAGGCCACATGGGGGGTGCTTTGGGGTAGGGAGACCATGCATCCCCCAGAGGACCATGTCCCCATGTTGATGATGACAAGTCGCTCTTCCCCACAACCCTGAGCTGTGGTTATGGGGGTTTGCAGACTAGGGGCTTATCAGAATCTGGAACCCCCCTAATGTGAATGAGTATGGGGTGGCGCAGCGGAAGAGACGGTAGCATCAGAAAATGAGGAGTCAGCCGAGGAGGAGAGGGAGGATGGAGTAGGAGGAGGCGAAGAAGAAGAGGCAGGCCTGCATGCAATCCATGGTGGTAAAACCAAATCTACATGGGTGCCACGGTTACATGCTTGACGGCCGTCAGAAGTTTTACCCAGTGGGCAGTGAAAGTTATATACCTTCCCTGCCCGTGTTTGCTAGACCACATGTCTGTGGTCAGATGTATCTTGGCACCGACACTGTGTGCCAGAGATACATTCACTTGCCTCTAACATGGCCATATAGCTCTGGGATGCCCTTCTGTGAATTTTTTTTTCGAAAGACCTCCGAGTCCACCAGTTTATATGGCAGTAGTTGGCGGGCTATCATTTCCGACAAGCCAGCAATCAACCGTTGGGCAAGATCGAACATTTGGGCCACGGAAGCCTTCCTTTTTGCAGAAAAACGTAAGGACGCCAAGGTTGGAAGGTGGAGTGGAGGACAATTGTGAGCATAGAGGGGAAGGAGAAGGAGAAGGAGAAGGAGAAGGAGAAGGAGAAGAGGCTGGACAGTGAGAGCCTGGAGTGTGGCTTTGTGGGTTCTGATGGCGTTGCTACCACTGGCTGGGTGATGGGAGGCCAGGTGCCTTCTTAAGGTGGTCGTCCCTAGGTGAGTGTTGGGCTTACAGCGACTTTTTTTTTTTTGTTTTAAACATTTTATTGAGTATTTCAACAATACAGATTGCAATCAAAGCAATACAAAGTACATAACATTTTGAAAATTACATTGGGTATTACATAAAGAAAAGTAACACCGTACAGAATACATTGAAAAGTAGTTAAGTATTTCAGCAATACAGATGTGATCAGCGTGATATTGTACTGTGTATAGAGCAGCCTACAGTTCACATTGGATTTAACAGCAAAGATTCTAACCGCAGACAAGTTATCGTGCCCTGTTAAACCTAAGAGGCTCGGCCCATTGGTAGATCTTGAAGAACAGTCATATAAGGCCCATCCATATTTCAATGAATTTCCAGGTCGTTTAATGAATTGCTAGTAGGGGTCACCCCAGGACCCGCCCACCCCTAATGGGAACAGTCTGTGGGCGGTATGGGGGGGGGGGAGAGTGTATCGTGACCCCAGAGTGAACACCAAAGATTCTGAAGGGGATGGGGTATCTTGATATTCCTCGAAATTCCCCCCGAAAAACATTTTGACTGGGCACAAAAAGCATAACAAAGAGAGAATGATGCAGTCACCAGACAGTAGGAAGGTGTTAATATGGGGGTTACACACTAGGAAAACATCAGCACTCAATGGTATTGAGTAATTCGGTGCGGTGGGGGGGTTGGGTAAGGTGTGAAGGGGTCTGAGGAGAGGGAACATGGACTAGTCAGGGTAAGCAAGGGTCGGAGTGGAAGTCCTGTGAGCAAGTCATGGTGTAACCATACCTCCCCGTAGCAAAGGAGGGGTGACAGGGGAGGGGGGGCTTGTGTGTGGTAAGGAGTCCCTGTACTGGGACCAGCAGGCCCATGTGAATCTAAATTTTTCATGTGCGTCCTTTGCTTGGTGAATGAGGCGTTCCAGTTCTTCAATTTTGTTAACACGCACATGCCAGTCTCGTATCGTAGGGGGAGTTTTGGATCTCCAGTACAGAGGGATGCATTGAGTAGCTGCATTGACTAAATGCAGTGCCAGCGATTTTCGGTAGTGTGATCTCGGCATAGCAGAGTGGTGCAGTAGGTACTGTGCTGGAGAGAAGACAACCGGCATGGTGGTTATCTGTACAATACGGTCATGTATCTCTCTCCAGAAGGAGTGTAGCAAGGGGCAGTCCCACCAGATGTGTAGGAATGTGCCTTCCATCGTGCCGCATCTCCAGCAGTCCACGGAGACCGCGGGGTAGATTTTATGGAGTTTTTCAGGGGTCCGGTTTGCACCTGTTTTCTTGTGCTGAAACATTTATAGACTCTTTGTGTGTATGTTCCCAGATGAGGTCCCAGTCGTCGTCAGACAAGGTAAGCGAAAGGTCATTGTCCCATGCCGTGCAAGCGTTATTGATGGGGGTGGTGTCAGGGGTCAACATAGAGTATGTGATGGAGATCAGGTGTCGCTGGGGTTCCGTAGTGGTGCAGAGTCTCTCCAGCGGAGAGAGGTCCCTGCACCACAGTGAGGGCGATTGGGCACTAGAGAAGAAGTGTCTTAGTTGAATGTATTTAAAAACCGTCAGGGAGGTGTGGGGGAATTTATTGAGTATTTCCGTGTACGTTAGCAGTTTACCGTCGCAGAACAGTCTACGAGCCTGAAGTGTCCCATGGTCTGGGTCCGGTGCCAAGCAGTTGCTGGGGATGCCAGGTGGAAAGTCTGGGTTGTCAGACAGGGGCGTCAGAGGTCCAGGGGAAGGGATCAGTGTAAGGGAACGGCAGGAGGCTCTTAAGGTACGGATTGTAGCACCAATTAGTGGGTGGGCTAAACAGGCCTTAGGTATCGCGCGGTACTCTATCCAAGGCAGGTGGGATATCGGGAAACTGAGAAATGCATTTTCCAGTTCGATCCAATCCTTATTCTGACTGTGGACATGCCAATCAATAAGCCGGGTGAGGTGGCAGGCTTTATGGTAAAGGGCTATGTCCGGGAGACCCAGACCGCCCTTCTGTTTTGGCAAGATTATTTTGTTCCAACTCAATCTGGGTGTGCGACCGGCCCATATGAAGGTCCTGCAGCATTCCCTAAATGTGGCAAAAAAAGATTGAGGTAGCATGATCGGGACAGCTTGTAGTAGGTATAGAATATGCGGAAGAACGTTCATTTTGAGAAGTGCTACCCTGCCAAACCAGGAAAACCTGCCCTTGTTCCATTCTGCCAGATCTGACCTAATGGCCTGGAGGGCAGGTGTGAAATTCAGGGAGAACAGTTTGTTCAGGTCTTTTGGGAGTTTGATGCCCAAGTATGTGATAAAATCAGACTCCCATTTGAAGGGGAAGTTTTGTTTACACAGATCAATCACTGGCGTTGGTAAGGTGATGTTCAAAGCTAGTGACTTCTCGAAATTAATTTTGAGGTTTGAAAGGGAATGAAAGAGTTGGAAGTCCTTGAGAAGGTTGGGGATCGTGGTAATTGGTTCTGAAAGGAAGAATTGAACATTGTCTGCGTATGCGGCTATTTTGCACTGTTTCCCCAAGACCGCAACCCCTTTGACATCGGGGTTGTCTCGCAATTTACAGAGAAGGGGTTCCATCGTAAGGATGAAAATGAGGGGGAATAAGGGACATCCCTGACGTGTGCCACTGGATATGGAGAAGACACTCGATAGTCGGCCGTTAACTCTGATCCTAGCAGTCGGAGTAGAGTAAAGAGCTAGTATCATCTGAACAAGACAGGCCGGTAGACCCACCTTGTGCAGGACCGCCAACAGGTAGTCCCAGGCCACCCTATCGAATGCCTTTTCGCTTACAGTGACTTATGCGTTGACTGCAAAGGCTGCAGATGGCAACACTATTGTCAGCAGCATACACGTTAAAAAAGCCCACACTGCAGAGCCATGGACCGGCGTCCTGGAAGCGCCAGATGTGACCGTACATGGTTGATGGCTCGCTCCTGATACATTAGGAGTCTGCTTTGTCCCTCCTGTGCAATGTAAGTTCGGCCTGCTTCTCCTTCATATCTGCTGGTCCATATCTCCCTCTGAACTCCCCTCCTCTTCCTCTCTTGTGGGCACCCACGTGATGTCTGTAGACACGTCATCATCAATGTCACCTTCCCCATCACTAACAATAGAGATCTTGGAGTAGGCAGCAACAGGGGGCACCAACCTCCTTGGGCTGATCTGAGTACTGTTGTGAGGGCTTACCTTGAGTGGAGTTCATTCTGCAGATTGTAAGCTCACGCTTGCAGGTACACACAGGCCACAGTAATAAGGTAGACACTACCTGGGCTGTGAGTCCGTGCACGGGGGCTAGTCTTGTAGCTGAGTAGACGTGGTACACTGATGACAGCAGAGGGTCAGGTAAATACCGACAGAAAGTTCAGGGTTTGCAAACAGGAACCAAAGACAAGTCCGGGGCACAAGCCGTGGGTTAAGGGCTGGAGACGGCAGAGGAAGTCCGAAGGTACAGGCCAGGGTTAAAGGACAGGAGACAGCAGCATTCCAGGGTACATAAGCCAAAAGGTCAGAAGCCGGGGTCAGTCTTGTAGCTAGAGATGACCACAGGAACCGTTGGCACAGACAGGATGATCAGAGCACAATGAACTGACAAGGCTCTCATAGTGGGGCAGGGCTTTATACCCTGGTTGATTAGGAAACCTGCTTCAGCTAGACCAGGATAGACAGGTGCAGATTGCAAGGAGATCCAACTAAAGGTGATCAGCACATTCAGCACCACCTTAGCTGGAAAGCAAGCAGAAACCCAAACTGAGGAGTGGCTCAGAGGCAAGGTGTCACTGTCTGGGGTCAGGCTCAGAGGCCAGTAGCTATAGCAGCAGAGCAGGTCACCCTGGCTGATGACACAGGGTCACCTGAGGTGCGGAATCTAAGCACTAACCGGTGTTCACCAGAGCTCCTGAAGGTGGAGATGAATTTTGCTGCGTGTTAGCACCAGGTCGCGGTCCTCAGGATCGCCCCACCAGGAGGTGAGAAAGCCGGGGTACGATAGCAGATAAGCAGGTAAGGATCAAACAGAACAGTGGTCAGTAAACAAGCCAAAAGGTCGGTAATGAGTATCTGTAGGTTGGGATCAGGCAGAAGCGTAGTCGATAACAAGCCAAGGGTCGATAACGAGCAGTAGCAAATATGGATGGCAGCAGAGGAGACAGGAGCGAGATACAGGCTGGAGATAGCACAATATTCTGGCAAGGAGAAAGTGCAGAGACATGGCTTATATCAGGAAGTTCGTGGGAGGAGCAAGGGGTTCAAGGTTCAAGACAAATTAAGACACAAGGCAGCAAGGTCCAATGGATGAGTTTGTCCAGCAGAACAGACAGGGAGCTGTCCAGCATCCCAGATAGCTCAGTGAGAAGGCTCACTGCCAGACACAGCTGAGGTCCCAGGTTCAAAACCCGGTCCTGACAGTACTCCCCTCCTTCCAGGATGTCCACTGGACGTCTTAGGGCCAGGTTTCTGAGGAAACCTCTGGTGAAGTTCCCTTGTTAATCTAGGGGCATGAACATTATTTGCAGGCTCCCAAGAATTTTCTTCTGGTCCATATCCTTCCCATTGGACCAAATATTGCAGTTTGTTTCTAGACATCCTGGAGTCAAGAATTTTTCCCACCACAAATTCTTCTTCACCCTGTACCTCAACAGGTGGAGGAGTAGGATGGATTCTTCCAGAAAAGGTATTTTCATGAAACTGTTTGAGTAGTGATATATGAAAAAACAGGGTGAATCTTCATATTGTCAGGAAGTTTTAGGCGAAAAGTGACAGGGTTGATTTGAGCAGAAATCTCAAAAGGTCCAATAAACTTTTGACCCAACTTAGCACATGGAACCTGAACCTTTAGATTTTTGGTAGATAACCAAACCTTGTCACCGACCTGAAAGGTGGGAATAGACCTACGGTGTCTGTCAGCAGCCTTCTTGTAATATTCCTGCGCCTCCTTCAATGTATCGGTCATTTTCTCCTGGATCTCATGTAATGAAGTTAGTCTGTTGGTAACAGCAGAAATTGAAGTTGAGATAGGGAGATCAGGAATGAAAACTGGATGATACCCAGTGTTTAGGAAAAAAGGACTTTGGGAAGTGGAGCTATGTTTAGAGTTATTATAAGCAAACTCAGCCGTAGGAAGGTAGTCCACCCAGTCATCCTGGAGATAACTCATGAAACATCGAAAGTATTGCTCCAGAGTTTGATTGGTCCTCTCGGTTTGACCATTAGACTGTGGATGAAAAGCTGAGGACAGATTAATTGTTACACCCAAAGCTGAGCAAAAACTTTTCCAAAATTTTGAGGTAAACTGTACCCCTCTGTCCGACACCACATC
The DNA here is from genome assembly GCA_029574335.1 of Rana kukunoris. Lineage (NCBI taxonomy): Eukaryota > Metazoa > Chordata > Amphibia > Anura > Ranidae > Rana > Rana kukunoris. Next base: position 85,609,532 of record CM056058.1, on the reverse strand, counting down.
ATCAGGAATTCCATAAAGTTTAAAAACTTCTCTAACCATTACCTCAGCAGTATGTTCGGCAGAGGGTACTCCCTTAACTGGAATAAAATGAGCCATCTTAGTGAGACGGTCAACGACTACTAGAATGGTGGTCATTCCTTTCGAAAGAGGAAGGTCGACCACAAAGTCCATGGTAAATTGACCACCATGGTCTTGATGGAACAGGCAGTGGTAGAAGTAACCCAAGAGGAGAAGATCGGGGTGTCCTAGTGCGAGCACAGTTTAGACATGAACCCACATATTTCTTTACATATGTCTTGTACCCAGGCCACCAAAAGGAACGTGATAAGAGTTCTTCTGTCTTAGAAACCCCAAAATTACCAGCAAGTTTAGAGTTGTGTACCAGCCTGAGGGCTTCTACCCGAACTGATTCAGGTACATAGAGGCAATGTCCTTGAGTCCAAAAACCATTGTTGTACTTGAGGTTAATGTCTTTAGGAGGATTATTAAGAAGTTGGTCATTCTCATACCCCTCCTTGAGGAGATTAAGAAATGTCTTTGAACTTGTGGCCCCTAGAAAGTTATTTTGAGGCAGGATTGTACATTCAGAGTTTCTTTCCTGGGGGGGCCCAGGCAACATCCGTGATAGGGCATCAGCCTTACCATTCCTTGATCCAGGGCGGTACGAGATAACAAAATTGAACCTGGAGAAGAAAAGGGTCCAACGTGCTTGTCTAGATGACAACCTTTTAGCAGACCTAATAAATTCTAAATTTCTATGATCGGTAAGAACGGTTACAGGATGCTTAGCCCCTTCCAGCAGATGTCTCCACTCAGAAAATGCCTCCTTAATTGCCAGCAACTCCTTGTTTCCAATGTCATAATTCCTCTCGGCAGAAGACATCAGTCGAGAGAAATAAGCGCAAGGATGAAGCTGCATTTTTTCTCCAATTCGCTGAGAAAGGATAGCTCCCACAGCAGAATTAGAAGCATCAACTTCTACGATGAAAGATAGTTCTGGATCTGGATGTACCAGTATTGGCGCAGAAGTGAAGAGGGTTTTAAGTTTATTAAAGGCAGCCTGTGCCTCAGGAGACCAAAAAAAAGGGCATCCCTTTCTTTGTCAGCTGTGTAATTGGAGCAATTACCTTGGAGAAATTCCTTATAAATATTCTGTAAAAGTTGGCAAATCCAACAAATCGCTGTATCTCCTTAACATTTCTAGGGACAGGCCAATCCACCACTGCTTTGACTTTATCAGGATCCCTGCTTACCCCTTCAGAAGAGATTATGTATCCCAAGAACTGGATCTGAGTTTGTTCAAACTCGCATTTTTCTAGTTTGATGTAAAGTTTATTCCGCCTTAATCTCTCGAAAACAATACAGACATGCTTGCGGTGTTCTTCCAAAATATCAGAGAAAATGAGAATGTCATCCAAGTATGCTATTACAAACTGATCAAGCAAATCTCGAAAAACATCATTAATAAAATGTTGAAAAGTTGCAGGCGCATTGCAAAGCCCAAAGGGCATGACCAAAGATTTAAAATGTCCATATCTGGTTCTGAAAGCAGTCTTATATTCATTCCCGTGACGAATGCGGACAAGGTTGTATGCCCCCCGTAAATCTAATTTGGTAAAGAGTTTGGCGGAGCGGAGTCTCTCAAGCATTTCTGGAATGAGCAGGGGTGGATAGCGATTCTTAATTGTGATCCTATTTAAATCTCTGTAGTCAATACACGGACGCAGGGTGGAGTCCTTCTTTACCACAAAGAATAAGGCTGCCCCAGCAGGGGAGGTAGAGTGTCTGATAAACCCCTTCTCTAGATTCTCATTAATCCACTCTTTAAGTACCTTCATTTCAGGCTCTGATAAAGAATAAAGGCGTCCAAATGGTATTTCTGCCCCTGGAAGCAATTCAATGGGACAATCATAAGAGCGATGAGGAGGCAGCTGATCTGCGCCCTTTTTATCACAAACGTCCCGAAACTCAAGATATTGTGGAGGTAGCTTGTCATATGACTTAATGGTTGCCAAAGCTGCTTGTAAATCTTGGGTTGGTGGAGGGCTTATTTGATAAGATTCTTTGCAATGTCTTTTGCAATGGTCAGATGTAAAGCTTAAAGAACGTGTCTCCCAGTTGATGGAGGGATTATGGATAGAGAACCAAGGAATGCCTAGGATAATAGGGAATTTGGGTGATGTGATCAGCTCAAAGCTGATAGTCTCCTGATGGTCAGCCTCAATTAAGAGCTTCAGTGGGATGGTCTCGTGGGTAACTGGTCCTGAAGACAAAGGTGAGCCATCCACAGTCTCCATATTAACAGGGGCGAGTTTATTTCTAATTAGAATGTTATTAATTTGGGCAAATTCTATGTCCATGAAGTTTCCCCTGGCCCCTGAGTCCAGCATAGCAGAGCAAGGTATTTCACTGCTCTCAACGATAAGCCTTATTGGGATGACAAAATGAGTTGATAAGGAATTAACTTTATTTGCTTCCTGAATCAAAGGCGAGACGGACTGAGAAATGTAGTTTATTTGTTCAGATACGGTAACATCCGTTGCTGCAATTGTTCTTTTAAATTTATTGGGACAATTAACTGCATAATGTCCAGAGTCTCCACAATACAGACATAAGTTCTCTGAACATCGTCTTTCTTTCTCCTGAGTAGTAATAGATCTTTTAATAGCATCCACCTGCATAGGTTCAGGAGTGTCAGAATCAGGAAAAACTCTTGGACCCTTTGGCGAATACTGAGTAGTAGAAAAACGCATGCCACCATTACTGCCTAAGATTCCCAGTCTCTCCTTTCTCCTTTCAGTAAGTCTCTGATCAATTCGAATACATAATTTAATGAAAGCCTCGAGGTCGTCAGGGCTTTCTACTCTGGCAAGCTCATCTTTTACTTGTTCCGAGAGTCCTTGACGGAACTGACTCTTTTGTGCTGCTGAATTCTAATTGGTATCTGAGATCCAGCGTCGAAATTCAGTTGTGTACTCTGCAACAGAGCGTCTACCCTGCCGTAAATTGTGCAATTTTGCCTCAGCAGTAGCGCAGCGGATAGGATCATCGAAAACTTGGTTCATCGCTTTTACAAAAGAATCTAAATCATCCAGGACGACATCATCTTTCTCCACATAAGGGGAGGCCCAGGCTAAAGCTTCCTCAGTCAGGAGATTTATAATAAACAGCACCTTTTTCCTTTCAGAAGGGAATGCAGCAGGTTGCATCTGAAAGTATATACAACATTGATTAAGGAACCCTCTATAATTGCGGCGGTCTCCATTAAACTTAAGTGGTAGGGGCATTCGTGCATTAGAATCTACAGCAGCAGTATCTCGGGCACGAGAGTCACGCAATTGTTTATTCAGATCAAGGATTTCCTCTTGTAGCGCCTTCAGTTCAATTTGTAACTCAGAAATCTTTTCCTGGGAGTTAACAGCAAACGTCTGCAACTCACCGATCTGCACTCTGAGAGGGGCTACAGCAGCTGCTACAACGGCCTCCATGTTTTGGGCCAGAATATTCTGTCACGGTCTGGGGTCAGGCTCAGAGGCCAGTAGCTATAGCAGCAGAGCAGATCACCCTGGCTGATGACACAGGGTCACCTGAGGTGCGGAATCTAAGCACTAACCGGTGTTCACCAGAGCTCCTGAAGGTGGAGATGGATTTTGCTGCGTGTTAGCACCAGGTCGCGGTCCTCAGGATCGCCCCACCAGGAGGTGAGAAAGCCGGGGTACGATAGCAGATAAGCAGGTAAGGATCAAACAGAACAGTGGTCAGTAAACAAGCCAAAAGGTCGGTAATGAGTATCTGTAGGTTGGGATCAGGCAGAAGCGTAGTCGATAACAAGCCAAGGGTCGATAACGAGCAGTAGCAAATATGGATGGCAGCAGAGGAGACAGGAGCGAGATACAGGCTGGAGATAGCACAATATTCTGGCAAGGAGGAAGTGCAGAGACATGGCTTATATCAGGAAGTTTGTGGGAGGAGCAAGGGGTTCAAGGTTCAAGACAAATTAAGACACAAGGCAGCAAGGTCCAATGGATGAGTTTGTCCAGCAGAACAGACAGGGAGCTGTCCAGCATCCCAGATAGCTCAGTGAGAAGGCTCGGCTCGCTGCCAGACACAGCTGAGGTCCCAGGTTCAAAACCCGGTCCTGACACAAGGTATTGAAGCAGCAACGGCGAGGTCCTGGGTTTAATCCCACTTGGAGCGCGACCACACCTCGCCGTCTGCTTGGCACGGTAGGGACCGTGACAACTGTCGTCAGAACGCTGAGTTCTGGCTGTTGCTACCTCCTCTTCCTAATCCAATGCCAAGAATGGCTGCGTATCCGAAATGTCTTCTGATGGATTCGGAAAATAATTCCTTTGACTCAAATGGAAGGTATATGGTGGTGGTGGTGTTGATGGCGAGCCACTCAACCAAGTCTGGTGCGTCCTTTGATGTAATAAAACGAACATTGTGCCACTTCCCACTTTGGCTCTGGCCTGGTGCTCCTGCCCTACCCCTACCAACCCTGCGGAAGGGCCTACCTCTTTCTCTGCCTGTCATTTTTTAAATGACCCTGTGACAAAAGTCTTTAGAGAAGCACAGTATATGTGGAAGAAGCTATATAACAAAATCTGTCATTTTGGGGGCCCACTGGATTATCGCACCAGTTGTGAAACTTTTTTTTCAGGAAATGTTGTTAATGTGTGTAGCAGAGGTAATGCAGCGAAAGAGGCAAACATTCAGCAGTAACCAAATACACCATCAGTCACAATGCTGCACAATACAAATCCACTATAATATGCTTTCTATATTCGAAAGTATATTATACGTGTATATTACACCTATTTACTGCATAGCAAGTAGTACACATATACCAGTGCTTGAAAGGACTTGTGGACCTGTTAGGTAACAATTTGTGTCACTACAGTCTGTCCCTGCTGGAAACAGCAACCTGTCCCTACACTGAGTCTCTGCCTCCTTTCCCAGTTGAAGCCTGCATTAGGTGAAACGCAGCGTCGTGCGGAGCTATATCATCAGACGTCGCCACTAACCAGCTTATTGGTAGTTACCGAAGCTGGAAGGATTACACATCTCAGGAGAATCTGTTTATTCGTTTTAAAATACTTCTTTGTATTTAAATCACTTGGTTGCCAAACGTTGATGTCAGTTGCAACTTTTAATGAATGAATGAATGAATGAATGGGAACTTATATAGCGCAGCACATGCGAAGTAAATCGCCTCTGGGCGCTTGTTGTTCCTGTCTCTTTTGAGATCAAAAGAGATGAGTCTTAATCTTTCTCCTAAAGACTAAGTAGTTCTCCTCCAGCCGAATGCAGGCTGGTAAGGCGTTCCATAGTCTGGGACCTTGGACAGCGAATCTCCTGTCTCCTTTGGACTTGTATCTGGCTTTCGGTATCTGAAGCCGATTTTGATTGGTGGATCGTAGAATACGATTGGGATTGTGAATTTTTAATTTTTCGCATAGATAATGGGGAGCATTCCCATGGATACATCTATGCGCTAGACAGAGAGCTTTAAAGGTGATTCTGTCTTTAACTGGTAGCCAGTGAAGGGATCTCAGTGAAGGTGAGATCGATTCCCAGGGTTTTTTCCCTGTCACAAGTCTGGCGGCCGTATTTTGAACGACTTGAAGACGAGCGATTTGGTACTTGGAGAGTCCGAGGTAAAGGGCATTTGCATAGTCCAGTCTGGAGTTTACAATTGCTCCCACCACGACCGCTATGTCATTCTTGGGAATAAAAGGCGTGAGTCTGCGTAGTAGGCGCAGCAGATGGTGAGATCCGCTGACTATTGCCCCTATTTGTGCGTTCATTGTCATGTCGGAGTCAAAGATGACCCCAAGACTTTTGACTTTGGTGCTAGGGGTGATGATTTTGCCCAGAATGGGCGGGGGGATCCAGGTTGTTGTCGATTGATTCCTACGCTTGGCGTGAAACAGAAGGAGTTCTGTTTTCGCTCCGTTGAGTTTGAGATAACTCTTTGTCATCCAGTCCTCTATCATAGAGAGGCATGTCTCTAGGTTGAGGTGGTGATCCTTTTTATTGCAAATGCGGAAGTACAGTTGCGTGTCGTCTGCATATGAGTGATATAGCAGTTTTTGGCTGCTGATGATTTCGAAAAGAGGACGCACATAGATGTTGAATAACATCGGCGACAGGGGAGATCCTTGAGGGACCCCGCACGATAATGTGCGTTGTTCAGAAGTGAAGGGTCCTAGCTTCACTATTTGCGAACGGTTTTCCAAAAAAGAGGAGAACCAGGATAGATCTGCGACTTTGGCTATTTTAGCCAGCCGAGTCAATAGCAGCTTGTGATCAACTGTATCAAAGGCTGCGCTTAGGTCCAGCAAAACCAGAAGAGAAGATTCTCCTTTGTCTGCGGCCTCGAGAACGTCGTCCCATATCTTAAGCAATGCTGTTTCCGTCCCGTGACCGGGACGGAATCCTGATTGAAGTGGGTCGAGTAAGTTGTGGGTATCTAGATGCAGTTGCAGCTGCTGTACCACAGCTTTCTCCATTACCTTGGAGAGAACATTTAGGCCTGTTATGGGGCGCCAGTTGAGTGGATCCTTAGGATCCAGGGTGGCTTTCTTCAAGATGGGTTGAATGAAACCCTCCTTCAGCTGGGAGGGCATTATGCCCTCCCTGAAGGATTGGTTGATAAGCTGCGTGACAGGAGGTGCCAGGATATCGGCGCATTCCTTGAGCAGTTTAGTGGGGATAATATCATTTGGCGCAGTGCTGTTGCGCAGAGTGCCGATGATATTTTTAGTGGTCTGAATAGAGATGGGTTCCAGCGTGAACTCACCTAACTGTGGTGAATTGCTGCCGGTGCTGTGTAAATGACTACGGGGGGGGCTGGGAGAGCAATTGTTCTGCTGAATGCTTTGCCGGATTGCCTCAATTTTGTTAATAAAGCAATCCGACAACTCATCGCAAAATTCTTGTGTGTCCAAGTTGGGGGCTTTCAGACATCCTGGATTCATGGTCTGAGTGACCAGCTTGAAGAGTTTGCGGGGTCGATTTAGGGCACCGTTGATAGCCTCAGAAAAATAGTTTTTCTTGGCTTCGAAGATTTGCTTGTAGTATTTTCTGGTTTTTGCCTTGTAGATCGAGAGGTTCTCATCTGAAGAGCTTCTTTTCCAGGCTGCTTCTGCCCTTCTGCGCTCTTGCTTCAGTAACGCCAGCTGGTTGTTGAACCAGCCAGAGTTATTTTTCCTGATCAGAGTCTTTCGTTTCGGCGCTATCAAGTCAGCTGACTGCAATAGTGCTGTGTTTATGGCCTCCAGAGTTTCTTCCGCTGTTTGGTGCGGTTGAATTGTGTTTAATTTTTCCCCTAACGTGGCTTTGAAGAGTTCCGAGTGGAGCTTCTTCTGACATCTGGTCCAGTGTGTTGTCACTGGATTTGATGTTTTTGTTAGGGGGGGGAATTCAGAAATAATGAACTTTATTGCATGGTGATCTGTCCATGGCAATGGTTCATTATCCAATATTTTTATTTCCAGATCTTGTCTGAAAATAAGATCGAGCGTGTGACCTGAAGCATGTGTGGGCCCACATACTAGTTGCTGAAGCCCTAATCCTTCCAAGTGGTCGATGCAGGCGTCAGCAATGGGGTCTTGCGGGGAGTTGGCCCAGAGGTTGAAATCCCCGAGCAGCAAAAGGTGTTTGCTGTTCAGGGTATAGGTGGAGACAAAGTCCGTCAAAGATGGGAGCAGCTGCGACTTGGGGCCGGGTGGCCTATAGCAGAGTAGAATCCGGACGGTCTCCTGGCTGTTTACTTGCAGTTGAAGAGTAAGGGTTTCCATGAATGGAAGAGGGTTTTGGAGGCTTGGTTTTGTGATCACGAGACGCGTCTTATGGATCACCGCCAGTCCTCCTCCTCTTTGCCCTATTCTGTTTTCCGTTATAATACGGTAGTTTTCTGGCACCAATTCTCCTAGAATGGAGTTACAGTCGGCTGTGAGCCAGCTCTCTGTAATAAAGAGGCAGTCTAAGTCATGTTGTAATAAGAAATCATGGATTTATAATCGGTGTTTTACTGCCGATCTAGTGTTGATCAATGCACATGATATGTGCTTAGGCTGGGGTAAATGGCTGCGATTTCTGGCAGTCGATCGTCGATCGATCCTCAAAAGTCGCAGATTTCTTAGGGCTTTTTTGGTGGCGGCCGGCAGAATTGCGGCAAATCGACCCAGATCCCAAATGATCTCCGCCGAGTATTGCCGATTAACCATGTCCGCCGTGGAACCAAGGGCGGGGGGGGGGGGGTGGGGTGGATTCACAAGGATAACTGAATCCTCTGATCCTGGGCTTGGTCCAGAGGAAGGCAAAAAACCCTCACCACGCTGAGCCAATATGCTGCGGTAGGGGAAAAAATTCCTTCCTGACCCCTGAAGAGGCGATCGGGTATTAGCCCTGGATCAAGTTATAGTGAATTTGAGAGTGATAGGGCTGGGTGGAGGAAGATGGCCGCCGACCTGGCAGCAGGATCCAGGCTGGGGGGTACCAGGCTGAGTGGTGCCTGGTGGGCTAAGGGAAATGATCGGAGGGCAAAGGGGCTCTTCTGGGGTGGGGGGGGGCTTTGTGGCCCGATTGATTAGGTGGTGCCGGCTGATTGGGGGGTGGAGAGCGGCGCGCCGCTAGGCCGCGGGTGAAGCCGCGGCCTTTCCTGAGTAGCGGCTGCCGCGAATCTGCACTGATCGGCGCGGAGGGAACAAAAACACCGCGCCCGAGGGTAGCGGTGGCTTGTGGGGATGGCTGGCGGAAAGGACACCCGAGCGGGGGTAGAGGTATGGGGGTGAGGAGTGGGGAGAAGCCGTGGGGATTGGGGGAAGCCGGCTGATTGGGGGGTGAAGAGCAGCGCGCCGCTAGGCCGCGGGTGAAGCCGCGGCCTTTCCTAAGTCGCGGCTGCCGCGAATCTGCACTGATCGGCGCGGAGGGAACCAAAAAACGCCCGAGGGTAGCGGTGGCTTGTGGGGATGGCTGGCGGAAAGGACGCCCGAGCAGGGGTAGAGGTATGGGAGTGAGGAGCGGGGAAAAGCCGTGGGGATTGGGGGAGGCTGCTGTGGCTTGTCCTGAGAAGGACGGCCGCCTGCAGCTCCCAAGAAGTGGCTTACCAGGTCAGGTGGAAGTCCAGGAGGGGGAGAGCAGCTAGTCCGAGTGGTGGCAGGTGGATGACAGGGAGATGGAAACCCTGCCTGCCTGTCTGTGAGGCCGGAGCCGCACAGTGGAAGGACCCTGCACTATCCCTGAGAGAGTGACTCGTTGGAGAGCGTCCTGCTCTCTCAATGTCTGACTGCAACTGTAGTAATAATAATAAAAAAAAGAGGTTTCTATGATTCCTTTGAACATATTTCACTATGAAGCCTCTTTTTTCTTCCAATCATCTCTACTAACTATGCCATCCCTGGGAGAGTTGTGAGTTTGGGCACTATTGCAACATTGGAGCTGAATGGGATACATTGTTACTTTTGAACACCAGAGGACGGATGCACCCTGCGTTCCTTTGATCTACTAACAAGCACCACAGCTACTAATCCCTTACCGTTTGCCTGTATGATCTCTTGTCTCATAGAGGTCCATCTTTTCCGGTAAGGGGCCAACTTGCCTGGATTTATTCCTTTTTTTCCACATGGATGATACATCTACCACCATTCTTTGGATGACACAGCATCACTGACATTGAATTTAGATATTTTGTTTCCAGTTTTGCTTTGTAGACTTTTATGTCTATTTGCACCTAACTCTGGAGATTTCATAAATGTATGTGCTTATAGCACTCTTATAAGTCATTTATCTTGTACACAGGTTGTTACAATATTACATATATCATTTTAGTGTTTCGGGTTGCGCTATCTTTCACCATTTATTATGTCCCTACACTGACACTGAGCAAGTGGTACACATATACCAGTGCTTGAAAGGACTTTTGTGGACCTGTTAGGTAACGATTTGTGTCACTACTGTCTGTCCCTGCTCAAAACAGCAAACTGTCCCTACACTGAGAAAAAGTATATGAATGTATTACACACCTATGTACTGCAGAGCAAGTAGCACACCTATACCAGTGCTTGAAAGGACTTTTGTGGACCTATATGTGCACATATATGTTGATGTCAATTGTCAAATAACGATATATAGATATCTGCTGCCAATGTAGAATGCCATCGACTGTGCCTAGGCAAAATGGGGATGCTGTAGTATGATACCACTAGTATATAGGCAAGTCACATCTGATGAAAACATTCAATCTCATTGCATTTTATCAAAAACATCAAGTAAGTGTAGTGAACAGCTTTTACCTTAGGCTCCTTTCACACGGAGCGGACCGTTTTTCGGTCCGCTCCGTGTGTCCGTCAGCTCAGCGGGGGGGTCTCCGCTCAGCTGTCGGTGGACGGGGCGGTCCCCGCACACTGTGCAGTGACCGCTCCCTGTCTCTCCTCCGCTCTCCCCTATGGAGAGTCGGATGGAAACGGACCGTCTGTCCGTTTGCATCCGATCCGTTTGGGCGGACGGAAGAAAAATAGGGCATTCTTCCGTCCGCAAAAACGGATGCGGATCTAGCGGACGTTAGCGGATGCATCATCTGCTAACGGATCTGCTCCCATAGGGAAGCATTGAGGTCCGTTACCGGACGTCCAAAAAACGGACAAACGGAACGGACCTGTGAAAGGACCCTAAGACACTTGAAAAAAGTCCTGTATTATTGAGGCAACATCACTAGAGCCCTCAGTATAAGATTTGAGTCCACATTACCGTATTTATCGGCGTATACCGCACACTTTTTTCCCCTTAAAATAAGGGGAAAATCGTGGGTGCGCGATATACGCGATATACGCCAATACCCGCTTCCCACGCTTAGTTTGAACACTCGGGTACATTCGGCCAGGCTCGGCTTCACTCGCGGTCACGATCCTAGCCTCTATGCGTGAGAAGCCGAGCGTGGCCGAGCGTGCCCGAGTCTACTGCGCTCGGTATATGTCGGTGGCAGCGTTCAAACTAAGCGTGGGAAGCGGGGATTCAACTTGGAGACAGCGGGGGAGAAGCGAGGAGGACACCACCGAGGCTACAGATGGACGCTGGACCGGACAAGGCTGCCGATGGACGCCTGGCAAGACACCGACGAGGGACATCTAAACTGTAAGTATATTCTTGTTTTTCAGGATATTCCCTTTTAGGTTGGGGGTGCGCTCTATATGCAGGTACCCCGATAAATATGGTAATCAAGCACCGGACATCCCACTATACAGGCTCACTACAATTGCCATCAGTGGGCAAACATGGCACTCATAAATGAGACTGAAACCTATTTTTGACAAATATTGGTGGACTTACCAAAGACAAATACATTAGGCACTTTGCAGGTGCACTTGCACCCATTTTTCTCAGAACCTTGTAAATGAGGTAAAGCTCTGCTGATTTCCATTGTCCAGTCATGTGTAAGCAAACATATATTTTTTTCTTTGCGCCTGATTGGGTATTCTTTACAAAGTAAAGCTCTACCACATTGCATTTACTAAGGAAAATTAGCGCAACTGCACTTGCAAAGTACACAGTCTGTTTGCCTTTAGTAAATCAACCACATGTATTAAAAACATTGGATAACTCAGTTTATTTTCTCAGCTACAACAAACTGCAAACACTTTTACCCTCAGGCCAAAAAAAAGAGAAAAGAAATGTCATCTCCAAAATGAAAATATTATAAAATAAACAAGTGACAGTGCAGAACAAGGCTGCTTATTTTGTGAGACCTTTTTTCATGTTGACATCTGAGTTTGTAAAATACAAGCTTGTGTATTTACCTTGTGTACATGAGGAATAACCACAGGGTGGAGAGAAACATCGGTAGATTGCATAAAAATTGTGATGCTTTTCTTTGGTGTTCTTGATGTATCACCTTTAAAGATTTTTTTCTTAGAATATATTTCTTTCAATGTATTTCAAAGTTAGTGAAGTTTTTTGCCTGATCTTGAAGATAGTACTGTAGCTTCTTTTTCTCTTCAACGCTGTCAAATATAAGTGTCCATTTCTATAACTGCCAGCCTTTATGTCGGTCTAGTTTCTAAAGTTAGAATTCATACATGAAGTTTCCTGTGGTGTGCTGCCAATGGATCTGTTTTTATGAATAAAAATTTAAAAAAGATGTGGGAAATACACCGGATTTTTAAACCATGAACAGAGAACATTTATCCAATGGGCTTTGCCGGCATTGGATAAAAACTGTCTGAAGGTTCCACTAGACTGTATGTGTCACATGCATTCCTTTTGGCCCTCAGTGGTTTACATATTGAAATTGAATGATACTGTAGCTGTTCTCCAGTTCAGAAAAGTTACATTAAACCCATAACAGTTAAATCAGTCTGTATGCTTTTTATACTCACTGTGAAGCCTAAGGGATTAATCCTCTGCATTGTGTAAAAAAAGCTGTTTGATCCTGGCTTCTCTGACCCTCCCTCATTCCACTGTCTCTGATAATTTACTGATAACACATAGTCTACTATGGAGTCAGGCTACACATGCTCAGTTTGGTGTGTATTGCTAGTGAGGTTTTTTTTCTTAGAAGAGTGCATGTGATCACCAAAGGGGCAACCAGCACTGTTCAGACAGAGGGTCAGGGTTTAAGCAGTCTAATAGGACAGTCAGAAAACTGCTCCTACAAGCTTTAACCAGTTCTTTGCTGAGCACTGATAGAAGTCACAAGACTGCTCTAACTGCTAATGAGATTTTTTTTTTAGCAGTTTATATTTGCTAACAGAATTGAATTTCCATGTTTGGTGTACTGTGGGAGACCAGATATAGTGAATTCCGGCTCCTGGGTTTAGTAACACTTTAAGTAATAGTACAGTTTAATACTTCAGGAAATGTTTTATAGCTACTTGCTGTAGGATGTAAATATGGATTCTGTAAATGTTGTACATTGCATAAAATACCAAAGCTTCATGTAAGGCATTAGAAGCATATCAGTGCGCATGCGCGCGGCGCTGACGGAGGACATGGTCTGAAGAGCTCCGCACACCTTCAGCCCAATACAGCCTAAAATCAGCAATCAGAGCGAGCGGATCGGCTCTCCCCCGACATTCTTGTACGGGCCATGCAGCGGAGGTCGGCGGGGAACAAATTTAACCAGCGCCGACCCTCTAATCCCGTCCGACGGACCCGGGCTTCACGGGCCTTGAAGCAGTCCCCACAAGGCAAGATGGCGCCGGGGAAGGGAGACTCAGCGCGTGGTGGCCCTCAGAGTCAGACTTCACCCCCCCAGACCGCGGAGAGGCAGAACAAGAGTGGCGAGGTGCGGGGAAGCTCACAGATGGCAGCACATCCCCCTTGGACGGCACTGCAGGCTATACAGGAGGCAGATGACTTCCCACCCCTGCAACCCCCCCTGGCTCAGATGGCGCTGAAGGACTCAGGTACTGGGAGGGGGGGCAATGTGTTCCCTACAGCTGCAGCCACTATTGGTGCTCAGGGCCCTATGGTCACTGTCCAGGCTGAAATCCACAGGGATCCCTTCTCCTCACAGTCCCAGGGAGCAACCCCCTCAGAGCGGCTGCTTGCAGCATTCCCCATTTTCCAGCTCTCCTGACAGGCCCCAACTGTTCCCTGTCTCCCCTGCCTCCTCCACCGACAGGCAGATGGCGGAACTTGTTGAACTGACTTATAGTGAAGCTAGCTCTGTGCACTCGCAGCCCTCAGTGCCTGTCGCTGCTCATTATTCAGGGGACACGGTACTATTGGCTAGATTTTCTGCCCTTCTACAACAAGAATTGACAAAGGCATGCACTATGATCACCTCGGGGATGAAGGCTGATTTTCAAAATATTGGAGTGCGGTTGGACGGTATCGAGACTAAGATGGATGGCACTGTCAAGCGTGTGAATCAAAATTCCAGGATCATTACTTCCCTTCAGGACCAACTGGATCAAGCAAACGCGAAAATCGAAGATTTAGAAAATAGATCCAGGCGCTATAATTTTCGCGTGCGGGGTCTCCCGGAGACGGTGCTAGAGGAGGCTCTGGAGGAGGCTATCCACGCTTTGATGACGCAGTTGATACCGGACATTTCCCCTCACCAATTGGAGCTAGACAGAGTCCATCGTGCTTTGATGGCTCCCAGACCAGATGGCCTGCCGCGAGATGTTATTGTAAAACCACATTATTACAGGATTAAGGAGAAGGTGATGATGGCATCCAGGTTGCAGGGGAACATACCTGTTTTGGAGCATTCGGTCCAGATTTTTGCCGACATTTCTCAATCAACGATTCAGAAGAGGAGGGCGTTGAAGCCTCTTTTGGGCCACCTTATCAACCATCACATTAAATATCGCTGGTCGTTTCCATTTAGACTTTCTTTTTCATATAAGGGGAAATCCCACTCCTTTTCTACTTTTCAGTCTGGCGAGGAACTGCTTCAGGAATTGGGGCTGATTTCGACAGAGTCGCGAACCCCCCCCCCCAGAGTCTCCGAGATGGGAGATAGACCAGTTTCCCCCCTCTGGTCCCAGCAAGGCCGTCCCAAGAAGTACAAGAAGCTCCCCGTGAACACTTGAATGTCTGAATTTTTTTTTTCTCCTCCCTCTTGTGTGTTTTTGGCCCTTTTTGGGTTGCGGATGGGGATCTGCCGGAAAACGGTTCTGAGCAAATATTTTTGTATTGCTGGACCGTGTTTTTTTTTTTTTTTTTGGTGTACAGCGACCTTCTTTCAGCTCTACGGACCTGGCAGCGGCCTCTTGGCCTGGGCCCCTCTCCGCTCTCCTCCCGAAGTTCTATAGGCCGATCCCGCCTGTTCTTCTCATCCAGCGATTGAGATGGGCTGAGGTGGAAACGTGTGCCACTTCGGGTAAACTTGCCTCCTCCTTGCTGGTGAAGGCAACTTTACGTTAACTGCTGGGAGTTTATTGCTCCTAGGGACACACTGGGTTTACAGTGTGCTACTTAATTTTCTCAGTTGTTGTTTATGCTCTAGTTTATTTTCTAAAATGTTGATTGTGATTTTGTTTTCATTGTTTTTTCTTTTTTCTAATCTGATCTCTTTTTCTTTCCTCCAAATCTGCTTTTCCTGGGGCGCACTCCCACACCGGAATGGGCTATGGTTGCCGCTTCGGGGGATCTCTGGAACTTGCTCCCTGAGGCTTCTAAACCGTGAGTACAGCAGACCGAACCACTATGGCTTCTAGGCCTCCGACACAATACACTATTTTGACCCATAATGTCCAGGGCCTCAATTCCCCCGCTAAGAGATCTAAAGCGTTTCAGCAATACCACAAAATGGGGGCGGATGTTCTGCTTCTACAGGAGACGCACTTTTCCAAAACCTCAGCCCTAGATACTTAAATCCGAGATACACAACGTTCTTCCTGTCTAATGGCCCTGACAAGAAGCGGGGTGTTGCCATTTGTTTTGCAAAGAAGGTCCCTTTTACCCCTTCGACTGTGATCAGGGATAAGGAAGGCCGTTATGTCATGGTGGTGGGGAAAGTTAATGATAGAGAGGTGACGTTTCTGTCCTACTACGCCCCTAATGTAGGTCAATTGTCCTTCTTCCACTCCATGTTGGAGGTGATTATGCCCCATATAGCGGGTCACGTGGTGTTTGGGGGAGACAGCAATACCTCATTGGACCGGATTCTTGATAAATCTAACCCTAATCATTTAATTTATTGACTTTTGGGTATTTTTATTACTGTTTTTGAAGACTTATGATTATTGCGCAAAATCACATTCTATATATGCTTCTAATTTGTGTATTGTAAACACTATTAGGTTTTGCTGCACACTTTCCATTTGTCTGGCACTTTATTGATATTTATTACTCAAAGTAGCACGAAGGATACTTTTCATGTTTTTCAATACCATATGATGAACTTGCCAAACCCCCCCAAAAAGTTATTTTTTTTTAATATGGTCTTCATCTGTGTATTCCCAGTCTGCAATGCTGGTGGTACATTTTGATCTTGATTTTACAATAAAAAAATTAAATCACAATCCCTGGTGTAATTTAACATCATGAAGTGATTGAAGGGAATCACAACTGGGGGCGAGAAGATGGGACATAAACCTCCACTGCTTTTGGAAACAGAAAATTCGAATAAATATACAGTATCGGTGTTTCATCCTAACAAAAGGTAATCTGCCCTATGTTTCTTTCATGTCATAGAGCAGCTTTTTGGCATATCTTTTGAAAGACAATATACTGTATTAAACATGTTTGCAATGATATGCGAATAACCAAACATCTAAAAAAAAATTATTATTTTTTTTTTAAACTTTACGTAGAGGCAAAGCCTGCATGCAGCTCAGGCCCAGATTATAACATAATCATATCCTACAAATTCCCCAATTGTTTTCCCTTTCCACAGTATTACAAGTATAGACAGGAAGATGGCACTCATGAGAACCCCATAAAAAATGCAAAACATGATAAAAATATGCCATTTACTTGTGTCTGTTTATGAATGCATTGCTTAGATAGAAAAAAAAAATAAAGTTTTATAAAATGTTTTGCTTATCTTACAAGAAATTGAGCTTGTCTCAGATAACATCTGTCTTCTTTAGATTCCAGACAACAAACTAACCATTAAAACTATTACATTCCGTGCTGCAGTGAACTTTTCCCCAATAACAACCTTTGAAATTTACTTGTAGTAAACTCATTTGCAACCTTCCGTGAAGGTACATCTTCAGGTCATGTTTCATTATACAATAATGACCTTTATCAGTAGAGGCTCATGTCTGAGTCTTGTGATCCCGGCTTTCAGTATGCCAGTCTGCTACAAGCATAATGCATGGATGTGCCTACGACACATTTGTCAAAGTGGAACTGGACTCTGCACCATACAAAATACGATAGGTGATATTTCATTGCCAGAATCCTGTTGTGACAAGTCTGCACCTTTTTCTACTACACTCCTCCTACACGCTCTGCCAAAGGTTATACAAAAAAAGCTTAATTGACACTTGACACAGCTTTGAAAATTGTATTAGAACAAACTCCATAAAAAAACTTTTATGTATGTATAATGGTTAGAGCCCCAGTTGGGATTTTACTGACGTCTTTGTCTCTACTGGAGCACTGTTGCCCATTTAGGCCAGCCATACTGGATGAATTTTGGTCTGTTCCTGCTGAACTGGCTGAGAGTCGATCAATGTGTGGGTTTGTACCTGGCTCCATTCAACAAATCTCAAGTGTTTGATTGACTTTTGCTGGAAGAGACTGATGGAAATTTTTTAAGCAAACAGCAGCTGCATCCAATCAGATAAAGCCACTGCTCAGGTATACCTACACCTGCCATTTTTGCTGTGAAGCCCTGTACACCCGGTATAAAGTTCTAAATCCGTGTGTATGCTCCCTCGTAGTGGTTACGCATAGGAAAACTGCCGGGGTTTAAAACCCCCGGGAATCCCGGCGAGAAAATAGAAAGCAGGTTCTCTATTTTCTCGCCGGGATTCCCGGCAGTTTTCCTGTCAGAAAAACTGTGAGGAAGCATACACACGGCTGGTTTTCCCAGCTGTTAGTGTGGATGGAGAAATCTGTAGATTTATTTTAGTCATCCTTTTGGCTGAACAAAAGAAAATCCAAGCGTGTGTAGCCAGCTTTACTGTCAGGACAAGAATGCTGGAAGATTTCTCAAATAAGAAAACAGACAAAAAAAAAACAACCCCCCCCCCACCCACAAAAAAAAAAAAAATGGCACATTTTTAGTAGAATGGGAAAAGGTTAAGACTTTTAGAAATTTTCTCACTTCTGCCTGTACCTCACTGTCCCGTTGACAACCATTCCCCGCATTTCCTGTCCTGGTGCCACAGTAACTCAAATTTAAGGAAAATCCCCCCAATGGTTTCACAGACAAAAATTGTAACTCACCCCTTCATTTTTCAAAACAGAATAAACTGGAAATAATTTCACTTCAACTGAAATTCTATCCACAAGAAGAAAAAAAAACAGCAATTCAAATGAGGGTCAGAAATGAATCTTTAATGACGATTTTTATATTATTTGTGCCATCTATGAATACAAGATCAAGCCATTTCACTTATGTACATAATTCTATACCCGTTAGGCTTCCCCTAATAATAAATAAAGTGTTCAAGCTTTCAATATTGTACTGCATGCATTGCACTAGTTCTGACACTTTTTGCCAAGCAGTGTTACTAATCCAGTTATTTAAGGACAAATATTAATCACTTAGCTTCTTTTGGGGATTAAATGCAAATAAGATAGTGGTTGATTTTAATTAACCATGGAAGGGGTGTCATTTTAATGAATTATTCAATTGTGGTACTAGGCTGTTATTGCCTTGTCTCTATTTTCGCTATATAGCTGAGAGACTATATATTAAAAATATGAATAATAATAATATTATTATACAGGATTTATATAGCACCAATAGTCTGTGCAAGGTATTATTTGACTTGATTACTGACTACCCAACATTGGGGGGGGGATTTACCTAAGTCGTTTTTGTTGCTTCAACCATTCAGGCATGTGCAAGGGAAGTACCTGTTTTTTTTATGCAATACATTGTTGCACGTTACATATAGATAGTATACTTCCTAAAACGTGCACATGTAACTTTCTCTATTTTTGCTTCCTGTATTAGCAAATTCAATTTCAAATGAAGGTCTGAATCTGATTGTTGTCTGGGTGAAACCTGTTAGAGAGCTGAGGAAGACTAAATGTTGATTTATATCAAATTATATGCATCTGGCATGTTATAAAGAAGAGCACTGTATATGTTCTGACTATATGATTATAAAAGCAAACATGTTAAATCAAAAATATTCCACCCTCCAGAGCAGTGCACTCACGGTTAGCAGTATAAACAATATGTGTATATATATATATATATATATATATATATATATACCATATTTATCTGCATATAATGCACACTTTTTTCCTCTGAAAACAGAGGGTAAACAGTGCCTGCGCATTATACGCCCATATCATGTTTCACCAGCAGGGGGCACGGATAGTCTGTGTTTTACAATGGTAAAACAAAGCTTGTAAATGTTTCTATAGCTCCGTTTTTTTCAGGCTGCTCTCCTCCTCCTCTGAGTGTAGCTTTGATTGGAGGAGGAGAGCAGTCACATGCCCATCAGAGGAGAGCAGTCATTTGACCAGGTCAGTGAAAAAAAAAACGGAGCTATTGAGGTAAATGCAAGCTTCGTTTTGCAATAGACACAGGAGGAGCAGTGTGGTAGGGGCAGACAGTATTTTTTTTTTTTTTTACTTAACTGTAGAGAATGCTGGCAGCACTGTCCCAGGAGACTGGGGGTCCCCTGGGAGTGCAGGGGGGGGGGGGTGTAATGCATTTTGCGAGTGCAAAAACGTTTCTGGCGAGGAGCTGGGAGCGGGGGTATCGCCGGCATGCGGGGATTGATGGGGAGCCGTTCTCCCATCAATCACCCTGGGGAAAAGAAAAGCCACGGGATCACATAGCTGATAACCCGCTGTTACAGCTTACTTTACATTGTGGCTCCCTCCGCTCCACTCGCGGTTACACACAGCCCCGCCTCCTGACCCCGTGCCTGTATCATACAGACAGAACACGTCCCAGCATTGGACTGGCATTCTATCAATCTGATACAGGCATGGGGTCAGGAGGCGGGGCTATGTAACCACGAGTGGAGCGGAGGGAGCCGCAATGTTAAGTAAGCTGTAACAGGGGGTTATCAGCTATGTCGGGTGTCACTAAATGGCAGCCCGCGGTCCGGTTCCGGCCCCACTGGCCATTCTACCCGGACCGCAGCCTCGCCTGTGTGTCTCTGTCGCCGGTGCGTCAGGTCTGTGCCTTCTCTGCACTCCCCCCTCCCCACACTGTCTGTCTGCCTTAAGCATCCAAACAACATGAAGCACGCGCTGGACAATGGGTGGGACTTTTTAGGTTGAAAAGTGTGTGATTGGTTGCTAGGCAGCGGGCCAGTCCCAGCAATAAATCACTCACTTTTAATGGGAAAGGTCCCACCCATTGTTTAGAGCAGCCACGCATCATGTCCTGTGTGAAACTGTGAATAAGGTAGGTTTTCTGTGTGGAGCGGGTGTGCTGTGCAGTGCAGTGCAGGACAGGGCTTGGGTTTGATATTGAGAGAGGACTGTGATGGGGGGAGTCAGTCTACGATGGGGGGGTCTGTGATTTGGGGTGATCAGTCTGTGATGAGGGGATCTGTGATTGTGGGGGGGTTCAGTCTGTGATTGGGGGGGGTCCATCTGTGATTGGGGGATCAGTCTGTGATGGGTGGTTCATCTGTGATTGGGGGGGTCTATCTGTGATTGGGGGATCAGTCTGTGATGGGGATTAATCTGTGATAGGGGTTCTGTGATTTTTGAGGGTCAGTCTGTGATAGGGAGTATGTGATTTGGTGGGTCAGTCTGTGATAGCGGGTCTGTGATTTGGGGGGTCAGTCTGTGATAGGGTGGGTCTGTGATTGGGGGGTCCATCTGTGATTGGGGGGATCAGTCTTTGATGGGGGGCCCATCTGTGATTGGGAGGATCAGTCTGTGATGGGGGGTCCATCTGTGATTGGGAGGGTCAGTATGTGATGGGGGGGTCTGTGATTGTGGGGGGGGTTCAGTCTGTGATGGGGTGGTCTGTGATTGTGGGGGGGTTCAGTCTGTGATGGGGTGGTCTGTGATTGTGGGGGTTAAGTCTGTGATTGGGGGGGTCAATCTGTGATTGGGGGATGAGTCTGTGATGGGGGTTAATCTGTGATAGGGGTTCTGTGATTTTTGAGGGTCAGTCTGTGATAGGGAGTATGTGATTTGGTGGGTCAGTCTGTGATAGCGGGTCTGTGATTTGGGGGGTCAGTCTGTGATAGGGGGGTCTGTGATTGGGGTGTCCATCTGTGATTGGGGGGATCAGTCTGTGATGGGGGGTCCATCTGTGATTGGGAGTATCAGTCTGTGATGGGGGGGTCCATCTGTGATTGGGAGGGTCAGTATGTGATGGGGCGGTCTGTGATTGTGGAGGGGTTCAGTCTGTGATGGGGTGGTCTGTGATTGTGGGGGGTTCAGTCTGTGATGGGGTGGTCTGTGATTGTGGGGGTTCAGTCTGTGTTTGGGGGGGTCCATCTGTGATGGGGGGGCCTGTAATGTGGGGTTTTTGATGAGGCAGGAGGGATGTGTTGTAAGTGGGCAGAGGCTACAATGGTGGGCAGAGGCTGCAATGGTGGGCACAGTGGGCAGAGGCTGCAATGGTGGGCACAGTGAGCAGAGGCTGCAATGGTGGGCACAGGTATGGCTGCACTGATAAAGTTTGTAACTTAATTCGGCATAAAACTTGTAAGTGTCATTTCATGAGATAATTTGAGGGCGTGTTTAGGGGCAGAATTAGGGGTGGTGCAGGGTAGGGATTGGTTGGGTCAACTGGTGGCGAGTAACCCTTTAGGCCTGGCTAGTAGCGCAGGACTTGAAATTTTGAGCCCTATATATATATATATATATATATATATATATATATAAATGTGTGTGTGTAGCGCCGGGTTACTTCCAAGTGCCGGTGCTATTGAAATTTAGAGTATAATCAGAGTATAATCAGCCGGCCAGGCTCGGCTTCGCTCGTGCTCACGCTCTGTGATGCGTGAAAAACGAGCAAAGCCGAGCCTAGCCGAATGTACCCGAGTGTACTGCACTTGGTATATGTCGGCGGCTCAGTTCAAACTGAGCGCGGGAAACGGGTATCGGCGTATATCGCGCACCCACGAAAAAAGTGTGCGGTATACGCCGATAAATACGGTAATTAGGGTCTCTGTTTCAGCTTGCCTGTGCTGTGGGCTCATTCTGTTGTACTGGGGTGTTTTACCACCCAGTGCGATAGGTGGCAGCAGTGGAGTTAGGGTTTGGGTGTTCTCTTCCAGCGGCCAATCAGGAGGCTTGGGCCTCACTGGGCATGCTGGGAGAGGGTACTTATGGAACAGACGCCATGTTGGCGGGGTTCTTCTTCCAGTGTGGCACCCACCTTTAGGGTGGCCATATCACCGCGCCCTGGCGTTATGGCCTACCTGGTTGGGGCGTGAATGCTAAGCGGTGTTCCTGGTTTCGGGCCCGTGTTGGTCCAGAACATTCAAGCAGGACGGGGACTCAGTTGTCGACTGGGTTCCCACTTTTGAAGATCCCAAGCAAGTGTAGCTGTTCGGTGGGGTGTCCATCTGAGGAGCGCCAATGAGAGGCTGGCGGTCCAATAGGATTCCGTCGAACCACCGGGGATCAAGGTAACCAGACATTGAAGGATTGACTCCTCTTTCAGTCGGTACCTGGGCGACGTTAAGAAGAAGATACAGGCGTAACTTTACTGAGGAGGGTTACCTCCGTATCTGCAATCAGAGAGGGCCTGTGGCAGAGACGTCTCCCTGACATTCATTCAGGAGGGTCTGTGGCAGAGACTTTGTCCTGAAAAGGTTTGAGTGATACTTCGGGTGCTAGGTCAGTGAGAGAGGCCTATCCGGGTACGCGAATCCCACTCAAAAATGAGTGGTGTGGAAAGTGTTACGCACAGGAGCAGGACTGCTCCAAATACTACTACTACGCCTGAATCTTCTGTTCTCCTTTCAACCTTCATCTGTCCTTTTCATCACCAATTCATTTTTTTTACCCGGCTGGGTAATAAAGAGCACATAAAAAGAAATTCCTTTTCCACTGATGCATGCACCATTCACCCCTGACATTCAGAAGGAGCCATGAGGTAAATGTGCCATCCCATTCAACTATCAGCAGCTCTTTAGGGGGTACCGCTACATATATCGGCTTATTATAGATTGTTTTCATTTATATATATCTATATATATATAGATATATATAAATGAATAAAATCTATAAAAAGCCGCTACTTTAAAACTCTTTAAAGAGTTTTAAATATCTAAAACCAAACAATGTATTACAGCAGCACTCAGAGAACTAAGCAAAGTCACACTTTGCACATATATGTTACAACTTGTATCAAAAGATATTTATCTCTATTGTGCATAAACTGATATAGTCCACCATATATATAAAAGACAGTCTGAAAATAAGTGTGCCTTCTGTGAATCAGAATTCAGCCTTGCTCCATATGTGAGGACATCACCAATCACCACCAGTGCATCCCGGTTCCCATGGATTAAATGCTAAGTCAGAATTTAAACAGTATGTAATAGTAAGATTTCTCTGTCGGATCCACCCTCAGACAAAGTCGCAATGACAAAACACGTCAGAGCGGGACTATATGGCATCCAGTAAGTGTAAGCATACTACTCCGGGGGTTGCGAAGGAGATGTTTGGTATCAGTGGCCTTGCATATGTGAATTGAGGCTTGTAATAACAGTCTGCTTGTAAGTGTGACTTTATAAGGGGATTGTGGCCCAATATATTTTATATATATATATATATATGTTTATAGACAAACTATTTATATCTATATCAACATATATGGACAAACTATTTATATACTTAGAGTGGATATAAAAAGTCTACACACCCCTGTTAAAATGTCAGGTTTCTGTGATGTAAAGAAATGAGACACAGATATCCCATTTTAGAACTTTTTCCACCTTTGAGATGACCTATAAACTGTACAACTCAGTTGAACAATAAACTGAAATCTTTGAGGTGGAAGTAAAAAATAAATAAATAATAAAAACATGGTTGCATAAGGATACATACCCTTAAACTAAGACTTTGTTAAAGCACCTTTTGATTCTATTACAGCACTCAGTATTTTTGGGTATGAGTATGACACATCTTGACTTGGCAATATTTGCCACTCTTTTTTTACAAAATACTCCAAATCTGTCAGATTGTGAGGGCATCTCCTGTGCACACTGCACAGACATCTTCAGATCACCCCACAGATTTTCAATCGGATTCAGGTTTGGGCTCTGGCGGGGCCATTACAAAACTTTAATCTTCTTCTGGTGAAGCCATTTCATTTGTTGATTTGGATGTATGCTTCGGGTCATTGTTATGCTGAAAGATGAAGTTCCTTTTTATCTTCAGCTTTCTAGAAGAACCTTGAAGATTTTGTGCTAATATGACTGGTATTTGGAACTGTTCACAATTTCCTCTACTTTGACTAAGGCCCTGCTCCAGCTGAAGAAAAACAGCCCCAAGGCATGATGCTGCCACCACCATGTCACAGTGGGTTTGGTGTTCTTTTGGTGTTGTGCAGTGTTGTTTTTGCACCAAACATATCTTTTGGAATTATGGCCAAAATAATTCAACCTTGGTTTCATCAGATCATAACAGAAAATTCCCACATGCTTTTGGGAGACTTCAGATGTGTTTACTTTTTTAAAAATTTGCTTGGATTTTTTTTCTTCGTAAGAAAAGGCTTCCGTCTTGCCATTCTATCCCATAGCCCAGACATATGTCACATGTACCACACAGCCAGTACTTGCCAGATATTCCTGCCGCTCCTTTGATGTTGCTGTAGGACTCTTGGCAGCCTCCCTGACTAGTTTTCTTCTCGTCTTTTCATACATTTTGGAGGGACGTCCAGTTCTTGGTAATGTCACGGTTGTGCCATGTTCCATGTTATATCTAATGCCTTAGAAATTATTTTGTACCCTTCTCCTAACTGATACATTTTAACAATGAGATCCCTCTGATGCTTTAGAAGCTCTCTATGGACCATGTTTTTTGCTGTAAAATGTGACTAAGAAAATGTCAGGAAAGACCTACTAGAACAGCTGAACTTTATTTCGGGTTAACCAGAGACACTTTAAATGGTGGCATGTATGTACTGACTCCTAGTTAACATAAGTTTGATTGTGATTGCTTAATTCTGAACACAACTACATCCTCAGTTATAAGAGGGTGTGCACACTTATGCAATCATATTATTTTAGTTTTTTTATTTTCACCCTTCCCCCTAAAAAATGTCAGTTTGTTTTTCAATTGATTTGCACAATTAATAGGTCACAATAAAGGTGAAAAAAGTTCTGAAATTATTTATCTTTGGCTTTTTTTTTTTTTACATCACAGAATCCTGACATTTTTGTTATCCCCTGTATTACATATATGGACAAACTATCTATATCTATATTTGTATATCAGATCTACACTTTTTAATAATGTATTGGTGTTATTAATTAATATTTTTTAATAATTGTCTATTATTTATTTTTATATGTTGTGATTCCTTATGTCTCCGTAGATGTCTGTTAAAGCTGGCAATAGTCAGCAGGATTGAGAGGGACAGGGAATTGATTCATTCGCCTATCACAATCCACAACCAAGCTACTTAGAGTCTTCTGCCCAGCGATCGGAAAGCTTCCTGATTACGTAGCAATACGGAACGTACGTTGAGGTGCCTTCCAGTCACCACACTTCTGGGTCCCAGCTTCGGGTTCATCTCTAAGCAGCGGTGGAATGCACACCAGTCTTCAAAGTGGAATACGGTCCACATCAGCCTACACGTGATTATGCCTAGTGTAGGGATACAGGCACTGAATAATGTAAGCAGGCATTTTTTTGTTTTATCTATTTTAAAATAAAAAGCAGTATCACGCTATTGGTCCCACTTTATTTTTTATCTCCTATGGGTTACTGTGGTGGAGAGGAGAGTACAGTCTAGAAGTTTCCTGATTTTACCCTCAGCTACAAGATTGTTTATCAAAGCGATTTCAGACCATCTTCTTAGCTAAAGAGGTCATGGCTATCCTGTGAGCAGGTTTTTTTTACTAGAGCACATTGGGTGTGATTCAAATGCTACTTAAGCGGTGGAGGGTTTCTACACAATTTGTTTGAATATATCACTGAATATTTGGATATTTCACTGATGGACTGTTATAATAGACATTTTGCTTATACACATTTTTTTTCACTATGTATTCCATATGATGGGATTATTATAAATTAATTTCACAGTGCCCCTTATCACAAACTTTTGATTCAGCACAGTAGGTCACCTACAGTATTCGGGGGAGCAGTTTCAATTAGTATATAATTTAATTCACTGGTGTGAGGTCATTCACTTTTTCACAATGGAGACAGATACCTTTTAATACAAGTTGTAACATATATGTGCAAAGTGTGACTATGTTTAGTTTTCTGAGCACTGCTGTAATACATTGTTTGGTTTTAGATATATGATTATTATGTATATATATATATATCTATATATATATATATATATATATATATATATCTATATATATATATATATATAGATATATATATATATATGTATATATATATATATATATATATATATATTGTGACAGTTTTTTTTTTTTTTCTTTTTTCTTTTTTTTTTCTCTCTCTTGGTAGCCCCTTTTACACTCACAAGGCCCCTAAACCCTCATCAATAAATAGATTTTAAAAGAAAGGAATTCTTTTTTTTTTTTTTTTTGAGAATAACACCTAAATAAGAGTATAGTAATCACATAATAAAATGGGATGACATATATGAAGTCTCCTTAACTTTTTTTTTTTTTCTCTCACTCATATAATTTATTTTTTAGGGTAGTCCCCCCAAAACTCACAAGGATTATAAACCTTCACTTTTTAAATAGATGTGGCACTCTTAGAAATTTACCTTACTTAGGAAAGGGAGAAAAGATTTTATGTACAGTTTTTTTTTGTTTTTTTTTGAGAATAACACCTAAATAAGAGTATAGTAATCACATAATAAAATGGGATGACATATATGAAGTCTCCTTAACTTTTTTTTTTTTTTTTTTTCTCACACATATAATTTATTTTTTAGGGTAGTCCCCCCCATTATAAACCTTCACTTTTTAAACAGATGTGGCACTTTTAGAAATTTACCTTACTTAGGAAAGGGAGAAAAGATTTTATTTATAGTTTTTTTTTTTTTTCTCTCTCTCTCTCCCCTGGATCTCCTCTGGATGGTTGCCTCCCCTTCCCCTGTTTATCCCATACTCCCCGGTCAGAGACTATGGATTAGGACGAAAATGAGGTCAATTAATGGGAAGGCCCTAGGTATGAATAGGGGAACATCGAGAGCTACTAGAGGATAGATGCATAGGATTTTTTTTTTGGAGACCACCAAAGTGTAAGTGTATATGTAGGTTTGTTAGTGTAATTTGTTAAGTTTGATCTGTCTTGTAATATATGTAATGTATGTTATCGAAAAATGATGAATAAAAAATAGTTAAAAAAAAAAAATATATATATTGTGACAGGAAGTCAGGTAAATCTGTGGGTGTTGTCACAGACAGGAGATACATTTCTGCCTTGTTTAGACAATTCACCAATTACTATGAGGTGTTGGCCACAGAGGTAGCCAAAAAGGTTTAGGGCGTTGAAAAACTTTAGCTGTTCAGTATGAGGCAATTAAGGCCTCTATAAGTCATTGAGGGGATGACTACTGATTGCTGCATCCTGAGGCTTTTTGAGTTAAGGAAAGCAGTGAGCTGGGAAAGACTTCTGAAGGTGAGGTAGTTGTTGATTTTTCTGTGTGATAAACAACAAAAAGACTATTATTTTTCTGCTGTATGACCAGCAGTGTCTGCCCAGCAGTAGGCTGTGCCAGACTCCATAGGTAGGTTCCTGTGTTGTGAAGGTAGATGCCCCAAGTGGCCAGGGTTTATTTTATGTTTTGTTTTGTTTATGCTGTTTGGATGCTTGCACTTGTTTCCAGCAATATGGAAGAATAAACCATAACCTTTGTTTTCAACCATCTTTCGGCTGCCTCTCTGTACACTTCAGTGTGTAGTGAACCCACCCAGGGGGTCACACACACCCGCTACCGAGCTAACCCCTTACAATATATATATATAAATATATATATATATATATATATATATATATATATATATATATATATATATATATAAATATATATATATATATATATATATAATATATATATATATATATATATATATATATATATATATATATATATATATAAAAATATATATATATATATATATATATAGTATATATTTTTATCATTGATCTTTATATTTTTTACATTTTTGTCTCAATCCCTGCAACTGTCACTTAAAAAAAAGGCATGGAAAAACATCATAGACTGAATATTACTGCATGTATGAACCCCGTTCAACTGTCAAATTACAAAATTCTTCACTATAGTGGTCCTTTTAAATAAAAGAAAAAAAACCTTGTTTAGTAGATCAGCCGCTATTAGCTCTCTCACATTAAGCATAATAACAAAGCACTCCACAGATTATTTGTTATTCCCAGCACATTCCCATGCACAGAAGAAATATTCTTCTTCTAATTAATAAATAGATGAATGCCTTTAGTAGCCTGCATTGTAATTAACTGAAATATTTACACATTGACTTCATTTGTTTAGCCACCATGTATTGTTGATGAACTGTCACTGTGTAATCAATGAGTTTACATTATTAAAGTGCCTTCTCGCAGAATTCAATTTCTATAGAGATATGTAGCGCTGTGATAACTACATTATTTCATCAGACACAGGCCCCCATACACAATATAACTAAACACTTTCACTATAGCCGGCCAAACTGAAAGCATTTATTATGTTCTGCCTTATACATGATTTATGAACCTACAGGGAATGGAGGGGTATATGACTGTGACCAAGAAAATTACTTCCTATTTGAAATAGAGACAGAATTGTATAACTGTAACAGTTGGTTCAGTAGAAAATATTTACAGCAGGTACGCTCAATATGTTAAGAGCTACTGTATGTGCAAGGTGCAACAAGCAAATAGCAATTATTTCTAAGTCTGGATGCACCATAACATACTAAAGGTGTTTGGCTACTATATGTTGCTGAACTTAAATGACCCCCCCCCTCCCCACACACACACACCTTCTTTACTTGTTTTTTTTTTTTCTTTTTTTTAGAAGCACATGATTAGAGCCTGAAGCCTCGTACACATGCTCAGTTTACTTAGCAAGAATCAGCAAGAAAACTGCTGGCAGAGCTTTCTTGCTCTCTATTTTTCTCGTTGTGAGATTCTCTGCAGTTTTCCTGCCGAAAAACCAGAGAGGGGGTATACTTACCTGTCGCTGTGGAAACCCGTGCATGCTCGAAATGACTTTGACGCATTCGTGGTAGCTTCCTAGGCATAGGTAGGGTGCAGCAAGATGGAGGCGACGGAATCAAATTACGTCATTGCGTTCTTACTTTTCAAGAGAACCACGGTTCTTTTGAAAGGAGACTCTGTACACTCTCAAGGGTTTTTTCCTGACGAGATTCTGGCCCGTGTGTACAGTACTTAAGGCTCTAATTGCCTTCAAAAATGGTAGGCTTGGGGCGCAGAGTACTGCACCCTCAGCCCACCCAGTTGTGTGACAAACAAATTATTAATTGCTAATGTTTTCCTGTTTCTCCTCCTGGCCAATTCAGAAACAGATCCCGAGATCCTGAAAAACAAATATTTAGCACCAGCTGCCACTGGTGTAGTCTTAGTTTGTCAAACAATAAAGTTTTGTCCCCATGCTCTTTCATTCTCTTCATTCTCTCTATTTCATTCACCCCAGGTCTAAAATCCTTGCCATAATTAAAAAAAGTATTTAAAATCTCTCAAGATCTTCTCATGACCATTACCCTTACCTACAAATCACCCATCTTATGCATTCTAACCAGGCTTCTATTTTGTCTTTGCCTTGGAATGTAGCTCAATACTATAACAGCCCGTCTACTAAAACTAGAGGTATTTCCCTATTCTACAAACTACTTAACGACAAAGAAATATTTCATAAGTCGTCAAATATATTGGCATGGGAGGGGAAGCTAGGGACCAGTTTTACCTGTGACCAATGGCAAATGGCACTAAGCACCTCGTGTGCTGCAACTAAATGTGTAAATCTCTGGGAGTTGTCGCACAAAATATTACTTCAATGGTATTTAACGCCACATAGAATTGCAAAATTTGTACCACAGGATTCCGAGTCCTGCTGGAGAAATTGTGCAGGAGTAGGAAAATTGTTTCACATACTGTGGTCATGCCCGGTTATAGCCGATTACTGGAAAGCAGTATTTAGTCTGATTTCGGGGGTCCTGAGGTTGAAGGTGCCCTTGTCACCAGGCCTATCATTGCTTTCACTCTCCATTGAAAATCTCCCAGCAGCTACTAGAACAGTAGTTGTCCATATTCTTATGAGTGCCAGGCTGACGTTAACACGTCATTGGAAAAAAATAGATTTTTGCCTCCACACAAGGTAGGGTTTGTGAAGCCAGTTCTCGCTGGGCACTCTGGACTGATTAGTACAAGAAAGACTCGAGGAGATAACTGCTTTTGGTTACTACTATTCTCATTGACCAGGAGAAATCTTTGTGATGTTATGGATAATCTTCGTAATAGTATAGACCGTGTAGTAACATTTAGTTATTTTTTTTCTGTTTTCTTTTTTTTTTTGTTTTTGGTTTGAATGTACCTCACCTTAGGCTTGATATTTCTGGGCCTGTTGTGGCGTGTCGTGCTGCGTCTCCCCCAGTACGCAGATTGTTTCCGGATGGGGCGTATGGGGGGAATGGGGGGCGGCTGTGCCTAGACTGGGTCCAGATACTGTGTATTGATAATCAGGATATGCAACTTATTGCCATTATGTTTATCGTCTTTAATGTTTGGTTTTGGCCTATAGGATACATTATTTGCGCTTAAACCCTATGTTATACTTCTTGAACGTAAAATCTCTCAAGATCTCAGGGAAGAAATGTATTTTTACAGAAAAGTGTAATATGGTATGGTCTTGAGGTAAGGTGCTGCCAACAGTTTGCTAGCTAGACAGGGGCTGACCTAGGCTGTGAAGTGGTTAATGCTGTACATTGCTGTTCCAATGCTTTTTGGGCCCACCTGGTATGATAAAAAAAATGTGATTGCTGCAGAGGAGGACTGCTGCATCTTGCAGCCTGTTGGAGGCACCGGGGGTCAGGAGATCTATGGAGAGCACCAAGAATGAACTACTACCTTATGGAGGTATGCCTGGGCAGCCTGCTAGAGATAGTCAGGGACACTCAAATGTTACTTTTCATGTTGGACTGTACTATTCGGATAATTCATGTTAAAGTTGCATCAAATGTTCTTAGACTTGTCTGAAGTTATTTAAAGGGGTGCAAGCAGGACTGAACCCACTATATTGAGACCTCTAGCCTGGCCGCTAGGTACAGGAGAGAATAACAAGTGCACACATGTGCTAAGTGATTGGCGGGACACCATTCTGCCACTGGTAGTGAAATTACAGATACGCTGGACTGGTTTTCCTTTCAAATTTTGCAATATTTGTGGGCCACAGCAATGGGCAATTTTCATGCGGTCATTGAATTTGAGTAATCAAGTATGTTGGACATTTTTTTTAAAAACAAATGGTTTCCTAATCAGTGATGGGAGAATCGTGTGAGAAATATAATCAAAAAATAAATTTGCATGAGAAGAAAAGAAAATCCCAGAAAAACAAAAGGAGATTCCCAGCCACGAACATTCTTTTCTGTAACAACATGATGTGAAATAAAATCACATTTTGAAATTAATCGTGGCACCATCTGATCACAAAATTTCGGATTTTTTTAAGAAAATGTGTTCAGACATCGATCCATGTATGGCCTGCATAACAGGAGTTATTTGTGCATTTGTGTTCTCGTTACACCACAAGGAACTGCTGGATGGTGGGAGATCTTTTTTTTATCTGAATATATATAGACTTTGATTTAGGTGAGACTTCACATTTGACACATTAAACACTGTTTACTTATTTGTTTTTTTGTTTGTTTTTGTTTTATTCACTAACACTGCATCACGATATTGTATGATTAGGCAATAAATGACCATTAACAGTCAACAGGGTCATCCCTCTGCTCACTTTGCTCTTTCCTGTGAAAATATTTCTTGCAAGCTCATGAGCTTGCTTTAATTGGCTCTTTGTTCTGCCCTACCTTTTCCCAGACTGAGTGCTATTGGAAAAGGCTGGTGATGGGATAGATTCAAGTACTTAAAGTGATTGTAAAGTCTGTTTTTTTTCCCTATAAAAATAATAAACATGTTATAGGTACCAGCTCTGTGCAGTGGTTTTGCACAGAGCAGCCCGGATCCTCTTCCTCTCAGGTGCCTCTTCTGTGCTCCTGGCCCCTCCCACCTGTTGAGTGCCTCCACAGCAAGCAGCTTACTATGGGGCACCCAAGCAGAGCTGAAGCTTCATGTGTCCATTCAGATACAGAGCTGCGGTAGGCCCCACCCCCTATCTCCTGATTGGCTAACTGATTTTGACAGCTACGGGGGCTGCAATGCGGTGTGAATCACATGCAATGTCTGCATATGTGTGAACCCAGGCTCAGGGTTTAGCTCTGAGATGCCATCTTCCAAATGTGCTTTGTCAATCAACATTTTTAAATTACATACATTTCCAATTTGTTTACTGTTGCTGTTGGCAGACAAATACTGATTGTTTTGTGTGTTACCTTTTTTAAAAACGCAAACAAAAAAATGAAAAGCATTTCATTTCTAAAGTATATATGAATTGAATGATCCATCCCCAGGAGTTACTAGCTCCTGGGCAAGTTACTAGCAAAGTGAATCTTGAGACGTTTAGTTATCGTTGAAGGGGTAGTAATTTTTTTTTTTTAAACTTGTACCTACAGGTAAGCCAATAATAAGGCTTATCTCTAGGTACAGTGAATATCTCCTAAACTTGCACTGTTTAGGAGATATTTACACTTCATACAGCCGGTGATGTCATCGGCGCATACGCTCTGAAGAGAGAGCATACTTGTGCGTCCCTTGAGAGCTGTGTGATTTTTTTTGCAGCTTGGTAAATGAGACGGCCGAAGGAAGGCCAGGTAAAGATGGAAGTCCTGTCAGTGGTGTCAGTGGTGACAGCAGCGGCGGGAGCTGTGTCTCAGCCAATCAGGAGGGAGAGTTCCGCACGCCCGAGACACTCATTGACATCACTGGACAGGGATGGGGCTCAGGTAAGTATTAGGAAGGCTTTTTATCTTAATGCATAGAATGCATTGAGATAAAAATATAAAAAAACTTCTGACTTTACAACCCCTTTAAACTCGTTTAATCAAATAAATATTTCTAAAAATAATTGTGCATTATCACATTACTGCATGGATTTTTTAATATCTGCCTGGAGTTCAAATTTAAGTAACATCCCACAGAATAATTGTCAATCTCCTACATAAACAAAATGTTGCATAGAAGGTAACTTACCTCTGAAGCATCTTATTAATGATCTGTAGTAGAATGATAGACAAACACAGCAAAGCGATACATAGGGTATTGCTGTCATGTCCGGATTCAATTAGTCATCAGAGTTAAGCAGTGGCAGCTGCACCAGTTACTCATACCTCTGTTCTAAGGAATGCATGTTACAAACACATGCCTTCATCCCCTTTTAGATGTACAGTATACCCTTTCCATTACCACTGGGGAAAATTGCATTTGTATTTTGTCTGCATAGCATGTCTGTACATGCGAGTCTATAAAGTATCATATACTACAGCCAGCAAGTATCTGCGTATTTCCTAACCCAGCCAAGCACCTTTCTAATTGTCATATGCCCTCAGCAAGTACATATTTGGATAGCCTCCTGTTACCACTTAATGTATTGTCCTTGTCATGATCATGAAGCTACTGCCTTTATTTGCTATGCCTAAAAAGAGGTTGAGCAGTAGAAGAATTAAAAAACATTATTATTTTTATTGAAAATAGGAAACAGCACAATAATTATAAATAGTTTTTTTGAAAGGGGTAGCAAACTGTAGCATTTAATAAAACTAGCACGTTATGAAATGCTTACCTTAGAACGAAGCAATCCAGGCACGAGCTGTCAATACTGACAGGGCTTCCATCTTTAACTGGTTTTCCTTCAGAGTTTGCATGCTCCGGCTGTCTCATTGACCGAGCTGCAAAAAAATTCAGACCGCATCGCGGAGCTCTGAAGGGACGGCTGTCCCTTCAGAGCGCATGTGCCGATGATATCACTGGCTGCAGGAAGTGTGAATATCTCCTAAGTTTAGGAGATTTTCACTGTACCTAGAGGTAAGCCTTAAAGTGGGTACGAAAGTTTGGGCACCACAGGTAAAAATTTGTATTATGTGCATAACAAAGCCAAGGAAAGATGGAACAATCTCCAGAAGGCATCAAATTACAGATTAGACATTCTTATAATAAGTCAAAAAAGTTAGATTTTATTTCCATCATTTACACTTTCGATATTACAGAAAACAAAATAATGGCGTCTGCAAAAGTTTGGGCACCCTGCAGAATTTATAGCATGCACTGCCCCCTTTGCAAAGCTGAGACCTGCCAGTGTCATGGATTGTTCTCAATCATCATCTGGGAAGACCAGGTGATGTCAATGTCAAAGGTTTTAAATGCCCAGACTCATCTGACCTTGCCCCAACAATCAGCACCATGGGTTCTTCTAAGCAGTTGTCTAGAAAACTGTAAATGAAAATAGTTGACGCTCACAAAGCTGGAGAAGACTATAAGAAGATAGCAAAGCGCTTTCAGATGTCAATATCCTCTGTTCGAAATGTCATTAAGAAATGGCAGTCATCAGGAACAGTGGAATTTAAAGCAAGATCTGGAAGACCAAGAAAAATATCAGACAGAACAGCTAGCAGGATTGTGAGAAAAGCAATTCAAAACCCACGCTTGACTGCACGATCCCTCCAGAAAGATCTGACAGACAATGGAGTTGTGGTACACTTTTCCACTAACAAGAGATACTTGTACAAATATGGTCTTCATGGAAGAGTCATCAAAAGAAAACCTCTTCTACATTCTCACCACAAAAGTCAGCGTTTGAACTTTGCAAATGAGCATATAGTCAAGCCTGATGCATCTTGGAAAAAAGTTCTGTGGACCGATGAGGTTAAAATATAACTTTTTGGCCAGAATGAGCAAAGGTACGCTTGGAGAAGAAAGGGCACATAATTTAATGGAAAGAACCTCTGTCCAACTGTTAAGCATGGGGGTGGATCAATCAAGCTTTGGGGTTGTATTGCAGCAAGTGGCACAGGGAACATTTCACGAGTAGAAGGAAAAATTGATTCAATAAAATTTAAGCAAATTTTGTATGGTAACTTGATGCCATCTGTGAAAAAGCTGAAGTTAAAGAGAGGATGGCTTCTACAAATGGATAATGATCCTAAACACACCTCAAAATCCACAGGGATTACATCAAGAGGCATAAACCGAAGGTTTTGCCATGGCCTTCACAATCTCCTGACCTCAACATAATTGAAAATCTATGGATAGACCTTAAAAGAGCAGTGCGTGACAGACAGCCCAGAAATCTCAAAGAACTGGAAGACTTTTATAAGGTAGAATGGGCAAAGATACCTCAAACAAGAATTGAAAGACTCTTGGCTGGCTACAAAAAGCATTTACAAGCTGTGATACTTGCCAAAGGGGGCAGTACAAGATAGTAACTCTGCAGGGTGCCCAAACTTTTGCAGACGCCATTTTTTTGTTTTCTGTCGTTTTGAAACTGCAAATGATGGAAATAAAATCTAACTTGTTTTGAGATATAAGAATGTCTAATCTGTAATTTGATGCCTTTTGGAGATTTTTCCATCTTTCCTTGGCTTCGTTATGCACATTAATACAAATTTTTACCTGCGGTGCCCAAACTTTCGATCCCCACTGTATTATTGGCTCACCTGTAGGTATGTGGGTACAAGTTTAACGATAACCAAACATCTCAAGGTTCACTTTGCTGGTAACTTGCCTAATTCCCTCCTGTGGACAGATCATCCAATTCGTATATACTTTAGAAATAAAATGCTTTACATTTTTTTGTTTGCGTTTTAAAAAAAGTAACACACAATACAATCAGTATGTGTCTGCCAACAGCAACAATAAACACATTGGAAATGTATGTAATTTATAATTGTTGATTGACAAAGCGCATGTGGAAGACGGCATCTCGGAGCTAAACCCTGAGCCTGGGTTCACACATATGTGATGTCAGACATTGCATGGCTAAAATCACATTGGATTTGCATGAAAATAGTGCAGGAACCTTTTTTCCCCCCACACTGGAATCAGACTGCATGGGTGTTCACACCCATTCAATCCTATTTCTATCTAAATTCACAGTTCGCCCTGCAATCTGCAAACCGATCTGGGGGAGTCATTAACTTTATATTGACTCTTGCAGTGGTTCGTAGAGGGCAGTGTGAACTGCTTGCTTGGGAGATGCAATGTGAGAACCGGCACTGGAATCACGCTGGTTCCCGCATCGCATATGTCTGAACCAGGGCTTCTGCTGCCTAAAAATATGAATTTGCTACACGGAAAAAAAAATTCTGAGCCTAGGTTCACACATATATGAGATGCAGGAACCAGCGGTTCTTTTCCAGTGCACTGGACTGGTTAATGTCTTGGGAACTGTGGTGGGTTTTGTGATTGGGGGTTAATACCCCAACACTGCCATTAGCTAGTAATATGCAGCATGAAGAGGTTAATGTACTGACATTGGCCACTAATTCAGCACAAGGCGTTATTGAACACTACCATGGATCTCTAATGCAGTAGTGGCCTGTAGAAGTGAATTAAAACCCTTGTGCTGTATTAGTGGTCAGTGTCATTGTTAATTAACCCATTCATCCTGCAATACAAAGGGGTAATAACAGTTATTTTTAACAGTAAACTCAACTTATATTTCACTATATAAGCTGAGTTTACAGTTAAAAATAACTTTGAAAAACAAGACTCCGATGGGTGTATAAAGATGTCTGCTTGCCGACTTCTAACCCTAGGCTTACTGTGGACAAGTGCAGGTGTACCAAGATGGACGCAATGCAACATCACTTTAGTTGCATATTCTGATGGGTAGTGGCTTTCTGACATCTCTTCCTTGCCCGCCCTCATTCTGGGACACAGCCACTGGCAAGTGACAATCCACATCTTGTGGAAGGCGACATTGGCAAATGACACTCCACATCTGGTGGCAGGGGATGTTGCAGGGGATGTGGCAAGTGACATGGTAAGTGACAATCCACATCTGTTGGCAGGCAACAGTAGCAAATGACACGCTCAGGGCTCCCACTGATTCTGCATTATAATGAGTTGAACTATTTAATTTTATATTACAGTGTAATAATAGTAATAATGCGCTTCAATCATCCTGACACCAAATCAACCATGGCACCGTGATGATTAAAGCGCCAACACCAGCCATTGCCCTGACAAATTGCCTGCAAAATGTTCTGATAGTGCCCCTCCCGAGACTAGACTCTGGATCCGCCCCTGATTAGAGATCCATGGTAGTGTTCATTAGCTCCTTGTGCTGAATTAGTGGCCAGTGTCAGTGTTAATCCTTCATGCTGCAGGGTTTTAAAAAAGCATAATGCCAATGACCATCTATGCTGGAGGCTATTATTGCAGCTACTGCACCAATACTGAGGATCATTGCAAAAACGAACACAGTGCTGGTTATTATTGCAGAAACTGGTACCAATGCTGGCAATTATTTTTGCAGAAACGGACACCATGCTGACAGTTAAGCCTCATACACACGATCGTATTTTCTGCGGACAAAGTGTAGGACTTTTGTCCGAAGGGCGTTGGCTAGAAACTTGTATTGCATGCAAACACCAGCTCTTTAGCGCCCCCCTTTGGGCAACTTCTGCTAATGTTGTGTTTGGTGAGCATTGCTTCTGAGCATGCGTGTTTGTACTTTAGAGTTTTGTCCGAAGGACTTGTGTACACACTATCGGATAATCCGACAATACACATTTGTTGGCAGACAACTTTAAAGCATGCTATCCCACATTTGTTCGGGGAAAATCCGCCAATTATCCGATGGAGCATACAAACGGTTGGATTTTTCGACAACAGCCTGTCATCACACAATTCCTGTCGGATAATCCGATCGTGTGTACGACACTTTATCTTTAACTATCAACAATTCTGGCAATTATTTTTGCGGAAACAGACACCATTGCTGGCAGTTATTATTGCGGAAACTGGCACCAATGTTGGGGATCATTGCAGAAACTGGCACCAATGCTGGTGGTTATTTTTGCGGAAATGGGGGGTTGTAATTTCCTAGGGAGTTCTACTTTTTTCATATCATATTATTTAAATTTGCTAGTTGCTTTATAGTTGTTAACAGCACTACTATTGCCATTATATGCAGTGTTCTATTTGATATTTCATTTTTGATAATTGTTTGGGGATTTACATCTGTGCACTGGCTAACCATTATATTACTTGTCCCATATGAAATTTCTAGAAAATATCCTGTAGACAGTTGTTCAGAGGTATTCTGCCTGAATACAACATCTACATACAGCCACTAGGAAGAGGATCTATAAATCTGTAAAGGGATTACATTCTGTCCAGGTTATCCATATGTTTACTAGCTGACATCCTGCAGGGTAGGGGAACACAAATGACAATGCTGGCCAATGACCCATCTCAAAGTGTATGGGAAACTCGGATAGTGAACAGCTATAAGGTCAGGGATTGGGCAGAGAAAGCAAAAAAAGGAGACAGGGTGATCCGAAGAAACTGCGATAGAACACAAATTGCCAGCAGGTGGTTTTTGGTTAACAGGATGATTGGCCCTGAATGAGGAAATCACAATTTTCAAATTTTATATTGCTCATATTCCACAACAAATATTAGGTATACACAGCTTGCAACAGACCTCTAGGACCATGCATGCATTGACTTAATTTGACGTGCAGGCTTGGCAAGTAAAAGGTGACAGGAGCAATCAACACTTAACAATTAACACATTTGTTTTGCTTTACTATATTTGTAGCTTCTTAATTATCTATGTATAATTTATTATACATACATATTTCAAGTTATTCCACAAAAGAAACTATAAAAAGTATTTAAAAAAAGACTATGAACTGACTTTACTGTCCATCTCCAGGTTGAAAAGACCACTTGACCACCCGCACCCACATTGTTTTTTTATTTTTTATTTAAACATATCTTCTTGTCTATAGTCCGTTCACATAGTGTTCCAAGATTATCGCCATCTTTTTTTCTGCGGAGGCAGTGGATGGCCCTTTGTAATGTCGTGTAATGGCATGAGTACTGTTCTATGCACCATTCTCCTATGCAACCAGAATGGCTTAAAGACACATTCCAGGGGGTAGGTCCTTGATGCCCTGTGCTCATAGGGAGTGGTTAACACTGAAATAACAGCAAAGGGTGCAATCTACAATATAAAAGCATATTAATTATTAAAAAGACAAGTGGCAGCTTATCACAGGGGGAGGTGATTTACTAAAAGCTGAGTTTGCAAAATATGGTGCAGCCCTGCCTAGAAACCAATCAGCTTTTCACTTATTTTGGGCAAAGCCTAATTAAACAAGCTGAAGTTAGAATCTGATTGGCTACCATGCACAGCTGCACTCTCCAGTTTGAGTAGATCCACCCCATTGTCTCAACCAAACATGGCTATCATCTCAAAGGTAGTAGCAGAAATCCAGTCCAGATTCCGGAGGCATCATAGGGGCATGGCTGTGTGTTTTCAAAGCTACCCAGCCTCTTTCTCAAACCTTGAGACCAAGCCCCATTGATGCCTCCCAGCATCTCCTATATCTAAGCTATACCCAGCCTGCAGCAGTGGTTTTGCTTCCTGACCTGAATACCTGCTGCTACCTCAGAGATGATAAACATGTTTGGTTGAGACTGGCGC
Organism: Rana kukunoris; assembly: GCA_029574335.1. Lineage (NCBI taxonomy): Eukaryota > Metazoa > Chordata > Amphibia > Anura > Ranidae > Rana > Rana kukunoris. Next base: position 85,569,976 of record CM056058.1, on the reverse strand, counting down.
TTCTAATTCACTAACCTGTGTGTTGCTATTTGTATTTTTACAAATAAATATGCTTTTAGACTACACTGAAATGTAGCCCTCTGGTGTTTTTCTTGTTGGTCTTAGAGATTTCTTCAGTCTTTATAGGGATCTGCAACAAGTGCATTGGAACAAGCAGGAGTAAACCCTTGGTGTACAGAACCAGACTTGATGAATATCCATATTTCTTGAAGCACACGGAAAATGAGGAGGTGTGCAGTACTGGAACAAAGGGTGGATGAGTACTGCTCTAGGACCTTTTTTAATTCAATGGGTGAGGGGTTTCATAGAAGTTGGGCTTTACAGGAGAGGATATTTCCCATGTACCATACATTCTGTGGTGGTGGGACTCTGTGCGGCCTTGAAGATTGCTGGTTTTGCCAGATTTTGGAGAGAAAGATGCACTAATTGCACAGCCTGTGTGTTTGGCTATTTAATTCTGATATTTAGTTATGGCTCAGGCCCCCACCCAACAGACAGGAAGTCTGTGCCTGCGAGTCAGGAGGACTCCCATCCCTCTGAGAGGAGTCAGAGACGCTGCATGGGTGCAGCCAGAGCATGTATGTCTGCAGGAGGCAGATGTCATTGTTGATTGAGCAGCAAGGCGCTGACCAGGAGTAAGCGAGGAGTGAGGTTAACTCTACGAAACTCTGTTTGTTCTGAGGAACAGACCTAAGGCCTAGGCTTAAGGCCTAAAACAGCTGGATGGCAAGTATGAAAGCCAGGAGGCTAAAGTGTTGAATGTGCAAGATACAGTAATGGTGGAAGCCCCTGTGGGGGCTACTGATGTGTTTGTGAACTTTTTGTGCTTTTAAATAAAAGTGGGCTACCAGGCCCTTAAAAATTCAGTTCTGGACTGGCGTGCTCACGGAAAACGCACTTACCGCTGGAGTCTGATCACCCCAATCCTACAATTTTAAGAATATTTATTTTTCCAAACAGAAAACAACATTCAAATTTGAATTTAGGACTACAATGTACGTGTTTGCTTAAATGTCTGACAATATATGAAATGACATATGTTGTGCCTGGCATCAGGGGCAGATAAGGCATATTTAATTGTCCATTACATGACTTGTTATTTAGTCTTCAGTATTATTTCAAAGAGACATGCCTAATGTGCTCATGGCTTATGTTATTTTTAATAAACCAGTGATGTATCCATTCATTAAATATAACACAAAGAAATATATATACAGATAGAAATATGACACCGTCAAAAAAGTCATTTCGAATGATAAAAATTTCTCCTGCCTGTCTCAGCCATAATGTAGTGAGAGGTTTCAGCAATTTTTCCCTGTAATTATGTATGCTGGGTGACGCTGCACACCAGGGTTCTTAATTATATGGAAATTATACAAAATGGTAGTGAATAATGTAGTGCTGGATGACTTCCACCACAGCAGTAATTAACAGAAAAGCTTAGAAAGTAAAGAGCAAGCTGATGAGGGAAACATTTCATGAGATACAAGCTTCTTTTATAGAGACTTTAACAGTTAACAAGTAGAAAATGCCATGCAGTACTAGAGCATGTGCGATCAAGCAGGCAGGTGGTCTGCAGACTTTAGCTACAAGAAATGGGGCCAGGAGAGAATCTGAACTGCAGAATGTAGGAATGTCACACATTTATAAACAATAGATCAATATGTACAGATAATAGGAAAAGCTCCCCCATTGGGGTTTTTAGGCAGCAAAAAATGAATAAGCAAAAAATTTAATAGGTAAAGAAGATAACTAAAATAAAAAGTAGAAAATATTTGTTGGTACATTGGAAATCGTAAAAATGAGCTCTGGTACTACATACAGTGCCAATATAACATACAGAAAAGTGAGCACCAAAAGAATGACATAAAAGAACATGAATGGTATACAAACATGTCAGACACGGTTCCTTGGGTATGGGATTGTGTATATAGGATTTTTTTCCTTTTATTGGTTGAACCAGATAGACTTGTGTCTTTTTTTAACCAGACTAACTATGTAAGTATGTACTGTTGTAAGTGTAACTATGAAATGAATTGCATTTTTTTGTTTTTCATCTTTTTTCCTCGTTTTTTGCATGCCCATACTGATCAACATCTCCTCCATTAACCTTATTGTTTGATTTTCTGTTTTTCTATAAGAGCTGTTAAACAGTGGTAAATTCAGTTGGTCTTCTATCATGGTCTGGTCAAAAGCCAACTGACATAGGATTGTGGAGAGTAAAGCTGCCCCATAGTTAGGTCTTGTTTTTTGTGTTCAACCAGTGGTAGCTGTGCCCTGTGCACTGTGCCCTGCGCCCACTCAGTTGCGTGACAATAGCAACTTAATATTCACTATTGTTTTCCTGATTCTCCTCCTGGCCAATCAGGAAGCTGGCCCTGAGATTTGATCGGCCAGTGAGTCTAAGGTGGCAGTGACGGTGGTATAAGTGAGGGGGGAAGGTTTGTTTGGCGCGCCCCCCCCCAATATACTGAGTACCAGCCGCCACTGGTCTTAGACACAACTATTTCAAATTTGTCTGTCACCTTTCCGGCTGTATGCTAAGGCCCATCCTCTGTGGTTAAATGCTGGGCACTTGGACCTCCTGTCTAATACTGGAGATATCATCCTGGTTTTAACCATTTCATACCCATAGGATGTATCCATACATCCCAGGGAACACAGCGTTATACCAGGATCATGGATGCAGCCTTGATCCTTATATCATTTTTTTGCGCTAGCCATCCTCTTTACTTTTCTGTACAGCTGCCTGATCACTTTCACAGGGCATGAAAGACCCTTCCTACTACCACCCGCTGCTATTCCCAGGCTCTCCCATACCATTGGGGAGCCCAGGACCTCTACAATTTGTCAGGTTGGCTGACTGAAGCCGGAAGCAAAGTATAATACTTAATTTCCTGTTTCGGTTTGTTGTCTACTAAACCGGTTTATTCGGATGCTTTTAAGGGCCGAGGAGAGATCAGGGGTCTAAGGGACCCTTACATGAAGTGCAAATATGTGCCAAACAAAAGTGCTAATGTGCCACTAATTCAAATTCTAATAATTTATAATAATAATAATCTCATTACTTTAGAAATTCATAATTCACCAAAGTGCTATGTGCATAAAATGAATAAATTAAATAAAGTGCATATAATTCAGCATTTAAGTATGTTCTGAGTTAGTGAAACCATGTAGAAATGTTCATTTGTCGCTTACATCGAAAATCAATCCACTGCTCCACCACCAATACTTTGTTGCAAGGACCACACCTTGAATCGAGTTACCACCACCATGAGAAACTGCTTAGCAGAGGGTTAACCGCTTCATTAGGCAATAGGTCAGCATCAGATGCATCACTACAGGACCGCTCTCAAAAATGCTGTTCTCCCCAGCCTCAGCTCTGGGAAAAAGTGCCAGTGTCACTGAAAGATAGAAAAAAAACAAAAAAACATGGCCTAAAATCTTCCGCAACTTATATGTATTATTATATGCTGTACTTACAAGCATAATCAGAAACAAGCAATTAAATGGCGAAACCCACCAGCCAGCGAGCGGCATTAACAGGTTGAACACACTTATTATTTAAATTCAGAGCAATTTTATCTCTCAATGTGTGCCCCTTACGAGAAATAACAGGGGATCTATCTGGTACACGTGGGCCCCAAACCTTATCATTTTTATTAATATTCCAGTGCTTACATAGTAGCCTTTTTATGCTAATATATTGATCAGATAAAGATAAAAGCCCACACAAAGTCACTCCTAGATTTATCCAAAGTCTCCTTAGGAGCTAGCAAAGTTTCACGATCCACTCCAGACTCTACCCTAATGCCGCGTACACACGATCATTTTTTGTGATGAAAAAAAACGTCGTTTTCTGTGAAGTAAAAAACGACGTTTTTGAAACGTCACTTTTCAAAGACGATGTTGCATACACACCATCGTTTTTTTCACAAAAAGCGAGGTTACGTTCACCACTCTTTTCCATTGAACTTCGCTTCATAACTAGCTTCTGGGCATGCGCGGGTTGAAAAACTTTGTTTTAAAAGACGTTTTTGCTACACACGGTGACTTTTTGTGAAACAAAAAACGACGTTTTGAAAAACGACACAAAGAATTTAAGCATGTTGGAATTTTTTTTGGGTCGTTTTTTTTAAGACAAAAAACGACGTTTTGCCCACACACGATCAATTTAAATGACGTTTTAAAAAACAACGTTTTTTTTCATCGCAAAAAACGACCGTGTGTACACGGCATTATTGTGGGGAACTCCACCCCAAATTGAAAACAAATATGTGGGGTTCCCCCCAAATATCCATACCAGACCCTTCAGGTCTTTTTTTTTTTAAAAGATACTTTTATTAGGTTTAAGACAGAACAACAAACTGAAAAACATACAAAAAAAAAAAAACACCAGACAACCTGGTCATAAACGTTAGTCAATACACTCAAACATAGAAAAATAAACTGACATCAGTGCAAAATATAAAGTAGGCACAGTGGTAAAAGGATCAGGTATAATACCTGGATATAGCAAAAGCGGAGGTCCAGACATTAGCATGAGCCAGCAATGAAATAATAAAAAACATTAAGGCCAGAATCACACTAGTGCGGTGCGAATTTCAGCTCTCTTATCTTTGCAGAGAGATTACAGAGAGATTAATCAGCAGATTAGCTCAGTTTTAGCTGCGAATTTGGAGACCTGGGAGAAGTTGCAGGGGAGAGGAGAGTGGGGGGGGGGGAGTGTATTGGACTGAATGAGAGAAATTCCTGAAGAGAAATGAACACATCTGCAAATCAGCTGCGTACCCATAGAAGATAATGGGACTGAATTCACACCTGAGCCGCACCGCAAGGCATAAAATACGCACACGTTTTTTCTGCAATGCGCAGTGCGAATGTATCACACATATGTGAACCAGGCTCATTGTAAACAATGTATTTAGAAATGTTCTGCATATTGGATGCGGTTTAAGCCAATTCGCAAAGGTGTGAATCCGGCCTCAAAGTCTGCCATAGGCAGCCACCTGAGAAAAAAAATAGGAGTCAAAAAGTGCAAAAAGGAACATAGAAAAAAAAAGAAAAAAACACGAACAAAGTCCCAGAAAGTCTAGATAAAATCCCTTTCCCCCATCCCCGCTCGGCCAACCCCAACATAGCGAGCCTTGGATCCCTGAACTGTAAAACAAAAACCCCCCTCCAGTGGCGTCACTAGGGTTGTTGTCACCCGGTGCTGGAAAACATGGTGTCACCCCCCTCCACTAAGTATAGTCCCCCTCAGTACAGACCCACCTCCCTCAGTCCAGACCTCCCCTCTACACAGTATAGACCCCCTCTGTTAGTACTGACCACCCTCTCCACTAAGTACAGACCCCCTGTGCTTGTGCTTGTTGGGAGGTGGGGGGGCAGATGTGCTGGGGGGTGCGTTGGGAGGTAGGAGGGCTTATGTTCATGTGGAAGGTTGGATTTAAAATCCAACCTCTACTTCTAGCATAGGTCCTTTCTTCTCCTGAAGTGTCCCTCAGCACATATTCTGGGGGGGTCTTTTCTGGTAATAGTTCTGGGAACCCCACCACCTCCACACACAGCCGGGCTCAGCTCCAATCTGTCACCAGGCTCCGATACACTAGTCTGAACATTACTGTATATACACACTGGTCTGAACATTATATACACACTGGTCTGTATATAATGTACAATATGATTTCCAGGATATATGACAAGTCTTTACCCTGATACCACACTGTACATTTTATACACTTGTCTGTATATAATGTACAATACAGTGTTAGCAGGGTACAAACTGGTCATATACCCTGTAAATCATATTGTACATTATATACAGACCAGTGTGTATAGTGTACAGCATGGTATCAGGGTACAGACTAGTCTGTATATAATGTAAAATATGGGTTATAGGGTATATGACCAGGTTGTACCCTGCTGACACTGTAGTTCTGTAAATACATTAACTTGTTTGCAGGACTTGCCACAATGAGTTTTCTTCCAGAATCCAGGGTCTTCCACAGCTGCCTATACAATCCTCCACCTGTTCATGCTTCAGCGCCCGAGATCCTTGGAGACCCGTCCTCTCTCAGGCATTGGATGGAAGGTAGAAGCTCTTCTATTGGCTCCCATTCCTCCTCTAGGAAGAAAGGAGACACTCTTCCCTTGCTGGAGTCAGGCACCGTGGCGGCAGCGCTGCTTACAGTAGCAGACGCCAATGTTACCTCTTCTCACTGGGCTGCAAGCAGGGAGGGATTTACATATATCGCCCTCCCCGCTGCCCGTTCTCACTGATGAGAAAGGGAGCCGCTCCTCTGTGCGGACGCCGCCAGTGCCAGAAACTGCTTGGCTGGGGAATTTCCACCCCCCCTCATCCTAAAGGGGTGGTGGCAGTTCTCCTGCCTACGGGTGTCACCCCTCTGGCGGGTGTCACCTGGTGTGGACCGCACCCACCGCACCCCTCTAGCAACGCTGCTGCCCCCCTCCTTAAACTGAGGGAGACCTGTACCGTGGCCTCGCCACTAACTGGTATGGGGGGTGTAGTGAAGTCCAGAGTGACTTCCGAGCAGCATTGTAGGGGTGAAAAGCATCACAGTCCAACAGCAGATGCAGTAGATTGCAGAGTAAACAACCGGCAGAAGTTGTAGGGGGATAGGCCTGTTAATAAGGAGGAAGTTCATCCTATTAGGATTAAAGATGACAAGGTAATAGTTCTCAGGCCTATTGCAGGGAGGCGTACCATACCTTCATGAAAATCTGGATCAGACAGTGCAGTCAATGCAAATGAGTTCTTCAAAATGGAAGGATGGACATATCCATAATAAGTTCAAGGCAAACATAGAGGAGAATGCAGGGGCCTAGGACCAAAGATATTAGGCAGCCCTGTGTCTAGAAAGAACTCAGTTTCGATCATTGAGCCAGGCCATAGCCTCCCTGGGGTTGTTGTAGAAGTGCGCTTTACCCTCATAAATGATGCACAGCTTGGCGGGAAAAAGCATGGCGTAGGAGAGGCCCTCTGTACGCAGACGGGCCTTCACTGCCACAAAGGAGGTGCGTTGTCGCTGGACATCTGCTGAAAAATAGGGGTACACTGAGATGGTGTTGCCATTGTATTTAAGTGGACCCTTCTCCCGGGCCAGGTGTAGAATAGCAACTTTCTCTTGGAAGTTGAGGATCCTTGCTATAATGGTTCATGGGGGTGCTCCAGAAGGTGGGGGACGTGAAGGGGTGTGGTGGACACACTCAATGACATGTGAAAAGGATGGTGCGTCAGTCCCCAAAATGTCCCTCAGCCAATTATATAAGAATTTTTCTGGGTGGGTCCCTTCTGTCCTTTCAGGGAAACCAATGAAGCGGAGGTTGTTCCTCCTCGAGCGATTTTCCAAATTGTCGTTTTTTGGTGCAGAGGGCGGCCATTATCCCTGTTAGGTCCCTCGCTGTAACAGCTAAGGGGTGGACAACATCCCCAAGGGAGCTGATACGTTCTTCAGCCTCCCCAGCTCTGTCCCTTCAATTTTGCACATCTTGCTTCAGGAGAGAAAAGTCCATGCAGACTGATGCAATCTGTGCAGTGAGAGAGGCCTTGCAGTCCTGTATAGCATGCATGATGGTGGCCAGGGTGGGCTCAGCAGGAGGGGAATCAGGGCCTGAGCCATCCTCACTTTCTATGGGGAAGTCCTGAGACTGCAGGGGGTCTGGCTGTGCACAGTGGGGAGCAGGGACAGATTCGCTCACCAGAGCCTGTGATTTCTTGTGAGGAGTGGAGATGGGTGGCTGCAGCATCATGCCATGCTGCTCTGCCTGTGTCCTGGAGCCATCTTGCCATCTGAATCGGGCCTGCTGTTCCGCCGTGTATGCTGGTGCAGGTGGTCCATAATTCACCATGGATGCCAGCCTGGAATGTTCCCACTACCGTGGGGAGTATTTAGAAGTTGATCTGGTACATATCGGATATAGGATGCCTGTAGGATGCCACTCGGAAGACAGAGCTGAAGTTTCACATGTCTGTTCCCTCTAGACCCTTCAGGTCTATAAAAAAATATATACATAAAACAATTTTTCAGAAATAAAAAACTGATAATTGGCATGTGCATATGTATCCCCCCCCCCCTTATGTGAATTGGTAATGGGGTACATTGTACAAATTGTAAAAAAAAAACACACCCATAGACACCATTGGGAAAGTCTTTTATTAAAAATGAAAAAAATAAAATAAAAAAAAAGATTCCAGCGGTGGTAATCCACTCTCGGTCTCCGCACCAACGCTGTCGGTACCCTGCGATGGATGCTCTCCGGGGTCCACCGATGAGATGATCTCCTCTTAATCCAGGTTCAGGATCCAGCGATGAGATATCCAGGGCAGAGCATCCTGTCTCCATCGGAGACACCCCCGGAATTATGCAGCAGGAGCCAGTGACAGCTCTTATGTAGCTGAGGGCCATCCATCACGTGATCCCGTCCCCCTCTGACGCAAGGGGAAATCCAGGCTTTCCCAGTGACATGAGGGTGACCCCGCCCCCTCTGATGCAATGGAAACCCGTGTTACATCAAAGGGGACGGGGCCCTCAGCTACATAAGAGCTGTCACTGGCTTCCACCGGACCATTCCCGGGGTGGAGACAGGGTGAGACAGGATAAGGATGAGTGGAGACTGAGAGTGGATTACCACCGCTGGAATCTTTTTTTTTTTTTTTTTTTTTTAATAATGAACTTTCCCAACGGTGTCTGTGTGTTTTTTTTTTACAATTTGGTACACTATCTTTGTGAAATGGTACCCCATGGTAGGATCTGGGGGTCCCTTTTTTTAAAGGGATTACACTAGTTATTATGTTATGTACACCACCATAGTTGTCGAGTATGCTTGTCTTGTCCCTGAGGATGCACTTTGGACTGGCTGCCTTTGGGATATATGAAACGGAGTGCCTTATTATTAACTACCCGTATTTATCGGCGTATAACACGCACCCTAAATTTAAGAGGGAAGTGTCAGGAAAAAACGTTCTACAGCCCCCTGCGTATAACACGCAGGCACAGTTTACCCTCTATTTTCAGGGTAAAAAAGTCAGTGTTATACGCTAATAAATACAGTTTATTGTGTTTAATATATATCTATACTGTATTGTATTATATTTATGTTTTCCCTTCCACATTTGTTAGTCATTTTGAATCTCCTAAAGAAGCACAAGCCGCGTAACATGTAGAGCCAAGACCAAGTCTACATCGCTTTAATGCAATATAGCCGCACTCTTGGATCCACTGCCACAATGCATTGATATTCTCATCTTCCAGATTCCATTTAATTGTAAATCGGTTATATACAGTTCTATTATTCTAACTAGTATTTGATTCATCAATGTGGATTTGAATAAATTATTTTTCTGTTTATAATAAAATTATATTTTTGTACATTTCTGTCTGGTCATGCCTAAAAAGTCAAAGCCTTTTTTCTCCAATTTCTCCTCAAGCCTATCAGTGCCCATCTGTGCTACATATAAGTGCCTCATCATCAGTGTCCATCAGTGCCACCTCATCAGTGCCCGTCAGTGCAGCCTCATCAATGCGCATCAGTGAAGGAGAAAACCTACTTATTTACAAAATTTTATGACAGAAGCAAAGACAAACTTTTTTTTTTTCTTAGCAAAAAAAAAACAGTGGTTAAATACCATAAACATATAATGTGTTAATCCATTAAACAGCGCTGTGAAAAATAGTGAAATTCTCCTAAGGTGTTTCAGAACAGCTCACAGTGAATAAAATTGTGATTTGGGTAGTCTTTGGCCACGGGGACACCCGATCAGTTTTAGTTATATAGTTGTACAACTTTCAGTAGCGCTACCGCAATGTTTTTAAACACTTCCGCCCTCAGTAATGGCGGCGGGCATCCGACATTGGAGCTTGCGCTTCCGCCCTGCACCCTATGTGTGACGCTTATATCACATGACCATAGGAGGGGCTGTTTCGGGAACGCTGGCTGACTCCCTATCCTCCAGCTTGGAGCGCACACGCGCCGTAAGTTATGGGAGGCGGGGCAGCCTAAGCGTGACGCATGATGTTATCGGAACGGAGGCGCATCGCCTGCTGTTATGGGGAACGATTAGTAAGAAATCCCTTTGCCTATTACCTAGCAATAGAGGATTGCGCACGCGCCGAGTAGCAGGGGAGGCGGGGAATTTAAATGACACACTGACTTTAAAAGGGAGGGTTATTCACTATGTGGCCAACCCCATGAGGAAATCATCAATGATGAAACATGTCGGGGCGTGGCTACATAGTCAGTGATTGAGTGACTGCTGTGCTTGCTGTGCTGTGCAGTGTTTGGAGCCATTTACCAACTAGGAGAACCAGTCTTCAGCAAAATCAAGCTGCCAAGTGGTGAGATCGTTTTGTTTGATCGTGGGTCCGCCGTGGCCAAGTGCTATACCTTGCAAAGATATCTGTAGGATGACGGTGACTGCTGTGATACATTGCTCATATTTTGAGTTTGTTTGTGAGTTTAACCTTTGGATTTGTTTTTTGGTGTGCTATTAAAACTGCTTGACGATATCACACTATTGTACAATTTTTTCTTTTTCCTACACGTTGAAATAATTTGGAGCACTACATAGGATCCCACATGATCTTTGGAAGATCCCTTATGGTGATTACAAGCTTATCTGCCTAGGTACGCGAGTGCTGAGGCAATTAGTTCTAGTGAGTGACCATTCTGATGGGTGGTGGAAGCACTGTTCACTTTTTGGTGTGGTGGAAGACCTCTGAAGATTTTTGGATCACTTTTTATGGACTATTGTCTTATTGTCACGGATTGATTTTTTTACACTCACATTTATATCATCAGTTTTATTCACTGTGAGCTGTTCTGAAACACCTTAGGAGAATTTCACTATTTTTCACAGCGCTGTTTAATGGATTAACACATTATATGTTTATAGTGTTTGCTTTTTCTGTTTATTTTTCACATTTATGCAATTTTGAAACAGCAGCTAGGTTCCGTACTCACATATCTCCTTGTGCGCAGCGGTGGGTGATTAGATAGGGAGCGCATTGTTTAGATCACTCATTTTCCTTTACAGTGGTTAAATACCACCAAAATAATACAAATTGGATACAGTGTTGCACATAGGTGTGCGCAGCCTATTGCATTAGGGTGTGCACCCTAAAGCTCAAACACACACTACCGATCACTCTACATGTTCATTCAAAAAGGGAAGATGCTGATAAATACATATTTACCAGCCCCTTCCCTCACTCATCCTAAAACATCCCCGCAGCAACAGCTGGCAGGAGAGGACAGGAGGGAAGCTGGTAGTGCTGCAGAGTGAAGGAGGGGGAGCCAGGACAGCAGGGGGAATCTGTGCTGCACAGGGTGATTAGGGTGTGCCTGGGCACACCCGGCACACCCTGTGCGCACGACTATGGTTTTGCATGACCGTGCAATTTTCAGCTAATTTGATATCGGATATGGGTGACTTTCAGGGAACAGAATGGGAAGAATTTTATAAGTATTGAAATTTGGGTATTGTCCGTGATACTTTATGTCCTCATCTTCAAGGTCCAAGCAGTACAATTACCTCAAGTATAAATATTGAAGAAACTGTTTTCTTTTTAATAAAGATTGTAATTTGTATATGTTTTATTGCATTCACTTTTTGGTTGCTCTAACAATCCCAAAAGAGAGGATCTACAATTTCTTGTCAGTATAACAGGGATGATGACAACCACACCCCCAGTCATATGAACCCCCTGTTTTACTCTTATGTACCTTGTGGAGACATGTAATCAGTATTCTAGAAGTAACAAGGACTAAGTAACTTTTTTCTTGGTTGTTAATGATGAACATATTGTAACTGTAGTACCCTCTAGTATGTGATGCTAGTAGTAATAAAGTAGGCAAAATATACTCTGACCAGGAATAACCTGAGTCACTAAATTGGGTTATTAGAGGCCAAGGATGGATGACTCATCTTGGCAGCTCTCTCTGGTGCCTCCCCTTGGTCTAGAACTGGAGGGTGGGGGGTTAGGAGGGGCTGCCATGAATATTTGTGGGACCATGCCAGCAGGGTGGTCAGGTGGAAGATGGAGAAACAGTGTTAAAAAATCTGTCGGCAGCCCTGAGGAGTATCCCCTAGCCGGGGGGGGGGGGTTCTGCCTTGGGCTAGGGCTCGGGAGCTAGAAAGATCCTGCCAAAGACACAAGGTGGGATTCCTGGAGGCACAGGAGCAAAGAGTGGACAGAGTGAGTAATTCAACTGCCGCGTGTAGCCAGACTCCCTTGCAAACAGCCGTGGGCTTAACTCTTTTACCTTTTCATCTGGGAGATCTCCAGAGAGTCAACTGGGTGGGCTGGTGTAGAGATTGTCTGGTATTGCCTGAGTAGGTGGTGCTGGGATTAGTTACCACAAAGGACATGGAAGAAAAAGTTACATGCTGTGTCTCTCCACATGTGCTACTGTTAAGAGACTGCAAGTTCCTGCCTGTACTGGGCCACTATTGAACTGACAAGGAGTCTGTCAATTCACCCTGATCCTAAAGTGTGAACCAGCAGAGGCTCAGTGGAGAGAAGCAAAGTATGTGCAGGAGGAAGGTTGAACATATGTCTGTATATACCTGTATATAGGAAATTGTCTCTGAAGTTTGCTGAAGTCAAGTGGGAATCCAATAACCCCTATCCCTATCCAAGTTGTTAACCCCTTAATAAACGAAACAAAACAAAAAACAAAGCTACAGACTATTCCTTGAATTTGCGTGGCTGGTTGTGCAGAAGTAGGGGATCCCTGTTCATTTGCAGATCCTATTATTTATTCAGCATAACATCATCTTTTACATTTTACCCAAAAAATTGCAAATTAAGTTATTAGAGAAATGTTAGCATTGACCTAGGCTGGAAGTCTTTAAATATATGGCTGTGTTTGTATATTGTTGCAGTCGATAAGGTAGGTCTGCTGGGCCATATGTAATAATATATGCTAAATTATATGTTTGTCTTCTATAATAAACATACCACAGACTGTATTACAGACAAATATCCCCATTTGTGTCCTAAGGAAGCAGGCGCCGACTCAAGAAAAGCATTGAATGGGATACCCCAAAGTCTATCTGCTCACAACTATGGAAGCATGGACTGTATAGAAAATCTCTATTAGGGATGAGCTTGGAGTTCGAGTTGAACTCATGTTCGACTTGAACATTGCCTGTTTGCCCGTTCGCTGAACAGCGAACAATTTGGGGTGTTCGCGGCAAATTCAAAAAGCCGCGGAACACCCTGTAAAAGTCTATGGGAGAAATCTAAAGTGATAATTTTAAAGGCTTATGTGCAAGTTATTATCATAAAAAGTGTTTGGGGACCTGGGTCCTGCCCCAGGGGACATGTATCAATGCAAAAAAGTTTTAAAAACAGAAGTTTTTTTGGGAGCAGTGATTTTAATAATGCTTAAAGTGAAACAGTAAAAATGAAATATTCCTTTAAACTTTGTACCTGAGGGGTGTGTATAGTATGCCTGTAAAGTAGCGCAGAATTTGGCGTGGAGTTCCCCTTAAAATCCATACCAGACCTGAAGGGCCTGGTAATTAAATTTGAGGGGACCCCCACGCATGTATTTATTTTTTATCAATAACTTTCAATGACTTTTCTCTGTATTGCCGGGAGCCGACAATTCATTATAGCCACGAGTACTTTTGAATTACTTTTTTTCCTTCAGAAATTACATTTTGCGTAGGGACAGTTCTAAGCACGGGAAACAAGTGCTACTTTACATGCATACTATACACACACCCCAGGTAAGAAATTTTAGGGAATATTTCACTTTTATTGTTTCACTTTAAGCATTATTAAAATCACTGCTTCCGAAAAAACGGCCGTTTTTAAAACTTTTTTTTGCATTGATACATGTCCCCTGGGGCAGGACCCAGGTCCCCAAACACTTTCTATGACAATAACTTGCATATAAGCCTTTAAAATTAGCACTTTTAGATTTTTCATGTTCATGTCCCATAGATTTTAACGGCGTTCGGATTTTGGAACAAATTTATTGCCTGTTTGCATGTTCTGATGTGAACCGAACTGGGGGGGGGGGGATATTCGTCTCATCCCTAGTCTCTATACTACGATGTATCTTGTTTGGGTATGTGGGGTGAACTGAATACATGTGTCATATACATTATGGATGAAAAATGGTGAAAAATGTGTTTTGTTAATATATATCTTTTAACCACTTTTCACTTTTAACCAAATGACGGCTACAGTGCAGACCTCAAATGTCGGAAGGCTGTCCATGTGCGTCCTCCCGTTCTCGTACCGCCCATGTGCCCTCTGGTTCTTCAGACTCACCTGAAGAGCAAGGTAAAGGGCCAATCACAGGGGCCCTTTACCATGTGATCAGCTGTCAGCCAATAACAGTTGATCACGGATGAAAACAGAAGATGGTTACTGACTAAATTTTTTCTTCGTGTTGTCAACGTGAAGAAAAGAATAAAGCCAGTAGGTGCCAACCAGTGCTGCTAATCAGTGCCCTCCAGTGCTGCAAATCCGTGGTCACCAGTACCATCTATCAGTGCCCATCAGTATTGCTAATCAGTGCCCACCAGGGCCACCTGTCAGTGCCCATCAGTGCTGCCAATCAGTGCCTATCAGTGCCACCTATCAGTGCCCATCGGTGCTGCCATAAGTGCTCATCAGTGCCACCTATCAGTGCCTATCAGTGCTGCCTATCAGTGGCCATCAGTGCAGCCCATCAGTGCCCATCAGTGAAGGAGAAAAATTACCTGTTTGCAAAAAAATATGAAAAAAGGTTTAGTTTTTCTAAATTTTCAATATTTTTTTGGTTTGTTTAGCAAAAAATGAAAAAAAATCAGTTATGATTTAATACTGCCAAAAGAAAGTTCCCTTTGTGTAATTTTTTTTAAATAAAAATGTAATATACGTGCAGCCTTGCATGACTGCACAATTGTCATTCAAATTGTGAGAGCGCTGAAGCCTGAAAATTGGCCTGGTCAGGAAAGGGGGTATAAGTGCCCAGTAAGAAAGTGGTTAATGTTCTAAAATAAATAGGATTAGTTTATTTTATGTATAAGTGTCATCACATTGGTACCTCAAAAGTCCTTTGTATGTACTAGGATTAGTATACGCTGATCATTTTGGGATGTGGTCATTCTATAAATGAATATATAGGTGAATTTGATGAACCTTCTTTAGAGATTTCCTTCATCTAAAAGTTGGCTAATCCATTACATAATGGAGATGACTAACACTATTTCCCTCAAATAGTTCTCCTTTGCTTGGTCCTATTATGAGATTTTAAAAAAAAAATCCAATAAGTTTATATTGAGGAGAGATTTAACATTTTATTGTCTTACTTTTTCAAATGTCTTATCATTTGATGTTGATTTTTTGAAGAGAAAACATGTGTGGGAAAAATAATCCAAAGTAAGAGGCAGTGCATTTGCTTACTAAGAGCAGTATACGGATAAACCACTAGGAAGTGCTGTTTACCCATATTATATCTCTTCTATTTTTTTCTTCTATAAGCAATGCAAATGTATACACATTATAATTCAGCACATTTACATTAACTACCATAAGTTTCAGTTCTTTGCAGGTTCACTTTTGTAAGCAGTGGAATGTATTTTTATTTTTTATTTTAAAATAATGATATCCAATTTTTCTGAAAATTATACAGCTGCATGTATTTGCAGTCCATTATTAAATCCTCCTCCAGCACCAGGTTTTGCTATTTATGTAATTCATTTATTTATTGTTTCAATATAATATCAGCTACATGCTATCAATTTAAAACTAACCTGAGTTAGACTGGTATTGCATTTTTTTTTCTTTTAAATTTTAAATATTTTTTTTTTATAGGTTTTAAGACAAATTAATCATTTGTATCATCACATCAGTATGCAAAGATTACCCTATTTATTTTACAGTGTCAATTCATTTAACATTTTTAAATACAAAAAATATATACTGTAGGTCCATGCCTAGTAAAAGAGATGTGCTAAGAACAATACAGAAATATATTAATGACTTCACTAGACAGTGAATGTAAGTGTGATGCTAGGTATAATATGGAAGTGGCATGGAACATGGTTAAAATCTGATTTTACTGTATTATATCCTCAAATACAAAGAACTAATACTTTTACTAAAGATAAATAGACTGTGCACTCTCACTGCATTTTATCATAAACATCATACATGTGATTGACACCTTTTTACAGACATAGGGGTGGATTTACTAAAGGCAAATAGGCTAGGCACTTTGCAGGTGTAGTTGCATTAATTTTCCCCATAGCATAGTAAATATGGTAAAGCTCAGCTAATTTCCATTATCCAAACCATGTGCAAGCAAAATGCTGTTTTATTTTCCATGCACCTGATTGGATATTCTTCAGGCTGGGTTCATGCTAAAATTGGATGCGGCTCACAGCAGGGGCCCGGTGCGTCCCTGTTCTCCATTTCAGGCCCACATTTTTGCCTGAATTCAGACCTGAGCCAAAGACGCACAGGATCCCTGTGCAATCTACTTCGCAGCCACCACTGAGATTTGTGATCCAGCTCCAATTTGCGTGTGAACCCAGCCTTACAAAGTGAAGATTTGCCACATTTACTAAGCTCTTAAAGCTCTTCGGAAAATAAGTGCAACTGCACTTGCAAAGAGCACAATATATGTGACTTTAGAAAATCTACCCCAGTGGTTCTCTCCGCTCCCACAGACTAGTGGCGGCATCATGCTTTACATTATTTACTATAATAGACTGCAACTAGAAAAGGTACAATTTCTGGGGAAATTGTGTGACGTGTTCTTGCCTTCACCAATACTCCTGACTGGAGACAGTGCCCCTGGAGATTGTATTTTAAAAGCCAGAATCCCCTTACAGCTGTGTGGGAGGAGCTATAGAAACTCCTCATAGCTGTGTGTGAGCAGTTATTTATCTCAGCGTCTCCTAGGAAACCAATGTAAACATATGCAAGCTCTCTAAGCACACAGAATACTTGCTTGCTGTTTTTGAAAACATGTCCTTCTTCAAATGATTGTATTTTAAAAACTATAAATCGTACAGCGAGTATCTTTATATTTTATGAATCACAAGACCCAGATCTACAATTTGATATATAGTATGTCTCTATAATATAGAAATTGAAGGCACAGTCGCAGTTTACAAATTGCCTTGCAAATTTTAGTTTTCAAAACTTTTACCTCCATTAACTTCCATTGAAATAATGGATGGCGTGTGTTGCAAACAAATGGCTGTACTGTGAAAACACTTTGGACGATTGCTTAGCCGTGGACACGTGTAGTGGCAGCAGGGATAGCTGAACAATTTGATATAAGATTTGTGTAGGTCGGCTTGAAAATGAGGGAGTGGTCGCAGTTTACAAATCATGTAATGATATTTCAGTTTTTTGACATTCCGCACTCTACCTCTCACCATTCATTCCTATGGGAAAATGTCACCACAAAAATTACAATATTTCGCAAACGATTTGGCTAAACATTCCACAAAGTAATAGCCCACTATTCGGGAACAATCCGCTCGTTTTGATATATTACTCGTCTATGTAGCGTAAAAACTGTGGGAGGAGTTAGGGTGGCAAATTTGGCTATAATAATAATATATATGTGAGAGAATAGTAAGTGCTCTTGCTATGCAAGACCACTTAATTACTGCTCTCCAATTGGGATGAGCAAAATTAAGATATTTCACATTTTCAGAACTTTAAAAAAAAAAAAAAAAGTTTTTGTAAAAATTTCACCATTTTAGCAAAATGTATTGAAGCCAAATTCAGCTTTTTTGCTGATCAATAAAGATTCAATAGGCTTTCAAGGCTCCTACGAATTACAGGAACCCAGAAAAACCAGAAAACATTGAAAGTAATAACCATCGGAGTAGCTTTATCCAGGTCTTTCACTGACACCATTTCCACTTGTCCCCTTTACTCCCTTCTGATGTTGATCGTATTTTGTATCCTGAGAAGATCCCTCTGATAGCCAGTCAATGGGAATGGTCCACAGCATGTAGGCAGTAATGTTGACACCCAGAAGAAGGACTCATCCAGGAAGTAATAAGAAAGGACCTGACGCTGACTGTGACTTACGTTAAGTAAAAATAGGGCTTTCGGTTTTGTTCAAGTCCTGTCCTCAACCCGATAGAACACCTTTGGGATGAATTAGAGCAGAGACTGCGAGCCAGGCCTTCTTGTACACATCAGTGCTTAACCTCACAAAGGAGCTTCTGGATGAATGGTCAAACTTTCCCATAGACACACTCCTAAACCTTCTGGACAGCCTTCCGAGAAGAGTTGAAGCTGTTATAGCTGCAAAGTGTGGACCAACTCAATATTGAACCGTACAGACTAAGACCGGGATGCCATTCAAGTTCATGTGTGTGTAAAGGCAAGCGTCCCAATACTTTTGGTAATATAGTGCATGTAACAGGCATCACTGAGGAAGAGCAGCCCCTCCTACATGAGTCCCCTGTTCTAAAGGAATGAGAAGAAATGCGATCACGTGACTATATACAAGAAAAGGTATTTCGATTTTATTTTTAAATAACAATGCTGCAAATGTAGGATATTAATTTAGATCAGGTAATAGCAATTTACTTATCTGAATTCCAACTTCTTTAACCACTTGCCGACCAGCCGCCGCAGTTATACGGCGGCAGGTCGGCACGGGTGCGCGAGAGCCCGTAGCTCTACGTCGCGCTTTTCGCGGCCACTAGGGGGCGCGTGCGCGCCGCCGGCGGCCCGCGCGCGCGCCCCCCGCTCGCCCCCGAGTCCCGTGCGTGTGCCCGGCGGGCACACGCGATCGCTCGTTACAGAGCGGGGAACGGGAGCTGTGTGTGAAAACACACAGCGCTCGTTCCTGTCAGCGGGGGAAACGCTGATTTTCTGTTCATACAATGTATGAACAGAAGATCAGTGATTCCCCCTAGTGAGGCCACCCCCCCCATACAGTTAGAACACAAATAGGAACACACTTAACCCCTTCCCCGCCCCCTAGTGTTAACCCCTTCACTGCCAATGGCATTTTTATAGTAATCCAATGCATTTTTATAGCATTGATCGCTAAAAAAATGCCAATGGTCCCAAAAATGTGTCAAAAGTGTCCGAAGTGTCCGCCATAATATCGCAGTACCGAAAAAAAACGCTGATCGCCGCCATTACTAGTAAAAAAAAAAATAATAATAAAAATGCCATAAAACTACCCCCTATTTTGTAAACGCTATAACTTTTGCACAAACCAATCAATAAACGCTAATTGCGATTTTTTTTACGAAAAATATGTAGAAGAATACGTATCGGCCTAAACTGAGGAAAAAATTTTTTTTTATATATTTTTGGGGATATTTATTATAGAAAAAAGTAAAAAATATTGAATTTTTTTCAAAATAGTCGCTCTGTTTTTGTTTATAGCGCAAAAAATAAAAACCGCAGAGATGATCAAATACCACCAAAAGAAAGCTCTATTTGTGGGAAAAAAAGGACGCCAATTTTGTTTGGGAGCCACGTCGCACGACCGCGCAATTGTCAGTTAAAGCGACGCAGCGCCGAATCTCAAAAAGTGCTCTGGTCTTTGGACAGCAATATGGTCCGGGGCTGAAGTGGTTAATGCTATTATGTGAGGTCAAACTGATGTACAAGCCTCTGATTTATTTTCTATAAAATCTTTTATTTTTTACATTTTTAAAACAACCTTCTTAGGGAGAAGGTAAGTTTAAACCTGTCTTATTAAAATCTCAGACATCTAGGGCCTGGTGTTTTCTTTGCTATTGATTGACATGTGTAGTGCCCTCATGCTAAATTCATTAGAACTCTCTAATACCATCAGGGTTTAAACATATTGCCAAATGATTTAAAATTATTGCACTGTAAGTAAATTAATGGCATAGATTTCAAACAACTACTTATTTGTCCAGGACCAGCAAATTCACCACAAGAGTTGAACTTTTGATGCTAAAATAGGTCTCCAAAGACCCCAAAATGTAATTGCGGATTAGATAAAAAATATGTGCGTAAGCCACAGTGCCCATGCCAAGGGACTTTTGTATGAACTGTGGTCCTAGCTCTAAATTTCCAGAGCCTCCATAGTAGGATCATATATATAAGAGTGGATAGATTAAGGGCGGGTATGCCTGGAGGGAGCCTACCCCTTCTTAAAGACACAGTGACACACGAGACACCCAACAAAAGCACAATGACAGAGATTCCACCAACTGTACAAAAAAGTGGCAAACGTCTCAACCTTTAACTGGCCTTTGCAGCAAGGAGCACATAGAAGGGCAATGCACATCACAAACAAACAAAAGTTTTCCCAGCACATTTACCAACCAGCCTGCAAAACAACCAAATTGACCCTGTCTAACAGTTTACATTAAAAACAGAGGCCCAGATTCACAGAGCGATTACACCTGCGTAACAGGAGATGCGCGGCGTAAGTCTAAAAGTGCGTGTGCGTTTCGATGCACGGCATCCCCAAAACGAGATACGCAAGAAATCTACTTTTTTTTGTCCAGCGTAATTTCGCTAGACAGGCGCATCCGTCCGCGCAAAGCTGCGCTAGACAGACCATTGATTTGCTAGTTAAATATGCTAATGAGGGAGTTACGGGGATCCACAAAAGAACGTTGGTGCAGCGCAGGCTACGCGCTGTGCGCAACAGCAAAATGTCCTGTCTAAAATTAGACCATATAAAAGCTGGTCTAAAATTTGAAAAATCGTCTACATGTCAGATAAAGCAACACTGTTAGTGAGGAGCTGAGTAGTCACACATGTTGCCCAATACAATATTCTTATCTGATACAAGCCCCTCACTCTTCACTCTTCATGAGAGAGGATATATCACACACGCATAGACATTAATGGCATGAGTGATTCTGAGGTGTATCGCATCTTCAGATTCACCCCTCATGCCATCATGGAATTAACCACAATCCTGCAGGAGGACATCACCAGCCCAACACATGACACTACCCATGACACCCATGACAGCTACATATACAATCAGAGCCCCAACCCCACAGATTTCGAACAGAACATGTATGGGGACAGCTGGCTGGTTGGTGAGTGACATGGGTGGCAGGCATGACTGTCCCCCCCCAGGGGCACATGCACTACTAACATCCTCCTGTCTTTTCCCTTCAAGGTGACTCTGCATATGCACTGGGACCCCATCTCATGACCCCATCTCATGCCAGCTCACATATGCACCTTTGCACGTTAAACACACACATTAATCAAGGCACAATGAGAATGCATGCATGCACACCACTGTGGTCCCTAGCACACACACCCCACATCCTCATCAAATTGGATTGGCACAAGCCCACCATGCAGGACTTGTGAGCAGCAATGCCACGCCAAGGCTCCAATTATGTCACTGTACATTCATACACCATTCACACGGACCTAGGGATCACTTCTCCCTGGTCCTGGGGAACCCTTCTCCACCAAAATTGAGGGTGACACCTCTTTTTCTGGCAGGAATGTCACCCCCACATTCAAACAGCATTCACAACACAAAAAAAAAATGACCAACAAAATCAAAAATTTTCCATCACTTCTCCACCACAAATGAGGGTGACACCCCTTTTCCGGCAGGAATGTCACCCCCACATTCCCAAATCATACACAAACAGAACCGAAAAAAAAAAAGCCCAGCAAAAATATAATTAAAAAAAAAAAAAAACAACAAAGAAAACACATAAAAGACAAAAATCACTCTGCAAAACAGTCCCCAAAGATCAAACAAACAAACAAATAAACCCTAACAAACAACAGAACAATAGCACCTTGCTGTATAGGGAGGGATACAAAGGGATGTACTTTTGCAATGGAAGTGCGTTTGTGTCTGGCTATTTATGCTGTCTGCGTAGTTCAGCAAAGTTGCCCGGGTCTACTTCCAATTTCACTGATTGCGCTGTTCCCGAGTTGTGAGCATGCGCACAGAGGTGCTGACCATGGTCTCCTTCAAGCGCGCATGCGCGAGCCGGCCGTCCCTTCATTTGCATGGGGTCACGGCTCATTTCAATGTAACACGCTCACGTCCTTCCCAATTTGTATTACTCCGCCTTACGCCTCTGAAATAATGTTACGCATGCGCAATTTTATGCGTAAAAGCGACGAGAATATGGTGATTGCGCGGCTACATTGCGCAAGTCTAACGTAAAGGCGGTGCGCTACGCCGGTCCAATAATGCGCAGATGTACCTGAATCTGGCCCAGAGGGTTTAGTTTGCACACATTTGCAAATATATATATTTAGCTGAGCTGCACTCTTCGTCTGACTGTCCACCTGCAGGGTGATTGATGTAAACACAACCTCTAGGTGGAGACCAAACCTGTTTTAAGCCTGCCAACTATGTAGTATCATTCTTGTGAAAGTATTTGCAACACATGCTTCAAGCTCCCTGTTTGCCTGCCTTGTTCCTGTATCTTGGATTGGATTGGATTGGATTGGATTAAATACTTATAGAGCGCCAAATGCAAGTTGTGATACTCGCGTCTAAGCGCTTACCAACAAGCAAAAAAAAAACAGAAATATAAAAAGAAGGGGGGGGGGGTGTCAGGGCACAGCAAGCCTATCCCTACTCCCTGACAATGGACCGCAGCCTAGGATTAAGGCAGCGTCCTGCTAAGGGCTTGGAAGGGCAGGTCTCTATCTATACGCTTGTAAAAACAAAAGTGTCTTCAAGCCCTTACGGAAGGCCATCAAGGAGGTGGATGCTCGGAGCTGATGAGGGAGCTGGTTCCACAGAAAATTCCCCAGTGTTTGGAGCCGGCGGCCACGTTTCGAAGCTAATCGGCTAGATTTAATAATTGCTAACAGAGCGTCAGTCGAACGAAGCTCTCTGGGTGGACAGTAATGTTCTGTCATATTTGATAAATACATCGGACCTAGTTGCCAATAGGCCTGAAACACCAAACAGAGTGCCTTGAACTCAACCCGTTTTACTATCGGGAGCCAGTGTAAGTTCTTTAGTACCGGGGAGATGTGATTCCGCCTTGGGCAGTTTGTAACTAATCTTGCAGCATGGTTCTGTGTAATCTGCAATCGTTTTATCCACTTCTATGGGAGCCCTAGGAAGAAAATGTTAGAACAATCCAACCTAGAGTGGATAAGTCCATGAACTAAGATCATACGGTTGTGCTGAGTGAAAAGATTCTTAATTTTCCGTAATAATTGCAGATGGTAGTTGGCGGATTTTATGCAATATTTTGCGTGAGGTATGAAACTTAGTTCAGCATCAAAAATTATACCCAGATTTTTAACCTGCTTAGCTGGAATTGGGGCAGAGCCAAACGAGGATGGCCAGGCAGGTAAAAAGGTAGAGTTGGCCTGTGGGCCGATCAGCAATAGCTCAGTTTTGTCGGCGTTAAGGCCTAGCCTGTTTGTGTCCATCCACTGTTGGATGTTAGATAGTCCCTTATTCAGCTGCTCAGGCATATTAGGTCCACTTGCAAGGTCTGCCAAGATCTGTGTTTCATCCGCATAGATCTGGCAGCCTAGACCATAATGGTAATGAGGTCGGCAAGTGGGCGCATATAGCAGTTAAAGAATAGGGGAGAGAGGGCAGAGCCCTGAGGTACCCCGCAGGTCAATGAGAGGGTGTTTGAGCGGTACGACGCCATTTTTATGGAGTGCGTTCTTTCTGACAAAAAGGATCTAATCCAATTTAACACTGCATCCTCACAGCCAAATACGGATTGCATTCTAAAGAGAAGGATAGAATGGTCAATGGTGTCAAACGCCGCAGAGAGGTCCAGCAGCACCAAGGCTGCGGACCCCCCCCGCGTCGCGGACACCCAGCAGACGTTCCCTCATATCTAGGGCAGACATCTCCGTACCGCGACCGGGTCGAAATCCCGACTGACAATCATGGAACAGACCGTGTGACTCAAACCGCTCCTGCAGCTGGATAAACACAACACCTGATCCAGGACCTTAGATAGAAAGGGCAGTAGAGAAATGGGGCGGTAGTTGGTAAGTATCGTGGGGTCCAGGCACGCTTTTTTCAATAATGGGAGTATGATTGCTCTCTTGAATGTAGAAGGCACTATACCCAGGCGGCGGGACAAATTGATTACTCTGCAGATGTCGGTAACCAGAGTGTCTACATGCTTCTGAATGAACCAGGCAGGGCAGGGGTCATCAGGATAACTGGTTGGTTTCAGTTTTGAGATGATAGCTCTGATTTCCTCCTCTGACACTAGGCGAAAATTCTGTAGTTTTTCCGGGATGGTTTTGACTTTTGGTGTTGCACAGGGGCGTGCTAAGGAGGATCGAGCACGGATTTTCTCCACTTTTGAAATGAAAGACTGGTGGATATCATTACACAGTTGTGGGGATGCCATAATCTTTGAGTGGAGTCTTTTTGGCTCAAAAATCTCCCGGACTATGGCAAACAGTTCTCCCGTTTGATTAGGGGCAACGCAAATTTTGGTATTATAATATGTTCTTTTTAGCGTTTTTACTGCCTTGGCATAACCTCTGCAATGTATGCGGTAGGCTTGTTTGTCCAGATTACATTGAGATTTTAGCCATTTTCGCTCCAAGAGCCGTCTCTTTTTTTTGAGAGGGAGGAGACTAGATGAATACCACGGTTGGGATTTCTGTAATCTCGGTCGGTTGTTAGCCACCTGAAAGGGCGCCACTTCGTTCAGTGATTTTTTGAGCCTAGATTCAAAATCGTCCAAGGCACTCTCTAATTGGAGAGCACCTTCTTCGAGATCGTCAACAAGCTTATTTTCGTCAATCTTGTTGTCGGTTTTAATATAGCAGTTCTTGAATTCAACACAGTTCACAGGCTTAAGTTTTCGAAATGGGATTGACTTACGCATGTTAAGCTTGTTCCTGTACCTTGACCTGTGCCTGCCCTGCCAACTAATTTTGATTGCCTTGTTGATGATTTTGGAATACGCTTTGAACTATGCTTGCCCTGAACCTGGACTGTCACTGGACCACTCTGCATGCCTGCCAAACGCAAATATCTGTTCGCTGTGCTTAGTTGCCCCAGGGTAATAGCCAGGCACATAGCATTGTGTATAAGATCTGGAGTCAACCAAGTACCAGTTGCCTTATGGGAAAGGGGACTGCTATAGACGAAGAACATAGAAGCCCGATATATATAAGTGTCTGACCACCAAAGCTAGGGGTAGGCATGACAGATGGTGGAAATGTGCTCTGGGGCCTGGGGAGGTTACATTCTCTGAGTCAGCTATGAGAGGGTTCCCAATGAAGCTTTGTAAGGGAATTTCAAAATGGGTAGTTTATGCAATGATACCCACACATGAAAGAATTTTGCATTAAAATAAGTGGTCAAAAATGTCACTACTAATGTTAAAGGCTAGCGGGCAGTTATACAAAAGGTGTACATTTTGTCATTTCTGCTAACGGGGCAATACAGCATTTGATGCCAAGTGTGTACTTTGCTTCTTTAGCAAACAAAGGATAAACAATGCAACCCGTGTCATTATATTATGAATAATAAACAACAATTGTGGATGTGCAACTAAACAATAGCAATACATACATGTAGGACAGTCCATATGTGTAAGCTTGAAAGCTATGAGATACATGGGACAGTTAAAGGACAAAAATTTAAAAACCTATTGCAGGACAATTTTATGGTCCAGTTTATTGAGGCCCCAACTAGGAATGATGCTCTGTTGGACTTGGTAATCTCAAACCATGTAGAGCTTATTACTAATGTTCAGATAAAGGAACACCTGGGTAGCAGTGATCATAACATGATTTCATTTAATATTAACTATAAGCAAGAAATACATACAGGAAAGATAAAAACTCTTAATTTCACAGATGAACACAGAACAGAAATGGGAATTCTTCAAAAAGACTCTTTGCAACCTCACTGCAAAGTATATTCCCATGGGCAATAAGTTTAAAAGGCTAAAGATAAAACCTATGTGGCTCACGGTCAAAGTTTAAAAAGCTATAAACAATAAGAAAATAGCTTTTAAAAAATATAAAAATGAATATAAAAATGTTACAAAGAATATAATAGAATATGTAAAAAGGAAATCAAGGATGCAAAAATTCAAAATGAACGACAGATTGCAAAAGATAGTAGGACAAACCCCAAAAAATTCTTTAAATATATTAATAGTAAAAAGGTCAAGTCTGAGCATGTAGGCCCTTTACAAAATAATCTAGAGTGGGTGACTGAGGACATAGAGAAGGCAAATTTATTAAATGCTTTCTTCAGCTCTGTGTATACAATGGAGTATGGGGGAGCTCATGTCCATAATGGGGGTGGGAGTGACACAGCCCCAAATCCACAATGGCTCAAAAGTGATATGGTCCAGAAATATTTAGACAGAATAAAGGTGGATAAAGCACCTGGACCAGATGGCATCCACCCACGGATCCTAAAAGAATTGAGCTCTGAAATTTCAAAGCCACTGTATCTAATATTTAGGGACTCATTAATGACAGGAATAGTACCACTGGATTGGCATAGAGCCAATGTGGTGCCTATATTTAAAAATGGGAACAAAGTCTTTACCAAGTAACTATAGACCTGTTAGTTTAACTTCTATAGTTGGGAAGATACTGGAACATTTAATAAAAGACCACATGGATGAGTTCTTGCTGGAAACAAAGGGGCAGATTCACATAGATGTAATCTTCCGCTGCGTAATCGAAATACGCTACGCTGCCGTCTATCACCAGACTCTACGCCGAATTCAGGTAGTTTTTTTGCGCGTACGCTATTGTATCGTATTTTTTTTCCGCCGCGCAATCGAAATACGTGAGTAGGGGGCGTGAAGCATTTAAATTAAGCGCGTCCC
Organism: Rana kukunoris; assembly: GCA_029574335.1. NCBI lineage: Eukaryota > Metazoa > Chordata > Amphibia > Anura > Ranidae > Rana > Rana kukunoris. The sequence continues at coordinate 85,543,182 of CM056058.1, read as the reverse complement.
CGCGACGATCGAACTGCGCATGCTCTGTTCAGGAATTTCCCGCCGTGCATTGCGCGAAATCACGTCGTGACGTCATTCGTTGTTTGAGTAGCGGCGTTTACGAACATTCCTATTCCCGGACGACTTACGTTAAAAATAATAAAAGAAATCGAAAAACGTTGAAATTCGACGCGGGAACGACGGCCATACTTAACATGGGCTGTCTAATATTAGACCAGCAAAAAGCTGGTATAGTGAAACGGAAAAAAAAGATGACTAAAGGTGCCGTAAGAGATTGCGTTTGAAGAGCGAAATTTTGTGGATTCCAGGCAAAAGCTCATTAGCATACCATGAAGGTGAAAAACAACAGGAAGTCCGCCCAGTGGCCGCAATTTTCAGGCAGCGTAGATCTGAAGGCGTACTAACACGTAATAAAGTCGAAATTTAGCACGCAGGTGTCTTTTCATGGTTTGAGGATTTCGACTAGCGTAAAAACGCTCGTAAATCGAAATTACTCCTGTCTAACAACATTTACACAGGCGTAATCGCTTTGTGAATCTAGGCCAAACTATTTAAGCAGCAGACAGCATGGATTCATGAAAGACAGAAGTTGTCAGACAAACCTGATTTCCTTTTATGAAGAGGTAAGTAAAACCTTGGACAGAGGTGTGGCAGTGGACGTGGTATACTTGGATTTTGCAAAAGCGTTCGATACAGTTCCCCACACACGGCTCATGTGTAAGGTATGGTCTACAGGATTAGATATATCAGTTTGTAAATGGATAGAAAACTGTCTGAAAGACAGGATTCAGAGAGTTGTGGTTAATGATTCTTACTCTGAATGGTCCAAGGTTATTAGCGGTGTACCCCAAGGTTCAGTGTTGGGTCCCTTACTTTTCAATATATTTATAAATGATATTGGGTCTGATATCAAAAGTAACATTTCTGTTTTTGCAAATGACACCAAGCTATGCAGTGGAATAACGTCCTTGCAGGATGTCTCCAATTTACAAGCCGACCTCAATGCTCTGTCTAATTGGGTGACTATGTGGCAGATGAGGTTTAATGTTGATAAATGTAAAGTTATGCACTTGGGGGCTAAGAATATGCATGCATCATACATGCTAGGGGGAGTTCAACTGGGGGGATCTGTAGTGGAGAAGGATCTGGGGGTTTTAGTTGATCATAAGCTCAATAATGGCATGCAATGCCAAGCTGCGGTTTCCAAAGCGAGCAAAGTCCTTTCTTGTATTAAGAGAGGTATGGACTCCAGAGAGAGAGAGATATAATTTTGCCCCTGTACAAATCATTAGTAAGACCTCATCTGGAATATGCAGTCCAGTTTTGGGCACCAGTTCTCAAAAAGGATATCGGAGAACTGGAGAAAGTGCAGAGAAGGGCAACTAAACTGATAAGAGTCATGGAGGAGCTCAGCTATGAGGAAAGATTAGAAAAACTGAATTTATTCACTCTTGAGAAGAGGAGAATAAGGGGGGATATGATCAACATGTACAAATATATAAGAGGTCCATATAGTGAACTTGGTGTTGAGTTATTCACTTTAAGGTTAACGCTGAGGACAAGGGGGCACTCTTTACGTCTGGAGGAAAAGAGATTTCACCTCCAAATATGGAAAGGTTTCTTCACAGTAAGAGCTGTGAAAATGTGGAACAGACTCCCTCCAGAGGTGGTTCTGGTCTTGCTTTAAGAAGGATTCTTTCCTAAATACACATAATATAACTGAGTACTAAGTTCTGTAGGTAAAGTTGATCCGGGGTAAATCCGATTGCCTCTCGGGGAAACAGGAAGGAATTTTTTCCCCTCCGGTAGCAAATTGGATCATGCTCTGCTGGGGTTTTTTGCCTTCCTCTGGATCAACTGTGGGTATGGAGTTGGGTGTATGGGATGTACTGTGTTTTATTTTGTTTGTTTATTTTAATTTTTTTATGGTTGAACTGGATGGACTTGTGTCTTTTTTCAACCTGACTAACTATGTAACTATGTAATAGTTGGCTATCACAGCCTGTGTCAGGACTTAAATAGAGTCAGATAGCAGCCTGGTGATCTGTGCATATAGCTAGCAGGAAAACAGGGAGACTCCAAATAGTAGTAAAACAATCAGTATCTACTTGCATGTACATTAGCTGTATGTACCTGTGAGAAGGAGGTCCTGGATGGGCGGTGAGCGATCCAATAGCCTACTCTTGGACAAGGAGACAGAAGAACCAAAAACGGGACTGTAGGATGTTTCACAGCTGGAAGGAAGCCACATTGCATCCAATGCAAACACATAAAGTCACAAATGTAACCTGCTCGCAGAACAAAGGCACTGCTACCTCCACACAGCAGTCTGTCTCCCTGATGATGATGCGTTTCGAGGTTTACAACTTATGCCAGGCTCCACTGGATCTCCTTTACAGTGGAATTTGGTTGGTTGAGTTTGTGGGGCTGTAACTATACCTTTTTTCTTGGTTGTTACACTTGCTTTTTCAACAGTACACCATTTCATCTATTGACATTTTTGTTGAATAAATGACCTCACCAGTCACATAACTCCCCCCCCCACACTTCTCTCCTTTGCTGACCTAGGAGCTTCGGCATGCTTCACCCCCATTTTGTTTGAACACTTACCCCCCCCCCCCCCCAATCAGGGCATGACTTAGGGTCTTTCGGGCCCTACCTTCTATACATTACTTTAAATAGAACAAAATGATACATACACAAGCTGTATGTATTCTCCCACTTCAAAGGGGTATGCCTAGGGAAGCAAAACAGCATAAAATGAATGTGTATGGGGATAAATAACCCAATATCGCCACAAAGAGCCTGGCAAGGAAAGATCTTCCGCTGTACCTGTCAGATGGAGAGGGATCATATAATTCCCTGTACGAGCCGCCATGTCTGTCCATCAGTAGCCGCCGCAGCTATAAATAGTGTCATTCTGATGCCCGCACATGCGCAGAAGAATGACCGGGCATAATGACGTCATCGCAACCGCGTCTCATCATGATGAAGTGTTGTCATCAATAGTAAACATATCGTTGTCCTGAAGGACATGATGTATACTGCGCATGGGCACAAAGGGCAAATCCAGCAATTGGAGCCAAAGTAACATGCCACATCCAGCAAAAGGATAGACACGGGAATAATATTGCAAAAATAGCTTCACAAGGGTAATAATATAAGAAAGACAGTTTGTCTACTTGGACGGAGGACAAAAATGATCAATGTCCTTAGAACAGGTAAACACACTTTAAATGAAAAGTTATATGACTGGCATATTATTGAAAAAAATTAAATGTAAATGGGCGGGGGCCCCCTATTGGGCGGGGCTCATGGGCTTGAGCCCAGTCAAGCCCAATGGTAAGTCTGGCCCAGCCCCCATCAATAACAAACACACGCAGAGGGCCAGATTCAGGAAAGAGATACGACGGCTTATCTCCAGATAAGCCGTCTTATCTCTGCGTCTGAGCCCTCCTATCTATGCGACTGATTCATAGAATCAGTTACGCATAGATTTCCATTAGATCCGACTTGCATAAGTCTCTTACGCCGTCAAATCTTATTTTCATATTTAGGCTGGACGCTAGTTGGCGTTCCCGTCTAAAAAATGCAAATGAGCCTATACACCGATTCCCAAACTTATATTTTTTTTACTTCATTTGCGTTAGCGTAGTTCCGTCGTAATGTTACCCCTGCTGTATGAGGCGCAGGCAATGTTAAGTATAGACGGCGTGCCGGTGTTTTTTTTTCCCGTCGTTTACGTAAAACGTTCGTGAATAGGGCTTTGCATAGGTGACGTTCACGTAGTTTACATTGCGTATTGACGTTGTGATTTGGAGCATGCGCACTGGGATCAATTCACGGCTGGCTCATGCGCAGTACGTTCGGCACGGGATCGCGCATTATTTAAATAATACACTCCCCTTACCCACCCAATTTGACTTAAGACGGGCCTACGCTGCCTGATGAGGCAGGCAAGTGCTTTGTGAATAAAGCACTTGCCTAAAAAAGTTGCGGCGGCATAGTGTAAATACCATATGCTACTCACGTTTAGAATTACGTCGCTCCTACCTGAATCTATCCCATACTCTACAGATATTGCAAATTAATATTCGCCTGCAAAGTCCGCAAATTTTTTGACTTGGTCAATCCTTGAATATATATTTTGGATGTTGGTTTGTTGAGGGTCTTCCCTACTTAATGCAAATTAAAATATTGTGTCCCTTCTGTAATGGGAAACTTTAATGGTTTTAGTTCAATTTCTTTTTAAGTTTATACATTTATGAACAGATGTCCTACATCTGTTTTGTGCTTTGTATATGAGCCCTCGCTCATATACAAGAGAGAGACAGAGGTAAGAGTGTATATACTGACACATTCTGTGTAAATTGAGAGATAAGCAGTTGAGCTGTAAGCAAGAATGACTTGTCTGGCAGACTTGTGAAAAAAAGCCCAGTGATACATAAGCTGACTGAAAATGAACATACAAAATATTAATATACAATATTTCTTAGCTTCTTGAATTTAAAAAAATTAGAAATATATTAAGGATGTTTATTTTTTTACATTTTGAACATAATAAATGTAGAAAAAAATACATGCCACTATACAAATATGTCCTATGGAATTTTAAAACACAACGCCAACACAATTTATGACACTCCTATCATGTTGGACTAATGTTTTCTGTTGCTGTGTACTAACTATATTGATCCCTGCTTTATTTCTAGCTATGTTTAATTGAATGCAGTAAGAATCTTTTGAATCTTTTTGTTTGTATTTTTTTTTTTTTTTATCAATCCGCAGCATTCTTTTGTGTAGTAGGAGCATGCAGTGCATCACAAAACTTCTGAGCAGTTCCCAATTTCATTCTTATCAAAACGATTTGCCATATTCAGCCTTGAAAGACATTTCACTTTCAGCTAAGGCGCATTAATAGAGATATGTTTGGCCTGTCAGTCAAATGTCAGTTTGTTCTCACCAATGATATGCTAAGACTGATGGTAAGACTGCATCAAGTCACTGCTACTTAATTCCTACCAGGGTATTTGATACTTAGTAATTTATATGTTGATCTATGAAGGCTCCCAGGATGTCATAAATTCTCAAGGCAGGAAGAACTATAAATACATCTTCTTACAGTACAAGCAATCTGCTGACTTGCACTCTTGTGGTGGGCTTCCAAATATAATCTTACCTGACTGATCAGATAGATGCTTGGTCTCTGATTATTAGAAAACCATATTCTGTCATGCTGTGGTATCTTAAACAGCATAAATTCTAACCGTGATGTTCAAACACTTTTACCTGGACTTCAAGTGTCCTTGAGCTCTGATCATAAAATCCTAAACAAATAAAAATAAAAAACATAGTGCCATAAACTTCTTTGCCTAAGTATACTTTATATATAAACCTAAAGCATTCATAAGGATATTTAATATTCATTGTTAAGGCCACTTTACATTAAACGTCCACTTCTTCTAAACATATAATAGCAGATAATAAATGTTTCCCACTTTGCAAAAGTCAAGGGCCCAGATTCAGAAAGCAATTACGCCTGTCTAACTGGTGTTAGACAGGAGTAATTTCAAATTTCGCGCGCCGTATCACTAGTTTGAATCCTCAAACCATGATACGGCGGCTTCGGGCTTCGATCCGAGAGGCTTACGTCTTCGTAAGCCTTCGGATCTACGCTGCGATATATTTGCGGCCGCTGGGAGGAGTTCGCGTCGTTTTCATGCGTCGGGATATGCAAATGAGTTTTTACGGCGATCCACGAAGATACGAGTGGTCTTCGCAATCGCTTTCGTCTATTTTTTTTTACGTACTGTTAGACCAGCTTTTTGCTGGTCTAACGGTACGTAGCCAATGTTAAGTATGGCCGTCGTTCACGCGTCGATTTTTTTTTTTGACGTAACTCGTCCGAGACTAGGATTGTCCATAAACGACGCTACTCAAACAACGAATGATGTAACGACGTGTTTTCGCGCAATGCACGGCGGGAAATTTGCGAACGGAGCATGCGCAGTTCGATCGCCGCGGGAACGCGCCTATTTTAAATGCTTCACGCCCCCTACTCGCGCAGATGGATTGCGACGGGAGAAATACACTACGCCGCCGTCGTTTACTGGACAAAATCTACCTGGATTCCACGTAGAGCCAGGTAAAATACGGCAGCGTAGTGTATTTCTGATACTCTACGAGAATCTAATTCTCTGTGAATCTGGGCCTAGGCCCTAGGTAACTTAAAGGGGTTGTAAAGGTTAGTTTTTTATTTTCTAAATAGGTTACTTTAAGCTAGTGCATTGTTGGTTCACTTACCTTTTCCTTAGATTTCCCTTCTAAATGTTTTTTTTTCTTTGTTTTCTTTGTCTGAATTTCAAACTTCCTGTTCCTCCTCAATAAGCTGTTCAGTTAGCTGTTCTAAATAACTTTCCACCGCTCGGATGATGGTGGAAAACTTACTGAGGAGAAACAGGAAGTGAGAAATTCAAACAAAGAAAAAAAACATTTAGAAGTGAAATCGAAGGAAAAGATAAGTGAACCAACAATGCACAAGCTTAAAGGAACAAATTTAGAACATAAAAGACGAACCTTTACAACCCCTTTAAAGTGGATGTAAACTCTCACATATACCCAGTGAAGTGAACAGTTTCAGATGATACACAGAGATGAAACAAATCCTCCTACATAAGTTGTACATGTATACCCGCTGTCTTTCCCTTTCTACCCCCTTTAAAATGCGCAGATCGTTTTAAAAATCTTTCTTCATCTTTCAGCAGTACATAAGGGTGGGTGGGAAAGACTGAATTTACTCTGTGTAAGAGCTGATTGGAGGAGGAATGAAGGAACATGCAAAGTTGTATTCTGGATAGACCATCTCCGTGTTTATGTACAATTGTCCTCATAAGTTTACATACCCTGGCAGAATTTATGATTTCTTGGCCATTTTTCATAGAATATGAATGATAACATAAAAACTTTTCTTTCACTTATAGTTATTGTTTTACTGAAGCCATTTATTATCAATCAAACATGTTTATTCTTTTTAAATCATCATGACAACAGAAACTACCAAAATTACCCTGATCAAAAGTTTACATACACTGGTAATTTTGGCCTGATAACATGCACACAAGTTGATACAAAGGGGATTGAATGGCTATTAAAGGTAACAATCCTCACCTGTGATATGTTTGCTTGTAATTAGTGTGTGTGTGTATAAAAGGTCAATGAGTTTCTGGACTCTTGACAGACCCTTGCATCTTTCATCCAGTGCTGCACTGATGTTCCTGGATTCTGAGTCATCACCAAAGATCTGCCAAAAGATCTGCAGAAAAAGGTTGTATAAAACAGAAAATTGATATAAAAAGATATCCAAGGAATTGAGAATGCCAATCAGCAGTGTTAACATTTTTAATCAAGAAGTGGAAAATGAGGGGGTCTTTGAAACTAAACCATGGGCAAGTAGACCAACTAAAGTTTCAGCCACAACTGCCAGGGAAATTGTTTGAGATGCAAAAACCCCCACAAATAACTTCAGGTGAAATACAGGACTCTCTGAAAACATGTGGTGTGGCAGTTTCAAGATGCACAATAAAGAGGCACTTGAAAAAAGATGGGCTGCATGGTTGAGTCACCAGAAGAAAGCCATTACTACGCAAATGCCACAAATTATCCCACTTACAATACGCCAAACAGCCACAGACACAAGCTTCAAACCTACTGGCACAAAGTCATTTGGAGTGATGAGACCAAAATTTAGCTTTTTGGCCACAATCATAAATGCTACATTTGGAGAGAAGTCAACAAGGCCTATGATGAAAGGTACACTATTCCTACTGTGAAACACGCAGGTGAATCACTGATGTTTTGTGGATGTGTGAGCTACAAAGGCACAGGAAATTTGGTCAAAATTGATGGCAAGATGAATGCAGTATGTTATCAAAAAATGCTGGAGGAACATTTGTATTCATCAGCCAGGAAGCTGCACATGGGATGTACTTGGACAATGATCCAAAACACAAGGCCAATTCGACCTGTCATTGGCTACAGCAAAATAAAGTGAAGGTTTTAGAGTGGTCATTTCATCTCCTAACCTTAATATCATTAAGCCACTCTGGGGAGATCTTAAAGGGGTTGTAAACCCTTGTGTTTTTTCACCTTAATGCATCCTATGCAATAAGGTGAAAAAAATTCTGATAGTGACCGGCCCCCATAGCCCCCCATTTCAATCACCTGAGCCCTTTGTTCCTTCGGTGGAGATGTGCTCTAGCTCTCTGCACAGGGTTCTCTGCTCTTGATAGGATAGATTGATAGCAGCGCAACCATTGGCTCCCGCTGCTGTCAATCAAATCCAATGACACAGGGGCAGGGCTGAGTCCAGAATTCGGTGTCTCTAGAGACGCAAATGCTGGACTTGGGTGAGCGCCCGCAAGGTAACTCGCAGGGAGAGTGCTTCTCCCAGGTGGTTAACCGATGTGAGGAGGAGCCTCAAGAGCCGCCAGGGGACCCCAGAAGATGATGATCGGGGCCATACTGTGCAAGGGTGGAGGTAAGTATACTATGATTGTTATTTGAGGTAAAATTAGGGTTTACAAACCCTTTAAACGTGCAGTTCATGCAAGACAGCCCAAGAATTTACAGGAACTGGAGGGAGGCTTTTTCCAAGAGGAATGAGCAGTTTTACCCTCTGAGAAGATAAAGAGCCTTATCCACAAATACCACAAAAGACTTCAAGCTGTCATTGATTTTAAAGGGGGCAATACATGGTATTAAGAACTAGGGTATGTAAACTTTTGATCAGGGTAATTTGGGTAGTTTCTGTTGTCATTATGATCTAAAAAGAGAAAACACAGTTGATTGATGATAAATGGCTTCAGCCAAACACTAACCTTGAGTGAAAGAAAGGTTTTTGTGTTATCATTCATATTCTCTGAAAATCAAGATCATAAATTCTGCCAGGGTATGTAAACTTATTAGCACAACTGTACCTTTAACCAGTTAAGGACCCCTTCACGCCGATATACATCGGCAGAATGGCGCGGCTGGGCACATCCACGTACCTGTACGTGGCCCTTTAAGCCCAGCCGTGGGGTCCCAGGCACGTGCACGTGACCCGGTCTGAAGCTCCGTGACCGGGACCGTGGGACTCGTGGACCCGATTGCCGCTAGAATCCGGCGATCGGTCCCCAGAGCTGAAGAACGGGGAGAGCCGTGTGAACACACCTTCCCTGTTCTTCACATAGGGAATCACAATCAATGACGTCACACCTACAGCCACACCCCCCTACAGTTAGTAACTCAAATGAGGTCACACATAACCCCTTCAACGCCCCCTAGTGGTTAACTCCCAAACTGCAATTGTCATTTTCACAATAAACAATGCATTTTAAATGCATTTTTTGCTGTGAAAATGACAATGGTCCCAAAAATGTGTCAAAATTGTCCGAAGTGTCCACCATAATGTCGTAGTCACAAAAAAAAAACGCTGATCGCCGCCATTAGTAGTAAAAAAATAAATAAAAATAAAAATGCAATAAAACTATCCCCTATTTTGTGAACGCTATAAATTTTGCACAAATCAACCGATAAATTCTTTTTTTTTACCAAAAATAGGTAGAAGAATACCTATCGGCCTAAACTGAGGAAAAAAATATGTTTTTTATATATTTTTGGGGAATATTTATTATAGCAAAAAGTAAAAAATATTGAATTTTTTCAAAATTGTCGCTCTATTTTTGTTTATAGCGCAAAAAATAAAAACCGCAGAGGTGATCAAATACCACCAAAAGAAAGCTCTATTTGTGGGGAAAAAAGGACGCCAATTTTGTTTGGAAGCCACGTCGCACGACCGTGCAATTGTCTGTTAAAGCGAGTGCCAAATTGCAAAACCTGCCCGGGTCCTTTAGCTGCCTAAAGGTCTGGGTCTTAAGTGGTTGAGCACCCTCCCCGACACAAATTTTTAGCTCATGTTATCTCATGTATAAGAGAACTTGTCAGAAGTGACTCTTGCTAATAAAAGAGAAACAAAGCACCAGAGAGCAACAACACTTAGAGCTTTGAAGAGAGACAAGTAAACACTGCAGATCAATTATGTGCTTAGCTCAAATTTAATGAAAAGGTTTACAAGCATTTTAAAGACACCAACCTAAGGAGCAGCTGGGTCTCTCTATCATACTGGCTTGGCAGAGTATCTTCTGTGTGCTATGGCTCAACTTTATGAGTGTAGAGGATTCACAATTTGTGGATCAATCCCTTGGATGTCCTAGACCTAGAGAGTAGTTTTCAACACTCCGAACAATGAAATATTTTCTTTGCTGAACTCTGCCTGTCTACAAAACAGTTGCCAACTCTTTTCAATCACAGAGCAAGCCCCCCCTGAAAAGGCAAATGTCTTGTAAAGCCTTTATGGCACACCTGTATAGTTAAAACTGAACTCCATGCAGATATAAAATACACTTATTAATGCAGCTATGTAGTCATTAATATAGCACTAAATAGTTTTTTAAATGCAAGCAGTGTAAGTACCTGAATTTGACCTGGTATCAGCCTCTTGCAGTTTTCAGTATCTGCTCTTATACTGTATGTATGTGTGCTACACAGTGTCTCAAAGGAGGGGGTGAGCACACTGACTAACCCCCAGCCAGAATGGCTCGGATGATGGTGGAAAGCTTACTGGGAAGAAACGGGAAGTGAGAAATTCAGACAAAGAAAAAAAAAATTTAGAAGGGAAATCTAAATAAAAGGTAAGTGAACCAACAATGCACTAGCTTAAGGAAACCTATTTAGAAAATAAAAAAAACAGACCTTTACAACCCTTTTAATGGGATACGACTTTTGTTCTAAAGCAAGCCATAGATTATGCAATTTTCTTTACTTTCACCAGAGGTGGAAGAATATAAAATTGCTTGATGCCCCCATCACAACAGCCAGTGTTGATGGAGTAATCCCTCCTGTAGCGCTATTGTATTCTTCCCTGTTGGCAGAAAACAATGATCTCTGTTGGCCAACAGTGATTACATGAACACAAATCTGACAGGCTATTTATACTGAAGTTGATCAATGGAGCAACTTCAGTACAACCAGTCTCTCTATAGGTGGATCAAATCTTGACCAGCTTCTCAGCTTTAGTGTAGTTTGTTTTGGATTGGGTGATAAAAGGTCTGAAAACTTTTTATAATACAAAGCGTTTCAGACCATCTGGGCCTGGGCCTTTGTGAGGTTTTAAAGTTTCTATAGTGTCTAAGACTTCCTCAATGGTAATTGGCCTGTCCAATGAGTTGCAGTGTCACAACTTTAGCGCCGGGTGGGAGAGTCCAAAAAGGCTGAAGATAAAGTAACTTTTTCTGATTAAACCTGCACGAGAGGCAGGCATGGATGAAGGGGGTTTCTAGTAAATGATACTATCTTAAAATTCATAAATTCCATCTCTGGCTTACTCATTTTTATGTGTATAAATTCTTTATTTAAACAAAGGTAAAACAGAACAGACAGTAAATGCTGGTTCACACAAGGGTAACGCAACTTCCAGCGCGACTTTGCGAGACGACTTCAGCGCAACTTAATCGCAACTTGGAGAGACTTACAACGCGACTTTAAGTTGCCTCCAGGACAGGCAACTTTGCCAGTGGCCAATTAAACAATAATCAGCTCTGTGGGAGGGAGGGGTTTGCCTGAGAAAACTATTTTCTCTTCTTGTAAAGTTGCTTCAGTTAAAGGGGTTGTAAAGGTAAATGTTTTTTCACCTTAATGCATCCTATGCATTAAGGTGAAAAAACATCCGACGGTACTGCCCCGCGAACCCCTCGAAAGTCCAGCACTCATCCCCGTGATCCTCTTTGGTTCCCAGCCTGGCCGTTGATTGGCTAGGCTGGATGGATTGATAGCAGCGCAGCCATTGGCTGGCGCTGCTGTCAATCACATCCAAGGATGCGGCGCACCGGGGGGCGGGGCGAGTGATACAGTCGACGGCTATGCCCGCCACTGTATCACAGGAGCGCGCCCGCAAAAGCTTTCCCACCATTCGAGCTCGCTCGCATGAAGGTGGAAAGCTTTTGCGAGGAGGAGCTGAGACAGCCGCCGAGGACAGGGTTCGGGGACACTCTGTGCAAATGAGCTGCACAGTGGAGGTAAGTATAACACGTTTGTTATTTTTACAAAAAATAAATACATTTACTTTAGTGTTCCTTTAAGACAGTGACTTTGGAGGCAACTTCCATTGAAATCTATGGGTACAAGTTGCCTAGAAGTTGCCTTGAAGTAGTACAGAAACCTTTTCTGAAGTCGGAGTGACTTCAGTAGTGTACATTAAGACGACTCTCATTCACCTCAATTGAATTTCTCATGTTGCCCGACTTGGGGCGAAACAAGTCAGATCCCTATTTGCTGTAGTGTGAACCGGCACTTACAGGAAGAGCAACTCAGTGGCTTTAGATTTATGCAAACCTTAGTATAAATAAATACTTTATATATATATATATATATATATATATATATATATATATATATATATATATATATATATATATTTCACTTACAAAGATAGTCACCAGGTGCATTTTACTTCCATAGTACAGAGTGATAGGAACCACTGTTCTACTTGAAATTTTCCTAATTTCCTCCTGTTAAAATAAATAATGCAGCAATTTTAATCAACTTATCAAATAACTTATTGAATTCCAACTCATTGCCCCTCAACTTGACTTGCACATCATGGATATACCTTTTCCAGAGGCCCACCCGCATCCCAAACGTATGCCTCCTACACCACCACGTTCTCCCAATAATCAAGGTGTAGGCATGCATAAGCTGGGACACAGAAGCCCACATAGTAATTCTGAAGTAAATATTTGCAATCTCAGCCTATTCTGTGTGGTATGGTGCCTTCATAAAGTATTCATACCCCTTGACATTTTCCAAATTTTGTCATTTTACAACCAAAAATGTAAATGTATTTTATTGGGATTTTACGTGATAGGCCAACACAAAGTGCCACATAATTGTGAAAAGTGTGGTGTGCATTTGTATTCAGCCCCCTTTACTCCGATACCCATAACTAAAATCTAGTGGAACCAATTTCCTTCAGAAGTCACCTAATTGCTAAATAGAGTGCATCTGTGTGTTGAATCTCAGTATAAACACAGCTATTCTGTAAAGCCCTTAGAGGTTTGTTAGAGAACCTTAGTTAACCACTTAAAGACCCCCGCACGCACATATACGGCCACAACATGGCTCGTACAGGCACAAGGGCGTAAATTTACGTCCCCGCCTGAGTGCGGTTCGGGGGTCCCATCGGGACCCCCTCCGCGGCGTGCGGGGGTCTCCCTACCTCTGGGAGCGATCCGGGATCTGCGGGCGGATGTCCGTGTTTTCCACCCCCCCCGCGATCGCTCCCAGCCAATGGGAGCGCGCTCCCAGCCTGTCACTTCCTCCTCCTGTGTTTACACAGGAAGGAGGAAATGATGTATTCTCTCATCGCAGCGCTGTTTCCCAGCGCTGCTGATGAGAGAAGACATGCCAAGTAAGTGTGCACCAACACAACACTGACACACACTCACATAGGCATATTAACCCCTTGTGATCGCCCCCCCACCCCCCTGTCACAGTGTTACTGAATGCAGTGATTTAATCACTGCATTTAGTGTCAGTGTGACAGGCACTGTAAAAAACAGTTAGTGTTAGGTTCAGGATAGCCCCCCCACCCCCCCTAATAAAGTTTTAACCCCCTGATCACCGCCCTAGTTAACCCTTTCACTCCCTATTGCCAGCGTCACTAAGCGATCATTTTTCTGATCGCTGTATTAGTGTCGCTGTTCCCGCTAGGTAGCTATTTTTTTTTATTGCGATTTTTTTTTTTTACTAAAGACATGTGGCTAAATAAATTTTGGCCTAAATGTTTGACTAAAATTTAGTTTATTTGATTTTTTTTTAACAAAAAGTAAAAAATAGTGTTTTTTTTTCAAAAATGTCGCTCTATTTTTGTATATAGCGCAAAAAATAAAAATCGCAGAGGTGATCAAATACCACCAAAAGAAAGCTCTATTTGTGGGAAGAAAAGGACGCAAATTTTGTTTGCAATTGTCTGTTAAAGCGACGCAGTGCCGAATCGCAAAAACACCTTGGGTCATTTACCAGCGTATTGGTCCGGGTCTTAAGTGGTTAACAAACAGCATCAGGAAGGCTAAGGAACACACCAGACAGGTCAGGGATAAAGACATGAAAAAGTTTAAAGCAGGGTTAGGTTATACAAAATATCCCAAGCTTTGAACATCTCATAAGTCACTGTTCAATCCATCATCTGCAAATGAAAAGAGTATGGTACCTACCCACCTAAACTGACAGGCTGGGCAAGGAAAGCATTGTTTAGAGAAGCAGCTCAGGTGGGCGAATATATCCACAGGACAACTATTAGTCACACACTCCACAAATCTGGCCTTCATGGAAGAGTGGCAAGAAGAAGGCAATTGTTGAAAGAAATCCATAAGAAATCCCATGTGCAGTTTGTGAGAAGCCATGTGCGGGACACAGAAAACATGTGGAAGATGGTGCTCTGGTCAGATGGGACCAAAATGTTACTTTTTGCCCTAAAAGCAAAACGCTATTTGTGGTGGTGGTCCATCTATGGAGCACAGGGAGCAAATATGCTCACAGATACACTCTATTGTCAAAGGCAGGGGTGGCAAACACAAGGCCCGCGGGCTGAATCCGGCCCGCCAGGCCTTGTCACGTGGCCTGCACAGCGGCACCTTTTGTTCTCACAGCAGCGCAGCAAAAACCAGATTTTCTTCTGTCCATAAACTTCTATGGGACAGGAGAAGCTGTGTGTAAATGTAGGGGTGTCTGGCTGCATCTGTGTTGGCTCACTGTGGTCAATACAATGTCACAGTGCACAGTTCCCCCCTACACAAATGTGAGAGGCTGAGTCTGCTCTGCCTTCCCCCTCCCCTTTTCCTGTGTGCTGTGAGTGAAGAAGCTGGGCAGCTGGGATATTATGAACCGAGCAGCCGGCAGATAGAAGGTACACAGGATACCTCTCAGTGATAAACCTCCAGGGACCATCAAAGTGTGAGCTCAGTGACTCTTGTCTCCCTTCCCCTCGTTTTTTAAACTTTTTTCTCCAGCAGTAGTTGTTATAACTGCAGCCAAATTGTGTCATCAGCCTGTGGTAGTGCTTGGTCCCTTGTGCTTTTAGGTGGGTTCACACTGGTTTGCTGTGTTTTGGCCCGTTGCTGGTGTATCTGCAGTTTTCCTGCGTTTTACCCACAGTCCTATTGATTTTTATTAGGTTGTGTGTTTTTTCTGCATTTTCTGAAAGTGCACTTAAATTCCTACATGCTGCATCTTTGGCGCACTGTCAGAAAATGCAGCAAAAGCCTGCAACCTGATGTAGATCAATCCCTGAATTCCTGCACTGTGTACGTAGCGTACCCCTGAATTCCTGCCCTCTGTACATAGCGTACCCCTGACTCCCTGCCGTCTGTACGTAGCATACCCCTGAATTCCTGCACTGTGTACATAGTGTACCCTTGAATCCCTACCCTCTGTACGTCACATACCCCTGAATTCCTGCACTCTGTACATAGCATACTCCGGAATCCCTACCCTCTGTACGTAGCGCACTACTGAACCCTGCACTCTGTACATAGCATAATCCTGACGTAATCCTGAACTCTGCACTCTGTATGTAGTGTGACCCATATACAACTGGCCCTTTGAGGGTAACCACACTGCTGATGCGGCCCTAGACTAAATTGAGTTTGACACCCCTGGTCAAAGGTATTAGGATGCCTGCCTTTACATGCCGATTAACTTTAATGGCATCTCAGTCTTAGTCCGTAGGGTTTAATAATAAACTAGTCAACCCTTTGCAGCTATAACAGTCTCAACTCCTCTTGGAAGACTGTCCACAAGGTTTAGAAATGTTTGATCATTTTTCCAGAAGCACATTTGTGAGGTCAGGCACTGATGTTGGACGAGAAGACCTGGCTGGCAGACTCCGCTCTAAATCATCCCAAAGGTGTTCTATTGGGTTGAAGTCAGGACTCTGTGCAGGCCAGTCAAGTTCCTCCACCCCAAACTCACTCATCCATGTCTTTTTTGGACCTTGCTTTGTGCACTGGTGTGCAGTCATGTTGGAACAGGCAGAAGCCATCCCCAAACTGTCACCACAAAGTTGGGAGCATGAAATTGTCCAAAATGTCTTGGCATGCTGACACATTAAGAGTTTCCTTCACTGGAACTAAGGGGGCAAGCCCAACACCTAAAAAACAACCCTACACCATAATTCCCCCTTCACCAAATGATTTGGAGGGGTGGCCCAATACTTTTGGCAATATAGTGCTGATGAGCGAGTTTGGGGTGGAGGAACTTGACTGGCCTGCACAGAGTCCAGACCTAAACCTTGTGGACAGCCTTCCCAGAATAGTTGAAGCTGTTATAGCTGCAAAGGGTGGGCCAACTCATCTTTGAACCCGAAGGACTAAGACAGAGATGCCATTAAATTTCATGTGTGTGAAAAAACAGGTGTCCCAATACTTTTGACAATATAGTGTATATCAGATTCAAGGACTTGCTGCAGGAAAAAATAAAAGCAGGGGAAATCATAACTGGCTGACATTATTATTGAGTTCATTTTTAAAAAGTGTACAGAGATATATAAAATAACAAGCATGTTATCCAAATAAAAATGACTGTTATTTTGTACACCAATCTCCTTGTAAAAACAGGGGATGTTAACACAATCTATACTGCAGAAATTAAGAGCCCGAATTTTGTTTGTTAGGCTGATAAATATGTGGAAATGCTGAATATGAGAAAAGTTTTTAAGATGAAAATAGCAAGTTTGAATGTTGAAAACTAATAAGCAGATCAAGATGAAAAAAGAACCTAAACACCATTCTCAACTAGCCAGAGAGATTGGAATGTAATCTACTGTGATTGTTATGTTGGGGACAGTAAATGATGGAGACAGGGAAGAAATTACACATTCTGTTTTAGTCAAGCTTTACACTGTGAAAACATTTCGAAGAGGACACGGTTGCAATGCAATCAGTACTATACGGCAGGAGAGATGAGAGTTCTAGACAGAAAGAACAGATCTGCATAGGACTGGCTTGCACAAAATTGTGAATTTTAAAAGTTAGCATGGTCCAGATGAAGAAAGAGCAAAGAAACACAAAAAACACCCAAAAAAACAATGGCTACTATTGCAGCAAGCCAGGTGAGAACGCGTATAACACCGCCATACATCGGCAGAATGGCACGGCTGAGCATATGGACGTACAGGTACGTCCCTTTAAGAAGCCCAGCCGCGGGCCACGAGCGCGGCCGCCGGCGCTCGCGACCCGGTCCTGTGCTCCATGATCGTGCCCCCAGTGTCCCGCGATCGGGTCACAGAGAGGAATAACGGGGAGAGGTAAGTGTAAACAAACCTCTCCCCGTACTTCCTAGTGAGCCTGTCACCGATCGTCTGTTCCCTGTCATAGGGAACCACGATCAGTAACGTCAGACGCTCAGCCACGCCCCCCTACAGTAAGAAACACAAATTAGGTCACACTTAACCCCTTTAGCGCCCCCTACAGGTTAACCCCTTCACTGCCAGTGTCATTTTCACATTAATCAGTGCATTTTTATAGCACTTTCACTGTAAAAATTACAATGGTCCCAGAAATGTGTCAAAAGTGTCCGATTGGGTCCGCCATAATGTTGCAGTCATAAAACAAATCACTGATCGCCGCCATTACTAGTAAAAAAAATATAATAATAAAAATACCATAAAACTATCCCCTGATTTGTAAACGCTATATTCGGCTATAACTTTTGTGCACACCAATCAATACACGCTTATTGCGATTTTTTTATCAAAAATATGTAGAAGAATACGTATCGGCCTAAACCAGTGATGGCGAACCTTGGCACCCCAGATGTTTTGGAACTACATTTCCCATGATGCTCATGCACTCTGCAGTGTAGCCGAGCATCATGGGAAATGTAGTTCCAAAACATCTGGGGTGCCAAGATTCGCCATCACTGGCCTAAACTAAGGAAAAAAATAAAAAAAATTGATATATTTTGGGAATATTTATTATAGCAAAAAGTAAACAATATTGCATTTTTTTTTAAATTGTCACTCTATTTGTGTTTATAGCGCAAAAAATAAAAGCCGCAGAGGCGATCAAATACCACCAAAAGAAAGCTCTATTTGTGGGAAAAAAAGGACGTCAATTTTGTTTGGGAGCCACATCGCACGACCGCGCAATTGTCTGTTAAAGTGACGCAGTGCCGATTCGCAAAAAGGGACCTGGTCCTTTACCTGCATAATGGTCTGGGGCTTAAGTGGTTAATACATACCATACCTATATCTCTATTACATATTCTCTTTAATAAATCCCTATTTCCAAACATACTGGGGTAAAAAAAAGAGCTGTGTTAATTAACACACTTAAAGTGAACTTCAGGCAAGCAATATGCCCTGTACACACGATCGGTTCATCTGATGAAAACGGTCTGATGGATTTTTTTTATCAGATATTTGATGAAGCTGACTTTCATCAGTCTTGCCTACACACCATCAGTTAAAAAATGTTTTGTGTCAGAACGCAGTGACGTAAAACTCTACAACGTGCTGACAAAATTGAAGTTCAATGCTTCCGAGCATGCCTCGACTTGATTCTGAGCATGCGTGGATTTTTAACCGATGGACCTGCCCACAGACGATCGTTTTTTCTATCAGTTTTTTAACCACTTCAATACCCAGCCATAGACAATTGACGGCCTGGGATGGGATTTACCATCCTAAGTGGCCGTCAATTGACAGCCTGGGTATTGCAGGCGAATATCTGGATGATGCCTGCAGCCAGAGGCATCATCCAGATATCCTCTTCTTCAGCCGGCGATTCTGCACAAAGTAAGAATGATCATAGCGGCGGTTCCGCCGCTTGATCGTTCTTACAGGCCGCGGGAGGGGACATCCCCCCCCTCCCGCCGCCATCCGGTGCTTCTCCGGGCTTACCTGTACCTTCGGGGGCCCGGAGAACGAATCGTCGGCGGCGGCAGGAAGCATAGAGATGACTGGTGACCAGATGGTCACCAGTCATCTCTATGACCGTCGGAGGACCCGGGCGCGATCTGATGACGTCACGCCCGGGTCCCCGTATGTAAACAAAGCCGCGATTGCGGCTGTAAGCCCCCATTCATGAGATCAGTGAATTTTTTTTCACCGATCTCATGGTTTCCAGCCTGGAGGTGAGATGTGAGGTCTTATTGACCCCACATCTCTCCATAAAGAGGACCTGTCACACACATTTCCTATTACAAGGGATGTTTACATTCCTTGTAATAGGAATAAAAGTGGAAAAAAAAAAAAAAAATTAAAAAAAGTGTAAAAATAAATAAAATATAAGTAAAAAAAAAAAAAAAAAGATAAAAAAAAAATGAAAACGCCCCTGTCCCCGATAGCTCGCGTGCAGAAGCGAACGCACACGCAAGTCCCGCTGACATATGTAAACGCCGTTTAAACCACACATGTGAGGTATCGCCGCGTGCGTTAGAGTGCCAGCAACTAATCTAGCACTAGATCTCCTCTGTAAATCTAAACTGTAACCTGTAAAAATAAATAAAGCGTTGCCTATGGAGATTTTTAAGTACCGAAGTTTGGCGCCATTCCATGAGTGTGCGCATAATTAAAGCGTGACATGTTGGGTCTCTATTTACTCGGTGTAACATAATCTTTCACATAATACAAAAAAATTGGGCTAACTTTAGTGTTTTGTTATTTTTTTAATTCATAAAACAATTTTTTTTACAAAAAAAAGCGTTTGAAAAATAATTGCGTAAATACCGTGCAAGATAAAACTTTGGAATGACCGTCATTTTATTCCCTAGGGTGTCTGCTAAAAAAACATATATAATGTTTGGGGGTACTGTGTAGTTTTCTAGCAAAAGAATGATGATTATTACATGTAGGAGAGAAGTCAGAATAGGCCCGGTATGGAGGTGGTATAAAAGCCTAGTATTGAAGTGGTTAACCATCAGAACATTTTAAAACAGGTTCTACATTTTTTCACCTATGGGAAAAAAAACGATGGGGCCCACACAATAACACACAGCCATTAATGTCTAAAGCAGCAAAAAGCAAGTACACCCCTAAGTGAAAATGTCTGAATTGGGAACAAAGTGTCAATATTTTGTGTGGCCACCATTATTTTACAGCACTGCCTTAAGGGAAGGATGATTTAAGTGAAGGAGGACTGCACTAAGGTAAAGGAAGCTATTTAGGGATTTTTTTTTAACTTTACAACCCCTTTAACCACCTTGGGCATGGAGTTCACCAGAGCTTCAGAGGTTGTCACTAGAATCCTCTTCCACTCCTCCATAATGACATCACAGAGCTGGTGGATGTTGGAGACCTTGCACTCCTCCACCTTCCATTGAGGATGCTTCACAGATGCTCAATAGGGTTTAGGTCTGGAGACATGCTTGGCCAGTCCATCGCCTTTACCCTCAGCTTCTTTAGCAAGGCAGTGGTCACCTTGGAGGTGTGTTTGGGGTTGGTATCATGTTGGAATACTGCCCTGCGACCCAGTCTCCAAAGGAAGAAGATCATGCTCTGCTTCAGTATGTCACAGTACATGTTGGCATTCATGGTTCCCTCAATGAACTGTAGCTCCCCAGTGGCGGCAGCACTCATGCAACCCCAGACCATGACACTCCCACCACCATGCTTGACAATAGGCAAGACACACTTGTCTTTGTACTCCTCACCTGGTTGCTGCCACACACACTTAACACAATCTGAACCAAATAACTTTATCTTGGTCTCATCGGACCACAGGACATGGTTTCAGTAATCCATGTCTGCTTGTATTCAGCAAACTGTTTGCTGGCTTTCTTGTGCATCATCTTTAGAAGGGGATTCCCTCTGGGACAGCCATGCAGACCAATTTGATGCAGTGTGTGGCGTATGGTCTAAACACTGACAGGCTGACCCCCCACCCCTTCAACCTCTGCAGCAATGCTAACAGCACCCATACGTCTGATTCCTAAAAAAAAAACAACCTCTGTATATGACACTGAGCATGTGCACTCAATGTCTTTGGTCGACCGTGGCGAGGCCTGTTCTAAGTAAAATCTGTCCTGTTAAACCGCTGTATGGTCTTGGCCACCATGCTGCAGCTCAATTTCAGGGCCTTGGCAATCTTCTTATAGCCTAGACCAGGGATCTCACAACTATGGCCCTGCAGCTGTTGCAGAACTACACATCCCATGAGGCATTTTAAAACTCTGACTTTCACAGACATGAGTAGGCATGATGGGACTTGTAGTTCCTGAACAACTGGAGGACCATAGTTTGGACACCCCTGGCCTAGGCCATCTTTATGTAGAGCAACAATTCTTTTTTAGCTCCTCAGAGAGTTCTTTGCCATGAGGTGCTATGTTGAACTTCCAGTGACCAGTATGAGCGAATGAGAGCGATAACACTAAATTTACACTCCTGCTCCACATTCACACCTGAGACCTTGTAACACTAAAGAGTCACTTGACATCAGGGGTGGGGAAATGGTTTATTAGGCCCAATTTGGACATTTTCACCTGGGGTGTACTTACTTTTGTTGCCATCGGTTTAGACATTAATGGCTGCGTGTTGAGTTATTTTGAGGGGACAGCACATTTACACTGTGTAAGGGGTTAGCTCGGTAGCGGGTGGGGGGGGGGTGACCCCCTGGATGGGTTCACTACACACTGAACTATACAGAGAGGCAGCCGAAGACGGTTGAAAACAAAGAGTTTGGTTTATTCTTCCATAATGCTGGAAACAAGTGTAAGCATCCAAACAGCATAAACAAAACAAAACATAAAATAAACCCTGGCCACTTGGGGCATCTATCTTCACCACACAGGAACCTATCTATGGAGTCTGGCACAGCCTACTGCTGGGCAGACACTGATGGTCATACAGCAGAGAAACAATAGTCTTTTTGATTTTTATCACCTTAATTGCCTCATTCTGAACAGCTGAAGGGTAAGTGTAGCATGATGACAGCACCCCAGATGATGTTCTTTTTGTAACGAAACATGTCGGGATGGACTACTGTAGTTCCTGCTACCCTTTTTCTATAAGCTCTATTGACCATTGCAAAATGTGAGTTTTTCTCTTTATAATAAATATCGATTTTTATTACGGAATTACGCTATGTACGCCTTGCCTTCTCTTTTTCATGCTTATCGGTTGGAGTACTGATTTGCCCTCTGAGTGATCTGTTGAGAGTTGCTGCTTGCTGGGAAGTATTTTTGAATCATCTGTCTGAGGTTTGCCTTCATTGATACCGAATCGCATGACGTGTATGGTGTACCCGCTTCAGTATATCAACTTTAACAAAGCTTGATTGGCCTAGTGGGTATATGCCTGTCTAGGTCCAATCAGTCCGGTAAGCCCCTTGTCATAAGGGGTGGTGGATTTTTAACTGTGTCAACATTGCCCAACATTACTTCAGAACACATGCTCACTTATTTTAACATGTTTTAAGCTTGCCCAAGTAAACATTTCTCAAAAAGGTATCTGGGGCCACAGGAAGAATTGGCATGCCCTGCAAAGACATACAGGAAATTGTGAATGGGGTAAAATAATTACCCTCTATGCCTGCTACTGCATTTTTTTTACCAATACAGTGAGGCCGCCTACACACGATTGAATCTATCTGCTGGAAACGGTCCGACGGACCGTTTCAGCAGACAAATTCGATCGTGTGTAGGGGCGGACAGACAGGTTTTTCCAGCAGACAGATTTTAAAGCATGCTTTAAAATCTGTCTGCTGGGAACCCGTCCGTCTGACATGTCTGCTGGTTATTACGCTAACCAGCAGACATATCTGCCCGCGCATGCGTCAAATGGATTTGACGCATGCGTGGAAGTGTTTTACTTCCGGGTGACGGTGACTTGGCGGCGTCAACGTCGCTGCCACGTCACCGCGCTGTCTGCCGGCGGGGATTTTGGTTTGATCGTGTGTACACGATCAAACCAATACATCCCAGCAGACAAATTCGATCAAATCGGTCTGTCAGACCGATTTGATCGGATTTATTTGGTCGTGTGCCTAAGACTTCACCATTGTTACCACTGCTATCCACAGTGACCACTGTGATAGTCACAGTTTGAATAATATGTGGCTTACTGCCAAACATTTCTCCTCCTTCTGATCTGTTAAATCACTGGTTCTCAACCTGGGGGTCGGGACCCCCTCGGTGGTCGAATGATGATTTGCAAGGGGTCACCAAATCCTGGGCTGTTCCTAAAGCCCCCACTGCTCTCCCAGCTTTTTTGTGGCCACCCAGCAAGGCTGTTCCTGGAGCCCGCGGCCGCCCACTCAGCCTCTCCGCAGCTGCCCATTCAGTTCACAGCGTGGCTGGGGGGCAGAGACTACTGGTCAGCTGACTGGTGAGGAATGTGATGTGGGAGGGGCTGAAGGAGACCCTATCGCCTGATTTTGGCATTGGTTTCACTGCTGAAAGACACCACAAAGTTGAAGACACAGTGAATCTGGAGACACACTGAGTAACACCACCTGTGAATATAGTTGACATTAAAAGTCCCCACTACAGTTCTCAGATCAGCAGATGACCTTGACCAAGAGCACCTAAGTTGGCTGATCAGAATTCCCCCTATTGTTGCCACTCATCCCATTCCTCCACCAAGGAGTAAGAGAAGGAATAAAAATAGAGAATAAATGGAAGGGGGAGGAATAAAAAAAAAAAGGGAGAAAAGAATAAGAGAAAAAACAAGAAAGACGGCTAGAGAGAGGGACGGGGGAAAAAAAATTAGGATAGAGAGAGATAAAAAGGGAAAGAAAATAGAACAAAGAGAAAGAGTGGTACATTCTAAAATGTACCATAAGGGCTTTTAATACTGTACGAGTGGAAGGGACTCAGGGAGCGCTAAATGTCCATGGGTTAGGGGCGCAAATTACTTGTCTTGCCTTGGGTGCTGAAAACCCACGCTACGAAAATTATTTTAATGTTGGGGGTCCCCACAACTTGGGAAATTTTATCAAGGGGTCACAGCAATAGAACGGTTGAGAACCACTGTTTTGAATGGTTGCATATACTGTAGCTGATGTATGCAAAGAAATGGTATCCTTAATCTTATGTGTTGTTTCACCAAAATATAAATGGTCATAAAAAATATAAAACTGGTGCACTTAGAATCTGGCACAGCTGTGGATGGTAGCCAAATCAGGTAGCCAAATCAGCTTCTAACTTCAGCTTGTCCACTTAAACTTTGGCAATAAAACATGGACGCTGGTTGGTGTCTATGCAGAGTTGTACCAGATTTTGCACTCTTTAGTTTATAAATAACCCCCTATATGATATACTCATGCCCCGTACACACGATCGTTTTTCGGCATGAAAAAAAAAACGACGTCTTTAAAAACATCATTTAACATGATCGTGTGTGGGCTTCACATCGTTTTTCATCTTCTGAAAAAGACCAAAAAAAATTCGAGCTTGCTGCATTTTTTTACGTTGTTTTTAAAAATGTAATTTTCCGTGTTGTAAAAAATAATCGTGTGTGGGCTAAAACAACGTTAGGAGTTAGCAAGTTAGGAGACGGGAGCTTGAATGGAACTTCCCCTTTAGAGTGCCGTCGTACGTGTTGTATATCACCGCGCTTTGCTCATAATTTTTTTTAAAAACGATGGTGTGTGGGCAACATCGTTTTTTAATGATGAAGTTGGAAAAACTTAGTTTTTTCTACATGCTGAAAAACAACGTTTTTTTTCATGCCGAAAAATGATCGTGTGTACGCGACATCAGAGTTGCAGGTAAAAAAAAAAAAGTATATTTTTTTATGATGACCCTTTATGATGATAGTAAACAGTCTTAAACATTGTTGCAAATTTATCCTGTAGGAAGGAGTTCAGTGTACAGATGTAATTCCCAGTGTGACCACTGGAGGGCCTCCTTTTTCATAGCAAGAGAGGATATATACATATATATACAGGCGTACCCCACTTTTAAGTACACAATGGGACCAGAGGATGTATGTAAAACGAAAATGTACTTAAAGTGAAGCAATACCTTTTTTCACTTCTGGGGCATTAGGGGCTGTAGTGGGGGTGTCAGGGGCTATAGTGTGGGTGTTGGGGACTGTAGTGGGGGGGGGGTCAGGGAGTGTGTTTCCAAGTAGCAGGGAATCTAAACTATCTGTGCATGGATTACTCAGCTGCAGCTTTAGCTTGAGAGCCACTTTACATACACTCACGGGTATGTCCTTACCCGCGAGTGTATGCAAAGTGAGTGTACTTAAAGCGGGGTATGCCTGTATAGGGTTTTGGGGTTATAGAGTGGAAGTGGGTTTAGTTTGGATACCTGAATTGTAAGAGAAGGGTTGGCCCTTGTGGGAAACTTGGGGCTTCCGGAGTCAGATGAAGGCTGTCAAGAAATAGAAGTTTGCTCAGGCTCCTCCAGAAATACAGCAGAAGGGTAGCAGTCCTACAGAAAGGGAAGAGGAGACATTACTATGTGTGAACATATGATGGCTGGCAGTGAGTTGTACTAAAGAAGTTAATTGCACTGAAGATTTTTTACTTTCTCTTGCTATTCAGTAAAGAAAAAAAAAAGTCTATTTGAACTGGACTCTTTTTTTAAATACCTGTGGAATCATATTTAGAGTGGGCCTCTGTATCCTAGTGGAGGGGCAGAAGATGCTAGTGCTTTTACTATGAGTTTTAAGGATGTGAGGTACAACGGCTTCCTCTGAGAGTGGGGGTTCACATTAGTGTAGATTGGTTTCTGAAAATGGCTAATGGTATCCAGGATGCTAAACATTGTATATATGTTCACTTAGCCCTGCCTACAGGCCTACATCTACCACTACCAGTTTATTATGAATAGAGGGAGACCTCTCGTATGATATTAAAGATACATCTAAACTTTGTGACAAAAAGGAGATTCTCATTGCTAGAGGAGATTGTCATTGGTCAGTGCAGCCACATTGCCAGGGCTAACTTGGGAGCAATATGCTGATATATAATCTCCAGCCATTATACCTTTTAGCATCCACCTCTATTGTATGACACTTAGTAATGGATGTAAGTTGGTATTATTTTAGAAGGCATCATTGGATTGAACTGAGTCCATTTGTTACCTAAATCTCTCCCAATTAAAAAAAACAAGAAGTGGCATTTCACTGTTTGCTTCTTCAGGAGAGTTGAGGTGATTTTTGTGATATAAATAAATATAATTATGAAATAGATGCAAAGAACATCCAATAACTTAAATTTGAAAAATATTAAACTACTTACATGCATCAAATGTATACCCTATTATACTGTAGGAGAAGAGGAGTGTTCCCTAGACATGTATATGAAGGCGTGTTGAGGCGCTTACTGAGAAACAATTACCAAAAGTGCTAAGTGCAAAAATGTGCATAAAAAAATCCAGTGAATTAAACACACATAATATACAGCAGTGAATCCGCTGACAAAAATAAAGTGCAAATGATGTGCAAATGCTCCTAAAATGAATAAATAAATAAATAAATAAATAAATAAATAAATAAATACTTGATGCAATAATTGAAAATAGTTTTTCATGCAATATAGTGCAACTGTGAGTCTGTCATGATAAGAGATACAGGAATCTTACCAATACTGACAGCGCCAGGAGAAGTCTGTTTCAGCGCATGCGCGGGGGCGCGCGGGGGCGCGCGCGTGATGTGCGCGGCGCGCGCGCGCTGACGTCATTTCGGCGCCAAGAACTGCTATTTAAACCATCTGATCCCACTGTATCTTGCTGACCAGTCTGCAGCAATCCCTGACTGAATCTGAATCTGTTACCTGTCTGCCTGATTACCGAATACCTGACCCGGCTTCCGTTGACCCTTCTCTGCCTGCAGCCTGCCTCTGACCCCGGCCTGATCCGACTACCGACTCTGCTTTAACCCGCCTTGCTGTCTGCTTACCTGATTCACCGACCTGGTCTGAACCTGATTCAACCCTCGGACCTGTCTCCGTCTCCTGATTGGTGCCTGATCCAGTGTCTGACAATCCCTTGGCTCCTGTTCACAAGCGCTACAACACCGTTCCTGTGTTTGCTGGACTTCTGCTAGGACCTCGTCAACACCTGTTCACTTCCTCTTCCGGTCCATCTCCAGCTTCCCACCAGGCGCTTGTGTCCCTCCAGACTCCGTACCCCCTGTCTGCTCTACCAGGGGTTCCTGAGTCAGAGGCTTACGAGAGGCCGCTCCCTGCACATTGGGCTCCATAACCAGGTACGTGACAGAGTCTCTTGTGTAAATTAACCAGGTCCAATAACATGCAGATTGATTCAATGTCCACAATGATTCCTGAAGTGTAGAGTGCTCACAATCCACAGCAAACCATCAGGTGCTCCACTCCAAGTGACCCTGTTTCCCCCAGCCTCTCACCTTAGCTGGCTTACAATCAAGCCTCCCAACAAATCACACTGGCAGCAGCTCCCAGATTCAGTACAAACTTTGCCACAGACCGGTCTCTTTAAATCCCCACGCTGACGGCGTCTAGATAACTTTTAGCATAGGTAGATGGCCCCCAGCGATAAAGGCAACGAAAGAATAGGCTCCATAGTGTAATAGGTTTTAACATATAGTTTAATAGCAACGTAAAAACATCTCTATTAGTCCAAGATTATTCTACATAGAGAGAAAAGATTAGACATTATAGAGACAGTGTTGGGGTAGACCATTCGACATGAACGACGAAGATTCAGCGAAGCAGCGAAACACATACAAATATCGAATCTGTCATTGAAGGCTTATGGTGTCTGTCGAAAGTTCTAAGATGATTCAACAAGCAGCTAAACTGTACGATGCCGCAATAGTACATTTCCAGTCAAATTCTCGGCCCATAATTTGAATGTTGGTTGACTAGTAATAATAATTCATAAATATAATTATTACTAGTGTCATGCAACATTAGAATTCTTCTATAGCTTGTAGGCGGAACATTCGACCAGAAATGTACGATTGCGTCGTCGTATAGTTTAGCTGCTCTGTCGAATCTTCTTAGAACATTCGACAGACACCATAAGCCTTCAATGACAGATTCAACCTTAATTAATTCGGATTTTCAGACAAATGCATTTTTTAAAGAAACAAAATAAATAAAAACTAATTTCGGGAGTAACTAAATACATTTATTTTTCGGACAAAAACAAAATTCCAAAACAAAATATTTCAGTGTTCACATGTCTAGACTGTTCCCCTCTCTCAGTTATTTTGCCATACCACTGTTCTATACTGGGTGGTCCTGTCTTTTTACACATGGCTACTTGCGATCAGGAGCTTTCCAGTCATATGGCCATTGTGACAGCCAATCATGGTGGTCACATGATCATAAACCCTGCCCCGCCTCCCATCATCAGAAACCCCTTAAATGGCCAGGGGGCGCTGGCACTAAGGGGTTAATAAAAGCAATAATATGAAGAAAATTGCAGGTAACCTTTGCAGCCAATCAAAAATCATCTTATAATTAATAAGAATACAGTATGTTGAAAGCAAATTGGTTAATTTCCTAATTTTCATTAATCTTTTCATTACCTTATTAAATCGAGTTATTCTTATTATAAATAGTGAAAAAAATTGTAGAATATTTAATCATTTGTTAAATTTGAAACACTCTGACAGAAATCCAAATAAAAATAATATACTATATAAGCCTGTTTCTTAAGCTTCTGAATTAGCCTACAATTTATAGAAGTTGATGTTTTCCAAAGCAGTGATGAGGTACTGACAGCTGTGTGCTCCAGCAGGACAAAGAATGATTAGTGTGGAATTTCTAAGCATATCATCCTAGAAAGTCCATAAATCAAATTACAAAGCAAACACCTGAATACAGAATACAAATTTAAATATTCAAAACTCAACATGTCCAAACCTTCCACCTAGAGATGTTCTGGTTTTCTGCTTCTTCTGTTTTATTACAAACTTCATGGGGCACAATGTTTACTAGAGCTTTGTTTTGAATGCAATTGTTGCAATTGTCTAGCTTTTTATTTAATCGTATGGCTTGTGTTTTGTTTGAACATGGATAATTAAAATACATTATTACCCAAGATCCCAATAGGACAAAACATATCATACATTTTAGAAGCTTGTCACCCACTGGAAGTAGATAAGATCAAGTTTGAGCAGGTTTCGGCAGACAGAAATTAGAATGATTGCAATAGTTAGTATTCCAAAAGACGGTATGTTCACTTATATCAGGGGTAGGCAACCTTTGAGAGATAGAGCTCTACCTGGACAACATTGAAGAGATCACGTACAGAGGTCAGTAGTAGGTAGGGCAATATGCAGAGGTCTGTAGGATGTAGGGCAGCGTACTAAGGTCAGTAGAATGAAGGGCAGCATATAGAAGTCAGTGTACAGAGGTCAGTAGGATGTAGGGCAGCATACAAAGGTCAGTAGGATGTAGAGCTGTGTACAGAGGGAAGTAGTATGTAGGGCAGTGTACAGAGGTCAGTCGCATGTAGCGCAATGTACAGAGGTCAGTATTATGTTATGGCAGTGTACATAGGTCAGTAGGATGTAGGGCAGTGTATAGAGGTCATTAGAATGTAGGACAGTGTGCAGAGATCAGTAGGATGCAGGGCAGCGTTCAGAGGTCAGTAGGATGTAGAGCAGTGTACAGAGATAGGACAGCCTACATAGGTCAGTAGTAGGTAGAGCAGTGTACAGAAGTCAGTAGTAGATAGAACTGGGGTCAGCAGGGCAAGGTATAGGGGAGGTCAGGGGGGCATGGTGCAGGGGGGCCAGGAGAGCACAGTACTGAAAGGTCAGGAGGGTACAGTGGGATTAGGACAGCTGGGCATGGTGCTGGGGCATTAGAAGGGCTGGAGTTTCAGGAGGGCATGGTACTGGGGCATCAGGGGGCTGGCTGTCAGGAGGGCTTTAGGAGTGTTGGGTGTAGGAAGGGCTTTAGGGGGGCTGGTGTCAGCAGGGCATCAGGGGGGTGGGTGCCAGGAGGGCATCAGTGAGGTGGGTGTCAAGAGGGCATCAGAGGGTGGGTGTGCAGTAGGGAATCAGGGGGTGGGTTTGCAGGAGGGCATCATGGGGCTGGGTATCAAGGGGCATCAGGGGGTAGGTTTGCAGGAGGGCATCAAGGGGATGGGTGTCAGGAGGGTATCGATGGGGTGGGTGTGCAGGAGGGCATCAGGGGGGTGGGTGTGCAGGAGGGCATCAGGGGGGTGGGTGTCAGGAGGGCATGAGGGGGTGGGTGTCAGGAGGGCTAGGGCATTAGGAGGGTTGGGTGTATGAAGAGTAGCGCAGGGAAGGTACAGTTGAAAACCTACATGTCGTCAAGGCAATTCGCTCTCACCTTCAAACCTGGTATCACCTACAAGGCCCTTGGTTTGTCAGGAAGAGGGCCGGTGGGGATGACTGCGAAACAGTAAAAGCTCTGTCGGTGGTCGACAGGTAGCTCGCGACCGAAGGATTGCCAACCCCTGACTTACATACTGTATTTACTTGTATACTTATACTTTTACTAAATTGCAAAACAGAAAGCTACAATTTTAGCTTTTAGTTTTAGATACTAAAGATTATGGTTAAATCCACTGACTATTTTTATTTATTTTTTGCTGTCTGTTCAGGAAGTGAAATTGTTCCAAAATAGGTGAAATACACTTTTACATATACAGTATGTCCTCAAAACAAAGGGCCCCCTTTCTAATTGGGTCAAATCAAAATTTGGGTTTTTTCCCTCTATTGCAATCCCAGGGGCAATGGTTATCAGGGCAACACAGCAAGAACACAGACAGCAATAATAATTAAAAAAAAACTTACAGAGCATTTACCTCTTTTACCTTATTACCCAATTGTCTATAGCAAATGTTGTCTGCACTAAAATCCTGACAATGGAGGGGCTCTCGTCTGGCTACAGATCATTTGCTTGCCCAGCTAACTTTGCCTCATCAGGTGTGGCCACTCTGGGGTGCTGCTGAGGGAGGTAAGCCAAGTAATTTATACTGATAAGATATCGAAACTCACGCTCAGCCACCTTTCGGAGTGAGACTGCTACACTATTTAATCTCCTGAAAACGGGACTTACATAAAGTAAAAATTTAAAATAAAATTGTGCTGTCTCTTTATCTATCAGGTGTTATAACCAATGTGTGATAAAACATACAAATGATACACAAAATATCAAAAATTATCTTCATCATATGCAAAATGCCAATATATAATAATTTATATAAACCCACAGCATAAACCCAGGTGCTATGATATCAAATATCAACTAAGTGCAAAGGAAGTTCATAGATGAGTGACTAAAAATAATAGATCATATGTTCCAAAACATGATCTTTGAATAAAGTCTATCTAAATAATTAGACAAAAAGTGCTCTGTGTTCAAAAACCATGAAACGTGTTTCAGTGATTCAGAGTGAAAAGATGTGCTCCTTAGGACAAAGAGGCTGCTTACTAGATATGGGCTAAACATCCCCCAGTTCAGTTCGCACCAGAACTTTCGAACATCGCAAAAGTTCAGAGCCAAACAACAAACCCCATTAAAGTCTTTGGGATCCGAACTAGAAAAATCAACAGTGCCCATTTTGAAGGCTTATATGCAAGGCATACAAAGGATATGTGGGTTTTGAGTACTGCTATGGGGGACATGTATCAATGCAACAAAAAGGTTTTTAAAAATATAGGGCCAGATTCAGGTACATCTGCGCATTATTGGACCGGCGTAGCGCACTGCCTTTACGTTAGACTTGCGCAATGTAGCCGCGCAATCACCCTATTCTCGTCGCTTTTACGCAGAAATTAGCGCCTGCGCAACGTTATTTCTGAGGCGCAAGGCGGAGTAATCCAAACTGGGAAGGACGTGGGAGTGTTACATTGAAATGAGCCGTGATCCCATGCAAATGAAGGGCCGGCCGGCTCGCACAAATGCACTTCCATTGCAAAAGTACATCCCTTTGTTTCCCTTCCCATATAGCAAAGTGCTTTTGTTCCGTTGTTACTTTAGTTGCGTTGTGATTTGTATTTGTCAGATTTGTGTACTGTGTGATCTAGTGTTTGTTAGAAGATATTTGAAAGTGATTTTTGCTAAGTGTTTGTGAGAATTTTTGTTTGATAGTTTTCTGTTTGTTTGTTTTCTTGCTTGATTGTTCCTGTTTGTTTTTGTGACTGCTTTTTGCTGAGTGTTTGTGAGAATTTTTGTTTGATAGTTTTCTGTTTGTTTGTTTTCTTGCTTGATTGGTTGTGCTTGTTTTTGTGAGTGATTTTTGTTGACTGGGAGTGATTTTTTGGTCAGAGTATGACAGAGAGGAAGAGGAAATTAAATTTTTCTTTGAGGGAGAAACAAATTCTTGCCCGGGCCATTTCCGACTATGGGCGTTTCCTCCACGGCCCGGACAGTGCCAACACCACCCCGGCCAGGAGGAAAGAGATTTTGGACATGATCACTGACCAGGTGAATTCAGCGGGGGAGGGGGAGACACGGAACCGGTCTGGGATTGAGAAAAAGATAAATGACCTCCGGCGTCTGGTCAAAAAGAAGCTGGCCAAAATGCTTGCCCATGCCAGGGCCACAGGAGTGGGCCCACCATGCTGTGTTAGGCTGACAGTGGAGGAGCGTGCGGTGGCCCAGACCTTTCATAGGCAAGAAGTGGAGGGCCTGCCCGGCTATGACTCAAGTCATGAAGGCGTGATGCCAGGTAAGGTTTTTTTTTCTATCAGGTGTGTAGCATGTGTGGGGGAGGGGGTGAAAGGGAATATGTGGCAAGTGTGTGGATCCTCCAACCTGTGAATGTTTTGTGTCATCCACAGATGAGCAGGAGGGTGCTGGGCCATCTGGCCTGACCGCACCATCTCCAGGACAGCAGGCTAATGAGGCCCACCCGACAAGGCCGGAGTCCGCGGAGGAGGTTGAAGAGGAGGAGGAGGAGGTTGAGGAGGAGGAGGAGTCCATGTCAGGCACTGAACTATTGTTTTTGGAGGACTCTTCCCCTCTGGCTGGCAGCAGCCAGCCCTCCCTAAGGGGGAGCCCCCCCCTCCTCCCCTAACATGGCTCCCCTCCCAAGGGGCTCCCCTTCTCCCCGGCCGCAAGCATCAGCTGGAGGCAGGAAGGCGACCCAGAAGACCAGGGGGGTGGCCGATCTCCTGCCCGCCACTCTGAGAAGGGACTAGTTTCTCCAGACCCGCCATCTGGGACAGGTCAGCCAGACATTGGTGCGGATGGAGGAGAGCCTGTCCTCCATCAAGGATACGCTTGGGAACCTGGACTGCCACTCCCGGGCTTTAAGAAACTGCCTTAACGACCTGCAGACTACATCAGCAGGCGTTGGGCAGGATGTGAGGGCCCTCACCCAGGCTATCCAGGCCAACACGGCAACACTAGGTGCTGCCCTGGACAGAATAGCCGTGGCCTTGGAGGGCAGGCCGCCAGGTGGGCAGAGACCAGGGGCTGCTCCTCCTTCCCCAGTTTACCCCCTCCCCCATGAGTCTCCCCAGAGGAGCCGGGGCCGTGGCCGGGGGCGCCCCAGGCGTGGCTCACGTCAAGGGCACTAATTTGTTTTTCCCCTTTTTTTTGGGGCCTTTTTTTTTTTGGGGAAATTTTTTGATTTTGCTGGTTATTTTTTATTTTATTTTTTTTGGGTTGTGAATGCTGTTTGAATGTGGGGGTGACATTCCTGCCAGAAAAGGGGTGTCACCCTCAATTTTGGTGGAGAAGAGTTCCCCAGGACCAGGGAGAAGTGATCCCCCAGGTCCGTGTGAATGGTGTAAGAATGTACAGTGACATAATTGGAGCCTTGGCGTGGCGTTGCTGCTCACAAGTCCTGCATGGTGGACTGGTGCCAATCCAATTTAATGAGGATGTGGGGTGTGTGTGCTAGGGACCACAGTGGTGTGCATGCATGCATTCTCATTG
Source organism: Rana kukunoris (assembly GCA_029574335.1). NCBI lineage: Eukaryota > Metazoa > Chordata > Amphibia > Anura > Ranidae > Rana > Rana kukunoris. The sequence continues at coordinate 85,509,289 of CM056058.1, read as the reverse complement.
TGCCTTGATTAATGTGTGTGTTTAATGTGCAAAGATGCATAATGTGAGCTGGCTCCTGGCTGCTCTTCCCTCAGAAGACGGGGTAACCTCGGTTAGGGGGGGATTGTCTGGTTCAGGGGTCAGATCATCACGTAGGTCAATCTGCAGGCCCTTTCTCACTGCGAAGTTGTGCAGCAGGCAACAGGCACCGATGATATGGCACACAAAGTTTGGGGAATACAACAGGGTCCCCCCAGACTTATCCAGGCATCGGAAACGTGACTTCAGGAGGCCAAAGGTGCGCTCCACCACTGCACGTGTTTGGGCGTGGGCTTGATTGTATCTTTCTTCTCCTGGGGTTTGGGGGTTCCGGATAGGAGTCATGAGATGGGGTCCCAGTGGATATGCAGAGTCACCTGTAAGGGAAAAGACAGGAGGATGTTAGTCATGCATGTGCCCCTTGTGATGTGTGCATCATGGGGGGGTACAGTCATGCCTGCCACCCATGTCACTCACCAACCAGCCAGGTGTCCCCATACACGTTCTGATCGAATTCCATTCGGATGGGGCTCTGATTGTATATGAAGCTGCCATGGCTGGATCCGGGGTGTTTGGCACGGACGTGCCATATGAGGCCTTGGGCATCGACTATCACCTGGACGTTGATGGAATGCCAATGCTTCCGATTGCGGTACATGTGCTCTGTCTCCTGGGGGGCCTGGAGTGCCACATGTGTGCAATCAATGGCCCCCACGGTGCGTGGGAATCTGGCAATTCTGTAGAAATCTGTCATTGCCTTCAGCCGCAGGTCCTCAGTGGAGGGTTTGATGATTTGGTTGGCCATGCGTCTGAGGATTGTAGGGATAACCTGGTGCACACATCTGCTCACAGAGGATTGTGACATCCCAGCCACCACTCCACTTGTACGCTGAAAAGAGCCACTGGCAAGGAAATGGAGTGTTGCCAGGACCTTGACCAGTGGCTGCACTGCATGTGAGCATTGTGTTGGGCTGGTGATGTCCTCCTGCAGGGTTGTGGTTAATTCCAGGATGGCATGAGGGGTGAATCTGAAGATGCGATACACCTCACAATCACTCATGCCAAACAGGTCAATGCGTGTGCGGTATATCCGCTCCCGTGCCATCCTCCGTGCACTCATACTTCTATGCTCATCTAGAGTCAGTAGTACAGTATAGCTATGTGCGACGATGCCCCTGGCATGTTGGCATACAGATTGTTGTGGAACACGTGTGACTGCTCAGCTCCTCACTAACAGTGTTGCTTTATCTGACATGTAGACGATTTTTCTCTTTTTAGACCAGCTTTTATATGGTCTAATTTTAGACAGGACATTTTGCTGTTGCGCACAGCACGTAGCCTGCGCTGCCCCAATGTTCTTTTGTGGATCCCTCATTAGCATATTTGACTAGCAAATCAATGGTCTGTCTAGCGCAGTTTTGCACGGACGGATGCGCCTGTCTAACGAAATTACGCTGGAGAAAAAAAAAGTATCTCGTTCTGGGAATGGCGTGCATCGAAACGCACGCGCACATTTAGACTTACGCCGCGCATCTCCTGTTACGCAGGCGTAATCGCTCTGTGAATCTGGGCCATCATTTTTAAATGAGCAGTGATTTACCAACTTAAGGACCGCCTCCTGCACATATATGTCGGCAGAATGGCATGGCTGGGCACATGTACGTACAGGTATGTCGCCTTTAAGAGCCCAGCCGTGGGTCCCACGCACGCACCACTGGAACGCGCACGCGACCTGGTCCAAAGCTCCGTGACCACGCAGACCTGATCGCAGCCGGTGTCCCGCGATCGGTCACAGGAGCTAAAGAACGGGGAGAGGTGTGTGTAAACAGACCTTCCCCATTCTTCACAGTGGAACTGTCATTGATCGTCTGTTCTCTGATATAGGGAAAGACGATCAATGATGTCACGTGTCCAGCCCCGCCCCCTACAGTTAGAAACACACATGAGGTCACACTTAACCCCTACAGCGCCCCCTAGTGGTTAACTCCTAAACTGCAATTGTCATATTCTCAGTAATCAATGCATTTTTATAGCACTTTTTGCTGTGAAAATGACAATGGGGCTGATTTACTAATGAAGCTGCGCTGCGCCGGTACATGCCTTAATAGGTGCGCTGGATGAAGCCCTAATTAGGCGCATGAACCGGCGGCAGCAGCAGCGCGATGTGATTGAAGTAAAGCCGCCGCCGAACTCCCTGTATAAGTCTATGGGGGAAATCTTAATTGTGAATTTTAAAGGCTAATCTGCAAGTTTTGTCCTAAAAAGTGTTTGGGGACCTCAGTCCTGCCCCAGGGGACATGTACCAATGTTTTTTTTCTTTTTTAAAACGGCCGTTTTTTCGGGAGCAGTGATTTTAATAATGCTAAAAGTGCAATAATAAAAGTGTAATTTTTCTTTAAATTTCGTACCATGGGGGTCTCTAATGTCAGCATGTGAAAAAGCGCATGTTTCCCGTTGTTAGAACTGTCTCTGCACAAAATGTCATTTTTCAAAGGAAAAAAGCCATTTAAAACTGACTCGCGGCAATAATGAATTGTCGGCTCCCGGCAATTGCAGGACAATTCATTCATTAAAAAAACGAAAAAAAAAAGCGTGGGGGTCCCCCCAAATTCAATAACCAGACCCTTTAGGTCTGGTATGGATATTAAGGGGAACCCCGCCGTCAATTGTAAAAAAAAATGACGTGGGGTTCCCCCCAAATATCCATAACCAGACCCTTCAGGTCTGGTGTGGAATTTAAGGGGAACTCCACCCCAAATTATAAAAAAAAATGGCGTGGAGTCCCCCCTAAAATCCACACCAGACCCCTTATCCGAGCACGTTGACCTGGCCGGCCGCAGAAAAGAGGGGGGGACAGAGCGCGCCCCCCCCCCTCTCCTGAACCGCACCAGGCCACATGCCCTCAACATTGGGAGGGTGTTTTGGGGTGCCCCCCAAAACACCTTGTCCCCATGTTGATGAGGACAAGGGTCTCGGTATACTGAAAGCATTAGGAGGATGGGAACAGGAGCTGAATCAAAACATCTCAGACGATAAGAAAAGACAGGTATTATACTTCGTCCATACTACATCAACTGATTCAAAAATGAAAGAAATGAATTATAAACTCCTTATGAAATGGTACTATGTTCCAACTAAGCTTAATAAAATCAATATGGATACATCACCCCTCTGCTGGAGAGGCTGTGGAATAGAGGGCACACATGCCCATATTTGGTGGCAATGCCCTCTGATACAGGAGTACTGGATCAAGATCTTAGAAATGATTAAAAAGATAAGCGGACAGGAGGTGAAATTAGACCCCTGGCACTGCCTCTTTCATGGAACGGGAGTAGTTAGGAAAAAATATAAAAAATCACTGATCCCATTTTTTCTAAATAAGGCCAAAGCCTTAATACCTAGGAGATGGAGGGAAAAGAAGGCCCCATCAATAAGTGACTGGATAAGAGAATTGGATAAGACTTGTAAGATGGAGGAATTAATATCGAACCAGAATGAGAGCAGGCCAGAATATGAGCGGATTTGGAAGAAGTGGAGAGAATTTAAGGAACATGAAGCCTAGAAACTGGGAACATGAAGGAATGGAGCTCTGCTGGGGAGGACTGAGAGGCAGGGAGAGAGAAAGTATTTAGAGAGGAGGGGGACGGGGAGAGGAGGGAGAAGTAGGCACGGCCACCCCCCCTCCCCTATACAATCATCGCCCCCTCCTTTTCCTTATTTTATTTGTTTTCCTTTCTTTCTGAGGAATTATTATCTCTCTTCATCCCCCTGGGTATTGCACACTACACACTTTATACATCATACTCACTTACTCATCATGCCCCCCCCCCACTAAATACTCCCCTTTTTTTTTTTTTTTTTATCCCCTCTCACTACCCAGTGTCCCTGTTTGAATCCAAGGGGACCCATTAAATAAATCCCCTCGTTCACTATCCACAAATTAGTATCGTTTTTTTTTTTTTTCCTGAGGAATTATTATCTCTCTATCCCCCCGGGGTTCTGCACACTGTACACTTTATACATCTTATTCACTTATTCAACATGCCCCCCCCCCCCCACTGAACACTCCCTTTGTTTTTTTTGTTTTTTCTCTCTTTTCACATCTCATAGGATCTTATCTCACTTGGTTTTGCTTTATATCACTTAGGATCTTAGGATCAATTAATAAGGATACTATCTATCCCCTATATTTATTTAACTTATCTACACCACATATCCCGTTTCTCTTCTTTTTTTTTTTTTTTTTTCTCACTGTGTAGTCCCCCTGAATTTTAGGGGACCCATCATTAAACACCTCTGCTCACTGTTCACAAATTTTTTTTTTTTTTTTTTTTTTATCTCTCTTTCCCTCTGCACCTCGAAACACAAATCGTTTTTTTTTTTTTTTTTTTTCTTTCTCTCTCTCTCTTCCATGCCTCTATCTCTATCCCCTCCCCAGGGCTCCTCCTAAAAACCCCAGGACTACCCCATGATAAACAAATTAACTTATTTCAAAGAATCCTACCCACCCCGATTAATATCCTAGGGAAGGAGGAGGGGAAAAAGGGAGACTTACATATAGAGAAGCAAAACCCCCAGATAGGGGGTAATGTAGTACAGCTGATAGGTAGTATGGTCAGTAGTGGGCTAGGAATTATCATTTTGAGACAATGTATATATGTGTGTGTATGTGTATAATGTATATTTAACTACTGTGTAGTTATTTTATGTATAATGTGTAACAATGTGATGTACAGTTGGAAAACGATGTTTAATAAATACATTTTGGAAAAGGACAAGGGTCTCTTCCCCACAACCCTTGCCCGGTGGTTGTGGGGGTCTGCGGGCAGGAGGCTTATCGAAATCTGGAAGACCCCTTTAACAAAGAGGCCCCCCAGATCCCGACCCCCCCCCTGTGTGAAATGGTAATGGGGTACCTTGTACCTCTACCATTTCACGAGAAAAAAAAATGTAAAGCGTTAAAAACGACAAGAGACGGTTTTTGACAAGTCCTTTATTATCTTCTTTCTTCTTTCCTTCGGGTTTCTTCCTTCTTCTTCTTCTTCTTCCTCTGCTTCTGTCTTGGGTCTTCTATTCCCGCATCTTGCCCGGCGTGTTCTTCCATCTTCTTCTCCTTCCGCTGTCCTTCTCGTCCGCATCTTCTTCTCCTTCTTCTTCTTCTTCGCCGGAGGTGCCGCTTCCAATTGAAATCCCCGCTGTCTGCCGGACCACGCCCCCCTCTGACGCCACGGGCAAGCTCTTAGGAAAGTCCCCGTGTGGTGCCTGTGCGTCAGAGGGGGCGTGGTCACATGTTCCAGAAAGCGGGCAATTCAATTGGAAGCGGCGACTCTGGCAAAGAAAAAGCCGCGCACAAGCTTCAAATTGAATTGCCCGCCCTCTGACTTGTGACCACGCCCCCCTCTGACGCACTTGCAGCACACTCCTAAGAGCTTGCCCGTGGCGTCAGAGGGGGGCGTGGTCCGGCAGACAGCGGGGATTTCAATTGGAAGCGGCGCCTCCGGCGAAGAAGAAGAAGGAGAAGAAGATGCGGACGAGAAGGACAGCGGAAGGAGAAGAAGGTGGAAGAACACGCCGGCAAGATGCGGGAATAGAAGACCCAAGACAGAAGCAGAGGAAGAAGAAGAAGAAGGAAGAAACCCGAAGGAAAGAAGAAAGAAGATAATAAAGGACTTGTCAAAAACCGGCTCTTGTCGTTTTTAACCCTTTACATTTTTTTTCTCGTGAAATGGTAGAGGTACAAGGTACCCCATTACCATTTCACACAGGGGGGGGGCGGGATCTGGGGGGCCCCTTTGTTAAAGAGGTCTTCCAGATTTCGATATGGGCACCCCAAAACACCCTCCCAATGTTGAGGGCATGTGGCCTGGTGCGGTTCAGGAGAGGGGGGGGACGCGCTCTGTCCCCCCCTCTTTTCTGCGGCCGGCCAGGTCAACGTGCTCGGATAAGGGGTCTGGTGTGGATTTTAGGGGGGACTCCACGCCATTTTTTTTCAATTTGGGGTGGAGTTCCCCTTAAATTCCACACCAGACCTGAAGGGTCTGGTTATGGATATTTGGGGGGAACCCCACATCATTTTTTTTTTACAATTGACGGCGGGGTTCCCCTTAATATCCATACCAGACCTAAAGGGTCTGGTTATAGAATTTGGGGGGACCCCCACGCTTTTTTTTTGGTGTTTTTAATGAATGAATTCTCCTGCAATTGCCGGGAGCTGACAATTCATTATTGCCGCGAGTCAGTTTTAAATGGCTTTTTTCCATCAGAATGTCATTTTTCACATGCTGACATTACACCCAGGGCCGCCATCAGGGGGGTACAGGCAGTACACCTGCAGGGCCGCCATTAGGGGGGTACAGGCATTACACCGCCCGGGGGTCCCCAGGGGCCCGGATGGGAACCACCCTAAAAAAAAAAAAAACATAGTTTTTTTTTTTTTTTTATGGCTCCGAAGGTCCCCAGGGGCCCGGAGGCCACTAAGGGCCCCAGGTGGCAAGCCCTTTTTTTTATCAAAAAATATATATATTTAAAAAAATATATATATTTTTTTTATTATTATTAAAGGGCCCAGAGGTCCCCAGGGCCCCATGTGTCAAACCCCCTTTTTTTATAATTGTTTATTTTTTTTATTTTTTTTTTACATTTTTTTTATATATTTTTTTATTTATTAAAGGGCCCAGAGGTCCCCAGGGCCCTGGAAGGCAACCCCCTTGTTTTTAATTTTTTTTAGATAAATGTTATATTTTAAAAAAATATATATATATATTTTCTCTCTTTTTTCTTTTTATTTTATAAAGAGCACAGAGGTCCCCAGGGCCCCGGATGGCTACCCCCCTTTTTTAGATATATTTTTCTTTATTTCACCCCCCCCCCCCGGTTCTCTGCTCCAGGGGGCCCATGCCTGAAGCTGTGTAAGGGGCCCCAAAATTCCTGATGGCGGCCCTGTACACCTGTAAGGGGCCCGGGGGTCCGGAGGTGCCCAGATGCCTGGAGGCCCCCCAGCGCCCCAGATGGTAACCCCCCTCTTTTTTTTTTTTTGTATATATATTTTTTAGTTGGTTTTTGTAGGATTTTTTATTAAAGGGCCAATTTTTGGAATTTAATATTTTTTAGCAGTCCGGAGGTCCCCAGGGCCCCGGGTGGCAACCCCCCATATTTTTTGTTATTAAAGGGCCAATGTTTTGTTTTAGGGGTCTGGAGGTCCCCAGTGGCCCGGAGATCCCCAGGGCTCCAGATGACAACCCCCCACCTTTAAAAAAAAAAAAAAAAATTATATATTTTTATATATTTTTTGGTTATTTTTTTAACATATATATATATATATATATATATATATATATATATATAATATAATTATGAAAGCTCCCAGAGGGCCCCAGATGACAACCTTTTTGCTTATAAACATTTTCCCCAGGTTTGTTATTTTTTACTTTAATTTCTTTTTTAAAGTGTATTTTATGCGTGAAGTCGAGAGAGAGGAGCTGGACTTGCAATCGCCATCCTTCTCCATGCCCCCGGTGGCAATGGTGGGTGTGAGGGGGGCCTCCCACTCACCCCACCTGCTACACTTGGGAGCCCGATGGGCCCCAGCCAGCCCTGTAGGTCCTTCGCCTCCCTTTATTTTAGGAGACCTCATGGCCAAAGTGCGTTCGTGTGCGTGCAAGTGTGGTGTTTTTTTTTGGGGGGGGGGGTGGGCGTACTAAGCACAGGCGTACCTTGCATAGCACACCCACCGGGAGCCGGGCTGAGACCACCAAACTCAATTCACATGTAGCCGAGACCGGGATCCGAACCCTTGGCTGCAGAGGTGAACGGCTTGTCAGTGCAGTGCCATTCACGTTTAGCCACCGCAGCTCCCACCCCATGTTCTTTTTTTTTAGATTTTTGGTAGTTATTTTTTATTAAAGGGCCCAGAGCTCCCAAGGCAACCCCCTTTTTTATTATTTTATATATATATATATATATATATATATATATCTATATATATATATATAGATATATATATATATATATATATATATATATATATATATAGATATTTTAATTTATTTTTCATTAAAGGGCCCAGAGGTTTATTTTTATTAAAGGGCCCAGTGGTCCCCAGGGCCCCCGGATGGCTACCACCCTTTTTAATATATATTTTTCTATATGTATTTTTTAGTAAAGGAACCCCCCGCTTATCAAATTGCGGCAGCCCCCCCCCCCCTTCTCAATATCAGGCGGCACCCCCCCCCCTGTTCTCTGCTCCAGGGGGCCCATGCCTGAAGCTGTGTAAGGGGCCCCATAATTCCTGATGGCGGCCCTAATTGCCCCCCCCCCCCCATGGTACGAAATTTCAACAAATTTTTCACTTTTATTGTTGCACTTTAACCACTTCCATACCGCGCCTATTCTGGCACTTCTCTCCTTCATGTAACAATTATATTTTCTTCCTTGAAAATTACTCAGGACCCCCAAACATTATATATATTTTTCTAACAAACACCCTAGGGAATAAAGTGGCGGCCATTTTTTCGGACACATTTCCAACAGTATTTGCGCCAAAAATTTTCAAACGTTTCTTTTTTTGTTTGGCTTTCCAAAAAAAAACCTGTTTCATGAATGACAAAATAAGAAAGCAGTAAAGCTAGCCCAATTTTTAGGGATAAGGTAAAAGATGATGTTACACCGAGTAAATAGATACCTAACTAGTCACGCTTTTATATTGCGCACACTCATGGAATGGCGCTAAACTTCGTTATTAAAAATCTCCATAGGCAACGTGGGTGGGACTTGCATGCGTGTTCGCTTCTGAGTGCGAGCTACTAGGGACAGGAGCATTTAAATTCCTTTGTTATTTTATTTTTTAACTTAATATTTTCATTTTTGCACTTGTTTGTCCCTTTTTTTGTATTATTTTTCACTTTTCTTCCTATTACAAGGAATGTAAACATCCCTTGTAATAGGACTAGTGTGTGACAGGTCCTCTTTATAGAGAAAGGCGGGGTCAATTAGACCCCACATCTGTCCTCCAGGCTGGAAAGCATGGAATTGTTAAAAAAAAAAAAAAAACATCTCATGCTTTCAGCTGCGATCATGTTCGTTCAGCACAGTAGCGTAGTGTGTAGCATGTTCACCTAGCAGCAAAAGGGTTGCTGGTTCGAATCCCGCCCGTGACACTATCTGCCTGGAGTTTGCATGTTCTCCCTGTGCGGGTTTCCTCCCACAATCTAAAAACATGCTGTAAATTGGATCCTGTCTAAATAAGCCCTAATATGCAGTAGGATATTTAGGTTTTGTGCTTCCCTAGGCCTGACCAAATTTTGCCACCCCCTAATAGAAAAATGACCCACCCTTCCTGTCAAGGCCACACCCTGTTTTTTTATGACCACCCAGGAATTTTCAGGGGACACACACAAGTTCTGTGGGGGGGGGACCTTAATTTGCCTAGTTTTTCGATCACTTCCTGTTTGGCTATGGGGCAGGAAGTGAAGGCCAATCTCCCCAAACGGACAGGGATAATACAAAATAAACTGACAGAGCTTCTAACCCCCCCCCCAACTCTATCCAAAATGAAAGAAATCAAAAAAATAAAAGTGATGATTATAGTTCCAGTTTAACCCCAAATTTCAGATCATTTTAATGAGATGCTTAAGAAAATATAACCATGCCAATAGGCCAGGATCCAGCGTTGCTAATATGTATGAATGTGTGTTAGGGACCCCCACAAACACCACCCAATGTTAAATCAACTATTTTCTTGTTTGTTTTGGGGATGCCTGCACCCCTGATAGGGTAAAGACACCTCACAAATGTTGTCACTTTCTACTTAATTCATTCACTTCCTGCCACACAGCCAAACAGGAAGTGAGGGAAACACCTGAGTAATGTTTTGTTGGGGACACAGATCAATCTAAATAGTTTCCCATTTTGGAAATTGCATTTTGCTGTGTACACCCCAAATTAGTAGGAATCTTGGACTTTGGGGTCCATTTACTAAAGGCAAATCCACTTTGCACTACAAGTGGACAAGCAAGGAAGAAAAATAAAAACTTGGCGGGATTGGAAGTAAAAACCATCAGTGCTTCCCTTCTGATTTTCATTGCCTACGCTTCTACTGCAGAGCGGCTTTGCCTTTACTAAACCCCAAAATAACTAATCATTTGGGGTGTACACTGCAGTGCAATTTGCTTAATGGTGACACTAGTTAGATTGACCTGTGCCCCGAAGAAAAGACCATTGGTAGGGTTTTAACCTCACTTCCTGTTCAGCTGTGTGACAGGAAGTGAAGCCAATTTTAGGAAAAGGGACACAAAGCCCAACCTAAAAACACTAGCAGGGGTTCTAACACTCAATTGGCTTCCCTCAAACAACCCACAATTAGAATAGGATTGTCTTGTGGTAGTTTCAAGCACAGCGCTGTAAATCAGCACTTCAAGCCTGTCCACCAATGCCTTGAAGGAAGAGGTTGTGTCTTTGAAGCAGCTCCTGTGAAGAACCAGACCCTGGAGGAGAGGGGAGGCTATGGCCTCATCAAGCCCAGGCCAGGGGCTTGTTCCTGGGCAAGGGGAGTTCACCTCCCGCCCGGTACCTCCGAGGACCGTGGATCTCCCGAGTTTTGGGGATTTAAATAAAGAAGAGAAGCAATTTTTGTCGCTCCAGTCCAAGCTGGCAGATTGGACTTTTCCCCAGCAAGGGGAGGATGATCAGCGAATGCTGAGAAGACGCAGCAAAACCAAAGGTTTGATTCAGAAGGCGGCACAAGCTCTCCATTCCAGGATTACAGTGCTGGCCAGTTTAAGGAACAGAAGAGATCGGGCTAGTAGCTCAAAAAGATTCGAATTCAAGGAAGCAATAGACCTGTTGAAAGAGCAGAATGGCCAGTTATGGGGTCTTGTTATGTGTCTCTGTTCCAGAGGGACTGCAGAGAAGGCTTTCCTCCTTCCAATCAGGAGGGAGCTCCAACGTGCCTCTGAGGAGAGCAAGCAGGCAGCAAGGAGAGGCAAGTCAGCATTAGTAGCTGAGGGGGCTGGGGGTTCTCTGTTAGTGGAACCTCAGACCTCAGGGACTATCTCGGAGAGTACCGCTAAGGGTGCCCAGGCACCTGCCGGACCCCAACCTGTGAAGAAATGGGTTACAACATTAAGTGGGAGGTTGTCCCACGAAGCAGGAGGTACTTGCGTGAGTGAGAGAGGTCTCAACCCCGTGGTGAGTCTTCCTCGTCTTCCGCCTGGTCTTTTGGTCACCGTGAAGAGTGTGTCTGGTTCCCAGCAAGATCAGGGTGATAAGCCTGCTCCTGGAAGCGGGGGTGCTTTGGCCTCTGTGAACCCAGCAAGTAGCATACAGCAGGGTCAGCCGGCCGTTGTGGTGGCGACCGCTGCGGGTTTACAGGGTGAGGGGCAGGCATCTACCGCGGATCCAGTTGAGATGGACTGTATGACATCTAATATGGAAGAAGCTATGGCTAGGATAGCAATGGCTGCCAAGGGAGAGGGCACGCCACGCCATGTGGAGCCTCCTGCTTCTGGACGACCAATCAGCAGTGAATTGGAGGGCATTTCCGCTGTGCGGGAATCTCCCGTGATTGGGACGGAGCCGCGACCGGAAGTGACGTCAGCACGTGACCCGGAACCGGAAGTGATGTCAGCACGTGACCCGGAACCGGAAGTGACGTCAGCGGGTGAACCGGAAGTGCCTGTGGTGACACCCGGAGCTCCATTTCCCGGCCAGGTCCGGTCCTCAGCTTTGGAACAGAATACCCAGGGACTTGTGAGTACTTCCCCATCTGCGGGTCTCCCTTCTGAACAGGCTCCAGTTTGGGGGGATCACCCTGCGGGACATTTAGATGATGAATGTTTGGCAATGGATTTTATTAGAAAGTTAGAAGGTTCCCAGTCTGCAGCTGTGACAGAAGTCCATGTAGGTTCCTATGGAGCCTGTGAAGAGATGGGGGACTCTGGTTTTAATATGGATGATACTCAATTGGCTCAGGTACAGGAAGTTGTGTTGGGGTCGGGCCCCCTTTCGGGTCCTTCAGTAGTGAGGGGGAGGGCAGCGAGTCATGAGGAGACTGCCCAGGTTGCGTCAATGGAGGTCCTGAGGGGGGTTGGTCCATTTGATGCACCCCAACCTGCGGGAGTTATCACAACCTCTCAGGAAGAGAGCTTGCTCAATGCTTTGAGGGAGGGCAGGTCTTATGCCCAAGTGGCTGGGTTAAGTGCTCCCTTGGATCATATTTACAGCAAGTTCGGTGCCCGCAATTTCAGGGTTCCCCCTGCGCAAGAGCAGCGGGGTGAGGGGGCATGGTCCAGGGGAGGTGGTGGTACAGAACGCAGGAGGAGGAATGTGGTGCAACTAAAGTTTATTGGTGAAGGTCAGTGCCCGTCCCGAGGAGAGGTCATTGATATGGTCCTCTCTCTGGGAGTAAGGGCGTCTGACCTCTTTGCGGTTATCCATCCGGGAGGTTCAGTAGAGTTTGATTTTAGTTTTATGTCAGTCATCGTTATGGAAATGTTTTTGTTGAATTATGAACTAGTTAAAAGACAGGACCCATGGTTCAAGTTCTGTTTGACCCCCCTGTCTAGGCAGGAGGAGGTCAAAAATGTAACCATCCTGGTACGCAATGAATCCCTTCCTCCGGAAGACATTGCGACCTGGTTGACCCGTCATGGCCAGCTCCAGTGCCCCCTTTGGAAGAAGGTGGATGAAAGGGGGATCTGGACAGGGGCCTGGGGGGTTAAGATTAAGTTGAAGAGGCAGGGAAATAGCATGGCTCATATCCCTGGGAGTGCTTTCATTGGGAGAGACAGAATTTTGTTTTTTTATCCTGGACAGCCTAAAAGGTGTTTTAAGTGCGGGTCCCCCACTCACTTGAGCGCTGAATGCACTGTTGTAAAGTGCACGCGCTGTGGTGGGAGGGGTCACCTGGCGGACGGGTGTGCCCATATTAGATGTAATCTTTGTAACGAGTTAGGTCACCCTTTCAGTCGATGTCCGCAGGCTTATAGGGGTAATGTGCAAGAGGAATCTGGGGTGTCGGAGGGTTTCACCTCGGACACTGATTCTGAGATGGAGGGGGGTGGGGGGGGCAGGCCGCGGGTGCTTCTAGATCTGGTGGTCGGGCTGCCCCTATGCCCCAGAGGCAAGGTTCTGTCAGGAGGAGGGCGGGGGTTGGTGCAGCTGCCCCTGATCCTCCAGGTCAGAGTGGAGTGGACATTGATTCTGAGGTAGAGGGGGGTGAGGAGCCTCAAAGGCAGGGTCTCATCAGGAGGAGGGCGGGGGTTAGTGCAGTAGCCCCTGACCCTCCGGGTCAGAGTATAGTGTCAGGAGGTGGTGGGGTTTTCCTTGGGGGGCCTCCTGAGTTTTTGCTGGACTCCTCTGCCTTAGACACCGATTCTGAAGTAGAGGGGAGTGAGGAGGGTTTGGTGGTTCCCCCTGGGGAAAATAAATCATGCTTTTGAAATAACAGGATAGACCCACAGGATTAAAACATTAGTCATTAACATCTTGAGAAACATTTTGCAAAATTAGGCAGCAAACAAAACATCAAAAAATACAAAACTTGCTCCAAAACATCTCTGTTTCACTCCGCCATTACTTCCAGCCAGCAAATCTGCCCCCTCTGAGGGGCAGCTGACACGTGCAGTATCCACGCTTTTTATAACATATGTGCTAATGAACCAATTGGAAACACATGAAGAAATGTCAGCCTCTAGTTTGTGTGCACTTGTAACTGCTTACACCTGTTAAGGATGTCCTTAAATTACTAAGCCAAAAAAACAGCTTTCTGAGCATGCTCAGAAAGATGCATGTCATTTTCAGGCTGAAACTTCCAGCTTCTTTTTCTAAGTGTTCGAGCATGCCCAGTTCACTCGAAATGCAGTACCAGAATCAAATCTGCAATGGCGGATGAAAGCATTAGAGGTGTTTAATTTTTTTTTGGTCCCCCTGAACTGATGCTTTACAAGCTAAACGGGAGGTCTTATAGAATTTTTACGTAACAAACATAAATAATAATAATTTAAACGCCCCTGTCCCTAGTAGCTCGCAGTCAGAAGCGAACAAGCAGCATTTTTTTTGTTTCCGGTTACCAGTTTAGATTTACAGATGAGGTCTAGTGCTAAAAGTATTCCTCTCGCTCTTACACACGCTATGATACCTGACATGTGTGGTTTAAAGGATGTTTCCATATGTGGGCGGGCCTTAAATGTGTAAGTCCCGCCCACATATTGAACCCCCGTTCAAACCCCACATGTGAGGTATCATAGCGTACGTTAGAGCGAGAGCAATACTTTTAGCACTAGACCTCCTCTGTAAATCTAAACTGGTAACCTGAAACACATAAAAAAGCGTTGCCTATGGGTATTTTCAAGTACTGAAGTTTGGCCCCATTCCATGAGTGTGTGCAATATTAAAGTGTAACATGTTGGGTATCTATTTACTCGGTGTAACATCATCTTTCACATTATGGCCATAAATTGGGCTAACTTTAGTGTATTCTTAATTTGTAACCACTTGAGCCCCAGAGCATATTACTGGTCACTGACGGGGCCAGTTTTTGCATTTCAACACTGCGTCATTTTGACTGACAATTGCGTGGTTGTGCGACGTGGCCCCCAAACAAATTTGGCGTCCTCATTTCCCCCCCCCCAAAAAATGTTTAATTTATTTTTTTGGGTGGTATTTGATCACCTCTGCGTTTTTTCTTATTTTTGCTTGAACCAAAAATATAGCGACAATTTGGTAAATAAAAAGACATCTTTTTTACTGTTTGCTATAATAAATCTCCCCCAAAATATATTCAAAAAATGTTTGCCCTCAGTTTAGGCCGATAAGTATTCTTCGACATATTTTTGTTTCCAAAAAATCACAATAAGCGTTTGATTGGTTTGGGCAAAAGTTATAAGCAGTGGTTGGTCTTATGGGTTTTTTAGGAATAATTTTTTGTTTTACTAGTAATGGTGGCTATCATTGATTTTTCTGGCTACTGCGACATTGTGGCGGACACATTTTTGTGAGATTTGGCATTTTTCTAGCGAGCAATGGTATAGAAATGCATTGCTTACTATAAAAATGACACTGGCAGGGAAGGGGTTAACACTAGGGGCGCGGAAGGGGTTGAATATGTTACCTGGGTGTGTTCTAACTGTAAAG
Organism: Rana kukunoris; assembly: GCA_029574335.1. Classification (NCBI taxonomy): domain Eukaryota; kingdom Metazoa; phylum Chordata; class Amphibia; order Anura; family Ranidae; genus Rana; species Rana kukunoris. The sequence continues at coordinate 85,494,142 of CM056058.1, read as the reverse complement.
GGGGTGGGACTGTGTAGAGGAAATGACAGATCGCTGTTCATACATTGTAGGGACAGACGAGCAGGCATTCCCCCCCCCTGACAGGACCGGGATAAAGGGGTACTCCACCCCAAATTAAAAAAAAAAACGGCGTGGGGGTCCCCCTTCAGGTGCACAACAGGCTCTTAGATTTGATCTGGAACATAAGGGGTTAAACCCACGCCAAAAACGGCGTGGGGTTCCCCCTCAGATCCAGACCAAACCCTTCTCCCAGGCACGCAGTCTGGCCGGACAGGAATGGGGGTGGGGACGAGCGAGCGCCCCCCCCCCCCCCCCTCCTGAGCCGTACCAGACCACATGCCCTCGACATGGGGGAGTGTGTGCTGCCCCCCCACCCCAAAGCACTCTTGTCCCCATGTCGATAGGGACAAGAGCCTTTTCCCGACAACCCTGGCCGTTGGTTGTCGGGGTATGCGGGCGGGGGGCTTATCAGAATCTGAGAGCCCCCTATAATAAGGGGGCCCCCAGATTCTGGCCCCCCACCCTATGTGAATGAGTATGGGGTACATCGTACACCTACCCATTCACCGGGTGGAAAAGTGTAAACACAAATAAACCACACAGAAAAAAATATTTTATTAGTCAGCTCTGGGGGTCTTCTGCCGGGACCCCCCACCACCAGCCCATTGGGCCCCGGGCTTCGCCGTTTTCTGCCGGGGGGGGACACCCACCGATGCTCTCCGCCATGTCCAGCCAGGCCCCCACCCCAAAATAAGCTCTTTTCCATCCCGGGGGGCCGGCCGAAAAAAGCAGAGAACAACGGGGGGCGGAGCCCCTCGTCCTTCCAGACGTTTTCTGCCGGGGGGGCTCCAGCCCCGCACCGGTCTTCGCCGCCGCCTTCCGCCGGGGGGGACACCCACCGATGCTCTCGGCCATATTCGGCCAGGCCCCCTACCCCAAATCAAGCTCTTTTACATCCGGGGGGGGGGCGGCAGAAATGGCGGAGAACAACGGGGGCTCCTCCCACTGGCAGTAGTTTCGGCTCCTCCCACAGAGCTCATTCTGCTTCCTGCTGGAGAGGAGAGAAGACCTGTCTTCCAGAGCTCCTGTGTTCCAGGATCCAGCCTACCAGGACCAGCCTCCAGCCCCCAGCCCCCTGCCCCGGAAGAGGGGTGGGATGGCCTCCCTCAGCCCCGGAGGTGGACCGGCTTCCGGCCTCCGGAGGAGTCAACAGCACCTGCCCTCCAGCCAGACCACCGCCACCACCATCAGCAGGGAGGACCGTCTCTTCCTGGAGACCCAGGAGGGTCTCTCAGACTGGACAGCCCCTCAGCCAGGTGAGAATGAGGCAAGAACCAGGAAGAGGCGGGATAAAATCAAATCCCTGCTGGTGAGGATATCTCAGGCCTGCGTGGAAAAGATGACTACTCTCGCAGGCCTGAGGGAAAAGAGGGACAGGTGCTCCAGTAATAAGAGATCTGAATACAAGGGGGCCATCACCACCCTAGGAATAGAGGTAAAAGAAATATTGGAATACCTAGGGGGCTTTTGCCAACGTGGGGCTGGAGAGGTGAACTTCCTAGAGGAGCTCCGGAGGACCCTCCAGCAGGCCAACCGGGAAGGGAGCCAGGCAGCGAGGAGGAGCGGGCGGTCTAAGAAGGGGTCCCAACCCCCCAAACAGCCAGGAGAATCAGGGAAGCCTGGGTGCAGTGGGGGGGGGGGGGGGCGAGTGCCGGTGGTGCAGGGCCCAGTATGGCCATAAAACCTGGGGAGGGTTCCCGAGAGCCGATCCCTCGGTCCGTAGAAGGGACTGGGGGGTTGGCGAAGTCCGGGGAGCCCAGTGATCCAGGAGGTCGCCGGCCCAGGTGCCGCCGGCGGTACCCCCCCGCCATCTTCAAGTCAGCATGCCCAGGCTCCCCCGGGTTAGTCACACTGCCCCAGCTGAAGCCCGCCGTGTGTCGACCTCCATGACCCCTCAGCTGGCAGTGGAGCAGGATGATCTGGCAGGGAGTAAGCCAGGGACTGCTCCTGCAGCTGCCATGTCACTGGGAGAGAGACAGACACACGGTGGAGGCATAATGCTGCAGACATCTAATGGTAAACAGCTGGGGTGTAGTGTGGTCAAGATGGCGCCGGCTGTTGGGGGTGGAGAAACTGTGAGACCTGGGGACCCGGAAGTGCCCCGACCGGAACCGGAAGTGCCCCGACCGGAACCGGAAGTGCCCCGACCGGAACCGGAAGTCCCCCCGCGTGTCTGCGGAGGTTGGCGGCAGCTTGGGGGACCTGGGGGATGAGATTCCGGGGGCGCGGGGGAGCCCAGTCCCAGGTACTGCAGCAGGCACCTCCAGGCGCCCCCGGCAGGAGATGGATGGAGCAGTGGACGGTAGTAGGGACGGTACTATGGACGTTACTATGGACGGTAAGCTGCCAGCCCCCCAGGTCCCCATGGACACTATTGTAAGCCCCAAGGGGCTCCAGGCAGCGCAGGCGGGGTGGGGGGAGTGTCAGGTGGGACCACTCCCGGTGGACTGTGCCGCTTATGATTTCATCAGGCAGTTGGAGGGGTCCCAGGGGGGCATCCCCCCAGTGCAGGTGGAGTCCCAAGGGGCTGTTGAGGTGGCAGAGGGGTCTGGGTGGGGGAGTTTGGTGGGGGAGGTGTCCCCCTCTGCTTTGGCCCCAGGGGGGGAAGGGCCTGTAGTCAGGCCAAGGGTGGTGGGCCAGGGTGTCTCAGCGGGGGTGGGTGCAGCACCACCGGCAGGGATGGGGGCCCCCCCGTCCCCTCCCATTTCTGGGGGCGCTGAGGGGGGTGCCCCACTTCCGGAGAATATTTTTCGGGGGTCTCCAGAGACCAACCTGTTGACGGCCTTGAAGGGGGGTCACTCCTTCGCCCAGGTGGCGGGCTCTCGTGCCCCTCTGGACCACCTGTACAGCCGTTTTGGAGCCCAGAATTTCCGCGCCCCTCCTGCTGACCAGGAGAGGGCGCAGGGGTCGGCGTGGACGAGGGGTACGGGTGGTCCAGAGAGGAGGCGAAGGAATGTGGTTCAGCTTAGGTACGAGGGTCCGGACCCCTGCCCCGCCCGTGGTGAGGTAGTGGGCCTGGTACTCTCCTTGGGTTTTGGGGTGGGTGACCTTTTTGCTGTCATTCACCCCACCAACACACGGGAGTTCGATATAAGTTTTGTCACTCCCGTGTGTATGGAACGCTTCATCACCAACTTTGGGTTGGTGAGGGGCGTTGACCCTTGGAAGAAGTACAGGCTCGTTCCCATCTCCAGGCAGGAGGAGGTTAAGAACGTCACCATCCTGGTGCGGAACGAGTCGCTCCCTCCGGAGGACATTGCCACCTGGCTCAGGAGGTACGGGCAGTTGCAGACCCCCCTGAGGAAGAACCTCGATGAGCGCGGGGTCTGGACCGGGGCTTGGTTGACCAGGGTCCGGCTCAGGAGGGAGGGCAACAGTGTTGCCCACCTCCCTGGGAGCACTTTCCTGGGAAGAGACCGGATCCTGGCCTTCTACCCGGGACAGCCCCGCCGATGCTTTAAGTGTGGTAGCCCGACCCACATGAGTTCGGACTGCACGGTGGTCAGATGTGGCAGATGTCACGCTTTTGGCCACCTGTCCGACTCATGTGGGGATATCTGCTGCAATTTATGCGGTGAGATGGGGCAACCATTTAGTAGGTGCCCCAAAGCATATCGGGGTCCTTCCTCAGGGGGGGGACCTCCCGGGTCGGGAGCGGCTGAAGCTCCCCCGGCGGATAATCGCCGGGGGGACGGGGATCCTGGAGCCCCTAATGCTACTCCGGAGGGACCAACAGGCCCATTGCCTCAGAGAAGGCGGAGCAGGCGTGGGCCTCCCCCCGGGAGGACACGGGCACGGTTGGTCAGGAGGCTCCCGATCCTCCGGAAGGTGAAGCCGGTGGGGAGGAGTCGGGAGGGCCTGGGGGTCCCGGGCCTGTGGATCCGGGGGCCTGGCCTTCCCCTCCTTTTGTTGCAGGGCCAATCCCCATCCCCCTTCCCCCCTCACCCCACTGCCCCCCCACCCCCCACCCGGTCCTACATCTGTCACTACCCGTGCCCTCCCCCCTCACCCCCCCTCCCTCGTGTCCTACCCCCTAGTCCCCCCCCTCGTAGGTCCCGTCCCCCCCTGCCCCTTCTTCCTCTTCCCACCCGGCCAGGTCTGGTCCCCCCCCTGTCCCCCCTCCTGTCTCTGGCCCCCCTCCTGTCTCTCCCATCCCCCCCCATTCTGGGCCCGGAGTCTCCTCTGGACCTGTGGCCGTGGAGATGGGGGCTGCTCGGGCCTCCTCTAAAAGGGAGTTTTCGAGCAGCGGGTCCGAGGGGGGGGAGGCGTTGTCACCTCGGAGAAATGGCAGGAGTGGGAGCAGGTGAGACGGAGAAAAAAGAAGGGGAGGGCTGCAAAATCCAGGGGCGGGAAGTCCCCAGTGAGGGGTGGGGTTCCTCCAGGGGCACACAGTGGGGTGTCCCTGGGGAACCCATATGGCATTTTGACGTCCTCCTCGGACTCTGAGGAGGACGGGGTATAAGCATGTATATATGTAAATATGTTTTTGTGTTTGTAGTATGAAGGAGAACGTGACCACTTTCAATCATTCTGATGGCAGTACGCTCTCCAATACGGCTTGCGACCATTAATGTCGCAAGTATTCGTTCTGCAGGAGCTCGTTTTATGGCCTTCGATTTTCTCAGCCGTGTTGAAGCTGACATTTTGTTTTTGCAGGAGACCTGGCTGGCATCTGTGGCAGAGATGCATCTAGCAAAGAGGGAGTGGAGATGTGGGCCCTCCCTCTGGTCTCTTGCGGCCGAGCCCTGCAGTGGGGTTGCGGTCCTTTTTAAGACTGGTCCGGTGGCTTGCCGGCGAGTGATTGAAGTGGAGATCGGTAGATGTCTGGTGGTGGACGCTGTCGTGAGGGGGCAATTCCTCCGGCTCATAAATTTTTATGGGCCTCAAACTAGGAGGGAGAGGAGGAGCCTCCTTACGGCGGTTAAGCCTTATCTTTTTACGTCCCAGCAGGTGATTTTTGGTGGCGATTTCAATATGATCACTAGGCCCAAAGACCGGGCAGGTGCCGCCAACCCTCTGGGATATGATAGTATTTTTTTGAATAACGTAGTGAGGGAGGCCAGGTTGGTGGATGTGCACGTTCGTCACCTCCCCAACCTCACTGGTTTCACATTTTCCCGAGGTATTAGTAAGAGTAGATTAGATCCGATCACTGTATGGTATCTGTGGCCCTGAATGTCGCTGACACTCCTCAGAAAAGGAGGGGTTTGTGGCGCCTGAATGGGTCGCTACTGGAGGATCCTGAAGTTAGGGAAGCCTATGAGGTTTTCTTCCTGGGCCAGACCTCGCTTCTTGAGGGCAACTGCTCCCGCCTTGAGTGGTGGGAAGTAGTTAAAAAGAGGTCTGGCGAATTTTTCCGGGAAATATCTGGGTACAGGGCAGCTTCCAAGTACCAAGCCTACCAGAGACTACGCAGGCAGCTTGACCGCCTGGTGTCCTCTGGGGGCTCTCGGGAACAGATATCCGGTCTGAAGGCGCAGATGAAGGAGTGTCAGTACGACCGTCTCGCCTCCCTGGTTTTTGAGAGGGATTACGGGAAGTTTATCTCTCCTGATCCCTACAGGAGCTGTGGTGAGGTGGCGAGGTCGAAGGTCGTACATGGCCTGAAGGATGCCTCAGGATCTCTGGTCCGGTCCAGATCGGGGATCCTGGGTGTCGTCAGAGACCACTTTTCGGACCTCCTGAAGAAGCGGCCTCTAGACATGGAGAAAGTCAGGGAATTCCTTGATGAGACCCCACTGGAAGTGGGGTCTGACCTTCCTGACTCTCTGACAGAAGAGATCTCGGTAGCTGAAGTCGAGCAGGCTATCAGCTCTTTAGCTTCTAAAAAGTCACCTGGGCCCGATGGGCTCACGGTCGAATTCTACAAAACCTTTAAGAGCCTCTTGGCTCCTCATCTGAGGGACGTGTTTAGTGAATGTTTGGCCTATGGCCTGCTGCCTCCCTCAATGAGAAGGTCAGCTCTGATCCTACTGTCAAAGGGGAAAGATCCGTCTGTGGTGGAGAATTGGCGTCCGATCGCCCTTCTTACCACAGATAGGAAGATACTGGCAAAGATCTTGTTTACACGTCTGTCTGCTTTGGCGGGCAGGATGCTGTCTCCCTCTCAGCACTGCACAATTCCTGGCCGGGGCACTTTTAGTGCCGTCCTGAGCGTCCGGGAGGCTGTGGAAAGGTGCAGGGCTGATGGCAGCGAGCGGTATCTGCTTGCACTGGATCAGGCTAAGGCGTTTGATCGGGTGAACCACGAAATACGGTCTGCCTGATCAATTCGTTGATTGGCTGCAGGTATTGTATAGGGGAGCTGAGAGCTTCCCTCTTGTGAACGGTTGGGTGGGCCGGGCCTTTGCTGTGGACTCTGGCGTCCGGCAGGGATGCCCGCTGAGCCCCCTCCTGTACATCTTTGCGGTCGACCCCTTCGTAAGGAGGCTAGACTGCGGGCGTCTGGGGGGTGTTCCGGTGGGACCTGTTGGGGGTCCGGTTTCGGCGGTGAGGGTTGTGGCCTATGCGGACGATGTGTCGGTGGTGGTATCTGGTCGTGAGGAGGCCCATTATGTGGAGTCCCAGATCGGGTGCTACTCTGAGGCGTCAGGCTCGCTAGTCAATTGGGACAAGAGTGAAGTTTTCTGGTTGGGGAAAGAGGGGGAGCAGTTCCCCCTTCCGGACGTGTTCCCCACGCCCGTACCAGAGATTCGAGTTCTTGGCATTCATTTCGGCCCGGGAGATTATCCCAAGCTAAACTGGGAGCGCAGGCTGGTGAGTGCCACTCGGAAGGTGAAGGCCTGGAAAGGTTGGAAACTTTCCCTGAGGGAAAGGGTAAGCTTGGTCAAGACGTACTTATTGCCTGAGTTTCTCTTTGTAAGCTATGTGTGTCTTTTGCCAGCATCTCTCTATGCTCGGGTCTATGGTCTGTTCTTCCTGCTGTTGTGGGGAAGCAGACTGAACCTGATCAAGAGGGAGGTCACATACCGCCAGCGACGGCAAGGTGGGTTGGACATGGTCAACCCGGTGGTGTTCTTTGTCACCATCTTTGTTAAATACAATTTGCAGTCCATATTTGTGGACGAGCCTTCCTGGTGGGAGTGTTCATGCAAGGACTGGCTCTTGCTGTTCTTGAGGCAGTGTGGGGAAGGGGGAGGCCTGGCGATCTGAGGAGATCGCATGGGTATCTCCCTTCCTATGTCCCCCTGGCATTAAAGGTACTGAGGCAGTGGCGGATAACTGCCCTGGAGGTGGGCTCTTTGGGTCGGCGGGAGCTGTACCTGAGGGTCATGGCCTCAGACATTTTGAAGCCCCTGTCTTTGAGGGACTGCCCTGAGAGGGTCCTCACGGAGGGGCTAGCCCTCTTGAATTCTTCTAGAATTCCAAATAAGTTTTGGGATCTCGCATGGAGGTCGTTCCATGGACGACTCTATGTCCGTGCGAATCTCAAATACAGGAACCTGGGGGACAGGGACTGCCCCCGTCAGGAATGTGGTGGGACATTGGAGACCATGGACCATTTTCTGGTCCAATGTCCCTTCAACATGGAGGTTCTTACGAGGGTAGGGGGTGCCATTGGCTACCCCCGCCTTCCGGCCCTGACCTATGCTGAGCGAGTGTATGGTGATTTTGGGGTCCGCAGGGGATTTGAGTTATCGTCACTTTATTTAGTCAGCCTAGTTGTGCTTTATTACACTTGGCACGCTCGGTGTTTGGTGTCCACTAGGGACAAAATCCTGTCTGTGCATGAGGTGGTGGGCGATATCTTTCGGGAGTTGGTGAAGGTGCGGGATCTGGAAAGGAGCAGGGTCGGGCCTGAGAGGTGTGCCCATTTATGGAGGGGGTTCCTCTTCCAGCCCCCTTAGGTCACGGCTCTGCCCCTCTCCATGGGTAGGGGCATCTATCCTTTTCCACCCCCTTAGATTTTGTTTATGGTATTTTTTTTGAAATAAGGCTACAGACATGTCTGACTATCATGTTCTTGCTCATACGTGGGTTGTAGGTATTTGTTGTTGTGATGGTGGGGTGTGTTGTGGGTTGGCGATGATCTGGACAGTAGTGGTTTCTATGGACTTTAATATCTCCCTACTGTACCAGTGAGCCGTTTTAAGTGTTTTTTTTTTTTTTTTTGGCAATGATCTGGGCAAGCTTTTCTGATGGACTATAAAGACTTTCTCTTGTACCAGTGAGCCTGTTGTAAATACCTGTTCTGGTGCTATTTTTCTTTATAGTTATTTCTAGGTGGGTGGAGGTCGGTGGTTTGATGGTTTGTGTTTTGTTGTTTGTTTTTTTCTTACTTGGTTTATTTAGTTATTTAGTTTATTTTATATATTTGTTAACTTTTTGGTCGTAGTTTTATAAATAAAAAAATTACCCCTCCTCGGTCTTCGCCTTCCGCCGGGGGGGTACACCTACCCCCCCCCCGGTCTTCGCCGCCGCCTTCCGCCGGGGAGAGAGACACCAACCGATGCTCTCCGCCATGTTCGGCCAGGCCCCTACCCCAAATTAAGCTCTTTCACATCCGGGGGGGGGCGGCGGAAATGGCGGAGAACAACGGGGGCGTCGCCACTCCTCGGTCTTCTAGCCGTTTTCTGCCGGGGGGGGGAAACACCCACCCATGCTCTCCACCATGCTCGACTGGGCCCCCACCCCAAAATTAAGCTCCTTTACATCCGGGGGGGGCGGCCGAAAACAGCGGAGAACAACGGGGGTGTCGCCCCACCTCGGGCTCCTCCGCTTCTGCCTGGCTCCTCCCGAGGCCAGGGCTTCTTTCGCCGTCTTCCGCCGGAGGGCGCCACTCTCCGGGCTTCTCGTGGCTGTCTTCCGCCGCGGGGCACCACCCGCGGGGGCCAGGCCTTCTTCCGCCGCCGCCCCCTTCGATTTCTTCTGCCTGGACGAGGGTCGCACATCCCATTCAGGACTTGGACGTGGCGGGCTTCTCGTCGCTGTCTTCTGCCGCTGCCCCCTTCACCACGAAGCTCCGTGCTTGTTTGATGAGGGCAGCGGGCTTCCGACGTCTTCGACCGGAGCGAGGGTCATACATCCCACTCCGGATTTCTTCTCCTCCTGGGGCCATGGCTTCTCGTCGCTGTCTTCCGCCGCGGGGTGACACTCGCGGGCTTCTTCTTCCATTCGATGTTGACACGGTGAGGTGCGGCGCTGAAATGCCTTCTGAGCGGCGGACAAGGACTTATATTGGCATAGGGCGTGGGCGTGGTTATGCCAACATGTGACCTTAACCCATGTGACAGTGATGTGACAGACGGCGACACAGCGACGAGAAGCCCTGGCCCCCGCGGAAGAGCCAGGCAGAAGAGGCTATCGAGAGCCCCCCCCCGGCAGAAAACTACGAAGCCCGCTGCCCTCATCAAACAAGCACGGAGCTTCGTGGTGAAGGGGGTCGCGGCGGAAGACAGCGGCGGCGAAGACCGGGGTGGGTTGGCGGAAGACCCCCGGAGCTGGCTAATAAATTATTTTATTCTTGTGTGGTTTATTTGTGTTACAACTTTTCCCACCATGTGAATGGGTAGGGGTACCATGTACCCCATACTCATTCACATAGAGTGGGGGGCCAGAATCTGGGGGCCGCCTTATTAAAGTGGCTCTCAGATTCTGATTGGCTCCCGCCCGCATACCCCGACAACCAATGGCCAGGGTTGTCGGGAAGAGGCTCTTGTCCCTATCGACATGGGGACAAGAGTGCTTTGGGGTGGGGGGGCAGTGCCCCCATCCCTCAAAGCACACACTCCCCCATGTCGAGGGCATGTGGTCTGGTACGGCTCAGGAGGGGGGGGGGGCGCTCGCTCGTCCCCACCCCCATTCCTGTCCGGCCAGACTGCATGCTTGGGATGAGGACTTGGTAAGGATCTGGGGGGGAACCCCACGCCGATTTTGGCGTGGGTTAACCCCTCACGTTCCGGACCAAGCCGAAGAGCCTATTGTGACCCTGGGGGGGGAAGCCGCGCCGGTTTCAAATTTGAAATTTGGCGCGGAGTTCCCCTTCAGTGTCAGCGCAGCCCGAGAACACCTCGGAGCTTCCCGTGCGTCGCTTCACGCAGTGCAAACACTGCTACGCCCCTTGGTATTTACCAAGAATTTCCCGACGTACTGAGGAGGCGCACGCAAAGCCCCGATTTCTCCCTCTGCGCATGCCCAGTATGCAAATGAACCTTCCGAGGTTCTAGCGTACTTTTCAAGCGCACGGTGATCGGGTCCCAAAAGTCACTTTCCCTTTCAATTCGGCCCGCCACACACGTTCAAACACATGTCACCTCACTTCCCCTGCATCACCCCCCTCCCTCCCCTCATAAACTCCCGCCCGAATCCCCGATGTTTACATAACTAAATGCCGCACGCCAGCTCTGTACTGGCGTGCTGTGCGCCCTCTCCTGGGCGCATTAGGCACTTTAGTAAATGAAGAAACACGCTGCACTGGCAGCGTGTTTCTTTTGTAAATCTCAAAAACAGGTTTACTCCTGCTTGTGCACCATGAGTCATGGCGCACAGGCTTGGTAAATCAGCCCCAATGGTTCCAAAAATTTGTCAAAATTGTCCAATGTGTCCGCCATTATGTCGCAGTCACGAAAAAAATCGCTGATCGTGAAATTTTATGCAAACCAATCGTTAAACGCTTATTGCGATTTTTTTTACCAAAAATAGGTAGAAGAATACGTATCGGCCTAAACTGAGGAAAAAAAAATATTTTTATATCTTTTTTGGGAATATTTCTTATAGCATATTTATTGTCACTCTATTTTTGTTTATATCGCAATAAATAAAATCCGCAGAGGTAATCAAATACCACCAAAAGAAAGCTCTTTTTGTGGGAAAAAAAGGACGCCAATTTTGTTTTGGAGCCACGTCGCACGTCCGTTCAATTGGCAGTTAAAGCAACGCAGTGCTGAATCGCAAAAAGGGGCAAGATCCTTAAACTGCATATTGGTCCGAGTCTTAAGTGGTTAATAATGCCCAAAGTGAAACAAGAAAAATAAAAAATGCCTCTAAATATACAGTATTGCCTGAGGGGTTCCTGTTAATCTGCCTGTAATGTGGCACATCAATACCGTATATAAAACCTGCTGCCGCAAAAATTGTATTTAGCCCTGGTTCACATTGATGCTACTTTAAAACCGTGCTACTTAACTTGAAGTAGCACAATTTCAAAGAAGCGAGTCAGAGCAATTTCAGGTTCTACTTAGCTGACATTTGTGCCACTTCATGCACAGCTGTCTATTGATTTTGTACCCAAAATCGGCAAAAGTAATGCAGGAACTAGTTTTACAAATTGGCGTCACATTTGGCGTCACACTGATTGGAACGGTGCCATTGCCAGCAATAGGCTGCAACTTGCAATGCGATTTGATCTGTCAAATCGCATGACAAATAGCTCCAATGTGAAGGAGGGCTAATAAAGAAAAATAAATTACATTATCACAGCAAGCTTTTTTTATTTTGTAAACAACGGCTTGAGGAGCCAGTCTGTATGATGATACCACAACGTAGTGCACTCAGAACAAAATTAGAAATTTTCAGGAGACTTTGGATGGAAGTAACATGGGCGTAAAAATTGGGCTTTGGGTGTTGGTGGTGCCTTCAATGGTCATGCGATCGGCCAATCCTTCTGGCCCCTTGGTGCAAAGACCCTGGTAAAGAGATGCCAGGGTTTGGCAGGAAAAGGGTTTAACAACTTCCTGCCCACCACATTGCAGATCGACGTCACCAATGCGGTTCCGTTATCCTGACTATATGTCATATAACGTCCAGCAGGATAAGCCGCAAACGTGTGCACAGCACGGCGATCGTGGTGCTGTGTGTCACTCTGACACACCGCATCTCCGATTGTGGTAAAGAGCCTATGCCACAGCTGGGAACCCGGAAGTGCCGGTAATCAGCTTTCCTTGGTTTGCGCTGACAGGGAGAGCCCATTGGCGACTCTCAGAGGGGGGGTCTGTGCTGATAATCAGTGCATTGATTATTAGTGCTGCACCATCAGAGGTGCCCACCACAGCTGCCAATCAGTGCCCATGAGATGCCAGTAAGTGCCCACCAAAATGCCAGTCAGTACCCATCAGTAATTGCTGTCAGTGCCCTTCACAGATGTCAATCAGTGCCCATCAGTAATGACTGTCAGTACCCCCTCATCAGTGCTGACTATCAGTGCCATCTATTAGTGCCCATCAGTGCCATCTATTAGTGCCCATCAGTGCCACCCATGAGTGCCAATTAGTGCTGCCTATCAGTGTGCATCAGTGCCGCATATTACTGCCCATCAGTGCCACCTATTTGCGCCCATCGATGCCACCTATCAGTGCCTATCAGTGCCACCTCTTAGTGCCCATCAGTGTCGCCTATCTATTTTTTTTACAATGGAGTTCCCCTTAATTATTTGGGGGATCAAAGTCACGTCCCTGCTCATAGAAGTCCTACTTAAAGTCGTGGGCAAAGACAATGACGCGTATGACTGTCTTGTCAAAATCACGGTAAAATTACGCGACTTTGAAGTGACACAAGTGTGAAAGGGGATTAACACTTCTTGAACATATTTTTAGGTTGACATGAATAAAACGGCTAGTGCAATAACACATAGTGCAGTGTATCGTAGTCTCAAATAGCACATACAGTAGATGAATATTTACTATACAATCTAAAAAGTGCAAAAATACCTTTCGGCAACTCGAACACCGACAAAAAAGCAAGCGTATTGTCATCACTGTCAAGCCACCCTCGACACGTTTCGTCATCAAATGACATCTTCTGGGGATGGACCGGGTGTCAGACATCATGCACTAAAGACCTAAATACTAACAACCTGCTGGAATTGGCTAATTGGATAGAACAGACCAGCTGACACTGAAACATCTATTGAGGAGCACTCATTAAAGAATATTCTACCTCTAGATAGAGCTATTTTACCACTAGATTGAGCTCTTTAATGAGCGCTCCTGTATAAGTCTAATTCTGCTCTGTTACAAGTTGCTGAAAGGTCGTCTTTATAACTTTTAAATAAATTGAAAAGTTTATATGAGCTTTGCTATGTCAGTCTCTTCCATCTTCCTGACACTTATATGTTCCCGCTGTTGGGGATCTGGTGGAGAGCTGGCAATCCCTTTCCCTGTGACCCTTTTTTATCTTGGTGTCATGAAAACGTGTCAGAAGGGGCTCATGCAGATAGCAGAGGAAGGAAGCAGGCAGAAATTACACTTAGGCCGTGTACACACGATCGGTCCAACCCGATGAGAATGGTCCGATGGACCGTTTTCATCGTGTCACCGCTGAAGTGGCCTGATGGTCTAATGTGCGTACACACCATCAGTTCAAAAACCGATCGTATCAGAATGTGGTGACGTAAAACACAACGACGTGCTGAAAAAATGAAGTTCAATGCTTCCAAGCATGCGTCGACTTGAATCTGAGCATGCGCGGGTTTTTGAACCAATGCTTTTGCGTACTAATGATCAATTTGAACCGATGGTCAGGCGTCCATCAGTCCGATTTTAAAGCAAGTTTTAAAACTTTGGTCTGAAGGACGACAGACCGATGGGCCATACACACGGTCGGTTTGGACCGATGAAACTGGACTTCAGTCCATTTTCATCGGTTTAGACCGATCGTGTGTACGCGGCCTAAGTGTTCTGGGGAGAGGGATAAGTACACACTATAGAGGGATATGCTTTGTTCATATTTCTTGTCTGAGGTTTACAATCATTTTCAGGGTGAATTCACACATACTGTGGTGATAGGTGTTTTACTGCATTGCCTTCCCCCCTAAGGACACATGGAAAACAATTGTTTTTTATGTGTCCCATTCACACTGAAACGCAGTCCAGAGCTGAACTGCAGCATGCCGCGATAAAATGCAGATGTGCTGCATTTTATCGCAGCGCACCATGTTGGAGGGCATGGAAATGTACAACATTGGCATGCATTGGCATTAAGAAAGTGTACGTTTCGTACAACTGAAGTGATTGTAAAGTCTTGTTTTTTTTTTTTTTTTTTCAAATGAAAATAACAATAATTACTTATCTGCTCTGTTGCAGTGGATTTGCACAGAGCAGCCCAGATCCTCCTCTTCTCATGTCCCTTTGTGGTGCTCCTGACCCCTCCCTCCTGTTAAGTGCCCCCACAACAAGCATCTTGCTAAGGAAGCACCCGAGCTAAGTCTCAGCTCCGTGTGTACATGCAGACACCTGGTGAAGTAAAACACTACGACGTGCTGAGAAAAATTAAGTTCAATGCTTCCGGGCATGCGTCGACTTGATTCTGAGCAAGATTTTTAACGGATGGACGTGCTTACAAACAATCAGTTTTTTTTCTATCGGTTAGGAATCCATCGGTTAATTTTAAAACAAGTTTCAAATTTTTTAACTGATGGATAAATAACCGATGGGGCCCACACACGATCGGTTTGGTCTGATGAAAACGGTCCATCAGACCGTTGTCATCGGATTGACCAATCGTGTGTACGCGGCATTAGACTTGCCAAAAACCCAACACTGTCATGATCAGAGCAGGTGCCTATTTGTCCTCTGTTCTTTGCTTGTGATTGACACCTAAGGCCTCTGAAAATGGTTCCTTTCCTTATGGTTGAATAATGGAATCAGTTTTTCTTTTCACATCCTGGTACTGAAATTTAATTTATTTAAATATCTATACAGGTGTGGACTCTCCAGGTGACTAAGGAAACACATTTTCCTTTGGTGTCACTGTTCCTGTACTATTCAAAGAAGTAGTCTATTTTCATGGCCTTTTGGCATAAGATTTGACATTTTTCCTAGGTAAGATGTGGGACATTGCCGCACAGTAGCACTTCACATAAAACGTAGAATTCAGTGGTGTAGAACGACTGAGATGTTTGAAAATGTGGAATTCAGTGAAAAGGTTCAAATTTGCTGTGTAGCTGTTGCTCATCAGGTACTAAGATACGTGCAAAAATATTTCAATATGCAATTATAGAAAAATTATTAAGTTGCTGTAATGTATAAAAGATGACCTAAGCTATTGAACTAAATAGTCCTTATTCTTAAAGTTAACCCATATTTAACCACTTGCTGTCAGTTACGTACCTGGTACGTCACTTAACTATAAGTGGTTGTACTGGGATGATACAGCTGCAGGCATCATCCCGGTACAAGAACTTAAAGTCCACCAACGTACTGGTTTTTAGAGCCAACCACTGGATTGCTTTTGCAAGCAGTGGGAGGGGACGTCTCCTCCACCTCCCGTAGCTTTAATGGAATCTCCCACCGGGAGTCCCAATCGACCAACCAGCTCTTCTGCTGACAATAAAAAACATTTAATGGTGTTTATTGTCAGTGCTTATGCAAATCTTTGTCTTAAATGGGATTTGAAGGCCAGATAAAGCCTGTTTTTAACTTAGAACATAAGCCCTTGGCCAGCTACTTCTTAATATGATTACCTTTCCAAACAGTATACAGATAGAAAGCATAGACATGAAAACGTAAAACAGTGTTAAACCCAAAAACAAACATTTGTTATAATGCAGCTTGCCAAATCTTACATGTGATGGCTGCATTATTTTTATTTTTTAGGCTTTCTTTCCTTTTATTTTCATCTTATAAACCAACCAGAAAGCCTGTTGTTTTTCTCCTGCAGCTATAGCAGTTAGAGGCTTGAGGCAACCCATTTACCACTGCCAGGGGTACTTACAATGATCAGCTTTTATTTATTTATTTGTTTTATTATCTATGTAAACCTTTTTTACCAAAAGGGAAAAAAAGTGATTGTAAAGGATTGTTTAAAAAAAAATAACATACATGTTATACTTGCCTGCTCTGTGCAAGTGTTTTGCACCGAGTAGCCCTGATCTTTCTTTTCCAGTGGCGCTCCTGGCTCCTCCTCTTCATTGGGTGCCCCCACGTAGAGCTTCATTCCTTGGGGGCACTCGAGCAAGTGTGGTCCCGAGTCCTGCTGCTGTGTTCATTGACATAGACAGCAGGACTCGCTCCCGTGTGATTGGATTTGATTGACAGCAGTGGGAGCCAATGGCTGCTGCTGCTATCAATCTATCCAATGAGAACCCGAGACAGCGGCTGGAGCTGCTGGGCTCATCCTCCATGCTGGAACGATCGGGGTCAGGAAAGGTAACCTTAATGCACCACAGAAGGTGGTGCATTAAGGTTAAAAAACACACAACTTTACAACTCCTTTAACAGTGTTAGATGGGGGTTTGGCTTCAATTTGTTAGTCAAGTCCATCTAAATCTGCTAGTCTTAGGCCACGTACACACGATCAGACCGGTCTGATGAAACTGGTCCGACGGACCGTTTTCATGAGATCAGGCTGAAGTTGTCTGATGGTCTGATGTGTGTACCAGACCAGAACGCGGTGACGTAGAACACAGCGACGTGATGAAAAAACGAAGTTCAATGCTTCCAAGCATGCGTCGACTTGATTCTGAGCATGCGTGGGTTTTTGGTCCGATGCTTTTGCGTACTAACCATCGAACCTGTCCAACGGACAGGTGTCCGTCAGACAGATTTTAAAGCAGGTTTTAAAACTTTGGTCTGACGGACAACGGTCTGCACACAAAGGCCGTACACACCTTTGAACTGGTCCGATGAAACTGGTCTCCAGACCAGTTTAATCGGACCGGTCTGATCGTGTGTACGCGGCCTTACACTTGCTCCTTCATCCACAATGGGAGGCACTCTAATAGAGGCAGTGTGTTACTGGCCAGATCACCGGGTGAAAACAGAGGTAAAAAAAGAAAACAAATGCAAATACCACATCTTATGATTGTATTTTATTCTGTCTTCTTCACATTCGGGGTTGCACCTTTAATGACTGATCAAATTCATCATACGATCCGTCCACTATGTACGACATCTATGTTGTCTTCCTTTGAGAACAATTTCAGATCCCTTCTTTTTCTGTGTTTTTTTCTCGTGGAAATGCATACTGGTATGTCATGCAGATATCAAGTGGTCAATTTAGAGATTTTCGCATTTCCATTCTTTAGGCACCAATTTTTGATCTCTCCGCAAATTCCGTCAAAATAACAGCACAGTAACGTGTTGATATATGGGTACAACGAGTTATCGCCATATAACATTGGTGTCTATGAATATATAGATAACATTTTTTTATCATTTTTATATATTTTTTTATATATGTTTTATGTTAATTTTATGGTAACATTATATATGGTTATTTTTTATGATCTTTATGCCATCAAATTAGTAAAATCATGTTACTATGTTTGTATTTTTAATTAGAAGATTTGGCATAGCGATGTGAGTGACACCGGTGGTATCTAAAGTGTAACTCATTTCCGGTGTCGCTACTGCATCAAAGATATTTAAACGTGGTGATGGACGTCTGAACTTTAGCCTCCGTTCCCAGTAGAATCCTTGTATGGGGAAATGCGTCGGGTGGAGATTTCAGTTCTAGATGTCATCACGTTCGTAACCAGCTGGTGTAAGCAACGTTTATCTTTTGAAATAATTTTTTTATCTCTTGGATTTGTAACAAAGCCTGCAATAAATTAAAGTTTTTTTTACAGCAATACTACACCATGAGAGTTTTTTCTTTTCCCTCTTCCTACCTCATGACAACTGTGTGTTGCGGCTAGAGACAAACTGTTTTTGGTGTTTAAAGGAAACTGCCATTCTCAGCTTGGCAGCATCTCACTAAGGATGACATTCCACTTATCCCTGTGAGCCTTGGAAATATCCCTAGCTGTTTGAGAACCATCTCCACAGTGTACGGTTTCGGAATTCAGTGTTGATCCGTGTATGGGACAGTAGAGGATTTCTTGAAGGGCAGGTCGGCTCAGGGGTGAGCACTTTACTATATTTTATCAGGTAAGCGGCCAGTCATTCATTTATATTATGAAAGCATTGTTTGACATCTATCAACAGTTCAGTGATGCATTATTTGATATGACCACATCTTCCTAGCAACATCTTCCATATTCATTCTCATTGTGGCACTCCCACTTTAGTGAGTGAGTGAAAAACGTATATAGCGCAGCACATGCAAATTAAATCGCCTCTGGGCGCTCAATTTAGTTCACAATTATTTATTAATTTGGACTAATGTGTCATCAAGCTTTTTGTATGATGACAACTTAAGTCACTTCTGCCTATTATCACATCAAATTATTTACTCATTGTTTTATTTCACATGTTGTTTTTGGGTTGCACATTTTTAATCACTTTAGACTAATGATTGTTAGGCTACAAAATATTACACTTTTGCTTTTAGGTTTAATACTGCTTTAAATGTGGGGCATGGGGGACTCACACTAACACACTCCATAGGACAAAATGCCAGTTTGGCAATATTATTATTATTATTATTTAGGAATCAGGATTTATATAGCATCAACAGTTTGTGCAGTGCTTTACAATATAAAGGGGGACAGTAAAATGTACAATACAGTTCAGTACAGAAGGGGCAGAAGCTCACAGAGCTTACAATCTAAAGGGATGGAGTGCTGGTACAAAAGGTAATAATTAAAGAGGATGATCTGATGGAGGTGACTGAAGTACAGGTCTTAGGTGGAGGTGGGGAAGACTTCCCTGAATAAATGTGTTTTCAAGTATCACCTAAAGGCCGAGAGGGTATGAGCTGTCCGGGTATACTGGGGCAGGGCGTTCCAGAGGATGCGAGAGGCTCTGGAAAAGTCCTGCAGGTGAACATGAGAGTAGGACAAGGGAGCTAGAGAGTTGTCTTAGGAGGAGTGAAGAGGACAATTTGGGTGATATCAATATCAAACCTTTGTCCTTAAGTAGTCAATTATATCCAATTTTGTACAGCTACCTACATTTCAAATTAACAATACTCCTTTTTTGACATGTCAACAACTCAAGTAACACAAAAATCTGAAAAAATGTATATATCCTGGAATAGTTTCACTTGTTGTAAGGGAAAGACATTTTATAATGGGAAACTTGATAACTTCAACACTCCCATTATGTCAAACGTCCAAAAATACTCAAAATGTACTGAGGCTGTACAAATCAACACACAGCAGTTGTTCTTAAAAAAGGTGATAATCTTTTGTTAAACACTTGTACAAGCAATAAATGAATCCCAGTTAATCCAGTAGTTCAGAAATAAAGAATGGTATTCTACAACATCAATAACGAAAACAAGGAACTTGAGTTTAGAGCCTAAGAGCCCATTCACACAGGGGCAACACGACTTCTAGCACGACTTTGGGAGGCAACTTGGACACGGCTTGAGTATGAACCATCAGGCAACTTACAAGGCAACTTCAAGTTGCCTCCAGGACAGTACAAGGCAACTTCAAGTCGCCTCCAGGACAGAGGGCTTTCCAGTGGCCAATCAAACAACAATCAGCTCTGTGGGAGGAAGGGGTTTGCCTGAGAAATGTATGTTATCTTCCTGTATTGTTGCTTCAGTTAAAACAGTGATCTGATTTCTGAGGCGACTTCCATTGAAATCAATGGGTACAAGTTGCCTACAAGTCGCCTACAAGTCGGATTGAAGTAGTACAGGAACCTTTTATGAAGTCGGAGCGACTGCCGTAGTGTACATTAAGACGGCTCTCAATCACTTCCATTCATTTTCTCGACTGCGTGACTTGGAGAAACTTGGGGCGACTTGAAGTCAGATCCCAGGTCACCCCAGTGTGATCCGGCTCTTACTTGGGGAACAAGGAAGACGTGTAATTATGTAACCAACCTTTTCTTTCTTTTTTTTTGTTTCATAAACCAACCTTTTCTAATGGGGTTAAAAACATGTTTCCTTTATCTTGCATAGAACACATACACGACACCTTTAGTTCTTTTAATTTGATTTGTTTATTTTATCATGTAAATACAATAAAACTCTTTCTCTATAGCTGATTGAAGCACTCCTTGACTATACGTTGTAATGGTGTCAAGGTTTACATATTTTTATGTTATTTCCTTTTCTTTTATTTAACGTGATACAGTACATGTTGTAAATATTTCCAAAACAAAAATTGTTTGAGAAATGATTATTATACAGGATTTATATAGCTCTAACAGTTTGCATAATGCGTTACAACAGTACAGTTGAAATACAATACAAGAGGGATCAGGGAGTCCTACTCATTAGAGCCTACAATCTAATGGAAAGTCAAGTGATACAAAAGGGGTAATAACTGTGAGGGATGAGCTTTTGGAGAAAGTAAAAGTACAGTTTATTAGTTAGAAGTCTCTCTAAAGACATTTTCAGAGATCATCTAAAGGCGATCAATACTGTGTACAGTGTATATATATATATATAAATAAAATATTTTGTGTTTGACCTTCTGTCTGGACAGTGTTTGTGTTTATTGGGCCTGTGCTAATCATATGACTCCCTAGCAATACACACCACACTCAACTTAGCATGTTCAGTTTGTACCTGAGCTCTGTATTATAAGGAAATAATTAGGGGACAGTGGAAGGCCTCTTGCACACAATACTCCTGTTTGAGCATCAATTTTTTCAGCCATTTTGCTTTGTGTGTATTTGCCCATATTTTTGCGCATTGTGTTTGCGCATTTCGTGCACGTGCGTGCAAACGTATTCCCGCGCTCACTATATGTGCAAATATGTGTATATATGCACATTTGCGTGCCTTAGGCCACGTACACACGATTGAACATGTCCGCTGAAACTGGTCCGCAGACCAGTTTCAGCGGACATGTTCGACCGTGTGTACGGCCTATCGGACAGTTTTCCAGCGGACAATAGTTTCTAAACATGCTTAGAAACTTGTCCGCTGGAAACCTGTCTGTCGGACAGGTTCGATGGTTAGTACGCCCAACCATCTGACCAAAATCCCGCACATGCGTCAAATTGATTCGACGCATGTTAGGAAGCATTGAACTTTCTTTTTTTCAGCACATCGGTGTGTTCTACGTCACCGCGTTCTGGTTCGAGGGGATTTTGGTCTGATGGTGTGTACGCACATCAGACCAAAAGACCACTTCAGACATGTCCGATGAAAACGGTCCGTCGGACCTGTTTCATCGGACATGTCTGATCGTGTGTAAGCCGCCTTAGGCTTACATTACTGAGCAAAAATGCAAATGTATTTATTTATTTTTTACTGAAGAATACACTGCGCTTTTTTTCACGTGTCTATGTGCATAGGCACCTTATAATAAATGTGCTGTATTTTAGCTCAGTAAAATAATAAGCTGTACTGAGTTTTTTCAAGCTGCAGTGTGCAAGAAGCCAAAGAAGAGGGGACACTAAGGCCCCTTTCACACTGGGGTGTCGGATTTGCAGAGGCGCATTGCGGGGGGTATTGCCATGGTTTCCCATTGTTTTAAATGGAAAGGAGCGGTGAAGGAGCGGTATACATACCGCTCCTCTCACCGCTCCGAAGATGCTGCTTGCAGGAGATTTATTTCTCTCCTGTCAGCGCATCGCCTCAGTGTGAAAGCCCTCGGGCTGAACAGGAGTTTTTCAGGCGGTATAGCAGTGCTATTTTTAGTGCTGTAACGCCTGAAAAACTCCTCAGTGTGAAAGGGGTCTAACATGAAAAATCAAAAGTGCTAATTTTAAAGGCTTATATGCAAGTTATTGTCTTAAAAAGTGTTTGGGGACTTGGGTTCTTCCCCAGGGGACATGTACCAATGCAAAAAAAGTTTTAAAAACCCAGCAGCAAAGATTTTAATAATGCTTAAAGTGAAACAATAAAAGTGAAAAATTCCTTTAAATTGAGTTCCTAGGGGATGTCTATAGTATGCCTGTAAAGTGGCACATTTTGCCAGTGTTTAGAACAGTCCCTGCAGCAAAATTACATTTCTAAAGTAAAAAAAAGTTTTAAAACTGCTCGAGGCTGTTATGAATTATCGGGGCCTGGCAATCCAGATAACATGAATTGAAAAAACAGCATGGGTCCCCCCCCCCCAGTCAATTACCAGGCCCTTTGGGTACAGGAACCCCAGACCAAAAAGAAAAAGGTGTGGTGGCCCCCCCAAATTCTATACCAGGCTCTTCAGGTCTGGTATGGATATTAAGGGGAACGCTGAACCAAATAAAAAAAAAAATGGTGTAGGAGCAGTGATTTTAATGATGCTTAAATAATAAAAAATTAAAAAATTAAAAAAAATTCCTTTAAATATTGTACCTGCTGGGTGTCTATAGTATGCCTGTAAAACGTCTTTAAATAGAAAAATCACCTGCCTGCCAGTAAATTAGGAAGAACTGATCTAGCTAAACTATACAGTGTATAAATATATGTACAACACCTGGGATGTATATATATATATATATATATATATATATATATCCTCTACACATTACCTGCAAAAAAATTACACTCTTTCTGTCTCTCTCTGTTCTCTCTAACCACCTGCAGGCGGCCTTTTATAGTGTGGGGCGTGTACTAAACACCCTGAGCCATAATTGGCCAAAGCCACCCTGGCTTTAGCCAATTATGGCTCTCCATTCCTGCTCAGCCCTATTCCTGCTTCCTCCTCACTATCTGTGATTGACTACAGCTGGAGCCTATAGCTTCTGCTGCTGCTCCTGAGCCAATAAGTAGAGACAACCTTGGCCCTTGTGCACATTGCTGGCTCGAGATCGGGCTCAGGTAGGTATTAAGGGGGGCTGGGGTGAAAGTTTTTTTAGAACCACGTTAAGGCATTGGAATGGGCCTACTATACAATGGGGGGACTATTTAGGATTATGTTTAGCAGAGGCTTGAATTAATATAAAATATAAAGATAAAAGTATACTGGTCATTTACACTGTGCTGCTTCGCCTTAAACATGTTTTTCCTGTTTTTGAATATTTTGGCAAGCCATCAAATTCTGATATTTTCTTCTCTAGTTTTTTCACTGACTGTCATAGAAACTGTACAGGCTATTTACATATCTACTCAGGGGAAAAAAGCGCAAGGGAGAAAAAAAAAACACATTAATGTATGTATACATTGCTATATTCCTTTTCGTCCTTATACTGTCACAAATTTATCAAAAACGTGGGAGACAGGAAAAATACTGAGCAGAATAAAAATGTATACAGTACACTACTCTCTGAGCAAAAATGTTTTTGCTGCACTCACTGAACCTGCAGGCTCCAGGAATCACACATCAGGAACATAAGTGAAAAACACAGCATGATCAGGATTTTTTTTTGAGTGTGTTATTTCATTGATTTTCTATATATGCGATATGCAGCAGGCTTTTACATAGAAAACAGTAGCTACTCTTTCCTTCCATCACATTTCCTTGTTTAATAACAGTCTGACAGTCTAAAAGAGAACTTAGACAGGTGGCATTAGTAACCCAAAAGTTTCCATTATGAATCTATTCTGTATCAAATGTCTCTTAGCCTACAAGACTCCATCTATAATGGAGAATGTGATGGCTTGCTGACTTGACAGAATCCACAGATAACCAGTCTCAACAAGAAAACATAGATGTTGGATATAATATAGTTGCCTTGTCCATCTTGTCCAACATTCAGAGGAAGTATTGTTTTCTGGTTTGCTGTAAGGCAAAATACATTTTTTATCCTAATGTGTGTGGCTGGTTATGGTTAGCACTAGAGCAGCTGGACTGAGCAGAGCTGTATAGCTGGGAGTAGCCTGAGATAGGACTAAATGATTAGGTAAAAACGATTGTGCCACAGAAAATATTGTCTTCACTTAACAGCAAATTAGATGCTGTCGCAGCATATGCCACATCTGGTATACCTAGTACTCCCATAATTAGCATAGCATTATACATGTGTAGAAATTGAGGAAAAATATTACTGTGAAAAATTGATTTTTTAAGCACCTCTGATAAAAAGTAATACATTTTATCAAACACAACACATAAATATAAAAACAGAGGCCCAGATTCACAGAGCAATTACGCCTGTCTATCTGGTGTTAGACAGGAGTAATTTCAAATTTTGCGCGCCGTATCACTAGTTTGAATCCTCAAACCATGATACGGCAGCTTCGGGCTTCGATCCGAGAGGCTTACGTCTTCGTAAGCCTTCGGATCTACGCTGCGATATTTTTGCGGCCGCTGGGAGGAGTCCGCGTCGTTTTCAGCGTTGGGATATGCAAATGAGTTTTACGGCGATCCACGAAGATACGAGTGGTCTTCGCAATCGCTTTCGTCTATTTTTTTCTACATACTGTTAGACCAGCTTTTTGCTGGTCTAACGGTGCGTAGCCCATGTTAAGTATGGCCGTCGTTCCCGCGTCAAATTTAAATTTTTTTTTTTTTTTTTACGTAACTCGTTCGGGAATAGGAATGTCCGTAAACGACGCTACTCAAGAAAAAAATGACGTAACGACATGATTTCGCGCAATGCACGGCGGGAAATTTCTTAACGGAGCATGCGCAGTTCGATCGCTGCGGGAACGCGCCTATTTTAAATGCTTCACGCCCCCTACTCACGTAGATGGCTTGCGCCGGGAGAAATACACTACGCCGCCGTCGTTTACTGGACAAAATCTACCGGGATTCCACGTAGAGCCAGGTAAAATACGGCGGCGTAGTGTATTTCTGATACTCTACGCGAATCTAATTGTATCTGAATCTGGCCCAGAATTTAAAAGACAGTACCAGTAATTGAGAAACACACAGTAGTCAAATATACAGCTGTGGCGAAAAGTTTTGAGAATGGCACAAATATAATATTTTCACAAAGTCTGCTCCTTCAGTGTTTTTGGATATTGTTGTTATATGTTACTATAATATACTGAAGTATAATTCCAAGCATTCCAGAAGTGTCAAAGGCTTTTATTGACAATTACATTAAGTTTATGCAATGAGTCAATATTTTCAGAGTTGACCCTTCTTTTTCAAGACCTCTGTCATTCACCCTGGCATGCTGGCAATCAACTTGTAAGCCACATCCTGACTGATGGCAGCCCATTCTTGCAGAATCAATTCTTGAAGTTTGTCAGAATTTGTGTGTTTTTTTTTTTTGTTCAACCGTCTCTTAAGCATTGACCACAAATTCTCAATGGGATTAAAGTCTGGAGAGTTTCCTGGCCATGGACCCACAATTTGAAGTGACTTAGTTATCTCTTATGGTGAGGTGCTCCATCATGCTGGAAAAGGCATTGTTCCTCACCAGACTGTTCTTGGATGGTTGGAAGAAGTTGCTCTCGGAGGATGTCCCATTCTTTATTCATGGCTGTGTTCTTGGGTAAATCTGTGAGTGAGCCCACTCCCTTGGCTGAGAAGCAACCTCACACATGAATGGTCTCAGGATGCTTTACTGTTGGCATGACATATGACTGGTGGTAGTGCTCACCTTTTCTTCTCCGGACAAGGGTTTTTCCAGATGCCCCAAACAATTGGAAAGGGGATTCATCAGAGAAAATGCCTTTACCCCAGTCCTCAGCAGTCCAATCCCTGAACCTTTTTCAGAATATCAGTCTGTCCCTGATGTTTTTCCTGGAGAGAAGTGGCTTCTTTGCTGCCCTTCTTGAAACTAGGCCATCCTCCAAAAGTCTGCATTGGTGGTGCCTTGACCCCACAGCTGAATCGCAGTGGAGATGGTCCTGGCACTTGCTGGACTTTCTTGGGCGCCCTGAATCCTTCTTCTTTACAAATGCAGTGGAAATATTTTTTTATGGGATTAAGTTCATTTTAATGGCAAAGAGGGACTTTGCAATTAATTGCAATTCATCTGATCACTCTTCATAATATTCTGGAGTATATGTAAATTGCCATCATAAACACTGAAGCAGCGGACTTTGTGAAAATTAATATTTGTGTCATTCTCAAAACTTTTGGCCACGACTGTATGTCTGCAAGACAGCCGTCTACGTTAGGGGTCTCAATTACTGTCTTTTAAATTCAGATTTTTATATTTATGTGGTGTGTTTAATAAAATTACTTTTTATCAGTGGTACCTATAAAGTACATTTTTCCAGTGATATTTTTCCTCAATTTCTCAACTTTGTTATTTATTTTTGTACATTCGCAGTGCCATTCTGTGTAGGTGTTCTTTCGATTTTTTTCTTATCATTATATATGTAGCGCCCTGCTCCCAATGACTGGGGCGCTATTCTAAATTTAGAGGGAGTCTGAGCCAATAATTGTGCATTCTGGGAAGGGATACTTAACCACTTTAGCCCCGGACCATATTGCTGTCCAAAGACCAGAGCACTTTTTGTGATTCGGCACTGCGTCGCTTTAACTGACAATTGCGCGGTCGTGCGACGTGGCTCCCAAACAAAATTGGCGTCCTTTTTTTCCCACAAATAGAGCTTTCTTTTGGTGGTATTTGATCATCTCTGCGGTTTTTATTTTTTGCGTTATAAACAAAAATAGAGCGACTATTTGGAAAAAAATGCAATATTTTTTACATTTTGCTATAATAAATATCCCCAAAAAAGATATAAAAAACTTTTTTTTTCCTCAGTTTAGGCCGATACGTATTCTTCTACTTATTTTTCGTAAAAAAAAATCGCAATTAGCGTTTATTGATTGGTTTGAGCAAAATTTATAGCGTTTACAAAAAAGGGGGTAGTTTTATGGCATTTTTATTAATATTTTTTTTTTACTAGTAATGGCGGCGATCAGCGTTTTTTTTTGGTACTGCGATATTATGGCGGACACATCGGACACTTTTGACACATTTTTGGGACCATTGGCATTTTTATAGCGATCAATGCTATAAAAATGCATTGGATTACTATAAAAATGCCATTGGCAGTGAAGGGGTTAACACTAGGGGGCAGGGAAGGGGTTAAGTGTATTGCTATTTGTGTTCTAACTGTATGGGGGGGGTGGACTCACTAGGGGAAATCACTGATCTTCTGTTCATACATTGTATGAACGGAAGATCAGCGTTTCCCCCGCTGACAGGAACGAGCGCTGTGTGTTTACACTCACAGCTCTCGTTCCCCGCTCTGTAACGAACGAGCGCGCGTGCCCGGCGGCGATCGCGCCCGCCGGGTACGCGTGTGGGACTCGGGGGCGAGCAGGGGGCGCGGGCCGCCGGCGGCGCGCACGCGCCCCCTAGCGGCCGTGGAAGTCCCAACGTAGAGCTACGGGCTCTCGCCCAGGAGAGCTGACCTGCCGCCGTAGAACCACGGCGGCTGGTCGGCTAGTGGTTAAGGGGCAGGTGCCGTTTTCCGGGGTCCTTTGCCTCGTGGCCCTCCTGGCGTGAGGCACGTGTGTGTGTTTCCAGCCCTGGGACCACGTTGGTCCGAGGCTGCATCTCTATCAAGTAGGCCCAGGGCGGAGCCACGCACTGACGTCACCGCGTCCAGAAGTGACCCTGGGCGCAAATTCGTTTTGTTTGTTATATTTTGTTTTACTTTGACTGGATGTAATGCCTTTGTATTTTGGACTTATGAAGTGCATCTAGTTTATACTCTTACAATTTTAATAAAACCTGGATTATTACGGTACTTCACTATTTGAGTCCCCTTTTTTTCTGGGTCTCCAACTGGATCCTTTGGAGCTGTGCAACCAGCTTAGGACCTGGAAAGGAGTTCAGGATCCACACCTATCAAAACGAGGACCAACTGAATGCAGAGGAGTGCTGCAGTTCCCCCCCTCCCCTCTGGGATCGAGTGGATCTATATTCTTTACTAGCTGGGAATCTGGTAAGAGTTTATTACCTACCCCTCTCCTGGTGGATCTTTTCTATTCTATCCAAATCTGACTGGTGGTGGAATCCCTTTCATCTTGGCTTTTTCCCCCTTCAACATACATCCATGGAGTTGATACTTTGATGGGGACATTATGTTTAAGACGTCACAGATCTTTTTGGACTGAATGGATTTTATTTATTTATTATTATTAATATTTTTTTCACACAATCAATAAATTCAATTTATTTTGGTTGTCTCACTAGAAGGTTTTCCTTACCTTCTTTCCCTAGAGATTAATATATTTCTTATATTTAATATTATTTATTTATTTAATTATTTCTTAACACTTTGTTCACCACGTGAATTTTTTCTCCAATGTTTTCTACTTCTATTTACATTTTTTTTTTTAATAACTTTTTATTGAAGATTTTCAAATACAATAGAAGAAGGAGGCAAAATGGTACAGTAAATACAATAAGACCATATCGCAGATGGTCGTTAGTCTGATAAAATTAGAACAATGCATGAATGCAAAATACATATAGATACAGACGTTTTGTCAACCTTGAGAATACATATGTAACGTAGGGTGGAAAAATGCATCGTGAACGGGGTAATCCAGGATGGGAGGGTCAAAGCCTCCATACCTAGAGACCCTGTTAGCAGACAACGAGAGTGCAAAGCATTCTGGACTGTTTAGGGCAGCCTCCGAAGGGTACGATAGAAGGGGGAATCAGCAAGCTGTTAAGTTGTGAGGAGGGATCAAATGGTTATGGGAACCAAGGGCACATTCCCCATACCCACCCACCCCTCAAGGGAGCACACTGTGAGCGGGATGGGGAATCCCAAGTAGCGGAGATAACCCTGCGCATGTAAGGTTCCAGTCATCAGGCGAACTTGTGGTCCCACAAAAAAAAAAAAAAAGGGGGGGTGGGGTGGGGGAGGGAGAATGCCCCTGGGGGGGAGGGATAGGAAGACAGAATGAGAGCCTTTCCTTAGAGTGGCATGTAGACAGGATAAGGCGCCGCAATTGAGGATCTTGATCAGTCAGCCGGTATAGCACGTGCGGCCCCAGCCTGGGAGTTCTGGGATTCTCTGTAGTGCGTCCAGCAGGCCCATGTTATCCTAAATTTCTCATGTGCATCTCTGGCCTGATGGATGATCCTTTCCATTTCTTCTATCTTCGTGACTCGCGAGTGCCAGTCCTCCACCGAGGGGGGGGTATCGGACCCCCACCTCAATGGGATACATTGGGTGGCCGCATTAATGAGCTGTAGCATGAGGGAGTGTTTGTATGTCCTCTTGGGACAGGGTGTATGGTGAAGGAGGTATTGTGCCGGGGTAAAATCGGGGGAAAAGGTGGTGATCTGGACAATGAGATTGTGTATCTGTTTCCAAAATGGTTGGAGCATTGGACAGCTCCACCAAACGTGCAGGAAGGTACCCACCTCCGCGTTGCATCTCCAACACGTGGGTGCGACCTCCGGGAATATCTTGTGAAGTTTTTCTGGAGTGCGATACCATCGTGAACAGATTTTGTACCTATTCTCCTGAGCCGAGACGTTGATTGACCCCTTGTGGGCGTAATCCCATATGCGATCCCAGTCCTCGGGGGATATGTCCAACTCCAAATCCGTGCTCCACTTGTGTAGCAGAGCAGTGTTTGGAGAGGACCTGTCCAGTTGGAGGGAGTACAACTTGGAGACTAGATGTGGCTGGGGTCCTGTATCGGAGCAGAGAACTTCGAGAGAAGAAAGATCCCTATGCCATTGTGCTGGGTTTGGGGTGCTATGCAAGAAGTGTCGGATTTGAAGGTATTTGAAGAAGGGGATATGCAGGTCTGGGAATCTTTCGACCATTTCAGGGTGCGAGAGAAGAGTGCCTCTGTTAAAGAATCTGCTAGCCCTAACTGTGTGTTTGCAATGGTCTGCTAGACCCGGGATTGACCCTATGTCGGGAGGAAAGTCAGGGTTATGCGTGACCGGAGTCATAGGGCCTGGATAAAGGGCCAGCTCCAGTGATCGACATGTCGTCCTGAAGGAGGCCAAAGTGGGACCGATCAAAGGGTGGTCCCTGCAAGTCTTGGGGATTGTCCGTGGATCGATCCAGGGAGGTGAGAAATGGGGAAAGGGAGATATGCGTTCTCTATTGACACCCAATCCTTGTGAAGGTAATGTCTGTGCCAGTCCACAACACGGGTCAGTTGGCAAGCCCTGTGGTATAGGGGCAGGTCAGGTAGGCCTATGCCCCCCTTCCTTTTAGGGAGAATGAGTTTATCCCATCCAATTCGGGGATGGCGCCCTGCCCATAAAAAGTTTCTGCAATGTTTTTTGAAGGACGTGAAAAAGGCGGTGGGTAGACCAATCGGGACTGCTTGGAGGACATAAAGAATCCTGGGGAGTATGTTCATCTTCAAAATTGCCGCCCTGCCGAACCACGAAAAGTGCCCCCCCCCCCATTTGAGTAGGTCAGCACCCACGGTTCGTAGGACAGGGAGGAAATTAAGAGGATATAGTTTTTTCAAGTCCTTAGGGAGCTTAATTCCCAGGTACGTTATAGCCTCTGCCTCCCAACTGAAGGGGAAATTTTGCTTACAAAGGGAGACTAGTGATTCGGGAAGGGATACATTCAGTGCTGTGGACTTGCTAAAATTTATTTGAAGATTGGAGAGCTGGTTAAAAAGCTCAAAGTCTTTCAGGAGGACAGGTATGGTGGTAATCGGGTTCGTTAGGAACAGTAGTATATCGTCAGCATAAGCTGCTAACTTACAGCACTTCTGCCCAACGGTGATTCCCGTTATGTCAGGGTTGTCACGCAGTCGACGCAACAGGGGCTCTATAGTGAGGACAAATAGTATGGGGGACAGGGGGCATCCCTGCCTGGTACCATTAGCTACGGAGAAGGCACCCGACAACCGACCATTAACTCTGATCTTTGCCGATGGGGAGGAGTACAAGGCCATAATCATGCGGATGAGGCGACTCGGAAGACCGAGTGTGCCAAGTGCCGCGGCCATGAAGTCCCACGCCACCCTGTCGAACGCCTTCTCCGCATCCAACGATAAAAGAAAGCCCTCTGTGTTAGTCGATGTCAGCCAATGGTGCGCGTTGATGGCCTTGATGGTGTTGTCCCTGGCTTCACGGCCCGAAACAAATCCAACTTGATCAACGGACACCATGTCAGGGAGAAATGGGAGCATCCTGTTCGCCAAGATTTTTGCATATAGTTTTACGTCCACGTTTAGGAGTGATATGGGACGATAATTGGAAACCAATGTGGTGTCTTTTCCAGGTTTTGGAAGGAGGGTAATATGTGCTTCTAGGATGTCAGATGGAAGGGAGGGTGTGTCTGGGAGTTCATTGAAAGCCCCTACCAATTTCGGCATAAGGGTGGCAGCAAACGCCTTGTAGTACCCGGTCGTCAAACCGTCCGGGCCCGGGCTTTTCCCGGCCTTCAGTTGCTGTAAGGCCTTGAGCGCCTCATCCACAGTGAGGGGTGAGCCCAGGTGGGACAAGTCTTCCGGGGGGATAGTTGAGCGGCCATACTTGGTGAGAAAGTCGTCAATGAGTCCCCGGCGATCCTGGGGGGACTGGATGGTGGGAGGTTTGGGCAGGTTGTATAGTCCTGAAAAGTATTCCCTGAAGTGTCTTGCGATACATTCAGTTTTGTTAGCCTGTGTACCCGTCGGGGAAGTGATAGAGTGTATCGTATGTGTGGATTTTCTCTTTTGCAATGCCGACGCTAACAGTTTGCCCGCCTTGTTCCCAAACTCGTAGAAGAGTTTGTGGGTAAGAGCGAATTTACGCTTCACGGTGCGTTGGAGTTCTTCCAGCAATTCCGTCCTTGCCCTGACCAGATCTGCGTGAGTCTGTGTCGCTAGCGTGCGTTTGTGTACGTTTTCAAGGGATTGGACGTGGCTGGAGAGCTCCGCAATGCGGGCATTCCTAGCCTTACGCCTCGCGGATGCCAGGGCCATAAACTCACCTCGTAGAACGCATTTATGCGCCGCCCATAGGGTAACCGGGGACATTCCCTCTGTGTCGTTAGACATGAAGTAGTTGGTGATGCTGTCACCTATCAACCGGGCATTGCCCGAATCGAGCAGGAGAGAGTCATCTAATCTCCAGATGGGAGATCTGGCAATGTGCTCCGGTAGTGTCAACGACATTGTGATAGGGTGGTGGTCTGAGAGTACCATGGGTTCTATGGTTGCACTAGTCAGAAACAGGAGGTCGTTTTGTGAGAGAAAGAAGTGATCGATTCTCGAATATTTGTTGTGGAGAGCGGAAAAATAAGTATAGTCTTTCACGTTCGGGTGGAGCGTACGCCAAGAGTCGTGGAGGGACAAGGTACTAAGCTGTGTTTTAATGGCGTGCAGTGCACGGTAGGGCAGACAGGTGGACCCACTAGAGGTGTCGAGGAGAGGATGCAGCGGAACGTTAAAGTCGCCTCCCACAATAAGTGTACCTTGTTGAAATGCTGTCAGCTGAAAGAGTACTGAGCGGAAGAACGTAACCTGTCGTGTATTTGGAGCGTAAATGTTTGCTATCGTGTATGTGCGGCCGTGCAGTGTGCCTTTGATGAATAGATATCTTCCCAGTTCATCTTTCTGTACCTCAGTGGTCTGGAACGGGCAATGTCTGGAGAACAAGATCGATACCCCCCTGGATTTTGCCTCATTATTGGTGGCATGAAAAACCGTGGGGAAGTGGCGGTCACCCAGTTTGGGGACATTGTCGGATCGGAAGTGGGTCTCCTGGATGAGAACCACCTGCGGTTTGTGCGATCGAAGTGTGTGTAATAGCTGCGAGCGTTTTTCAGGGGAGTTCAGACCTCTGATATTTAAGGAGAACAGTTTGAGCTGTGTAGGGGGAGGTTTTGGGTGTTGGGGCGGGGGGGTGGGTGGGAGGGTGCCTTCCATATCAAAGGGGGAGAGGGGAGAAGAAGAAGAGAGAAAAAAAAAAAAGGGGGGGGTGGGGGGGAGGGGAGGAGACCGGTTAGGAAGGAGGACTAGGTCCTCACACTAGGTAGAAGTCCGTTGTAACCGGTGGGTGCGGTTGCACAGAGTACCCGTGTCCTATAGAGTGCACAGGCACTCCTGTATGCGCCCGCGTGGGGGTTGACCAGAACCTAACCAAAGAGCAAAGATATCTGGGGAGGTGGGTATCACATGGGCGAGCCACCCCAGAGCGAAAGGAGTATTGCAATATGTACATTGTGGATTCGACCCCAGTAGTTATAGTAGGAGAGGGTTACATAGGGCACCTGTCACAGGAGGCGAGGATCACTGGTGGATGGATACATTGCTACCCCCAAAGAGAGGGCCCCCAACCCCACAGATTTAAGGGAGACCGCAACGCCGCGGAAACCCCGGTCAAGCCCCCACCCCCCGGGCCCCAGTCGAAGGAAAAAAGGTCCCCGGGACCATATCGGCCTGGGGAAAAAGAGGGGGCCGGGGGGGAAGGCTCGCGTGGAGCAGCACCCGCGCGGGGTTTAGTAGCAGTATCTATAAGGAACAACAGGACAGGGTTGCAGAGAGGTGGAATATGACAACAACAACATAGTACCGTATAAGGCGGTGGGGGAGTGACCCCAGTCAAGTAGGCAGTCTTATGTAAGAAAAAACAGCAGGTAGCAGCTGTCCCTCTCTGTTGGATGGGGCTTACTGCAGTCGCCGGAGGGGGGGTGGAGGATCTTACCGCCCCAAAGACCGGACACGGACGCCCCCGCATGAGCGTAACAGGAGGCGGGGTTGCATGATGTCATCCACGATCAGGTAACTAGGGTCCAGAGAGCCGAAGGGAATTCCTGTAGCCAAAAGTCCGGAGAGACCAGGTGCAGGTCATGGGACCGTGGAGCAGGCAGGGATCCAGTGCGGCGTAGTCCGACGGTGGGGAGGGGTGCCCTCCATCCTGAGACCCCACTGTCCGGCTGAGTTCAGTCCCCTGGTGCGGCGATGTGGAGGTCGCGATGCAGTCCGGGTGAATGCGCACGATCTGTGTGAGCATCCCGTCAGGTCGAGGGGTCCGTGTCGGAGTGCGGGGCGGAAACAAGTAAAGACGTCAGCACGTAGGAGACCCATACTGTATGCGGCAACCGGCCGGTTGGTGTGGCATCCGGGGAGCGTTGTCATGTCTGCGACTAGGGATCCGGTGCGCTCCGCCCCCCCAACGTAACGTCAGGAGACACTATAGGAGCCAAATAGCACAGCTCCCCCTGTTGACACGGAGGCTAAAATCAGGCGCAATGCAGTATGGGTGTAGTAGTTCTAGAGTGGGCACCGAGGTGACCGTTATCAAACTTCCTGAGGGTGATCCCTCACACGCCAGTAGTTAGTGAAATGGAGAAATTAGGGCTTTATTCTTGCAAAAGAGAGGGGAACCGGGCTAAAATGAACAGGGGCCCGGGAAAGCAACTGTGCATAACAGGAGAGTTAACAGGGGAAAAACAGTTCAAACTGGGCACGCTTAGTGTGCGGTGGTGCTAACCCGGTGCAGCGGGATTAGCGGTGCCTGCGGGATTTTCTGGCCCCTGGGGAGGCGAGAGGATCTTGGTTCCTCCCGGAGCTTGCGGCTGCGGGCACCATGCGGGAGCCGGATGGAGACCTCCTTCTGCGGCTAGTAGTATGCTGTATCTCCATCCCGTCCTCCTGGGGCTTGGTCCATCGTCCGACAGAACGGCGGTACACGGCATACCATTCTGGAACCGCGACGAGTGGCAAGTCCAGGGTTTCA
This sequence comes from Rana kukunoris, assembly GCA_029574335.1. Lineage (NCBI taxonomy): Eukaryota > Metazoa > Chordata > Amphibia > Anura > Ranidae > Rana > Rana kukunoris. The sequence goes on along the minus strand of CM056058.1, from coordinate 85,459,853 downwards.
CAGAAGTGCGGGAGGTCCTCTGGCACTTTCAACGCTGCTGTGCGGCCCTGGTGTGAGGCGGTCAAGCAAAAGGGAAACTTCCATTTATATTTGATATCTCTAGACCGCAAAACCTCTAGCAGGGGCTTGAGGTCTCTCCTGTGCTTTAAAGTAATCCCGGACAAGTCCTGGAATAGTTGTACGGGGGAGTCGCCATGACAGAGTCTTTGGCCCCTCGCCTGCCTCAGGATCTCTTCCTTCAGACCGTAGTCCACGAGGCAGCATATGATGTCCCTGGGTGGGTCCGTATCCCGACCTCTGGGGCTCAGTGCTCAGTGGATCCTCTCCATGGCGATGGCTGTGGAAGGGGGCCTCTTGAGGACACCGTTGAGCAGACCAGTCACCTCACGCAAAACTTGGTCCCCTTCGATGGTTTCAGGCAGCCCCCTCACACGTAAGTTATGCCTCCTTCCACGGTTCTCCAGGTCCTCCAAGTGTCGATTCACCTCTCTTAGCTGGAGAGTGTGGTCGTCAATTTTCAGCGTGGATCGCTGGAGGACCCGGTCATGGTCTCCCAGCGTCCGTTCGGTTACCGCGAGCCTGTCGTCAAGGGAGCGGATATCCAAGTTGGCGGCCGAAAGCGTATCTTTAATGTCCGTGGCCACCGCTCTTAAATCCTGGATAGTCAGTTGAGGGGCTGGCGGGGTGTGCAGTGGTCCGGGTCCCTGTTGCGGCGGTGGAAGGGATCCGATGTGAGTCGCAGACAGGACGACCCCTGTTGCCTGATTGGAGTCCGGAGGAATGTGTCCCTGAGGCGCGCCATTTTGGGGGTATCGCCATGTTGTTCCGGCCTGTACGAAACATCTCCGGGATGTGTTGGTTAAGCTCGCCGTGTTGTTCCCTCGGGGAGCGCGAGCGGGAGGCAGAGGACTGTCTAGAAGCCGTGCCCATGTTGATAGGGCAGAATGGGGTCAAAAAGCACGGTATAAAGCTGAATTTCGCTCTGAGGTGGCAGGAGCTCAGAGCTCAGGCATCCATCTCTCAGCTCGGTCCGGCCACGCCCCCTACTTCTATTTACATGACTACCACGTGTAGCTAAATATTGCTGCTTGGGTTATTAAGTTAACATTATTTTCACATTTACACATATTTATTTTCAATTTTAGCTATTCATATCCTTAAGCGCAATATATTTTATATTTTTTATTGTTCTTTAATCTTTTTTTTGGCCCAGCTATGCTGTCTGGGGCCTATGATTCTAGAAGGGATCCCAAGCTGTCCATCCAAGTGGGGGAAGCTGCTTAATGAAGGACACCGGGGGAGCACCTGCCCTGGAGGAGACCAAGCAAGGCAAGCTAATGTCTCGGGATAGACCTGGTGACCTTGTTATAAAAGGGCTCCACTACTCAATATTCTTACAGTCCGCCAGATCAGCTTAAAGGCTCTTTTGCTGTAAGGCAGGAAGTTTGGGACTTAAATCATGTGGCAGAGGATCACTGACTATCCATTTTTCGTCCTTAGACGGTCTGTGGCAGAGACTGTTCTCATATTGTCCATGCATCATTCCGGCTGCTAGGCCATGTGAGAGGGGTATATCCAGGTGAGCAATACCCACTCAGTAAAGAGTGGTGAATACTGGAACTTAAATAATTTTGTGCATTCTGTACCGCGTACCTGAACCTTCCGCTTCTCTCCTCCTACCTTCTACTTTCTTCACAATTTTTACAGCAAAAATAAAACCTAATGCCGCGTACACACGATCAGTTTGTCTGATGAAAACGGTCTGTTTTAAAATGATCTGATGGTTAAAAAAACGATAGTCTGTGGGGAAATCCATCGGTTAAAAATAAATGCATGGGGGCGTGGCTTGGACATGGCCGAGTGAGGCAGCATTCATCTAGAGCTCCTGGCCTCCCCTTCCAATACCCCGCTATAGCACCTCTAAACCGGTATGCAATCCGCCAAAAAGCACAGAACCAGAGCAGTAACCAGGGGCACCCCCTCCGGACAGAACCAGGGGGCCCTCCACCGCTATTTTGGACATTTACAGGAGGCTTCCCCCGGCACCAAGGCCGCAGCACCACGAGGCCCCCCACGTGCAGTAACACAGGAGGCCTACACGACAGAATCCGGTGACCCCCTCCCCGAAGACCACCTTGCCTGGGAGGACATTCCAGTGGAGACCCCGCAGAACCTGCTACCAGACGATATGTCGTCCTCACAAGACCAGGACATCCGGGCCCTGTTGCAGGCTCTACCCACCAGGACGGACATCGAGGCCCTGATCCTCCGCCTTGAAGAGACACACAGGCGGGACATACAGGAGGTGCGGGGCGAAGTCTCCAGCCGGGCGGACAGGGTCACTTCAGGAGAAGAAGCGACTGCTACCCTAGAACAGCGAGTGTCAGCGCTGGAACGCTCCCGTGATCAGCACAGAGACACCGCCACTGCACTGCAATTGCACCTGGAGGAAATCGAGGACAGGAGCCGCAGGCAAAACTTGCGGCTGCGGGGACTCCCGGAGAAAACAGAGATGGAGGCGTTGGGAGACACGGTCCGCGAGATATTCCGCACCGTCCTGGAGGACGGAGATGCAGACATCCAACTGGATAGAGTCCACAGAACGCTGGGACCCCGCTCTGAAGACCTGGACAGACCCCGGGACGTCGTGGTTAGGTTCCACAGATACATACAGAAGGAGAATGTCCTCCGCCGTGCATGGGACCATGGAGACGTGACTTTCGCGGGGAAGACGGTGCGGATACTACCAGACCTGTCGAGGGCCACGTTGCGGCGGAGAGGGATGCTGAGAGCGGTGCTAGACCTCGCCAAGCAACAAGGCCTCACGTACCGCTGGGGATACCCTCTTGCGGTCACCTTTCGCAAGGACACCGAAGCATTCACTCTTCAGACAGCTGCTGATCTGCCGGCTCTCTTCCGCTTCCTGGGGGTTCCCCCGATTCAAGTACCGGATTGGCTACAGATTCTACCGCGCCCGGCGGGTCGTTCGGGCCTGTCCGCTTCCAGGGCCCCCCCTAAGCCGTGGCAGCAGAGAGGCAGACGGAGACGCAGGGTCGCCTCCGGAGGAGAATAACGTGAGTAGGCCCCTGGGGCCATCCTCCCAAGACAGTGACATCCACCCCAGATGATACACTCCATGCCTTGTCCCTGCCTTGGTTCACTCTCCCACCCCCCCCCCCCATGCCCCCCGTACCTGCTCCTGTAAAGTCACAGGACCTCTTGATCCGCACACCCCAGGGGATGCCGCCCCCCCCTTAGACTGCCGCAGATCTGGACACTCTGCCTCGCCTCTGGACATGTGTGGCTCCCTACTCCCCCCCCCCCCGCCCGCGAACGGGTAGGTCTGTGGGAAGGACCCCACCTACCGGCCTGATGCCGCGGAACCCTAGCCGATGCTGGACTCAATGGCCTGATCCCCTTCTGCTTCCCCCACTCCCCTACTGTTGTCATGATCCCGGGGATAGCGGAGAGACCCGGAACAGCTGTGCCCTGGTGGCGACGCCCCCCCCCCTCTGCTCCCCCGTGGGCCGAGGGGAGCTGCCCTCGGTGGACCCACACGGATCAACCCGCAGTCATACCCCGAACCACTGTGAACTTCCTTGGGGTGGCCGATGACCCTCCCCCGATGTCTGACATTTACTGTCTAAAGTCCACTTGATTCCACGGGGGGGGGGAGGGCGGACGCGCTGAAGTAGGGGGAAAGCTGGAGGGGGGTGCCTGCATACCGCTGCCCTGGGGGGGTTTATAAGTGGCCGGGTCCATCTCCCAAGCTATAGGCTGCTGAGAGGCGAGGGCACGATTGGTTACAGTGATGGCCCTACTGTCGTGACTGGGGGGGCAGGCATGTACCATTGGGGGGGCGGGGAATACATGGGAGGGGACCCCCAAATACCGGGTTTACCGGATGGGGGGAGAGACCCCCGGAGAGGGGGAGACACGGGGGAGGCTTGGCCCCTTATTAGGGAAGTGACCAGGTCAGAGAAAGAAGCTTTGCTTTACAGCTATATACCTGGGACATCTGGACAGGGCGATAGGTGTGGGGCTGCTGACCCAACTGCAACGGGTGAAGTTACTGTTTTGTCTTCACTTCTGTTTTGTTTTTGATTTTATTGTTCTCCTTGGGATACCCTAATTCATCTACCCAAATGCACTTATATATGCCTTGATGAATATATGCGATGTATGCACTGTTCAATGTTTGCTGCTCATACAGGTTCGCTACTGGCCCCCCGGCGGGCAGGTGGCGTATCTGGTCTGTTCTCTTTTCATTATTTTTTTTTTAGTATTGATATTTAATTTTCTGTATTTTTTGCTGCCGCTTTAACCACAACAGTAAATTGCTTGCGGGCTGGATGGGGGGGTCGGGGGCTCGTCTCCCGGCTTTGCCCACCCACTAACCCACATAGGACTACGCTCAGTTTCCGGGATTCTCCTGGTGAGCGCTTAAGCCAGTTTTGGCTCCACTTAGCCTCCTCCTGAACCGCACGCTCTGCTGCTGGTTCTCTCCCGGCTCTCTTTTTCTTAGGAGCCGTCTGTCTGCTTCTGTCTGTCTCCCCTACTCTCCTCTTCTCTACCTGACCACCCCCACCCTAACCCCACTCTTCTGACATCCCCCATCCCTGGACAGGACTCGCAACCATGGACACGCTCACTGTAGTCTCCCTAAATGTGAAAGGCCTAAACACCCCGGAGAAGAGGAGGATGCTACTCCATGATATGCACCGTATGAGGGCAGACATAGTATTTCTCCAGGAAACACACATCAAAGAGAACAACCTCCCATTGCTAAAAAACAGATTTTACCCCCTAGCTTACCACTCCATGTATACGGAGGCAAAATCCAGAGGGGTCTCTATACTCATATCGGCCAGGGTCCCCTGGACACACATTGACTCACGGTGTGACACGGGGGGGCGATTTCTTCTCTTAAAGGGCCGTATAGGAGGGGAGGGAGTGACTTTCGCCAACCTTTATGTGCCTAACGACCGCCAGGACGCGTTCATACAACGACACCTCACTCAAATCTCACGGTTTTCAGAGGGCCAGTTGATAGTAGGTGGCGACCTAAACATCCCCCTTACGCCAAGCCAAGACACTTCTACGGGGACGTCCTCAACCTCACGAGACATGCGTAAAAGAATAAGCTCAGCACTACACTCGGCGCAGTTGATCGATGTGTGGCGGCTCCTCCACTCTGGCGAGAGAGACTATACGTTTTTCTCAAAACCGCATGACGCATATTCACGCATTGATTACTTCCTAGTTCCTCACAGGTGCCTACAGGCGGTCAAGGATTCCACCATCGGGTCCATCACTTGGTCAGACCACGCCCCGATCACTTTGCGCTACGCTCTCTCGGACATTCACACACTACCGCGTACACCTTGGAGACTGAACGAAAGCCTGCTACGGGACCCAGAGGTCTTGGCAGATGTGACTACAGAACTAGGGCATTATTTTGCCGCCAACAGCACTCCTGACAGCAATCCCGGAGTGGTGTGGGAGGCACATAAAGCGGTGATCCGCGGGGTCCTGATTAAACATGGCTCGAGAATAAAAAAACAAAGGACGGAACAATTAAACCGGTGCCTGCAGAAGTTGCACACGCTGGAGACTTCTCACAAATTGACACCAACTAGACAGCTAGGAATAGAACTCGACGCGGTCCGGGCTCAGGTGATAGAGTTATTGCAATTTAGAGCCAAGGCAGCCCTGCAGGTATGTCGCAGAAAAAATTACGAATCAGGGAATAAGTGTGGTAGGTGGCTTGCCCAAACATTGAGGGAACAGAGACTGGCGTCGTATATTCCACATATCACCTCACATACAGGCCAACAGCTCTCTCTCCCCCAACAGATAGCCCAAGAGTTTAAAACGTTCTATACATCCCTCTACAACCTGCCCAAGACGCGAGTGGACCGAGACGCCACATCGGACTATATCACCTCTTCCTCTATGCCCACCCTCCCCACCGGAGTCAAAGAGGTTCTGGAAGAACCCATCACGATTCTGGATATTCAGTCGGCGCTCGGCAGCACTAAACCAGGGAAAGCCCCGGGACCAGATGGCCTCACCATCCCTTACTATAAGACCCTGCTGCCGTACTTGGGCACTCACATGGCCAATTTATACAACAGCTTTAGCTCGGGAAACACCTTCCACCCCTCCACAACTCAAGCCCACATCTCGGTAATCCGGCAGACAAAGACCCCTCCCAATGCGGAAGCTACCGCCCAATATCCCTTTTAAATGTCGACCTTAAACTTTTCACCAAAATAATCGCCACGAGACTACAAACACACCTGACACACTTGGTTCACTGGGACCAGGTGGGATTCGTCCCAACCAGAGAGGCTAGGGATAACACCATTAAGGTGCTGAACCTACTCCACGTGGTAAATAGCAGGAAAACGCCATGTGTCTTCCTTGGGACGGACGCTGAGAAAGCGTTCGATCGCGTGAGTTGGAAATTTATGTTCGCCACTTTAGAACACATAGGTGTGGGTCGCAATATGCTCCATTGGATCTCTGCTGTCTACCAAACCCCGTCGGCAAGAGTCAGGGCAAATAGAGTGTTTTCCGATCCGTTTCAGATAACTAATGGCACCAGACAGGGCTGCCCACTATCACCCTTACTATTTGCCCTTTCCCTGGAACCCTTTTTATGCCATGTCAGGCGAAATCCGGATATTACCGGGGTGCGGGTCGGCAGTTCACAACACAAGGTGTCTGCCTACGCAGACGACCTCATGTTCTCCCTCACCAACCCCACCGTATCACTTCCTAACCTGATGCGTGAATTCGAAAAATACGGACAGCTGTCCAACCTTAAGATAAACTTCACTAAATCCGTGGCGATGGGAGTGAACATCCCACAACCTCGACTCACCCACCTCCGAGACAGTTTCCACTTAAGATGGACCGATACAGCTCTGAAATACCTAGGCACACTGATACCTCCCAAATTTACCCATCTTTACCAACTTAATTTCCCACCCCTTTTGACAGAGGTGCAGAAACTCCTGGACCGATGGAGCAGAGGACTCCATTCGTGGTTCGGCCGCTGCAACATACTAAAGATGTCAATACTACCCAAGTTTCTCTACCTAATTCAGGCCCTCCCAGTACAGATCCCGGCTGCATATTTCAGACAAATACACTCAGCCTTCATAAAATTTCTATGGGCACGAAAGAAACCTCGCATACAAAGGAAAATTCTTACATTCCCCAAATGCAACGGAGGCCTGGCAATGCCGGACATCCGCTCCTACTACTACGCTGTCCACCTCAACAGACTCTTGGACTGGTGTAGACACAAGGACACCAAGCTCTGGCCGAACATAGAACAAGACCAGACAGGAGTTTTGCTTCAGGGGACACCATGGTGCTATGCAGACCTTCCCACAGACCTTAAGAGGCACCCCTTGATCGGAACGACTGCTAAGACTTGCGCACAGTTGACATCTAACCACTCCCTTTTCTCCCGACACTCAGGCCTTCGCCCGGTCCTGGGAAACCCCCAATTCAACCCGGGCATCAACGACTTACAATTTCAGGCTCTCAGGGAGAAGGGACTTTGTCAGGCCACTCATTTCAGCAGAGGGGGAGGGTGGAGAACGACCCGGGAACTGCAAGACCCTGACGGACCGTACCAACTGGACTTTCTGAGGACTCTACAACTCAGACACTACCTCACACTACAGACGGCCCCAACCACTGACTCCCACCCCATTACACCGCTCGAAGCACTATGTACAGAAGAAGGGGTACTGCCACATGCACTCTCACAGGGGTACAATATGCTTGTAGCGCCGACCGACGACTTTCAACTCCCAAGCTTTGACAAGTGGGAAGGGGATCTAGGCCACCACCTCTCTACCAGTCAACGCCAATATATCCTTACCTTCACGCACAAGTCATCTCTGTGCTCTAAAATACAGGAGACTAATTACAAAATTCTTATGCGCTGGTACAGAACTCCCGACCTACTACATAAATTTTTCCCCGGCACCCCGGACACCTGCTGGAGGTGTAAGGGTGAGAAAGGCACGCTGTTGCACATTTTCTGGACCTGTCCGGAACTACAGACGTTCTGGACGGGGGTCCGAGAAATAGTGCAGAAGTTTACAGAGCGCCAGGTCCCGAATAAGCCAGAATACTTCCTACTGCACTCCACGGACATCCCGACTCGGGTATACAAGAAATCGGTGATAAGACACCTCCTGGACGCAGCCAAGGTCTGCATCCCGCTTTTGTGGAAATCTCAGCAACCCCCGACCGTTGCCATGTGGCTGAAAAAGGTTGAGGAGATTAACTTCATGGAGGATCTTGTCCTGTCGAGTCAAGACAGGAATGAGGCCTACACAGAGACATGGCAACATTGGAACTTTTTTAAATATTCAGCTGAAGGCCAGGCCCTCAGAGGGGGTACCTGACTGTAACTCACGCCTTTGTGGGTGAAGGGACGGAACTACCCCCCTCCCCCACCCCCCGAACCCCTTATCCCTGAGAAGGCATAGTTCAAGATCTGAAAGAGTAGAGACCCTAACATACTCGCGAGTCCCCCCACCCCCCCCCCTCTTGACCCCTCTCCACTCCCCCCCTGTGCTCACCCCCACATCTTCCCTCTCTCACCCTCATTGAGACCCGGCTGGGATCTGATCTCCCTACTCCCCCCCCCCCTATCCCCCTAGAGGGGTCCCTTTCTGATCTCTTTTCTATATCTCCACCTTGTACTTAATTTCTGTCTCTTATAAAAAGAAAAACTAGGGACGCCGGGCCCGCCCGGTCCTCGCGGCTAGGCATGTGCAAAAGTGAAAAATTCGTTTCGTTTCGTTTCGTTTCAATTCGTCATTTAATAAATTTCGTTAAGTTAGGTTCGTTACATGTGTTGAATTCGTTTTCGGAATTCGTTCGTTTTCGACCGAATTTCGAAAAATACGGTCGAAATCGAAAATTTTTCGACCGTTTTTCGAATTCGTTCGTTTTCGACCGAATTTCGAAAAAATCGGTCGAAATCGAAAATATTTCAACCAGATTAGAAAACAAATAGTCTCTTTTCTAATAGATTTTTTTTCGAATTAAATTCGAAAATATTTTTTTTTTTTTTTTTTTTTTTTTTTTTTTTTTTCGAATTCCGATCGAATTTAGTCCGCGGGTATTCGATTCGGAATTCGAAAAAAAAATTCGATTTCGACCTTTTTTTTTTTTTTTTTCGAAATTCGGTCGAAAATGAACGAATTCGGAAAACGGTAGAAATTTTTCGTTATTATAGCAATTCGGAAATTCGTATGCATCCGAATGTCCGAATAATGGAAAATTCGTCCGAATTTCGATTCGGAACGAAACGAAATGCACATGCCTACTCGCGGCCCTGGTCCCCGGACTGGGGCGGCGCGGACCTGGTCGGTACCGTTGGTGATGCGTGTGATCCAGAGGGCCTGGATGTTACGACAAACAACGATGTGTTAATCCTCCTGCCACTGTGACACACGCCCACAGCTGTGTTCACTTTGGAGAGTTATTCTGTAACAGTAACCATGTATTAAATGAATAGTTACCCTGCGTGGTATCACACAGTGATGTTTTGTTGCCTTATTGTTGGTCTGCTGCGGGACCGGTTTCCTGATACAAATAAACAATTAAAAATAAATAAAATGCATGCTCAGAATCAAGTTGACGCATGATCGGAAGCATTGAACTTCATTTTTCTCAGCACGTCGTTGTGTTTTATGTCACCGTGTTCTGAAACAAACGTTTTTTTAACTGATGGTGTGTAGGCAAGACGGAAAGTCAGCTTCATCGGATATCTGATGAAAAAATCCATCAAACTGTTTTCATTGGGTGAACCGATTGTGTGTACAGGGCATAACAGTTGAAGGTTTTACATCTTGTGTGGACATTGCAATTTCTACAGACTTTCTTCCCCTGACAACGAACTTAAAGGTAACGTGCAAAACCCAGATCTAAACCAGCAGCTTCTACAGGGGGAAGTGCTACACATGTGTAGGCAAGTGTAGTCTATTGTCTCCACTACAGGTGGCACTCGCCCAGAACGGCATTACAGTTGGATAGAAATTCAAGAGGAAACTTTCATGGGTCACTGGGGAAGCTATCCATTTGAATTCTGCAGCCCCATGTGACTCTGGCAGCCATCTAAGGTCAGTCAGAGCAAATTTAAGGCCCTGTGTAAAAGGGGCTCCTGCGCCTTTGGGGACTGCAGCTAGGGGGCACTGCGTGCAAACACCTGGTAGTCTGTCCTTGCCAGAAAAGTGAAATAATATAAAAGGTGATGGTGTCTGCGCTGTGAAATGATGGTATAAGACTCACAACGTGAGTGAGAAAACCATAAGGTGAATACTAAACCTAAGTGGTGATGAACAAGTACAAAACAAACTATAAGGGACGAGGATGCTCAGACAGGCACAATGTGAACCTGGGAAACACCCAGAATGTAAATATAGTGACAGGTGATATCACATGAAATCCCAAACTTATAAAGTGCAAATACCAGGATACAATAAGTAGATAATAATGAAAATACAGACAGATGCAATGAAAACCAAAGATAATGGGGTAGATTCATGTAGCAATTACTCCGGCGTTTTTAGAGATGTGCGGCGTAACTGCTATTTTGCGCCGTCGGATCCATGCGTCGTACCTACTATACCAGATCCGCCTTAAAAACGGGTAATTTTTTCCGGTGTAACTTTTCCACGCCGGCGTGTCTTTGGCGCATCTTTACGCGCGACAGATCAACCGTTCCCATGGATTATCTATTCAAATATGCAAATGAGGGAGATCCTCCGATTCAGAAACGCACGTTTCTCTTGCGCCGGCGTAAGCCGGTGCGCGTAACTGGAATTTTCTGCGGAAAGTCACCCCTCATAAAGCAGGGGTAACTTTGCACAGGAGTTGAACAGATCAGCTGGAGAGCAGCTAAAGCAACACTGTGACAGACGAATTTAGCAAAAACACTTGCTGGACAACACATCTGTCTGCCAACATGCCAGGGGCAGCCTTGCTCATAGCCCTACAGCGTCGACGTGCACGTAGGAGGGCACGGGAGAGCATATTCCGCACGCGCATTGACGTCTTTGACATGAGTGATTTGGAGGTGTTTCGCCTATTCAGATTCAGCCCTGAAGCCATCATGGAACTAACCACAACCCTGCAGGAGGACATCACCAGCCAGACACAACGCTCACAAGCAGTGCAGCCACTGGTGAAGGTACTGGCAACACTCCATGTCCTTGCCAGTGGATCATTCCAGCGTACAAGTGGAGTGGTGGCTGGGATGTCACAATCCACCATGAGCAGATGTGTGCACCAGGTTGTCCCTGCAATCCTCAGACGCATGGCCAACCACATCATCAAACCCACCACTGAGGAGCTGCGGAGGAAGGCAATGACAGATTTCTACAACCTTGCCAGATTCCCACGCACTGTGGGGGCCATTGATTGCACACATGTGGCACTACGGCCCCCCCGGGACACAGAGCACATATACTGCAATCGGAAGCATTGGCATTCCATCAATGTACAGGTGATAGTCGATGCCCAAGGCCTCATATGGCACGTCCGTGCCAAGGACCCCCGGGGCCAGCCACGACAGCTACATATACCGTCAAAGCACCATCTCCACAGAATTTGAACAGAACGTGTATGGGGACAGCTGGCTGGTTGGTGAGTGACATGGGTGGCAGGCATAACTATCCCCTCCCGTGATGCACACCTCACAACGGGCACATGCACTATTAACATCCTCCTGTCTTTTCATTACCAGGTGACGCGGCATATGCATTGGGACCCCATCTCATGACTCCATTCCGGGATCCCCAAACCAGAGGAGAGCAAAGATACAATGAAGCACACATCAAAACCCGTGCAGTGGTGGAGCGCACATTTGGCCTCCTGAAGTCACGTTTCCGATGCCTGGATAAGTCTGGGGGTACCCTCTTGTATTCCCCAAACTTCGTGTGCCAGATCATTGGGGAATGTTGCATGCTGCACAACTTTGCCGTGAGAAAGGGCCTGGAGATTGAGCTACGTGATGACCTGACCCCCGACCCACACAGTCCCCCCTTGCCCGAGGGTCCCCGTCTGCTGAGGGAAGAGCAGTCAGGAGGGTCCTTGTGGTAGGCTACTTTTCACGTTAAACACACACATTAATCATGGCACAATGAGCATGCATGCATGCACACCAATGTGGTCCCTAGCACACACACACCACATCCACATCAAATTGGATTAGACCCAAGTACACCACATGGGACTTGGGAGCAGCAACGCTACGCCACGGCTCCAATTATGTTGCTGTACATTCATACACCATTCACACGTGTCATGGTGATAACTTCTCACCTATGACTGAGGGTGACACCCCTTAATGGCAGGAGTGTCACCCCCACACATTCACACCTCATTCACACTGTAGCCTGCACTCCTCACCATGTGCAGGGAGATAAACAAAAATATAAATCAGAATCTGAGTATAAAACATAATTAGACAAACATCAACGGCCCTGTCGTGGGCTTCTTCTTGTCCCTAGGCTCCTGGGGCGCAGTTGCCTGGGGCGAGCCACAGGTGGGGGGGCTGGGGGGGCAGGTGGTTGAACCTCAACCAGTCTCTCCCTGGCTGCCTGGCTGCCCTCCATTGCCACGGCTAGCCGGTGGAGGTAAGTATTGGTGGCAGCCTGCATCCGCAGCCGGCGGGTAGTATTGCTGCGCTGCTGTCGCCGTGTCTGCCTCCCCTCCTCACGGACAGCAGCTGACAGGCTCCGGACCTCGTGACCAGGTCAGATGTGGTGGTCTGCAGGTCCACCAGGCAGGACAGAAGGGCTGCCCCGTTCCCCACAACGTCCTGCAGGCTATCATTTATTGCAGTATTCTGCCCAGCCTGCTGGGTGATGGCTTCCTGCACTGCCACAGTGCAAGCAGCCTGGCTCTCGGCCGAGGACGCCAGGCTATCTGCCACCCGATGAAGATCACCCGCAAGAGAACCAATATGGCGGGTCTGTCTTGTCTGGTCCCTTGCCAGGTGATCTTCAAAATCATCAGGGACTCCTCTGGTTTTCCTCGTTGCCTTCCTAGAGGCCTGAGAGGCTGGAGGACGGGTGTAAGGGAAGTCCCTTGAAGGGGAATCCCTGGAGGGGATGGTGTCCCTTGAAGGGGAATCCTGCATGGGGGGGGTGGTTTGGGAGTGGCCAGGTATGGGGGTCTCCTCCAGAATATAGACAGCAGCCTCTTCTACCCCGACGTGCTCCTCCTCAACCTCCTCAAGCACTGCTGTAGGGGCAATCTCCACCATGGATAGGGTGGGTCGCCCTGCATCAACTGACGGGCCAGCTCCATCCTGCACATCTGTGGATGACACAAAACAAACACATGTTGGAGGAGCCACACACTTGTCACATGTATCCCCCCCCCCCACCCATGCAAGTCACCACAAAACAGATAAAACAGACTTACCTGACCTAAAAGGCTGCTCCCCTGATTCAAAGCCAGGAAGACCCTCCACCAGCTCCCTATCCAGCAAACTGGCCACCACCATGTCCTCTGCAGTCAGGGTCATTCTTGTGGCTGGTCCTCCTCCTGTGCCACTGGCATGCTTTCTGATGGCCACAAGTTTGTCTTTGACCACTCTCCGCATATCATTAATTTTTTTTCGGATATGCTTGGGCTCCCTCTCTGCCACACCAACAACATTCACCTGCCTGGTGATTTCCGCATAAATGCGTGTCTTCTCCGCTTTGCCAGTGTGGGCACTCTGTGGCCCATAGAGGCGGGACCCATGTTGGGAGAGCGCATCAGTGATCACAGCCTTCTCCTGAGGGCTGAAATTAAACATTCTGCGGTCACCGGCAGTGTCTTGTGCAGCCATCCTAAAAGCAAAAGCCCTGGCAATTCCAAAAAAATGCTGGTCACGCTTTGCAAGGGAGTGGCGCTTCTGTGTGCGTATTTATGCACTAGTAGGAAGTGGTGCGGCGGATCTTGGTGGTGACGTCGCACCGTACTGCGCATGTGCAAAGGAGCCAGCCAGGCAGGTAACATCAGTGCGCATGCGCCGTTTAAGATACACCGTGCGGATCTCGCCGCGCCACCGTCAGACCATCATTTGCATGTGTTGACGCCCACTTCCAGTTCTGCCGCCTTACGCCGTCGAAAAACCGCTACGCAGGTGAGTGGAAAATTGATGAATACAGTACATGCCTCTCACCGCTGGTACGGCGTAGCGGAAAAAAGGTGCGCCACGCCGGAGCAACGATGCGCCATTTTACATGAATCTACCCCAATGTCTATACAGTGATGCTCCCATATGAAAAAAATCAAAAAATCAGTGCTGGGGACAGAAACTTTGGTGCAGACACCTCTAGTGGTCCCTAACTGCTCACCTTACGGCTATAGTACGAATAGCCAAAAGTTAACTCCAACAGATAAGCCCAGGCAGCAGCAATTGATGATGGCTGAAGGTCTCAGTGGCAGATGGACATGTAAAAAACATCAGAGAAAGAGCATGGCAAAATACTGTGAGGGCACTAAAGAGTGGATGATGAATCACATAGACATGCACTCACATAGAGGCCATGAATAGTGGGCCTACTGTATGTCCAACGAACACCAAGCTCATGAAAAGTCCTGTGTGGATTCCTGGATATCCCCTTGCTCCTTTCTCCAACTACAGATGGCCAAAGCGGGGCTTCTTCAGAGGATGAAGAAGTCACATGGTGTGACGACACGCGTTATGAGCACTAGAGTGCACACGCCTGGCGGCAGGGAGATGAGCTCGTCGCTCGTATGGTGTTTTGTCCAGTGATCATCTTTTAAATGTGAGTTTTATATATTTTACCCATTAAACACTTGTTTTACTGCGGTATTGTGCTATGCGTTTTCCTTGTTTGTCCTTGTAACTTCACCTGCATCCTCTGAGAGAGTGATCCAGCCCCGCTTTGGCCATCTGGAGTTGGAGAAAGGAGCAAGGGAATATCCAGGAATCCACACAGGACTTTTCACGAAACTCTGCGTTCATTGGAGATAGGCCCACTATTCATGGCCTCTATGTGAGTGCATGTCTATGTGATTCATCATCCACTCTTTAGTGCCCTCACAGTATTATGCCATGCTCTTTCTCTGATGTTTTTTACATGTCCATCTGCCACTGAGACCTTCAGCAATGCATCTTCTTTAACCACTTGCGGCCCCGCATATCGTCAATTGACGGCAGCTTAGGGGATCTGAATATCCAAGCTGCCGTCAATTGACGGCATTGTTTTCTCCGGCCACTGGGGGGCGCGCGCGCGCCGATGGCGGCACGCGCGCGCACCCGGCGTGTCCCCGAGATGCCGATGCGCTTGCCTGGCGGTCGCAATGTCCGCCAGGTACCCGGTAATCGGCAGTTTTAGAGCAGGGACGTGGAGCTCTGTGTGTAAACACAGAGCTCCACGTCCTGTCAGTGAGAGGAGACAGATGCTGTTTCTCTTGTACATAGGGAGACAGCATCGGTCAGTTCCCCCAGTCACCCAGGACTCACATTTAACCCCTTCCTCATCCCCTAGTGTTAACCCCTTCAATGCCAGTCATATTTATACAGTAAGTAGTGCGTTTTATAGCACTGATCGCTGTATAAATGTGAATGGTCCCAAAAATGTGTCAAAAGTGTCCGATGTGTCCGTCGCAATATCGCAGTCCTGACAAAATTCGCAGATCGCCGTATTACTAGTAAAAAAAAAAATTGTCAGAATTCTATCCCTTATTTCCTAGCCACTATAACCTTTGCGCAAACCAATTACTATACGCTTATTGCGATTGTTTTTTTTACCAAAAATATGTAGAATACATATCGGTCTAAACTGAGAAAAAAAAAATATTTTTTTAAAAAAATTGGATTTTTATTATAGCAAAAAGTAAAAAATATTCTGTGTTTTTTTTTTAAATTGTCGCTCTTTTTTGTTTATAGCGCAGAAAAAAAAAACGGAGAGGCGAATTAAATACCACCAAAAGAAAGCTCTATTTGTGGGGAAAAAAAGGACGTCAATTTTGTTTGTAAGGCACGTTGCACAACCGCGCAATTTTAATTTAAAGCAACGCAGTGCTGAAAGCTGAAATTTCGCCTGGGCAGGAAGGGGGTATATGTGCCCAGTAAGCAAGTGGTTAAAGAACAGCTATCATAAAATCACAAAATGACCATCAATGTTTTTCATTCCCACAAAATGTAGTATAACAGCAACAGAGAAAAGTGTCCAATGTATTTTATGTCAGAAATCTTCATAAGGAATGGATTCGGTGCCATTTTCTGACAATAAAAAATATTCTGCCAAAAGCATACCTTTGAGGATGAAGATCAGATATACAGTAGTAAATACAGACATGCCTGATCAGGTATTGTTGCTGTCGTATTACATTTATAAGTATGAGAAACATGATAATGTTCACAATAGTTGTTTAATGCATTTTTTTCCAAAAGGGTGATATATTAATTTTATTTTAGAATTTAGGCTGATTTCACACATAATTTTATTTTAGAATTTAGGCTGATTTCACATATACAGCCACGTCTCAAAGCAGGGGTTGTATGATGCTGGAGCCCTAATTAAACAAGATTTGACGGAACCCCGACATCATGGGAATAGAATTAGGGGGACAAGACTATAAAGTATCTGCCTATGCGGATGACTTACTTTTTTCACTCTCCAACCCACAAATATCATTACCAAACCTTATGAAAGAAATTGGACAGTAAGAAGGTTTGTTGAATTTAAAAATAAACTATAGCAAATCGTAGACGATGAGGGTGGAACTGCCAGGCCATGTTCGAAGTAGCCTACAATATAACTTTAAGTTTAGGTGGCCGACAACTGCATTATACTATTTGGGAACAAAGATTCCCCCAAATTTAACAGATACTTATGCGTTGAATTTCCCACCATTACTTGGGGCAGTTAGAACACTACTAGATAGATGGAAAATAGGTATGCATTCATGGTTTGGGAGATGTAATATTCTAAAAATAAATATAGTGCCAAAATTCTTGTACCTTTTCCAAGCACTACCTATTTTTGTTCCCATCATCTATTTTAGTCAAATTCGAGCCGAGTTTACCAATTTAATTTGGGCTAGTAGACGCCCTAGGATTAGCAGAGTATTGCTGACACTGCCAAAGAAGACAGGAGGAGTAGCGGCTCCAGATTTGTACAAATACTATCAAGCAGCCCAACTCGGCAGAATAATTGACTGGTGTAGACATGGGGGAATACAAACTTTGTACCACGAGCAACAAGTGAGCTCAGTCCCTCTAAATAGAGCGATATGGTGTTACCCACCTTGTTAAAAACACATCCCACGATAGGCCCCACATTAAGAGCAGGATTTAAGGTTAGCCAGAATTCTACATTTTCTACCAAACGGTTACCTTTGTTCCCGATAATAGGAAATCCAGACATTTCCCAAGGTCTAGAGTCTCGAGTGTTTAGGAAGCTTAGGGAGAAAGGATGCTTTAAGGCCTCACATTTCTTGACCTCTAGTAATTGGCCAACAACAGATTCTTTGGTACAAGAGGGAGTACAGTTTGAAATACCCTTTTGGCAGGTGACAAATATGTCATTTTCTGGAAACATTAGGACGAGAGTTACCAACGACCATGTACAAAATTTGAGATGTACTGTGAGGAGAAGGAGCCTCTCCCCTATATTATCTCTAAAATGTATGCTTTATTTATGGAACCCTCAGAAGATTTTATAGTGTTAAGCCTGGGTAAATGGGAGCGAGATCTTAATCAAATCTTCACATCTGCCACACACTAGGTGTACGGAAACACAGGAATCAAACTACAAGCTATTAACTCATAGGTACTATACACCATACATGTTGAATACATTCTTCCCATGTATGAGACCATTGCTGGAGAGGGTTTGGGGAACAAGGGACCATAATACACATTTTCTGATCATGTTCAGTAATTAGACAATTTTGGCAAGAAGTACAGAGAATTACTCAAACACTCACTGAATACCAGATTCCTGATAACCCGGCCTTTTTTCTATTAGGCCCTGTACACACGATCAGACATGTCTGATGAAACTGGTCTGCAGACCAGTTTCATCGGACCAGTTTGATGGTGTGTACCGCCCATCAGACCGTTGTCCATCAGACCAAAGTTTTAAAACATGCTTTAAAACCTGTCTGATGGAACCTGTCCGTCGGACAGGTTCGATGGTTAGTACACAAAAGCATCGGACCAAAAACCTGCGCATGCTCAGAATCAATAGATATAAGAACTCAGTTCTATGTCACTTAGTGAATGCAGCAAAAAGCTGGATTGGAAAGACCCACAAGCACCGTCTATATCTATGTGGCTTAATAAAATTAGAAGAGTCGGGATAATTGAAAACATCTTGCCCATGACATTAGACAGAAAGGAACAAATTACTAAAATATGGGCACCGTGGGAGGAATTTGTACAATCTGAGGAGGAGAAGAGGATATTTGGAGAAGAGAGAGAAGAGCAGGGTCCCTGGGGGTTGTAAGAGGGGGATATGAGTAGGCAGCCTAGTCCCCTCTCTGAGGTCAGGAGGAGTTTTCTGCCCTTTTTTTTCCCTTCCTTGATAAGTTAAGGGGTAGGGGGTTACTGGGTAATTTTTTAGTCTTGTGTGTTTAATAAGATTAAAATAACAGGAGTATGGATATTATATTAGAAATAGATGTATATAGAACTGGTGTTAGACAGGAGTAATTTCAAATTTCGCGCGCCGTATCACTAGTTTGAATCCTTAAACCATGATTCGGCGGCTTCGGGCTTCGATCCGAGAGGCTTACGTCTTTGTAAGCCTTCGGATCTACGTTACGATATTTTTGCGGTCGCTGGGTGGAGTCCGCGTCGTTTTCACCGTCGGGGTATGCAAATGAGTTTTTACGGCGATCCACGAAGGTACGAGTGTCCTTCGCAATCGCCTACGTCATTTTTTGGCTACGTAATGTTAGAGCAGCTTTTTGCTGGTCTAACAGTGCGTAACCCATGTTAAGTATGGGCGTCGTTCCCGTGTCGAATTTAATTATTATTATTTTTTTTAACGTAACTCGTTCGGGAATAGGAATGTACGTAAACGACGCTACTACGACGTAACGACGTGATTTCGCGCAATGCACGGCGGGAAATTTGGGAACGGAGCATGCGCAGTTCGATCGCCGCGGGAACGCGCCTATTTTAATTGCTTCACGCCCCCTACTCGCGTAGATGGATTGCGCCGGGAGAAATACACTACGCCGCCGTCGTTTACTGGACAAAATCTACCTGGATTCCACGTAGAGCCAGGTAAAATACGGCGGCGTAGTGTATTTTGGAAACGCTACGATAATCGAATTCTCTGTGAATCTGGCCCAATATTTTTAAATTTTTGTTATAATAAACAACCCAAAAAAAAATTCTTCATCAGTTTAGGCCAATATCTAGTCTTCTACAAATTACGCGTATATTGATTGATTTGCGCCAAAGTTAAAGCGTCTATACAATAGGGGATAGATTTTTGTTTACACACACAATCCCCATTCTGGCTCTGTCAGGAGTGATCGCGGGTGCCCGGCGGACATCCTGTCTGCCGGCATGTGCTTTAGCTGCTAAGTGATGTGGCGAGTGCCCCCTATGCTCCTTAAAGAGCACGCCGTTGCTGGAGGGTTGCTCTCCTATCTCTCCCCCTTTTTCCTCTTATTTCCTTCTTTCTCACTTCTATCTTTCTCTCAAAAGTTCTCAAACACGGGTCTTCATGTCTAGGTTGTAGTACTAGCAGTAAGATGGGCTTAGGATGTTATGCTCAGGGACCCTTTGCCTGTGGGACTTGGGACCCTTGGCCTGTGGGACTTGGGGTTCTTAGGGTAAGCACTGATTGTTTTTTTTTTTTTTGTTTATATTTGGTTACACTTAGGCCCCATACACACGAGCAGACAGATTTGTTCAAATCGGTCGGACAGACACACGATCAAACCAAAATCCCCGCCGGCAGACGGCGCGCTGACGCGGCGGTGACGTTGACGCCGCCACGTCACCGCACCAGGAAGTAAAACACTTCCGCGCATGCGTCGAAACCATTCGACGCGTGTGCGAGAAGACATGTCTGCTGGTTAGCGTACTAATCAGCAGACATGTCGGGTGGACGGGTACACAGCCGACAGATCTGAAAGCATGAAATCCTGGGTACAGCTTGCAGCCGTCCTTCTCAGGATAAGCTGCGCGGCTTGCCTGGAAAAAAAGGCTGTTAAACAACCCTCCTTACTCCCCCATCAGGGGGCATAGGACATAGGACTCCCCAAGTACTTCCCTGTAACTTTCCTGGGCCCATCCGATAACAAGCGCGGCGTTTCCCGCTATCCGCGCCAGCCTGTCACTGAACCGCGGCAGCCGCAGCTTAGGAAAGGCCGCGGCTTCGTCTGCGGCCTAGCGGCGCGCCGCGCCCCTATCCAGCTAACACCCCCAGAACGGCCCAAAATATCCCCCCACACACCAGAAGGACTCCATCCCCCCAGTAAACAACTAGGCCCCCCTCTATCCACCGATCCACCCAGCTGACAGCCCCCTCAGCCTGGGTCCTGTATCTTGATCGGCGGCCATCTTGGTACACCCCAGCAATAGAGGCAATAGAGAGAAATATCTCTCACCCCCACCCCCTCCTTCATAACTTAACAACACTTGATCCAGGGATTTGTCCGATCGCCTTTCAGGGATCAGGAAGGAATTTTTTTCCCTGCTGTAGCACATTGGCTCAGCTCGGCCAGGGTTTTTTTGCCTTCCTCTGGACCAAGCAGGGAGAAGAGGATTCAGCAAATCTTCCTCCATCACCATTTTTGAAACCATCCCCCCGGTGACTGGCGACTATGGCTAATCTGCGGTATTCTGCAGAAACCATTTGGAGCCTGAGGCGATTCGCCACAGTATTACCAGCCATCACCAAAAAGGCCCTAAGAACTGAGCAACTATTGAGAATCGATCGACGATCGACGGTCAATGAAAACAGTCATTCACCCCAGCCCAAGCACATATCATGTGCTTTAATCAACACAAGATCGGCAGTAAAACACCGACTAGAAATCCATGATTTCATACTACAATACGATTTAGACTGCCTCTTTATTACAGAGAGCTGGCTCACAGCCGACTGTAACACCATTCTAGGAGAACTGGTGCCAGAAAACTACCGTATTATAACCGAAAACAGAATAGGGCAAAGAGGAGGAGACCTGGCGGTGATTCACAAGACCCACCTTGCGATCACTAAACCAGCCCTTCAAAACCCTCTTCCATTCATGGAAACCCTTACTCTGCAACTGCAAACAAACCCCCAGGAGACCGTCCGGATTCTTCTTTGCTATAGACCGCCCGGGCCAAAATCACAGTTTCTACCGTCACTGACGGAATTTATCTCCACTTACACCCTTAACAGCAAACACCTTTTGCTGCTCGGGGACTTCAATCTCTGGGCCAACTCCTCGCAGGATCCTGTAGCGGACGCCTGTATTGACCACATGGAAGGATTAGGGCTACAGCAACTAGTATGTGGGCCCACACATACTTCAGGTCACACGCTCGACCTAATTTTCAGACAAAATCTGAAAATAAGCATTTTGGAAAATGAACCATTGCCATGGACAGATCACCATGCAATTAAATTCATAATTTCCAAAATTCCCCCATTGATAAAAACACCCAAGCCGGCGACAACATACTGGACTAGATCTCAGAAGAAGCTCCATTCGGAACTCTTCAAATCTACCTTGGGAAATAAAATAAAAACAACCCAATCACTTCGCACAGCCTCAGAAACACTGGATGCCATAAATGCAGCCATACTACAGTCAGCCGACTTGGTAGCACCGAAACGCAAAGCCCGCATCCGGGAAAACAAGTCCGGCTGGTTCAACAACCAGCTGTTGCTACTGAAGCAAGAGCGCAGAAGAGCGACGACATCCTGGCACCACCTATCACGCAACTAATAAACCAGTCATTCAAGGAAGGCATAGTGCCCTCCCTGTTGAAAGAGGGCACAATCCAGCCCATCTTAAAGAAACCTACCCTGGACCCCAAGGACCCAACCCACCGCCGTCCCATAACAGGCCTAAATGTTTTCTCCAAAATAATGGAAAAAGTAGTGGTACAACAGCTGCAACGGCATCTAGATACCCACAATCTACTCGATCCATTCCAATCGGGTTTCCGTCCCGGACACGGGACGGAGACAGCATTGTTGAAAATATGGGACGACGCACTTGAGGCCGCAGGTTCTGTTGGACCTAAGTGCGGCTTTCGATACCGTGGATCACAACCTGTTACTGACTCGGCTGGCTGAGGTAGCCAGAGTCGCAGAAAGTGATTTACAGTGGTTTTCCTCCTTTTTGGAAAACCGATCACAAACAGTGAAATTGGGACCGTTCACTTCTGAAAAACGCACGGTATCATGTGGAGTCCCTCAAGGATCCCCCCTGTCACCGGTGCTCTTCAACATCTATCTTCGTCCGCTCTTTGAAATCATCAGTAGCCAACAACTACTATATCACTCATATGCAGACGACACCCAACTGTATTTTCGCATCTGCAACAAAAAGGATCATCATCCCAGTTTAGAGAATTGTCTCTCTTTGATAGAAAACTGGATGACCAAGAGTTATCTTAAACTCAACAGTTCCAAAACAGAACTTCTTCTGTTTCAGGCCAGTCGCAAGAGTCAACTGGCAACAACCTGGACACCTCCGTCCATTCTGGGCAAAATCATCACCCCTAGCTCCAAAGTCAAAAGTCTAGGGGTCATTTTTGACACCTTCATGACAATGGACGCACAAATAGGGTCAGTAGTCAGTGGATCTCACCATCTACTGCGCCTACTACGTAGACTTATTCCATTTATTCCCAAAGAAGACGTAGCAGTCGTGGTGGGAACAATAGTGAACTCCAGACTGGACTATGCAAATGCCCTTTACCTTGGACTCCCAAAGTACCAAATCTCTCGTCTGCAAGTCGTTCAGAATACGGCCGCCAGGCTAGTGACTGGGAAAAAAACATGGGAATCAATCTAACCTTCGTTGAGAAGCCTTCACTGGCTGCCAGTAAAGGACAGAATTGCTTTTAAAGCGCTCTGTCTGACGCATAAGTGCATCCATGGTAAGGCTCCGCAATATTTATGCGAAAAGATAGAAGCCCACAATCCCAATCGCATACTGCGATCCACCGACCAAAATCTGGTCAAAATACCTAAAGCCAGCTACAAGTCCAAAGGAGAAAGAAGGTTTGCTTTCCAAGGTCCCAAACTATGGAACGCTTTACCAACCAGCATTCGGTTGGAGGAAAACCACCTGAGCTTCAGAAGACAGATTAAAACTCTGCTCTTTTGATGTCAAGAGAAACAGAAACAACAAGCACCCAGAGGCGATTCAGTTCGCATGTGCCGCGCTATACAAGTTTTTCATTCATTCATTCATTCATTCGATCGAATCTGTCTGCTAGGACGGTCTGGCAGACCGTTTCCAGCAGACAGATTTGATCGTGTGTACGCGGCCTTACATATTTGGTTACACAGTGTTGTACCCTAGAGTCTTTCCAATTTTCTTCATTCAATATAATTGTTAAACACTGCATTGCATTACGTGATTGATGTATGGGCCATGATTGCGTTCGCTAACGCTTGGTAACGCGTTGGGATGCTGTATTGTTATATAAATCTTTTCAATAAACATAATTGAAATATAAAGCGCACGTCATAACAAATAACTTTTGCGCAATCAATATACGCTTATTGCGATTTTTTTTTACTAAAAATATGTAGAAGAATACATATTGGCCTAAACTGATGATATAACTGATTATATTTTTTTGGGGGATATTTATTATAGCAAAAAGTAAAATATATATATATTTGTTTCCAAAATTGTCGCTCTTTTTTTGTTTATAGCACAAAAAATAAAAACCGCGGTGATCAAAAGAAAGCTCTAAGCTCTATTTTTTCCTGCCAGGAAATAGGTGCTTTTTAGTAAAAAAAAAAAATTGCAATAAGCGTATATTGATTGGTTTGCGCAAAAGTTATACCGTCTATAAAATAGGGGATAGATTTATGTCATTGTCATTATTATTTATTTGTTACAAGTAATGGCGGTGATCTGCAATTTTTAGCGGGACTGCGACATTGCGGCGGACCGATTGGACACTCTTGACACTTTTTTGGACCATTGACATTTATATAGCAATCAGAGCTAAAAATAACCACTGATTACTGTATAAATGTCACTGGCAGGGAAGGGGTTAACACTAGGGGGCGATCAAAGGGTTAAGTGTTGCCTAGGTAGGTGCTTTCTAACTGTGGGGGGGGGAGTGTACTGACTAGAGGAGGAGAGAGATCGCTGTTCCTGATTACTAGGAACATCAGATCTCTTTCTGCTCACCTGTCAGAACGGGGATCTGTTTGTTTACATACACAGATCCCCGTTCTGGCTCTCTTGATCGCAGGTGGCCGTCTGACATTGCGGCCGGCCGTACTCGCACCCCCTATTGCTCTTAAAGGGGCCAACGTACACCTATGGCGATTGGCCCATGGGAGCCAACCTGTCACAGTATAATGACGGCGGCTGGTCGGCAAGCGGTTAAATAACGTTGCATCTGAAGGATTGCTATGGCCTACTTCAGTTTTAACATCTGTATTTCTTCATTGTATACTTTTATAAATAAGACATTCTTTATATATTACCTTGTATGCAGATTTTAATAGTACAAGAAGGAGCTACACAATGTGACATTGATATACTGTAATTGATGATTTGCCTTATATTGAACTCGAGAAACCAGCAAGCAGTTATTAATTAGAGTTTGACACCTTTTTAACTTTGCAGGGGCTGTTTTTGGCCTTTAATAAGGAAACCATACATGGAGATGGTTTCCATGTGTATCACTTATTTAAACACAGTTCTATTTTTACTATTTAACAATATTACCCTAGGGTAGAGTGTTAAGTACTTTCTGGTTTCCTTGACAACTTACTCCTGTAAAGGTAAGACAAATGCAGTGTTCAAAAAAAAAAAAAACAGGTCATATATCACATGAAAAGCACATTTTCTGATTTGGTGTTATATATATTCATGCTTTTTAATTTATTTATTTTCAGGCACAGTACTTTTCCAATAAATGTTTCACTTCTTCCAGGAGACAAAATGCTATTTATTTGTAACGGACCACTTAGCTAATTTAAAGCAGAACTGAAAAAGGCATTTAAAGCACAAGCATAACCAAACCTTTTTATATATATATATATATATATATATATATATATATATATATATATATATATATATATATATATATATAGAGCTTTTTTTCTCAGAAAATAGGTGCAGGAACTCAACCACGACCCGTTCAGATTTCACAAACAGTAGAAGGGTCTTAAAGGGGCATTAAATACCAGAATTGCATTACATAGAGTGTGCAGAGTTCAGGGGGTTACAAAGCAGTCACTTGTAAACACAGAAACCCAACTTCTGTGTTCACAAGTGATTGTGGTGAGCGGGCACCAAAGGGTCTGAGCCAAAGGTGGTGGAACTGAGTTCCACCAAGTTCCCCCAGAAAAAAAGCCCTGTATATATATATATATATATATTGAACCACTTGACCTGCGGAAGATTTGCCACCCTTCAAGACCAGGCCATTTTTTTGTGATACAGCACTGCATTACTTTAACTGACAATTGACAATAGACCTTTTTTTTCGTGTTATTTGAACACCACTGCGGTTTTTTTTAAGATAAAAAGACAATATTTTTTACTTTCTGTTATAAAACATAACCAAAAGAAAAATAATAATTAAAAAAAATGTCTTCATTCATTTCGGCGAATATGTATTCTGCTACATGTTGTTGGTAAACAAATCCCAATAAACGTTTATTGTTTGGTTTACGCAAACGTTATGATTTTTTTTTTTTAGATACAATGTGAATTTACTAAAGCCAAATACAAAATATATAAATGTAGCGCTGAAGTGCAACTAATAAAGAGTACACCAAACTAAATACAATACACATATATAAGTGAATATATATAACCAAAAAAATCTGTATGAATACAGTCTCTGTGAAAAAGTGATAGTCCAAATATTAAATGAGAAGTGCTCCCTTAATCCAATCGTGAAAGAACACCAGGATAGGAAAGAAGCCGTCACCAACTGAAGAGAGGCTTACGGGACAGATTGAACCCTGAGAAACATACATTTGTAGGGTCAATCGGGGCGGGTTTTTGGAAGATTGTATGTTGTAAAACGTCTTCACTGTGAGATCCCTGATGAATTTGTTTAGATCCTTGAATAATGTGAATGGGTTGAGGTGCACTAGGGGTGGGTTGCATTAAACTAGTAGCAACAAAATGGACAAAGAATGCACACCACTTAGTAATTAGAGCCATAAAGGTGAAATGCAGGAGGAAAGTGGCCATGGCAAGTAGAAACGGTCGACTGAAATATGTCTGAAGCATCAAAAGCACTTTGGAGATGATTAAGGAAAAACATCACACCTCTGCAGCTCTAGACGGATGTGTCCGGAGGGAAGACTCGGTGGAAGCCAGGAAGATGCATCCAAAGTCATCTCAAAGAAATGGGTCTGACCAAGAGCTGTGACCTGCAGCCTGGCAGACTACAGCATGACAAAGGTAAGTTGCAGTTTCTGGAGTCTCTTCTTGACTTTGGAGAATTTGGGCCTTGTACATTGAACCTCCACTTAGTAGTCTGGATGGAAAGACACTTGATGATCAACTTCATTGAATTGGATGTCTTGGTATTCCCTAGCTAACTCAAAATTATTTCTCTATCTCTGTAGGTGTCTGTAGGTGTCTTGGAGGGTGTCCTGGTGGCAAGGGATGAGTCAGGGTTCTATGTGCCCACTCTACTGCGAAGAGTGGTATAAAGGCCTCTGCCAAACAGCTGTAGGAGCCTTTACTCTATGAACTCAGTTGGAACTTTACCCCCAGTGCACACAATCCTGACATCATTACAGCGTATGTGATTCTGAATAGCCTTATTGATTGATTTTTGGTTTAAGCAAGCTAGGAGGTAGAGCAGGACTCAGGAGCAGGAAAGGGAGTTTATCTTCTATATCACTAATGTTGCTTTCCACTGTGGTAGCTTGCTCACTGATTTTTTTTGTAGATCCTGCTGCAGCAATCAAACTTCAACTTGGAGCCCTCCCAACTGGTCTTGCACTGTATGCACAGAGGCAGTGCAAGTGTGTACAGCCTTTAAAATCTCACTCAGGGTCATTTGAGAGGTGCCTTCCCTATAGCACCATCATAATCATCACTCTGTGCCTATTTCTCTGTGTCTAAATCAGAGTCTAAATCAGGGTCTGGGTCAGTCTGCAATGGCAGAGCCTGGGCAGTGTTCTAAAGCAGCAGCCAAATCCCCCTGGGAGTCATGCCCTGCGAGCCTGTGAGCTTCTGTTCATAGAACAGTATATCCCAGGCTGATTCTTTCCCTGCAGGGTGGGACAACTTGCCCCCTTACTCACAGTCCTTCAGCTTATCCCTCGGTCCACATGTGGGAGAGAAGGCTGGGTGCCATGTTGGGGCTCTGGGGCAACTGCTTCTTCTTTGTTCTTGCGAGAACACATAAAAAGGCTCAGGGAGTCATAGACAGTCCATACCAATGCGTGCAAGGTAAAATAAACCGGTGACAGGATAAATGTGCAGGTTACAAGCAGGAACTCTGTGTGATCCATCTGCTTACATGCTTTGCTTGGCCACATCCTCATACATTTATATTTTGATTGAATTAGGGAGCAGTATACAAAGCTTGGCTTCTTATGTCTATTTCTTAAATAAAATGTACTCCCTAGACTACTATAGATTTTTCTAATTTTATGATATGTTGTACAAAAAGATCAAGACACCTATAAATCTGAGTATTAAATAGTCATTAAAATATGACAGCGCTGTAAACAAAATGCTGGTTAAAACATTTAAACCATGCACTCATAGAAAATGCTCTTTAATTATGCCATAAAGCAGTTATGGTAAAGATAATATACAACATATGTTCCCACAACAAATGTTTGAAGCAACTCGTATTTTGATTAATTTTGTAAAAGTAAATGAGGAATTAGATGAATCAGTTATTCTTTGCTCAAAGACTGAAATTAAAGGTAAGTTTTCTAAGAATAAATATTCATGAGACGTGATCCTTGGTGCATTAGGAAAATATGTTTATACTAAAAACGTCCAAGTGGAAATTGTGATAATTGCACCCCAGAGGGCACCAGTGTATATGTTACTCTGCAAGGGGCACAATCATGTAACTTTTTCCAGAAGAGGAGCAGACAACTTGATTTATGACTTGATGGATCTCCACTCAGCATGTCAGTCATGTTTTATCAGTCCTGCGGTGAAGCAGCATTCCACTTTTGAGCTTCCAGCTGTTGTAAGAAAGCCAGATCTGTAAAACTGTGAAAATAACATTCAAGAGTGACAGGTTAGCTTTATCATGTCAGAGTATTATTAATAATATTTTGTTAGATTTCAGATATCTGCTTACATCTACTTATTGCAGCGTAACACTTAAGGTGCTGAAGAATAGCTCAGTTATTTCATTTCATTAACAAATATATAAGTAGCAAATAGAAATGTAGACAGACATTTTTCATATAGTTTAAAAACTATACATACTCGCTATACATTCCATGAGGAGATAAAATATGCATGGATAAATAAGAAAATCAATTATTTTTAAAAATGTATAAAAAATATTTACACATTTGTAGCACTACCCTCATAGAAGTTACCAATGTTAATGTTCCCCACTGCTGCACAGCCACACAGCATTTCTTTCTTGCATCCAAACTCAGAAAACAGTCTTTGACTGTAGGTGCTGGAAATATCTCCTAAACCTCCACGGTTTAGGAGTTGTTTACAATAGAGATGTGCGCTGATGACAACGATGATCGTGCCATTTCGAAAGCAGGTCATGCCGTGAGGGCATGCACGGGAGTGACGTCATCACGGTTCCGGCCAATCACTGAAGTAACTCCCCGTTGCTGTGTCAGGCACCGCAGCGAGGGCTTCGATCCCAGGTGAGTATTACATAATGAGCTAGTATGCTATGCTATTTTTTCAAATGTGGGTTTACAACCACTTTAAATTACATAGAATTATTGTTTTGCAGCTTAGCAATCCACAACCCCCCCCCCCCCATGTTTTCAGTTACAGAGAAGGTCTGGGGCTAGAATTATTTCTCTTACTCTAACGATCATGGCAATACCTCACATGTGTGGTTTAAACACCGTTTTCATATGCGGGCGCTACTCACGTATGCATTCGCTTCTGTGCGTGAGCTCGTCAGGACAGGGGCGCTTTAAAAAAAAAAAAAAAATTATTTATTTTTACACAGTTTTTTACTGGAAAAAAAATTGGCCCTTTAACCACTTAACCCCCGGACCATATTGCTGGTCAAAGACCTGAGCACTTTTTGTGATTCGCCACTGCTTTGCTTTAACTGACAATTGCGCAGTCGTGCGACGTGGCTCCCAAACAAAATTGGCATCCTTTTTTCCCCACAAATAGAGCTTTCTTTTGGTGGTATTTGATCATCTCTGCGTTTTTTTTTTCTTGCGCTAGAAACAAAAATAGAGTGTCAATTTTGAAAAAAATGCAATATATTTTTTTTTTACTAGTAATGGCGGCGATCAGCGTTTTTTTTCGGTACTGCGATATTATGGCGGACACTTCGGACACTTTTGACACATTTTTGGGACCATTGGCATTTTTATAGCGATCAGTGCTATAAAAATGCATTGGATTACTGTAAAAATGCCATTGCAGTGAAGGGGTTGACACCAGGGGGCGGAGAAGGGGTTAAGTGTGTTCCTGGGCGTGTTCTAACTGTATGGGTGGGTGGACTCACTAGGGAAAATCATTGATCTTTTATTCATACATTGTGGCCTTTAAAGTGCCGACGTAGAGCTACGGGCTCTCGCTCTCGCCCAGGCGTGCCGACCTGCCGCAGTAATATGACGGCGGCTGGTCGGCAAGCAGTTAAGACGTATGGGCGGGAGCAGGGCTGCTGTTAGAAATCACGGGGGCCCCGTACAGCCTACATGGCAGGGCCCCCCTCAAATTTATCAAAACAAGATTTTCACTTAAAATATACTAAAATCATTCTTAGCGGGAAGGCGCATGCGCGGCGCGACACGGGACGGATGCAGAACGAGTGAGCTCCGTCCGCACGATTGAGCCAGGCACAGAGACCGGGGCCATATAGCAGCGAAAATCACCCGAAATTCTCCCATCACCCCCGCGGAACATCGTGGATGTGTCAGGGTCAGTACCGGGGAATTGAACCCAGGACCGCTCTGTTGTTATTCCAACTCCTTGCCTCTGAGCCACTTCTCAGTTGCTATTTCTGTCTGCTGTCCATCAAAGCCTGGTCCTGAAATATGTGCTGATTGCCTTCTCATTGCAATCTGCACCAGACTCCTGGTCCAGCTGGGGCAGGTTATCCAATTACCAGGGTATAAAGCCCTGCCTCACTCTGAGAGCCTGGTCGGTTCATTCTGATCAGATCATTCTGTCTGTGCCAACAGTTCCCATATGTTGATCTTCTGCTGCAAGACTGATCCCCGGCTTTTGACCCTTGGCTCGTTTCTGGACTTCTGCTTGCCTGAACCCCTGACCCCGGCTTGGACTTTGGTTACCCGATCTTCACCTGCCCTTTGACCCCGGCTTGTATTTTTGGACTTTCCCTGTCTTCTCCAGCCCCGGGCCACGGCTTGTCTCCTGGACCTGTTTTCAGCCCTGCCCTGACCAGTGAAGTACTTTTGTGCCTGGACGGTCTTCTGTTCATCTGCTGCAGCCTTCCAGTCGGTGATCCGCCTGTACCTGCTCCACGCACCTGACCATCGTCTTCCCGCTGGTACCGGTGTCTCCCGGTGCGTCCGTCCCTCTGTCCCAATCTCAGGGGGCGGATCGCATCAGGTCGCAAAGGTAGCTCACAAGTCTGCAAATGGATTCCACTCTAGGTAAGCCCTCACAGGATGCCCTCTGGTAACAAGGGGCGAAAACGCCGCTCGCCTCACAACTTCACCAGCTACCTGCTGGAACAGGAGAGAAAGATGTCCCAAGATGGCTCCGGCCACCATGCGACCTCCTACAACCCATCTCAGACTCCTGCTCTGCATCCCACCAACAGTGAGTACCCTCAGCCCCTATCAAAGGCAGATCTGGATGCTAGCTTGACTGCTGGTGGGGAAATTTGAGCAGGAGATACACAAATCTACCAGTGCTCTTTCACAGGAGATTGCAAATTTAGGAGGCCGCACTGACATACTAGAAACCAAGCATGATGAACTAGCCCTTGCACACAATGATCTGAGGAAGGATTATGAGTTATTGGCTGATAGTTTCTCATTCATGCAAGCACATGTAGAGGATTTGGACAACAGAAACAGACGCAATAACATTAGAATACGTGGAATTCCTGAATCGATCACTGACCTTAACCAAGCGATCAATAAACTCTTCCACAATCTAGTACCTGATAAACCGCTGTCTGCATTCGCCTGTGACAGATTGCACAGAGCACTACGCCCTAAACCAACCCCAGATAAACCTCCCAGAGATGTGATATAGTGCCTGAAGGATTATATCACTAAGGAAGACATCATGAGGGCCTCCAGGAACACTCCAAATATTAATTTGGATGGAGTTAGGCTACAGATTTACCCTGACATCTCTCCTGCAACCCTAGATCGCAGGCGCAGGATGAAGGAAGTCACCAGTATCCTACAATCTGCCAGAATAAAATACAGATGGGGTTTTCCCTTTAAACTGTCCATAATGCATAACGGTACTACATACACGGTGTACAATGTGATAGAAGGAAAGGATCTGCTGATCAAGCTGGGCCTGTTGGATCAGGAGCCCCAACAACGTTTTCCTGTGACCCCAAGATCTTCCCCCATCTGGTCGACCCCTTCTACAAGACGCAACCACAGAGATCAGAGAAGATGGATGCAACACCCCATTCATGACCAGGCTGCATAGCTTGATCCAACTGTTCCAGTTTTTTTTTTTCTTTTTGTTTTTTTCAAGCTCTACAGGACTTTAGACCTTTCGGGCCCCACACCGTTGATACATCTCTAATTTGAGGAGACCTGACTGGAAGGACTTCCCAAGGTGACCTCCCCCTGCTGTCCAGATTCTTGAAGCTAAGGATTCAGAGACTGCCTAGAGACTGGGGACTTATTCTGCACCCCAACCGAGGAAATCCCCGGCTTCCTTCTGGCTCACACTGGACCAGCACGTGTGTCACTCCACAGCACAGGTTTGCTTTCTCCATCATCAGTGGCTATTTCACTCCCTTCCTCATGCAACCCCTCTCTCAATAATTTTCCAGCTACCCCTAGCATGGTTTTCTCCTGTTTCACTCCAGGGTCTCTGGAGTACTTCCTCCACGGAGACCCCAACTATGCACTCTCTCCTGCCCATCCTCCCACCCTTGACCCCTTCCCCAGTACCCCTTCTTGTGCTGACGCCCCTTTGGGCTATGTAAATTGTCCGGTTGTTCCTCTTTCTCTTTCCCCTTTTCTTATTAATTTAGCCTGTTTAACAATTTCCTCATCAGAACATGATACCTCCTTTGTTCCACGTTCATATATTGCGTTACTCATTTTGTTTTTCATATAAGCACTGTTGTTTCATGCAATTACCTGTTGTTGCCAGATTACTTCCCCCCACCCTAAACGCCTGGCTTGTCCGCCGTCGTTAGTTTGTCCCCCGTTCCGCCTGTGCGGTTTGCGGGCTCGCCTAATCGTGGGCTTGTCCGCTGGCCTTGCTGGTGGAATCTGGACATATTTGTCCTCCGATTTTTCTGATTGTACCAAGGGTCCCTCCGTCCCTTGGCCCCTTTTTTCTGGCGCTTTTTAGCAGCCAGATTCACTGCCCTTATGGCACCTCAACTAATACTTAATTTTTTAGGAAGACTTTTTTTCATTTCTCTTTTTCAGTGCAATGTCTTTTCCATTGGGTAAAATGATGCATACAATGTTTTATTCTTCTGTGTACTACCCCCTCACCAAAACTCATTTGTGTATTTTGACTTCTTACTGCTTGGGAACAACTTATATGTATATTCTATTTTGTGTCCAGAATCCCTCTCCCCAGGTCCTTGCTAATATCACTTCATGCTCACAGCCCCTCCCCCCTCCAGTATAATGGGTCTTAAGATCTTTTCACATAATGTCCAGGGATTCAATTCCCCTAATAAGCGCAAAAAAGCCTTTAGACATTACAAACGATTGGGTGCTGACATAATTCTAATGCAAGAAACCCACTTTGCTACTAATAACCACCCCAATACTTTGACAAAACTTTCAACCAACTGCATTACACCACATTTTCCATTTAAATCACGTGGAGTAGCAATTTTCATAAGAAATGCAATAATATTTGAAATACAATCTGTCTATAAAGATGCAGAAAGCAGATTTATTATTTTAAAGGGCAGTATTAACCGCCGTAAAGTGACTATTGCTTCTATATACGCCCCCAATGAAGCCCAAACCTCTTTTTTCACGAAATCTTTTGATACACTTGAACTTTATAACTCCCCGCACATGATTGTTGGCGGTGACTTTAACCTAGCAGCTCACCCCACCCTAGATAGGAATAGAACATCCCCTTCTTCAAAAGCCTTTACTAAAACTATCAACAGAATTCTAAACAAATCCCAGCTGATCGACACCTGGAGAGCTCATAACATAGGAGTCAAAGCTTACACGCACTACTCCTTTCCCCATGACTGCTTCGCCAGGCTTGATTATGTCTTCTGCACCCCCATACTTTTGGCCAACTCTTCTAATGCAACTATTCACACTTGCCCATGGTCTGATCACAACATAGCAGCCTTCGAGACTTCCCACATCGGACTTGCTCCAACCACGTTTAAATGGCGCCTCAATGACTCTCTCCTATCTGACCCCTCTACCTACCAACAAATAAGATCCCACAATGAAAACTATTTCCAGGAGAACATCCCGGGTGATGTACTCCCCTCATCTACTTGGGCTGCCCACAAAGCGGTCCTGAGAGGACACATAATCAATATATCGGCGGCGAAACATAAAGCCAAGCTTGCAGACATAAAATGTCTCACCAGGGAACTTAATGACCTATATAATAAGATTAACTCCTCCCCATCCCAGTCATTGCCCGACCTAATTCTTTCAAAACGCCAGGCCCTTAACACCCTTCTCTCTGAGGACACCGAAAAATCACTCAGATTCTCTAAAGCAAAATTTTTGCTTCAAGGTAACTCTGCCTCTGCAATGTTTGCCCGCAAACTAAATCACAACGCCAAACCCCCCCCACGTTTATAAGCTAAGAGACCCAAAGGGGAACATGGCCACACACCCACAAGACGTCCTCCAGGCCTTCACTACCTTTTACAAAAATCTCCTCTCCGGCCCCCAATCCCACCCAAAAGCCTCAACCCTAGACTGGCTGAATTCTTTACAGCTTCCTAAATTAAGCAAGGCACAGACCTCCTCTCTAAATGAACCCTGCTCAGAAACAGAGATTGCAGATCTCATAAAATCTATTAAAACCTCAACAGCTCCCGGCCCAGATGGCTTTTCAGCCATATATTATGAAAAGTTTGCTCCTCTGCTAGTACCTAGTCTAACTAGACTCTTTAACTTTGTCCTTCAGGGAGGATACTTTCCAGAGGATATGTTATTAGCGAACCTATCCTTGATTCCCAAACCCCAAAAAGACCATTCCCTCCCCCAGAACTTTCGCCCAATCTCGGTTCTAAATAATGACCTTAAACTATTTGGCAGATTGCTCGCCAACAGACTATCCTCAGTAATCACCTCCCTCATTCATGTGGATCAAACAGGCTTTATCCCAGGCAGACAAATTGTCGACAACATCAGATTAGTCACTAACATTATACAAGACGCCAACCTACGTTCCCACCCATTATGCTTACTTAGTCTCGATATACACAAGGCTTAACTGGTCTTATCTTAACCACCTTCTCCCTAAATACGGCATTTCTGAAAAATTCATTCATGGCTTTAATGCCCTTTATCACCTACCCAAAACCAGAATCAAAATCCCTGGTAGTAATTCGGACTTCTTCCCCCTTAGCAGAGGCACCAGACAGGGCTGCCCCTATTCTCCCCTCCTCTTTGCCCTAGCCATAGAACCACTTGCTCACGCCATTAGGTCCAATCCAAATATCCAGGGTTACCACAAAAACCAACACCAGTTTAAACTTAGCCTATATGCGGACGATGCCCTTATATTTTTAACAAACCCACACACTTCTATCCCCAATCTCCTTTCTGTTCTCCACGAATTCCATGAACTTTCTGGCCTCTCTATCAGCACCAACAAATGTTCCATTCTTCCAATCAATTGCCCTTCTGAACTTATCACCTTAATGAAACGTAACTTCAACTTCATATGGTCCCCCACATCATTTAAAAATCTCTGAGTCAACATCACAGCCACACACAATCAACTCTATAAATCCAATTATCTTCCCTTATTTTCCCAGATCAGTGCTTTACTCAAGGTTTGGTCCTCTTATCACATCTCTTATCTAGGTAGGATATGTGCCTTTAAGATGACGATTCTACCCAAGTTGCTATACTTTTTCAGGGCTTTGCCAATCAATGTCCCCAAAACCCGCTTAGAATCACTACAAAGAGAAATCAATAAATTCATATGGCGCGACAAGAAGCCTAGATGTAGTTATTCAATCATGCACAGATCTCAAACTGGTGGTGGCCTCGGCCTGCCAAACTTATGGCACTACTATTTAGCAGCTAGACTTGTACAGATGGTTCAATGGTTCTCATCCGATGCTAGTATCCCATGGCTCAGTTTTGAATCATCTTCAATACAGCCTCTTTATCTCCAAGGAATCTTGTGGTCTAATGTAATTCCCAACAATACTCTCTCTAAGAAAAATACAATTGTAGCTCAGATGCTGCAGATCTGGCGAAGGGTCAAGGACAAATATCTCCTCTCTTCCCCCACCCCTCCCCTCGCATCATACCTTGGAGACCCCAGATTTTCAGCCTCTTCTCCAGATACGTCTCCATTTAATGAGTGGGTTGCCAAGGGACTCACCACCCTCAAATCACTCACCTCCAACTTGTCTTTTCTCCCCTTCTCCTCCCTGCAGGCCAAACATTGTCTCTCCCCCTCTGACCTACCCCAATACACACTAATCCATGACTTCTACACAAACCACTTCTCCACACGCATTTCCCCCCCTAGCACTTTATTCGAACATATCTGCTTATCTAACCCCAGAGACAAAGGCCTGATATCCAGTTTTTATAATTATCTAAACTCCCTTCAACAACCAGAAAAATCAGGCCCCATGGAACGCTGGGAACTTGAGCTTAATTGCTCCTTTCAGGTAGACCAGTGGTTGATTATGATTGACAATCTTAGAAAGAGCAACCGTGCTGCCGCCTTCAGGGAGACTCCCTTAAAGATTTTTACCAGGTGGTACATGACCCCTGCTAAAATCCACTCCTTCTACCCTAATGTCTCCCCGAACTGCTTTAGAGGTTGCCCGGAAATAGGCAACTACTCTCACATCTTCTGGTACTGTAGAATGGTACAACCTATTTGGCTTGCAGTTATAGATAGACTTGAGATCACCCTCAAGAAAAAAATCTCTCTTACCCCTCATATATGCCTCCTATTTGCCACAGTCCCTGACGTCCCCCCCCCCCCCTGCAACAGATTGATCCATTCCCTTATCAGTGCTGTACAATGGATGATCGCATGCAACTGGAAATCACAAACCCTCCCATGGCCCCAGGTCATCTCTAGAATGGAATCCATCAAACTTTCTGAAAGAATCCACCACACTCTATTTGATAGCATGCATATTTTTTCTGATAAGTGGCTCTACTGGTCTGTGCCTCCCTTGTAAACTCCTTTGCTTCCCATTCCCATACTACATAACTACAATTGGTCTATCTACCCTCCCTCATCGAAATGTCTGTTTCAAAGCATAATGCCTCCATATACCCTGTTGTTTATTTTTACCATTCCATTTACCTTTATATTTTTGTACACAAGTATTTGATATCCCCCCTTGTATGCTACTTATGCCATTGCTCCTTGTTCATTGTCTCCCTTTTGTTATACCCTATATCCCTATTCCCTTACACACTGCATTGTATTGTACTGTTTTATTACCTGTCTTCCAAATAAAACCTTTTTGAAAACAAAAAAATCATTCTTAGCGGTGACAAAGATAACAGAGAAGCTGTGTAAATTAGCCCTTTTTTTAATCATTTTTTAAACACTTTTAAACAAAAACATTTTATAATAAAAAAAAAAGAAAGAAAATATTTTAAAATGTTTACAAAATATTTGTTTTACAATTTTTTTTCCAATAATTTTATTACATTATACAAAGGATTAAAACAATACAGGGTTACAACTTGTTATTTTTTTAATGGGACAGGGAAGCCCGCAGGTGTGTCTGTGTCTCTCCCTGCAGCAGCTGAAAGTCGGCGGGAGGGAGAGAAACCGATTTGCAGCTGCTGCAGAGAGTCACATAGGGCATCCTGTAAATGCCCCATCCATTCGACCACACTGATTTCCTCTGCTGTTTGGGCCCCCCTGTGAGCCCGGGCTCCCTACAAGAGGACTGGTGGTCCCTATCAGCGGCCCTGAGCGGTAGTGACGTTTTGATGCCGCTTCTGCCCTGCTATGGTATTTAGACGGGTGAGGGCCATCTTGCCCTCACTCGTATCCATGCCACAAAGGGAGAAGGACCCGATCGCCTCCGCCGCTGCCGACGGCTCAGGGGGGCCCTCTCCCGCCGCCGATATTGGTGATCTCGCAGTGAATGCACTGCGGAAACCACCATTATCGTTTACAGCACCGCCGCCTGAAGAGATAGATATCTCGGTTGTGGCGACTATATACATCCTCTTCAAAAAGAGGATGTATATAGTCGTGCGCAGGTCCTGAAGTGTTTAACGGTAACTCCTTGCCTTTTGCGTATCATTATAATTCAATATCACAGGTTATATTTTTGTCAGTGTCTTACAAATTAGATCCTATAAAGGAAGAAAGTAGAGAGGGGGGAGGTAAAGGGTGAGTAGGAAAGAAAAACAGGGGGGGGGGGGAGAGTTTTGGCTTGTTAGCTTCTATTTCACAAAGATGATTTCCATGTTGGCCAGATTGATTCAGGGGTGATCTACATTAGTCCCTGGAAATGGATTTGAAATAAGAATATCAGGATAATGCACTTATCTAGCGTATTCAGCCTTTCTGCCTCTTAGCAAAATCGTCTGAGTACCTGAAAATGAACCATGATTTCCATAACTTGTGGAATTTATGAGTTCTTTCTGATGCCATTGTCTCCTCCATCTTGTAAAGTGAATCAACCTCAGATAACCATTCTGTTGTTTTAGGTGAGTGTGTTGATTTCCAGTGTTTTGGGATACTGTAACTGTTTTCGCAGAATTTAGCATGTGGCAGACTATAGATTTTTTGTATCTACTCAGTGGGTAATTGTATATATGTAGCAAACAGCATTCAGGTGTAAGCTCCAACTCAGTCTCTGTTATGGTGTGAATCTGAGCACAGACCTCATCCCAAAAACCACGCAGGAGTGGGCAATCCCACCAGATATGGAACATGGTGCCTTTATCAGAACCACATCTGCAGCATACATCTGTTGTATCTAGGTATTATGCATGCAATCTGGCCGGAGTAAAATACCAGTTCATCAGAACCTTATAAGAAGTCTCTTGAGTGCCAGTGCTGATGGAGCATTTGTGTGCAAGGATACATGTGTTGCCCCATTGAGCGTCCGTGAAATATTTTTTAAGGGCTGACTCACAATCTTTCTTATGCCTGCCCGGTTGTCTGCTTTGATGCACAGTTGTTCAAACCAGGTATGCTCTCTCAGAAATTGTTGTCTGTTGACAGTACAGTTAACATAATCATGCAATTGTTTGTATTGCCAATGGGTAAAATGTTTTGCTTGCAATTCTGTCTTCAATTTGTCAAGTCTTAAGTTTACCATCTTCCACACAGTGAACGACCGTTGTGGGGGGTCTTACCTTCCCTATGTGGAAAGGATGCTGTGGTATGGCCCAACGCAAACTCTGTGTTATTAATCAGTGGAGTCAGAGGACCCGGAGTGGAGGCTATGTTGTAATGTTGTAACAATGTATGGAAAATGTCTAGTGTCGTGCCAATTGTGGGATGTAATGTTATGTTGGACGAGCGTACCTCCTTTGTGACCCATGGTAGGAACCTCAGGGGCGTCTCAGTCTGTAGGCCTTCTTTTCACACCCAGCCCTTGGAAGAAGCGTGACAATTCCAGTGAAGAATACATACCAAATGCGTCGCACAATAGTGTTTAAAATGTGGAAGATTAATACCCCCCTCAGCTTTCGGGGTCATCAGGGTCATCATGCTAATGCATGATTTCTTCCCAGCCCAGATGAAGTCTCTCAATGTCGTGTTAAGTAAGGAAAATAACTTTTTAGGTAGTCTGATGGGCAGTGTATGGAACAAGTACAACAATATCGTCATTTTTACTGCTGCCACCCACCCAAACCATTATAATGGCTTGAGATTCCATAGGTGAGGGTCCCGTCGCAGATTGTGCAGAAAGGGATGAAAGTTTTGTGCGTAAAGACTATCTAGTTCTGGTGTCAGCCATATCCCTAAGTATTTGAGCTATCCATTTGAAGGGACAATTGGATTTGGTGTTTTGAAGCTGCTTGTGGTTTAGAGAAATATTGAGTGCCTCTGACTTTTCATAATTGATCTTGAAGTTGGAAATGTATCCAAACAATTTAAAATCTTTCAAAAGATTGGGAATCAAGGTGTGAGGTTGCGTGAGGACAAACAAAAGGTCGTCTGCATAGGCAGCTATTTTGTGGCAAGTGGGTCCTAGAGATAAACACTTAACTGATACATTTTCCTTTATCATGTGTATTCATGGTTCCAGTGAGAGAATGAATAGAATTGGGGACCAGGGGCAACCTTGCCTCATGTCGTTGTGTATTTGTACCGGTTCTGAAAAGGTCCCATTGATCTTCAGTCTAGTCGTCGGGTTCTGGTATAGCACCGAAATCCATGCCAGTAGGTTGGACTGAAATCCAACGTGCCTGCACACCGCAAACATGTAGTCTCACGCCCCCCTATCAAAGGCCTTCTCCGCATATGTGGATAGGAGAAGGCCTTCGACTGTGGTCCCTCTAAGATTGTGTATGACATTTATAGCTTTGATAACATTATCCCATGCCTCCCTCCCCGGCATTAAGCCCATTTGATCTGGACCGACAATATCTGGTAGTAGTCTATCTATTCGTGTTGCAATTGTTTTGGACAGGAGTTTTATGTCCAGGTTGAGCAAAGATATCTGCCTGTAACTGGAGCAGATTTCGGGGTCCTTATATGTGCATGTTGAAGGTGGGAGGAAGGTCCTGGGACACTGTGAGGGAATTTAGGGTATTTAGCAGGGGTTTCGCTAGTAGATGTGAAAAAGTCTTATAATAAATGGATGAGAAGCCATCCGGGCCCAGGCTTCTTCTGGATTTAAGGATTTTGATTGCCTGTAGGAGTCCTGTGATCTCTATTGTTTGTCAATTTCTGCCGCATCAGAGGCCAACACACTAAGTAGGCTTCTGTGTGCTAGGTATTGTTCTATAATCTGAGATCTAGATCTTTCAATTATTTCAGGTTTGTGTGGGGGTGGGAGATTATACAATTTTGTGTAAAACCCGTGAAATTCTGCTGCAATTTGATCCGTGGCGTGTACTAATTTGTTTTCTCTATTTTTTCTTAGGGAGCTCACTTGAATTTATGATTTGGAAGTAGAAAAGAAGAAAAAATCACTTGCACGTGCATTTTGCATTTTTTCCTCTATTAATATTTACATTTTCTAAATCCTATTTTTAACAGCTTATCTGCATTAGTCTTAGTAAGCGCTATCTCTCTTTTATGTTATTAGGCGCTAAATATTTTAAAAGGCCAAAATTCTGTATTCTCGTGAAATTTTAATCCTTTTTGCACATGTGTGCTCCAAAGTGGTAAAATGACTTGTAAACCTAGAAATAGAAATAAGTTAGATTCTGAAAATGTATCTACATGTATTTTACCGCAACAATATTTTCTCTTTCCAAATCTTAATATTTAACAGCTTATTTGCATAAATGTTAGTGAGCTCTTTCCGTCTGTATATGTATTGACTGAGGTGTGAAAAGTGACTGTTATACTCTGTGGTGTTCTCGTCTTGACTATGACATATACCCCAAGCTGTAAAGCCTAGTACACATGGGCCGAATGTCAGGCCTTTTTTTTATTGATTTGCCGGACATTCGGCCCATGTGTATGTCAACCGGCCTTAAGGAAGCCGGTTGTTTGGTCGGCTTCTGTCAGACGAGCATGCTGGAAAACCATCAGCCGAAGGTTCTCAATCAGTGCTCTTAGCCAATGGCTGAGAGCCCTGACTGGAATGTTCTAGTTGGGGGCCGTTCCTTTGTCAAAACACAACAGTTTAGCATGTCGACCTGAGCTGTCAGTTTTGAAAAAAACCTGATAGTGTGTAATAGGCTTAAAGTGATTGTAAAGTCTTGTTTTTTCCCTTTAAAAATAACAAACATGTTATACTTACCTGCTCTGTTGCAGTGATTTTGCACAGATCAGCCTGGATCCTCCTCTTTTCGGGTCCCCATTCGGTTCTGATGGCCCTTCCCTCCCGCTGAGTGCCTCCACAGCAAGCAGTTTGCTATGGGGACACCCGAGCCAAGATGCAACTCTGTGTCTCCATTCAGACATGGAGCCGTGCCTAGGCCCTGCTCCCTCTCTCTCCTTAATGGCTGAGTTTGATTGAAAGCAGCAGGAGCCAATGGTGCCGCTGCTGTGTCTTAGCCAATCAGGAGCGAGAGTCCCTAATGATCAAGGCATTCGTGGACATCACTAGATAAAGAGGGTGCTCAGGTAAGTATAAAGGGGGCCTTTTTTTTGTCTTAATGTATAGAATGAATTAAGATAAAAAAAACAAATTTCTGCCTTTACAACTACTTTAACTTCGATATGTAACTATAATCGTTTTCACTGGCATTTAAGATCAAAACTCACATTTCAGTTACAAAGGAACTAGGGAGAGGCTATGAGGATGTTCTCCATTGGTAACAAGAACATTACTTGTGAATTACAGTGTTTGAAACAGATCTTCTCAGAAATTAGACTTAGCTATGGTTCACACCAGTGCAGCTTTGAAATCACGCTACTTTACCACGATTTCAAAGCTGCAGGTCAGTGCGATTTATACCTCCGATTTAATTATGGTTTGCAACTTTGTATCACAGAAGTATATGCAAGCCACAATGATCTTGGAAAAAAGTAGTGCAGGAACCCTTTTTAAAGTCACTGCAACATGAGTTGTGTTAGGGGGGCGTTCCCGGAAGTGAGCGGAGAAGGACGCAATCCAGCAAAGCTCCACAAACCCAGGCCTAATCTCCTGCCATCCACATCGGTAGACCGTTCCAGCCCTTTAAAAAACAGACATCCTGGTCCCTGAACCTCTCCTGGACAGGTACATACCTGCATAGTGGCCCCTAGACGCCCGCTTGCCTCGGAATTCGTCCCGCTGGAGGATCACCCTTCTGGATGAGCCGCCGCCATTTTGAGGCCTACGACGCCTCCGCAAGCACCAGGCTCGAGTTTCGCTGCCGCGATACGATCGAGGCTGACCATCGGATGCATCGGCACCTCAGCACCATCTCTACACCTCTCCCCTGATCTCCGGTACCCTCCAACTTGTTCTTCGCCGTCCGCGAGCGCCGCTGTTCTCCCCGTCCAGGCATCAGAACTAGGAAAGACTGCGGCCTCGGCCTAGTCCTGGAAGCGGCGGCCATCTTGCTTCACCCGACGGCGGAACCAGGGCATTCCCTTGGCCTTCCTACTGCTTCAACACCCGGGCTTTCTAGCTCCCACCTCCGGATTGCCTTTGGACACCATTGCTGTGCTTCCTGGACCCTGCAGCTCTATCCAGGTCAGTCACTGTCTCCGGCCTAGCCTCCCATCGGCGGCCATCTTGCTCCACCTGAAGATATCACTGCAGGCCTTCTCCTACACAGAATCAACTGTCCCTTGCCACACACCCCTTCTCTTGGAGACGTAAGTTGTCATTTCTACCGCCATCTCTAAAATACAATCATTAACCAGTGATAATCGTACAGGCTTTGCTAAGGCACGGTGGCCATCTTGGTGTACCTCGCTCTCTTGCTCACTGACATTTCCACGTTTCTAACGCCGTTGTTCCCTGTAAGTGACTGAACTTCCACCATTCTTGACTTTCTCTGCAGTATGACTACGGCCTGTGTAGTAATTTTATTCTTCATATGGCACTGAGGGATGATGCTTAAGCCGGACCCTGTCTAGCTGCCGACCTGATTTCAAATAGCAATGCCAGCAAAAGGCTCTGCCTCCCGTTCATCGATAAACAAACGGTCCGCTAAATCTTCAACTGCTCATCAGACTTCTGTTGGCTCCATCAAACGCTTTCTTGCTGCTGAGAGGGCGAACCCTGGCTCTATGAGCGCTAAAACCAGGGCATCAAGGTCTCTCATCTCGCCAGCTTCTCACACTGCCTCTATCCGCGAAAGCTCGCCAGCCTCCTCCTGTGGATCGGAGATAATGGATGATCCTGGTTCCCCCACTGGTTCTGAAATGGCGGGTATGTTCCATGATATGGAGAAATCGATCAAAAAAGACATTTCTGCGGTCCGAGCGGACATGGCTCACCTCCTCGACAGGGTTGAGGAAACGGAACAGCGTCAAGACTCGCACGAAGTGGCTATCAAAGAGCTACAGGACACTGTCACCCAATTGTCATATGCTCACAGGGCCTCATTATATAAACTTGAGGACCTCGAGAACCGTAACCGCAGAAATAACCTGCGTATCCGTGGCCTACCGGAAGCAACTGGGAATAATGATCTTGAACCCTCGCTACACGGCATCCTCAACACCATCTTAGGCAGGTCACCTACGGACCCTCTGCGGTTTGACAGAGTCCACCGTGCTCTTCGACCCCGTAACCTCTCTTCTGAACTACCCAGGGATGTGATATGCCGTCTCCACTACTTCGAAGATAAGAATGCTATCATGATCAAATTGCGGAACACCCCTAACATTGACTTTGATGGAGCTATTCTTCACATCTTCCCGGACATAGCTAAGGAAACCCTCGATCGCCGCAGGGCCCAAAAACCACTTCTGGAGAGTCTGAGATGTGATGGTATTACCTATCGGTGGGGCTTCCCAGCTTGCCTAATTGCGACCAAGAATGGTCGATCGTCCACACTGCGTTTCCCTGAGGACCTTCCTACCTTCCTACAAGATCTCCACTTACCACACATGGAACTCCCAGGCTGGCAGAACCCCATCCCCACCTTCTCCACTCTTCGTTCATCCCAATGGAAGAAGACCCCTGTTAAGCAGCGGAAGGTTTCTACTCCAAGCTCTTCCAAGAAGAATGGGTGAGGTACTCCTAAATAGTGTTGAGCAGAATATGCCATATTCGAATTCGCGATATATCTCGAATATATAGTCGAATATTCGACATATATTCGCTAAATACGAATATTCGTGATATTTTTTGGAAATGAAATGATTGCGAATTTTCGCGAATGCGAATTGCGAATTGCGAATGCGAATATTCGAGAAATGCGGAATGGAGCACTCTGATTGGCACAGAATATTCGTGATATATTACAATATAAAATAATTGCGAATATTCGAGAAATGCGGAATGGAGCACTCTGATTGGCTCAGAATATTCGTGATATATTACAATACACAATAATTGC
Organism: Rana kukunoris; assembly: GCA_029574335.1. Lineage (NCBI taxonomy): Eukaryota > Metazoa > Chordata > Amphibia > Anura > Ranidae > Rana > Rana kukunoris. Next base: position 85,414,980 of record CM056058.1, on the reverse strand, counting down.
GAATATTCGGCAAATGCGGAAGGAGCACTCTGATTGGCTCAGAATATTCGTGATATATTACAATATAAAATAATCGCGCGATATCGCTATTGCCGAATAATCGCATTGCGATTTTTCGGCAATATAAAATGAGCGCTGCAGCTACTCGGCCCAAGGTCTCTAATCATACCAGCAATGCTTTTAGACGTCGATGGGGATCTCTAGGATGTGATCTGTTCTAAAAAAAAATTGAAAACATTTGAATATTCGAAATAGCGAATATTCGCCGCGATATTCGCGTTATTCGCGAATACTCGAATATGCAATATTCGTAGCGAATATTCGCAATGCGAATATTCGTGAGCAACACTACTCCTAAACACCCAATCATTTTTCCTTTTAGCAATTCTCCTTACGGTGGCGGTGACGTGTTTTCCAGTCTGTTATTTTTTACATTGTTTTCTGAATTTCCTTTGCCGCCTTGAACACTTGATGGCTAATTTTTAAATTAGGATTTGTTTAAACCGTATTGCTCCCTATTTTGAGCCCTGCTGAACGTACATCACGTCATCTGATAGGCTAACCTAGTGTTTGGAGAATGCTATGTTTATGTTTTATGTTTTGTGTGTTGCTAATTTCTTTTTGATATAACTACCTTTTATTCACAGGTCGGTAGCTGACGGGGCCTCTAGCTCCATGTTGATACACTTACCGGGGACATTGTTTCTCCCCCTTCTCCTTTTGGGGTTGCTGGGAAATGGTGGTCTTTATTTTTCTCCTAGTGTTTTTTTTCTTCAAATTCCTTCATCCCCACTGGGACCACTGCGTGATCGTTACCTTACTCCCAATCGTTCTACTGAATGTTCTGATACTTTTTTATGTACTTTTGTACTTTTCTTTCTCTTCTCTTTCATTTTTCCTCGTATCTCTTTTCTCTTTGCCCCCTCTCTCCCTTCCCCCTTCTCCCCCTCCCTATTTTGCTGGTCCACATGGTCGTATGACTTGTTCACTTGCTTCTTCCTGGAACCATGGCTACTTTAAAAATCTCCTCTTATAATGTACGAGGCCTAAGTGTGGCCGCTAAAAGACATCAAGTCCTCCGGGAATTGCGAAGTTCTGCCTGTTCTATCGCTTTCCTTCAGGAAACTTACTTGACCCACGCTACACCTGTGAAACTCTATTCACCACACTTCCCGCAATGGTATTATAGCCTATCTATAACAAAGCCAAGGGAGTGGCCATTGGTTTCAGTAGGAATGCATCATTTCGCTTTACAGAAATGCTTACGGATGATCACGGTCGTTATCTTTTTGTCAAGGGATTCATAGGTAACACTAAATGTACTCTGGCCAATATCTATTGCCCCAATCATAATCAGACCTCTTTTTTTACACAAACTCTTACAAAACCCTCACAATTTGCTGAAGGACTGATTGTTCTTGCGGGAGGCATAAATATGCCTCTAGATCCTACGATGGATACTTCCTTGGGCCGGTCAGGTATTCCATTCAAGCAGCTAGCGCAAGTAAAGAAAAAACTCCTTGATCTCCAACTTATGGATGCTTGGCGTCTCATGCACCCTACAGATAGAGATTATTCCCATTTTTCTGCAACCCATAACTCTTATTCCAGAATAGATAATATCTTTTTAGATCATTTCCACCTTCCCTTTCTCCATTCAGCCTGTATAGGCACTGCCTCTCTCTCTGATCATGCTCCTGTTTCCATATGCCTGACTATACCAGATTTACCTCACCGCCCCAATAACTGGAAACTCAATGATTCCCTCATCACTAATTCGACAGAGGTATCTGCCTTAACCAAAACGCTTTCCCAATATTTTGAGGAAAACTCAGACGCCTCTCCATCTCTTTTGTGGGAGGCGCATAAGGCTCTAATAAGAGGAATTCTTATTGAATTGCGTGCGAGGAAAAAAAGAGAACATGGTCAGCAGCGCAAACAGGTCTTGCATCAGATTGCTGAGTTAGATAAACAACATAAACTTTCTCTCCATGTTTCCCATCTAAAAGCCCTTGCCCTTAAAAGAGAAGAACTCAAAACTCTTCTTGCCCTTGAAACTCGGCGAAAGTTTCACTACATCTCCCAGAAAGTATATGAATGTGGTAATAGACCGGGGAAACTATTGGCTAGGTCCCTTGCAGCCAGAAAAACTCTATCATTTATACCCAAAGTGAAAATGCCATCAGGAGACTTAGTACACACCACCCCTCAGATATCGCAAGCTTTTAAAGAATTTTATGCTGACTTATATAATGTGGAGGGTGGTTTGGCTTCTCTATCTCTTGCCGAAAAACGTAAACGAATCCTCGCCTTTCTTAGGCAAGCCAATCTCCCTAGGCTTTCAAAGTCTGCCCTTAGCGCTCTTGAAGCAGATTTCTCCGTGGAGGAATTTAATTTAGCACTCAAGTCCTCCTCTTCTGGTAAGGCCCCTGGCCCTGATGGCTTCACCCTCCTGTATTATAAAACCTTTAGAGATGTCTTATTTCCCCACCTTGTAGCCTATGCAAATTCTGTTTCCCGTGATTCTCCGTTTCGCCCTGAATCATTGTCTGCTCACATCATGGTTATCCCTAAACCTGACAAGGACCCAACCCTATGTAGCAGCTATAGACCCATCTCCCTTTTAAATGTTGACACTAAACTCTACGCCAAAGTAATAGCGAACAGATTGCTTCCCCTTTTACCTAAATGTGTCTCGGCTGATCAGACCGGTTTCATTCCGAATAGAGAGGCGAGAGATAATTCCCTCCGTACTCTATCACTGATCCATTATGTGCGGAAGTGTTCCCAGCCCACCCTTCTCCTCTCCACCGATGCTGAAAAAGCATTTGATAGGGTGGACTGGGAATACCTTAAAACTACTCTTTGTTATTTTGGCCTTGGTCCTAAGATGTCTTCTCGTATCTTCTCCCTTTACTCCAACCCTACTGCACAAGTGCGTATTAATGGTTCCTTAAGTGATCCATTTACGCTACGTAACGGAACCAGACAAGGTTGTCCTTTATCCCCCTTGTTATTTGCTATTTCCCTTGAGCCCTTTTTGGCTACTGTTAGGAATAACAGGGGAGTTCATGGTATCCAGATCGGCACTAGAATACATAAATACGCAGCCTATGCGGATGACATTTTATTCTTTATCCAACAGCCCCGTATTTCACTGCCGAATCTGATGTCTGAATTCTCCTCATTCCAAGATCTCTCCAACTTTAAGATTAATCTTTCAAAATCCGAAATCTTAAATGTAACAGTTCCCCAACGAATAGCTGATCAGCTGAGACCCCTATTTCCCTTTCGCTGGGTTCCATCGCGCATGAAATATCTTGGCATTTATTTGACTCCCCACCTCCATTCCCTCTTTAGGCATAATTATATCCCTCTTCTAAATGCTATTAAGGATGATCTCCGTAAGTGGTCCTCCCTCTCTCATTCTTGGCTGGGTAAGGTCAGCATAATAAAGATGAACGTACTCCCCCGTATTCTTTTTTTGTTACAAATGATTCCCTTGAAGATCCCGATAGTTTTTTTTACCCTTTTACAAACCATGGTCTCTCGCTTTATATGGAGGGATGGGCGTCCCAGGGTTTCTAGAGAGACTCTTTTCAGAACCAAATGTTCAGGAGGCCTGGTTTTACCTAATTTTAAAACTTACTATCAAGCAGTTATATTAGCACGGATTGCGGACTGGAAATATGCCTCCGCCTCCAAATTATGGGTCCAATTGGAACATTCTTTATCTGGCTCTGATCTCTCTGTGACCCCTTGGATCCCACGCTCTTTTAGAGATTTATCCCTTACCACCTCACCTCTCACCTTATCCTCCCTACAAATTTGGGATGATCTACACAAGAAATTTACGTGGTTATATAATTCCCCATTAACTCCCTTGATGTCTCACAGATATTTCGCCCCGGGTCTCCTTGACTCAGGTTTTCAGAAATGGTCACCGGACGGCTCTCTCCTACTGTACCATGTGGTTTCCTCCAATTGTCTCAGGCCCCTATCTGAGATTCTGGGTCATAATTCACCCTTCTTAGATACATGGAGATACAAGCAATTGAGTATTTTTTTCCATACATTACCACGTCCCTTAAGAGGTATCCCAGATCTCAACAGCATAGAACAGATTCTCCTGCCTAGGGACCCTTCTACACGCTCTATCTCCCAATTTTACAAGGCTCTCTTATACTTACAATCCCCTCTGTATCCAGAATATCTATCCCGGGGGGAGAAGGATTTGGGAACTACTATTACTGATAAACAAAAGGATAAGATGCTCAAGCTTACGCATGTCTCTTCCCTGGCTTCTTCCATGACTGAATCTAACTTCAAGCTCCTTACTAGATGGCACCACACTCCTGCCAAGCTTCACCGTATGTTTCCTAGTAATTCTCCACTCTGTTGGAGGAACTGCGGTCAAATTGCCACCCATGCCCACATTTGGTGGTCTTGTCCCCTCATTCGCCCTTTCTGGACAGAAGTCTTGAACTTGATATCCCAGATCACCGAGGTACAAATCCCCCTTGAACCGTGGACGGTTCTTTTTCACGCCACCTCTAGATCCATTGGCAAATACAAACGTTCAATCATCCCACACCTTCTTAATCCAGCCAAAGCTATTATCCCTCGTCTCTGGGGTCAACCTGAAACTCCTTCCATTAAAATATGGCTGCAAAAGATTTCTGAGGTTAGCCTCATGGAAGAACTCACTCACATTGCAAGAGACACCAGCGAACAACACTCCTTAATATGGGCGTCATGGTCTTCATTTATCTCTACACAGTGCTATTTAGATATTATTTCCTCACCCCCCTTACAGGCCTGAAACCTCATGAGGTTGTTTTTCACCATATTGCGACCCTTTCTCCCACTCTCTGATGTGGTCCCCCTTGTTCTTGATATCCTCCTAAATAGTTTAGCGATATGCTTGATACGATTGCCATGTGTTCCGGCCTTCCCCCTTCCCTTCCCCTCCCTGCTTTTTCTTCCTCTATCCCTTTAATACCCTTTTCTCCATTTTTTTTTTCTATTTCTTTCTGCTCTCTTGCCTCCTCTCTTTCTCTTTATTAATAGACAATTGAAATGTTTGTGCTCTCTATGATGCATAATTTGTCATATTTCCCAATTTATTACTCTGTATTGATGCTTCTTTAAAGAGTTGATTTACTCTTATTGTATTGTCTATTTCTATCAATAAAAATATATTAAACAAAAAAAAAAACATGAGTTGTGTTATTTGGATGGTTCCATTGCCGGCAATGGGGTGCAACTGGGAGTGTCAAATCGCATGACAAATTGCACCAGTGTAAATGATGCATTGCACTGTAGCACACCCCATAAACAATGTTATATACATAATATATTATAAATATAACATCGATATACATATGGTCTTTCTTTGCACATTTTCTTTGTTATGGATGGTCTGTTTCTCTAAATATATCTATAAATGTTTTTCATTTTCTCACTCACCCGGCTTGATTCACACCTTTCATTAATTAATGCTAACATTGACACCTATTTTTAGTGATAAAAACTAATGCATGCAAAAAAATACATATGCATGAATTAAGGTGGCAATATACACAGGAGAACTGTAATAAGTGATGTGAATCTGTTAAAGTGAAGAATGTGAAAAACTCATTTAATCAGTAAGACACTTAAAGGAGGAACTTAACGATCTTAAGCTGTCAGAATAAAACAACCAGTTAATATATATGGCCTAATTTACTAAAATGTGAAGCAAGTTCAAGTACAGAGAACTATGAAGCGATGTACCAGTGTTTATTCCAAGCATCCAGTCATAAACAGAACAATTTAAACCAACCCATCACGCTACACCACTTTACCAAGCAGCCTCCAGTGCTTCAACCTACCCTAACCATGGAGGCCCCCTCAGGGCTGATCCTAGGGTCACATGCGCCTGGGTGCAGAAATATTTCTGGTGCTCCCACATGGGCGTGGTCATTTTACTAACTCCTCCCCTTTACAAATATTTCCATGGCACCGGTTTAACCACAGAGATGCTCCCCCACAAAGTCTTCATTACCCTGGGATCCTTACATGATCTCTTAAAGGAGTTGTAAAGGAATTTTTATTTTTTTTGCTGAAATTACTGTTTACAGGGTAGAGAGACATAATAGTTAACTGATTCCTTTTAAAAACCGATTAAAAATAGATAAAAATCAATCATATAATGTACCTGTAGTTTCTAGTTTAGTTTTTGCATCTAGTTTCGTTTTCGCATGTTATTCCCTGCCTCTGTGCTATACAGAGCATACAAAGCCATAGAGCAGTGATGGTTTGGAAAACGAAACTAGAAGCTAGACACACAGTAATCACACCTCTTTGAAGTTAGTGACCACAGAGAGAAAGCTCCCAGTACTGTGGTCATTAGGAAACAGACAACCAGGAAGTGTGGAGATCAGAGAAGAATTACAGCAACTTGAGAGCAAAAACGAACAATGAGAATATGAAAACAGCACGGCATTAAGGTAAAGGAAGCTATTAAGATAAAAAAAAATCCCTTACAAACCCTTTAACCACAAAATACAGGAAGAGAAGCAGAGTACTTTATTGGGACCTGTAGGGAGGCCTCTCTGATGGACACATCAGAAAAAAACGAAAACTAGCGGCGCTTTACCGCCGATGCCCCTGCACTGTCAGTGTGAAAGGGCTCTTAGTACATCTCATTATACATCACATCTGTAGATGGACTACTGAGGCGCAGGAAGCTGTGTATCCTATGCAATCTTTAATGCCATAAAACATCTAGAGCAAGGGTAGCCCAGAGCACGTATAAAGGGATGCTGGGGATGCCACCACCCAGCACACAGCACACTGAACACTGACTTACCTTGGTTCTCTCTCTGTGAAGCCCGAGATAGAGATGGGAGGGGGAGGCATTCCAACTGGAGTTGGTGGAGACAGTGAGGGATCCAAGAGTCCCAGTGTGAGGAATTCATTCCTGCACATCAGCACTCAGCAGCCACTGAAACTAGAATCCTCGTGTTAGGAAAAGGAGCGGCCCCTCCCCCGAGCACTGCAAGGCTGGACGGGCTGCCCTATGCTCACACATCAGTTCTGGACAGACACACACCTATGCTCAGAACACTAGTTCTGGATGGACACAAACAAGGAGAAAAGGAGGGAGGGGAGAACTCTGGCACTTCAGGGCCCCCGCCTCTGCAGGCGCCTGGGTGCAAAGCACCCTGTGCACCCTGCCTAGGATTGGCCCTGGGCCCACTGCTCCAATTCTTGCTGCCAACCTGTTTAAAATTCTAGTAGTTTTGTGTGTGGCAGAGCATGAGACATGCACTGTACTTTCATACAATGCAGTGATTGGACCCTGAGTAACTAAACACAAGGAAAAAGTAAATTAAGACAACAGTTCAGACCAAACTTAGATCTGAGCCGAGTGTTTGGACAGGGATAGCAATTTGGGTGTTTGGACAGGGAGAACAGTGATGCCACTGACCAAATATAGTCATTACTAGCCATTACTAGATTTGGTTAATGATTTTACCACCATAATTGCCTTGCAGGAGTTGGCATTTGGCCATCGAGATTGGTCCACTTAAGCCCCAGACCATTTTGTAGCTAAAGGACCAGGCCACTTTTTGCAACTTGGCACTGCGTTGCTTTAACTGACAATTGCGCGGTCGCGCGACGTGGCTCCCAAACAAAATTGGTGTCTTTTTTTCCCACAAATAGAGCTTTCTTTTGGTGGTATTTGATCACCTCTGCAGTTTTAATTTTTTGCGTTTTTTTTTTCCAAATACAGTGATCAGTGTTGAAAACAATGCACTGTAACTGTACTAATGACATTGGCAAGGGAGATAAAAGGGTTAACTGTGTGCCTGACCAGTGTTTATGTGTACTGTGGGGGATGCTTTTACTAGGGGAAGAGATGGAATTTGTTCCCTGCTTTGCAAGGACACAAATTCTGTCCCTTCCCTCCTGTCAGAACAGCGATCTGACTTGTTAATATAGGCAGATCGCCATTCTGCCTCTCTGCTGATCTGAGGGTGCTGGCAGACATTGGGTACCATACACCCGCCGGTCAGCTTCTGCTGCCAGTGGTTTAGACATTAATGTCTGTAGGTTGAGTTATTTTGGGTGATCTTTAGATATTTACAAATCAAAAACTTTTACGAACCATTACTTGACTCAAGCTCATCTCTTACTCAACTTTCTCAATTCGAACAAACTTGCATAAGCAACCCACACGCCAGAGGACTAATTTCAACTCTCTACCAGTCAATAAATGACAACTCCAACACCTCTCCACCCTTGTACATGAATAAATGGTCACAAGACATGAATATAGTGCTGAACACTAAAGATTGGTCGAACATTTGGATAGCCACCAAAAACTCTTCCCCTAACTGCTTCGCTGTGGAAACAAACTACAAAGTTTTGACACGCTGGTACCTTGTACCTGCTAGAATTGCAAAATGTGTTCCCACATATTCCCCTAACTGCTTTACCGGCTTGCCGACCACGCACCGCAGTTATATGGCGGCAGGTCGGCACTGCTAGGCGAGAGCACGTAGCTCTACGTCCTATCTTTTGCGGCCGCTAGGGGGCGCTCGCGCGCCCCCGAGTCCCGCGTGCGCCCGGCGGGCATGATCACCGCCGGGCACGCGCGCTCGTTCGTTACAGAGCGGGGACCGGGAGCTATGTGTGTAAACACATAGCTCTCGGTCCTGTCAGCGGGGGAAACGCTGATCTCCTGTTCATACAATGTATGGACAGAAGATCAGTGATTCCCCCTAGTGAGGCCACCCCCCCATACAGTCAGAACACACCAGGAACACACTTAACCCCTTCCCTGCCCCCTAGTGTTAACCCCTTCACTGCCAATTGCATTTTTATAGTAATCCAATGCATTTTTATAGCATTGATCGCTATAAAAATGCCAATGGTCCCAGAAATGTGTCAAAATTGTCCGATGTGTCCGCCATAATATCGCAGTACTGAAAAAAAACGCTGATCGCCGCCATTACTAGTAAAAAAAAAATATTAATAAAAATGCCATAAAACTAATGCCATAAAAAGACCCAACCTTTTTTGTAAACGCTATAAATTTTGCGCAAACCAATCAATAAACGCTAATTTGCGATTTTTTTAACGAAAAATATGTAGAAGAATACGTATCGGCCTAAACTGAGGAAAAAATATGTTTTTTTAGATATTTTTGGGGGATATTTATTATAGCAAAATGTAAAAAATATTGCATTTTTTTCTAAATAGTGGCTCTATTTTTGTTTATAGCGCAAAAAATAAAAACCGCAGAGATGATCAAATACCACCAAAAGAAAGCTCTATTTGTGGGAAAAAAGGACGCCAATTTTGTTTGGGAGCCACATCGCACGACCGCGCAATTGTCAGTTAAAGCGACGCAGTGCCGAATCACAAAAAATGCTCTGGTCAGGAAGGGGGTAAATCCTTCCGGGGCTGAAGTGGTTAAAGGCTGCGATTCACCGGGTACTCATCTCCACATATGGTGGCAATGCCCGGTCGCTGTAGAATTCTGGAAGAATGTTTTTTATTTGGCTTCAAAAGTTCTTAATACTAATATTTCTCCAGACCCGTCTATAGCATTACTGAACCTAAAACCTGTGTTCCTTACACAGACCCAATTTCAACTGCTAATGCACCTAACAACTGCAGCCAAACAAACCATTGCTAAAGCATGGAAAACTAAAACTTTAATCTTAGCAGAAACCAAGCATGGAATGAATAGGGCTCTTATTCATGCAAAAATGCTAGCCATTGACAATAACAAAATTGACAATTATCATAAGATCTGGCAACCATGGGTTGTAAACCACCTCCCCCTGACTTTGACCAATCCTTATTGTCGCCTAACTAAAGATACATTTAACAATATTCAGATTATATATTTTAGTTTGTTATGAGCCAGACCACCACCCCGGTTGTTTACTTTTTTTTTTTTTTTTTACGTATTTTCTTATTTATTTATTCATTTATTTATTTACTTACTCGCTTTTACATACATATATATATATATATATATATATATATATATATATATATATATATATATATATATTGTGACAGGAAGTCAGGTAAATCTATGTGTGTTGTCATAGACGGGAGATATATTTCTGCTTGTTTAGACAATACACCAATTACTATTAGGCGTTAGCTGTAGAAATGGCCAGGTTTGGGGAGTTAGAAGCCTTCAGCTGTTCAAAATGAAGCAATTAAAGCCCCTATAAATAAAGCCTAAGGATAACGGCTGATTGCTGCATCTTGGAGCTTTGGGAGTGAAGGAGCAGTCACAAGCACTTCTGAAGAGGTGAGGTGCTGATGGATATTTCTGTGTGAGAAATATCCAAGAGACTTTTTCTGTTGTTTTTTGCTGTAGGACCAGCAGTGTCTGCCCAGCAGTAAGCTGTGCCAGACTCAATAGGTGGGTTTCTGTGTTGGGAAGGTAGACGCCCCAAGTGGCAAGGGTTTACTTTATGTTTTGTTATGTTTGCTTGCACGTGTATCCAGCAATATGGAAAAATAAACCATATCATTTGATTTCAATCCTCCTCAACTGCCTATTTGTACAGTTCAGCGTGTAGTGGACCCATCAAGGGGGTCACACACACCCGCTACCAAGCTAATCTCTCACTATATATATATATATATATATATATGAATAATTTTTATTATTTTCCCTCTGTTATCCTCTCCCTCTCGTCCCCCCTTCCCCTCCCGATTTACAGTTTGTACACTTTAACTACTATAAGGTACTTTTTCAACTTATACCATGTTAAGTACATATTACAGTAAGACTTGTATTTACCCGCTATATGATAGTCTATGTACTTGTATATTCTCCCCCCCCCCCCTTTTTTTCATTTCTGTCCCCTTTATGAAACACCAATAAAAATATTTAACAAGGAGTTATTTTGGGTGGACAGCAAATTGACACTGTTATACAAGCTGTACACTCACTAATATACATTGTAGCAAAGCATAATTTTTTCAGTGTTGCCACGTGAAAAGATATAATTAAATATTTAAAAAAAATTGAGGGTTGTACTTACTTTTGTGAGATACTGTATACTCGATCTGGTGCACAGGTGCCGCCCTGTAGCAGTAAAACTCCTAGTGGGCAGACCTGATGTGGTTAAAATGATCTTACTGATACTTGCTTTTTCCTGTTCCATGAAACTCTTCAAAGATTAGGAACGTTGCAATAATTGTACCAAGAGCAATGAGTAAATTCATGTTGACAATATAAAAATGATACATTTATACTGATTGGTATGAAGTGTCATAATGTTTTATTATGAACATTTTGAAATAAAAAAATGACGTGCATTCACTGGTGTAATTGGTTATGTGAAAGCATCTACATATTTTCATATCTTTTGCCAAGTGTCATCATTCTTGAATTCTGTTTAATTGGGATGAAAACTGTGTTTCTGGGAATGCATGTGAAATGTTGTCACTTGAATTAGGATAAGTGTATGTTTATCTGCAGACCTACTTTGTATCACACAGTGTTGATTTGTGTTGGTAGCCATTCTGCTAAATAGAAGAGTCTTGTGCATTTATTTCCTTAACCACTTGCCGACCGCCTAACAAACATATACGTTGGCAGTTGGAAAATCTCACCGAGCGGACATGCGTGCGTCCGTCCGCAAACTTTGTGACTGTGCCCGCGGGTCCCACGGACTCGATGTCTGCCGATGTCCCGCGACCGTGTCAAGGAGCTGCAGAATGGGAGATGCCTTTGTAAACAAGGCATTTCCCTGTTCTGCCTAGTAACAGGGCAGTGATCTACTGGTTAGAAAGCTTTCTGGTGACAGCATCAGCCATCTGCCTTTTCGATTGATGGATTTGCTGTTTCTTGCCGTATGAAAATCTGGTCCTACTCTGTCACACTCAGCTTTATTGACCCTCTGGGGGTAGGCTCATTAGGGTTCAATTAATCTGGTTAGCCTCTGCAATATTGGTGGCGAGTATTCCACAAGTGTGCATCACGTTCAAGTGTTAATCACCGTTGATCTGGGATTATTTACCCAGTCGTATACATCAATCAAGTTTTCTCACCATTTATCATTTGGACTTTTTTTCTTATACGAATCAGTCCCCCCTCTTTTTTGGTTACACTTCTGTCACTTGGTGTTTTTTTGATATGGACATTCAGGGCCAGATTCTCAAAGGAGATACAATGGCGTATCTCTGTTTTTACGGCGTCGGATTTATGTGTCTGATTCTTAGAATCAGTTACGCATAGATTTGCCTTAGATCCGACTGGCAATTACTTACACTTACACCATCGTATCTAAGTTGCATATTTACGCTGGCCGCTAGGTGGCGTTTCCGTCGATTTCCGCGTCGAATATGCAAATGAGCTACATACGCCTATTCCCAAACGTATTTGCGCCCGCTCGTCGTAGTTTACGTCGTTTGCGTAAGCGTAAACTTACCCCTGCTATATGAGGGGTAACGTTGAGCAGGTCTGGCGTATGCAATGTTAAGTATGGACGTCGGGACAGCGTAGTTTTTTTCCGTTGTTTGCGTAACTCGTTCACGAATAGGGCTTTGCGTAAATTACGTTCACGTCTAAACCAATGTATTTGCGGCAAAATTTGGAGCATGCACACTGGGATACGTACACAGACGGCGCATGCGCAGTTAAAAAAAACGTCAAAAACGTGGGGTCATGATTGATTTACATGAAACACGCCCACCTAATCCACATTTGAATTACCCGGGCTTACGCCGGGCCATTTACGCTACGCCGCCGCAACTCTGGACGCAAGTGCTTTGAAAATACGGCACTTGCGTCTCTAAGTTGCGGCGGCGTATTGTAAATAGGATACGCTACGCCCCGCGCCCATCTATGAGAATCTGGCCCTCAGTGTTTATAATATTATCATACCATCACTTAGAGCTACAATTTGTATGTTTTGTCAGTGATCTACTGCTCCCTGTGATCGGAAGCAGTGATCACTGTCGTGTCACTCGTAGCCCAGCCCCCCAATAGTTAGAATCACTCAATAGGACGCACTTAACCCCTTCCTTGGCCCCTAGTGGTTAACCCCTTCCCTATCAATGTCATTTACACAGTAATCAGTACATTTTAATAGCACTGATCGCAGTATAGATGACAATGGTCCCAAAATAGAGTCAAGTGTCCGATGTGTCCACCATAATGTTGCCTGCATGATAAAAATCGCAGATCACCGCCATTATTAGTAAAAAAAAAATTATAATAAAAATGCCATAAAACGACCCCCTATGTTGTAGACGCTATGGCCCAGATTCAGGTACATCTGCGCATTATTGGACCGGCGTAGCGCACCGCCTTTACGTTAGACTTGCGCAATTTTGCCACGTAATCACCCTATTCTCGCAGCTTTTGCACAGGAAATTGCGCATGCGTAACGTTTTTTCAGAGGCGTAAGGAGGAGTAATACAAATTGGGAAGGATGTGGGCGTGTTACATTGAAATGAGCCGTGACCCCATGCAAATGAAGGGCCGGCCGGCTCGCACATGCGCGCTTGAAGCAGACCATGTCAGCTCCGCTGTGCGCATGCTCACAACTCGGGAGCGGCGCAATCAGTGAAATTGGAAATGGACTAGGGCAACGTTGTGAACTACGCAAACAGCATAAATAGACACACACAAACGCACTTGCATTGCAAAAGTACATCCCTTTGTCCCTTCCCATTTAACCAAGTGCTTTTGTCCTGTTGTTCGTTGCGGTGTGTTTTGTAGTTGTCAGATTAGTGTTCTGTGTGATCAAGTGTTTGTTAGTAGATCGTTGAAAGTGTTTTTTGATAAGTGTTTGAGAGACTGTTTGATTGATATATTTCTGTTCGTTTGTTTTCCTGCTGTATTTTTGTTTTGTTTTTTTGTGACTGTTTCTTGCTGAGTAGTTTTGTCTTTGTGTGTGTTCTTGCTTGATTGGTTGTGCTTGTTTTTGTTAGTGAATTTTGTTGACTGGGAGTGAGTTTTTTTGGAAGGATGACAGAGAGAAAACGAAAGCTCAATTTTACAGTTGGGGAAAAACAAATTCTTGCCCGGGCCATTAGCCAGTATGGGCGTTTTCTCCACGGCCCGGACAGTGCCAACACCACCCCGGCCAGGAGGAGGGAGATTTTGGATATGATCACTGAGCAGGTCAATTCAGCGGGGCAGGGGGAGACACGGACCCGGTCTGGGATTGACAAAAAAATCAATGACCTCCGGCGTCTGGTCAAACAGAAGCTGGCCAGAATGCATGCCCATGCCAGGGGCACAGGAGGGGGCCCACCATGCCGTATTAGGCTGACAGCGGAGGAGCGTGCGGTGGCCCTGACCTTTCATCGGCATGAAGTTGAGGGCCTGCCCGGCTTTGACTCAAGTCCAGAGCCCGTGGTGCCAGGTAAGTATTTTTTTTAATATCAGGTGTGTAGCATGTGTGGGGAAGGAGGTGAAAGGGAATATGTGGCAAGTGTGTGGATCCTCCAACCTGTGAATGTTTTGTGTCATCCACAGATGTGCAGGAGGGTGCAGGGCCATCTGGCCTGACCGCACCAACCCCAGGACAGCAGCCTAATGAGGCCCCCCCAACAAGGCCGGAGTCTGCGGAGGATGTTCAAGAGGAGGAGGAGAATCATGAGGAGGAGGAGAATCATGAGGAGGAGGAGTCCATGTCAGGCACTGGACGTTTGGTTTTTGAGGACTCTTCCCCTCTGGCTGGCAGCAGGCATCCCTCTCTAAACATGGCTCCCCTCACAAGGGCCTCCCCTTCTCCCCGGCCACAAGCATCAGCTGGAGGCAGGATTTCATCCCAGAACACCAGGGGGTTGGCCGATCTCCTGCCCGCCACTCTGAGAAGGGACCAGTTCCTCCAGACCCGCCATCTGGGACAGGTCAGCCAGACATTGGTGCGGATGGAGGAGAGCCTGTCCTGCATCAAGGATACGCTGGGGAACCTGGACTCCCACTCCTGCTTTCACAACCTGCCTAAACGAACTGCAGACGACATCAGCAGGCGTTGGGCAGGATGTGAGGGCCCTTACCCTGGCTATCCAGGCCAACACTGCAACACTTGGTGCTGCCCTGGACAGAATAGCCGTGGCCTTGGAGGGCAGGCCGCCAGGTGGGTAGAGATCAGGGGCTGCTCCTTCTTCCCCAGTTTTACCCCTCCCGCATGAGTCTCCCCTGAGAAGCCGGGCCGTGGCCGGGGGCGCCCCAGGCGTGGCTCACGCAAAGGGCATTCATTTTTTTTTCCCCCTTTTTTTTTTTTTTTTGCTGGAAAATTTTTGCTTTTGCAGGTAATTTTTTTATTTATTTTTTTGGGTTGTGAATGCTGTTTGAATGTGGGGGTGACATTCCTGCCGGAAAAGGGGTGTCACCCTCAATTTTGGTGGAGAAGGGTTCCCTAGGACCAGGGAGAAGTGATCCCCAGGTCCGTGTGAATGGTGTATGAATGTACAGTGACATAATTGGAGCCTTGGCGTGGCGTTGCTGCTCACAAGTCCTGCGTGGTGGACTGGTGCCAATCCAATTTGATGTGGATGTGGGGTGTGTGTGCTAGGGACCACAGTGGTGTGCATGCATGCATTCTCATTGTGCCATGATTAATGTGTGTGTTTAACGTGCAAAGATGCCTAATGTGAGTTGTCTCCTGGCTGCTCTACCCTCAGAAGACGGGGTAGCCTCGGTTAGGGGGGGATTGTCTGGTTCAGGGGTCAGGTCATCACGTAGGCCAATCTGCAGGCCCTTTCTTTCTGCGAAGTTGTGCAGCATGCAACATGCACCGATGATCTGGCACACAAAGTTTGGGGAATACAAGAGGGTACCCCCAGACTTATCCAGGCATTGGAAACGTGACTTTAGGAGGCCAAAGGTGCGCTCCACCACTGCTCGTGTTTGGGCATGTGCTTGATTGTATCTTTCCTCTCCTGGGGTTTGGGGGTTCCGGATAGGAGTCATGAGATGGGGTCCCAGTGGATATGCAGAGTCACCTGTAAGGGAAAAGACAGGAGGATGTTAGTCATGCATGTGGCCCTTGTGAGGTGTGCATCATAGGAGGGGATAGTCATGCCTGACTCCCATGTCACTCACCAACCAGCCAGGTGTCCCCATACACGTTCTGTTCGAATTCCATTCGGATGTGGCATTGATTGTATATGTAGCTGTCATGGCTGGACCCTGGGTGTTTGGCACGGACGTGCCATATGAGGCCTTGGGCATCGATTATCACCTGTACATTGATGGAATGCCAATGCTTCCGATTGCGGTACATGTGCTCTGTCTCCTGGGGGGGCTGGAGTGCCACATGTGTGCAATCAATGGCCCCCACAGTGCGTGGGAATCTGGCAATTCTGTAGAAATCTGTCATTGCCTTCAGTCGCAGCTCCTCAGTGGTGAGTTTGATGATTTGGTTGGCCATGCGTCTGAGGATTGCAGGGACAACCTGGTGCACACATCTGCTCATGGAGGATTGTGACATCCCAGCCACCACTCCACTTGTACGCTGAAAAGAGCCACTGGCAAGGACATGGAGTGTTGCCATGACCTTGACCAGTGGCTGCACTGCATGTGAGCGGTGTGTTGGGCTGGTGATGTCCTCCTGCAGGGTTGTGGTTAATTCCAGAATGACATGAGGGGTGAATCTGAAGATGCGAAACACCTCAGAATCACTCATGCCAAACAGGTCTATGCGGGTGCGGTATATCCTCTCCCGTGCCATCCTTCTTTGTTCATCTAAAGTCAGTAGTATAGCTATGTGCGACGATGCCCCTGGCATGTTGGCATACAGATTGTTGTGCAACACGTGTGACTGCTGAGCTCCTCACTAACAGTGTTGCTTTATCTAACAAGTAGACTTTTTTTCTCTTTTTAGACCAGCTTTTATATGGTCTAATTTTAGACAGGACATTTTGCTGTTGTGCACACTGCGTCGCCTGCGCTGCCCCAACGTTCTTTTGTGGATCCCCGTAAGTCCCTCATTAGCATATTTGACTAGCAAATCAATGGTCTGTCTAGCGCACTTTTGCGCGGACGGATGCGCCAGTCTAACGAAATTACGCGGGACAAAAAAAAGGAGATTTTTTTGCGTATCTCGTTCTGGGGATGCCGTGCATCGAAACGCACGCGCACATTTCGACTTACGCACGCGCATCTCCTATTGCGCAGGCGTAATCGCTCTGTGAATCTGGGCCTATAACTATTGCCCAAACCAATCAATATACACTAATGCCGCATGCGCACAATTGGAAATTTTCACAAGAAAACCGTGGATTTTTTTCAGATGAAATTTTGCTTCAAACTTGTGTTGCATACACAGGGTCACACAAAATTCTGATTGTCAAAAATGTGGTGATGTACAACACTACAACGAGCCGAGAAAAATTAAGTTCAGTGATTCCGAGAATGCGTCAAATTAATTCTGAGCATGCGTGTTTGTTTTGTGCATCAGAATTGCATGCAGACGTTCGGAATTTCCGACAAGAACTTTTCCCATCGGAAAATTTGAGAACCAGCTCTTAAATTTTTGCTGTCGGAAATTCTGACAGAAAAAGTCCAATGGAGCCTACACACGTTCAGAATTTCTGACCAAAAGCTCACATCAAACTTTTCTTGTCAGAAATTCGAACTGTGTGTACGTGGCATTAATGTGATTTTTTTTCCAAAAATATGTAGAAGAATACATTTCAGCCTAAACTAAGGCAAAACATTTGTTGTAATATATTTTTGGGGGATATTTATTATAGCAAAATGTTAAAAATATTGTTATTTTCAAAATTGTTGCTTTTTTTGTTTATAGCGCAAAAAATAAAAACTGCAGAGGTGATCAAATACCACCAATAGAAAGCTCTATTTGTGGGGGAAAAAAGGACGTACATTTTGTTTGGGTATCACGTCGCAAGATCGGGCAATTGTCAGTTAAAGTGACACAGTACCTAATCACAAAAGGGGGTAAATTCTTCCGGGGTTGAAGTGGTTAAAGCGCAAGTAAAGGCTCCTATATGATAGTTTAAACAATTATCTAAACCAGTCACTATGTGATGCAGAAGCTTCTCAAAGTAAACACAAAAACTTTTTTTACCTTCCCTAACTGAACCAAGTTAACTTTTATTTGTGTTTTACATACGCCTCCTCCCAGACACTGCAGATCACAGTGGGAGGGTTCAGCAAAAAAAGGCAGTGCTGCCAATCCAGAAAGCAGTGGTCAGAACTGTGACAGACAGAGGCTTTTGGAGCGGACTGAATGCTAGCCTCATGCCTACCGATCATGGGCCCAGGCATTTGGGGGGACGGCGCTCTTTGTGAGCTGTATGCCTGGGGACCCTTAAGGTGGTGTTACTTTGGATTCAAGTCCATGTACCCCAAAGACACACAGACTCTGGGAACCCTGATGACCACTGATAAAGAGGATGGGATAAATAGCTCAATCTCAGTATTGCCGACAACACAGAAATAAGTAGGCAAATAACATCACAGCAGTATATAGAAACGTTACAAGATGGACTGAATAAATTAATGGAGTGGGCTATATAGCAAATTAAGTTTAACATTGGTGAATGTAAAGCAGCAGTCTCAAAGTATGGCCTGGGGACCAGTTACAAATGGTCGGCAGGTGTAACAGCACTGGTGAACAGAGTGAACCACAACTGCGGTTAGCAAGGATTTCAATGCGCTTCTTTATGTAAAATCTCAGTATTGGGCCCCAGGTGTCATTCCACACAAACAGGAGTTTGGGGGATCACTACATCATCTCTCTCTCTCACATAAAGAAAGGTGTTGAGCTACTAAGGATGGACGCATTACAACATGCGACCAGAGCTTAGTGTTTAAAATTATTTATATACTTTAAAGATTCCAATACACCTCTATATCCAAGTGATTATCAGTACGGGACCCCAGCGTCACTCCACACAAACAGGAATTTGGGGGTTCTCTACATCACACCACTTAAACATATAGGGAGGTATTAGGCCACTAAAGGAGTTGGTATGAAATACCATCAACCCTTAGCATAGAATAGTTAGATCGAACATGTTCAACAAATTAGGACAAGGCCTATAAGCGATTAGCACTTATGTCAAGCACGTAGTAAAAAGAAGTTGTAGTGACAACTAATAGTTGCGTATGAGAGGCAATATAGCTCAGGTATTAGTAATTACATATGAGAGGCAAATATAGCACAGGTAATTTGAGGGTAGATGTCCCTTTAAGATATTCCTTAGCAAACAGTATATCCCAAATAGTATGTTGATAGGAAAAAGGCCTAATAAATAACAGCAATTGTATTAGATGGAACATAAGCAGCAGATCTTCCTATGGCACTACAAGTGACATAATAGCTACTTATCCGTTTGCAATCTTCAGTGTAGAAGGTAGGGATTCCGTGGTGTAAGGTGTTCAGCAAGAAAGGCCTCAAGGTTGTCCCCAGCAATAGCTGTCTGTTGCAGTAGATGTAACAGCACTAAAGTAGTAGTTGCAGGCTGGAGCGGTGTTTCAGCATGGGGAGCGATGGCACCAATATGAGTAGCGTGGCCGAGCTATGGCTGACAATAATAGAACGCTGTCTTTGTATCAGGTGAATGCCTTTATAGGCAGGACTTTGCAAAGTGCTGTTTCACTTGGCAAGTACAGTTGCTTAGTAAATGAGCAGAACCTCTGCTGACTTCCATCATCCAATCATGTGCAAGCAAAAATGCTGTTTTTTTTGTTTGTTTTTTTTGATTGCATGTAATTGGGTACTCTTTGCAAAGTAAAGCCTTACCTCATTTACCAATTTCTGGAGCAACTGCACTTAAAGAGGGCAACTGTACCTTGCAAAGTACCCAGTCTATTTTCCTTTAGTAAATCCATTTAGTAAAACCCTTTATGTCTTCTTAAACAAGTCACTAATTGATAGACATTATGGCAGTGTACAGATATAGCACTGAGAGAGATGTTTCTTACTCCACTAGCTTTCTAATTGCCAAGGAAGTATTTGTTACCGTTAAAGGTTCCAAGTTCTACCCTTCCATCTGTTCTTGTTATTTTCTTCACCCATCCTTAACCCACCTCTGTTTTCCTAATTCTTTTTCCATTCTCACATGTATATGTTTATACATTATCATGCTGGAGTTTAATAAAGGGGAAGCCACAAAGCACATCATGGATGCAAAAACTTGTTTTTAAAAGATATATCTGAAGTGAATGACTTAATAATTCAAATATACGGTTTAGGTACATTGTACTGTTTCCAAGGTTATATCGTTTTTTATTATAGGATTTGTTGTGTTAGCTCAGTTTAGTAACATATACTGTATGATTGATGTGGTATGGTGTGGTATGGTGTGGTATATGTCATTTGTTATAAGATACGTTGGTAAATAAAGGAACTCATTATATAAAGGAATGAGAGTAATTCTTGTATGTACAAGAGAGTCGTACTAAAAGTCAGGTGCTCACTGCACTGCTCAGTAGTGAATTATATCTATCAGACAGTATAAAAATATTCCATATTCACCTGGTTGGGGAAGTGTGAATAGAATTCATTGGCCATCACCAAGGGTTCTTCCATGACATATATGTTGTTTACTTCCGTCAACCACTCTTTAACAATTGGAGCTTGTTCAGACTTTCAATAGTGCAGTATTATTGACTGAGTGGCATTTGATAGGTGTCACTCCAATTAATATTTGTATTTCTTAAAGGAGAGAGGGTTGACATAGAGCAAACAGCATGCCATATTCAATGTCAGGTTAATTGATGTAATATGTGAGATCCAATTCTGAATTTGTAACCAGAAGTTAGAGAGATTTTTCGACAGTGCCACCATATGTGAATGATGGAACATCCTGGTTACATCTCAAGCATAAGTCAAATGATTTAGGAAACCATTTTATTTATTTTAGTTGGTGTAGCATACCATTAATTGAGCACTTTATATGAAGTTTCATGCATGTTTGTGCTTAGAGAACACTTATGTGCCAAAATGCTTGAATTTTTCAATTTTGTAGATCTACTTCCCATATTTTTTTATATATTTTAAAGTGAAATCAGCAGAGTTTTGTATTAGCCAAGAAAAGGACAGGGAAGTTGGTTTTTGTAAGGGTTGGCCTAGGACACAAGTTTTTCTAAAATGTGTAAGAGGTCTGGAAAAAGCATGTTTTTGCTTGTGATTTTTTAAGTAGTCGCTAAGCTATATATAGAGCGTGATTGAAATTTTCGGTGCCACATTCCAGTTGGAGTGTTTCTCTGGTTTTTAGTGTACTTCTATATAGACAATGGAAGGCAAGAAGTGAGGTTGTTTGATTTTTGGATGGGACGGCTTTGTTGCTCATTCCTAGTGGAACATCTGGGTTATTCGCGATTGGGGTTAAAGGAGCTCGGACTAGAAGAGAGCTTCCCGTTGTCAAACATTTATGAAAAAATTCTAGCGTTATGTAAATTAGAGAATGTTGTTTGATTTATGAGGTTAAGGAGTTTTTGAGGATTTACTGTAGAAATTTTAAGGGTAGACTTGACCTTGTGCGTTCTGGGTTAATCCAATCTTTGTTGCATTCATGGCAGCTCCAGTTAACTGTTCTTGACAAATGTGCTGCGTAATAATAGAGTTTAAAATCTGGCAAACCCATACCACCTGAGCTTTTAGGAAGGGTCAATAGTCATTTTTTCTGTCCAAAGAAAATGTTGCAGTGTGGTGAGTTTTTTGAAAAAGGCTAAAGGGAATTTATTAGGGAGGGCATGAAAATAATATAAAAGTCTGGGTAATATGGACATTTTTAAAGGTTATATATAAATTTCCTGAAGTTGAAATTTGATCACAGTCATTTTGAGCTTATGGTGGAAATGTACGATGGTTAAAGCATCCCTCAGATTATCCTCCTAGATTGTATGTATAAACTGTATGTACATGTGTGAAAGAAAATAAAAGATTATAAGAAAAAGGAAGGCCACAGTTCTACTTTAGAAGTTACTGAAGTTTCTAAACCTTATAGTATATAAGTGCTACACTGGTCTGCTCACACTTTAAGTGTCACTGTACGAAAGAACATACTGTACAGAGTCAGTTATAGTGATAGCACATAAAAACAATTTTAACATACCCAGTGACGACAAATTATAAACTAGGTTACGTTATAAGCTAGAGCAACCTTTATATCCCAGCATAGGCTCACCAAGTTCCTTTACATGTAATAATTACAAAACATAAGTTGTTCATCTACCATAGTATTCCCCTATGCTTTACTGCACATGAATATTTTAGCAAGAGCCTTCTCATGTTCAAACAATTTGCAGTTCTCAGCCTCCGCTTTTCTCTTTCTGAGACGGACATCTCTGCCCTGCTGTGAAGCACATGCCCAATCTCATGTCACTTTCAGCCTTGTTTCTCATGGATGGTTTTTCTCTTCATAAGATCCCAAATGCCGGCATGCAAGCAGCTGCTTTTTAAATTGCATCATCTGTTGGGATTTTGGCATGCTATTTTTTACCGAAAATACATGGTATTTACCTTTCACAGCATGAAGGCTGGTAATCACAGATAATGAGGGAAACATATGGCAACCCAGTACCACTGCATTAATATTTATATATCCCAAAACACTGATCACAACTCTTATACTGTATGTGGTTAGGGATTTAATGTATCTTGTATAACACATATTGTACAAAGAACCTTCAAGATCTATATTTTATTAAAAAGCTATTCAAAGGAAAGTACTGTATGTCCTGCTGACAAAGTACCATTATTAGAAAATAACAAAACTATTCAGTAAATAACAACATGGTTCAGGTGCAATGCAGCAAAAACACATATATCATCTAACAGTGTAATAAGAAAGATAGGTACCGTATTTATCGGCTTATAACACGCACAGGCGTATAACACGCACCCTAATTTTAAGAGGGAAGTTTCAATAATTTTGCATATAAAAGGAACAAGTTTTATATTGGTAAAAATTAACCAGAGCAGATACTCTCACTGTTGCACTTTGAATTTATTAGGTGAAAATAGATTTTCTTTTATCTATATTTTAGAGGGCATGAGTTTTGTTTGGGTGTGTTTTGGGTGGTTAATTTAATTGATTAGTATTGAGTTTATTTGTCTTCTTTTGTGTAATTGATCATCATCTGTGTACTTTTTTAATTCCGGCACTAAGGCTGTCCGCGTATGGAAAATGGAGAAAGTGTGGTCGTAGGCTGGGGAGCTGGCGTGCGTTCCACCACATACAGCTGGGAAGCCAGGAGGACCAGAAGTAGATAGTTGTGCGTGCCCAGGTACCGCCTCAACGTACGTTTCGTCTATAACGTCATCCCAAGTAAGCGGCCACTCGGCACTGTGTTTTTATCCTTTGTGTTACAATAAACAATTTTACACTATGGCAGCATTCTCTTTTTCCCATGGTATCCGGTATGTTCTATCGCGCTGACGTCTGAACCTCTATGTGATTGAGCTGACCGTTAAAGGGGTGGTTCCCCTAAAAAGAAACTTTTAACATTGCATCTATCCTCTTAATCACATCTAGAATCGGCTGGTAGTTTTAAAAAAATCCGTCCGTACATACCATTTTCTTCATGCAGCCTCACCGCAGCTTCCGGGTATGATGGTTGGGGACAGGCATCCGATCGACGCATACAGCGCGTCACGAGATGCCGAAAGAAGCCGAACATTGGTGCGGCTCTATACGGCGCATGCGCACCAACGTTCGGCTTCTTTCGGCATCTTGTGACGCGCTGTATGCGTCGATCGGATGCCTGTCAATCAAGTAGGCACGCCCTACCCCGACCGTCAGACCCAGAAGCGGCGGTGAGACTACATGCCGAAAATGGTATGTACGGACGGATTTTTTTTAAAATACCACCCGATTCTAGATGTAATTAAGACGAGAAATGCAATGTTAAAAGTTTATTTTTAGGGGAACAACTTTCAAGCCTTATTTGACCTAATTTTAATTAATTAGGTCAACTAACTTTGGTAAGGAGCCATCTATCTTTCAATAAGGTGACCCATTGGTGAAGGTGGATTACTTCCCTGTTTGCACTTTGAAGATACATTGAGCACCTTGCACTTTATTACTACTTTTTCTGGGACTTTATATATTTATTTATTACTTGCCACCATTTTGCACATGGACTTTTTATAGTGATATGACTGTTCACTGTAATATATACTATTGCACGGCATTATTCATTGTTTGTATTAATTTGCACTTATGCACACTGTGGCATTTACCGTAAGTTATAATATTATATAGTGTATATTCTTACATTCTCTTAGCGCCCCTTTTTTCATTATTCCACAAGACTAAATACAGCCATCTGCATTTTTTAGGGAGCAGCTTTACATTTAATTTTACCTATTTACCCCCCCCCCTTTATTTTGGCGCGAGTTTCCCTTCTTTTCACTTTTTTAATTGTCTTTGAGAAAAAAAA
The DNA here is from genome assembly GCA_029574335.1 of Rana kukunoris. Classification (NCBI taxonomy): domain Eukaryota; kingdom Metazoa; phylum Chordata; class Amphibia; order Anura; family Ranidae; genus Rana; species Rana kukunoris. The sequence continues at coordinate 85,390,577 of CM056058.1, read as the reverse complement.
ATGTGACTAAAGAGAATCTATTTTCTGGCACAAGAACAAATACAAACAGTTGAAAGAAGGTTTCATTTTCCTCAGGAGCCATTTAAACTAGGGTTATCCCGATACCGATACTAGTATCAGTATCGGTACCCATACCGAGCATTTGCACTTGTACTCGGGCAAATGCTCCGATGCTTCACACGATACCTGGAAAGTCAGAGTGATCAGTACAGTGGGGAAATTACAATTACCGATCACACTGTATAGATTGCAAAGTCAGACGGCCGTTTCTCCACTTCTCAATCCCCCCGCGGCTTTTAGCTGCTTTAGTGAAATCAGTGATGATTGGTGCTTGTAACTGTCCCACACACGATCTCCTCCAGCCCCCTTCCGTTCTGCTGCTGTCCCCCTCCGTGCTGTCGTCCCCCTCCATGCTGCCTCGTCCCCCTCCATGCTGTCTCGTCCCCCTCCATGCTGCCTCGTCCCCCTTCGTGCTGCAGTGTCCCCCTCTGTGCTGCCGTGTCCCCCTTTGTGCTTCCGTCCCCCTCCTTGCTGCTGTCCTCTTCTGTGCTCTTCCCCCATGATCTGTCAGGATGAAGAGCGTAGGTAGGAGCTGGTAAATCTGGCTCCTTACTGTTCCGAATATACAGAGTCAGTGATCACTGACTCTGTCCATTCACATAACGGAAACATCGTAAACTGTGTTTACGATGTTTCAGTTTATGAATGGAGAGGAGCCGCTGTCTTCTCTCCATTCATTGTCAGTCCTGCTGAAGCTGCTGAGAAAGGGACTGGGGAATCTGTGTCCCTAGACCCTTCCCCTGTATCAAAAGGGAGATGTCAGGGGTCTGATAAAAAAAATAATTGCAATAAATAATAAAAAAATCATTGTAAAAAATAAAACACACTGACACTGTCCCCCCTCCCTTAAAAAAAGGCTCCTGAGGGGGTAGCGCTACAATTGTATCCGGTATCGGTGAGTACTTGAAAAAAGTATCAGTACTTGTACTCTGGCTCAAAAAATGGTATCGGAATGACCCTAATTTAAAGGGTTTGTAAAGGTAAAAAAAAATCCTAAATAGTTTTACCTTAGTGTAGTCCTCCTTCACTTACCTCATCTTTCGATTTTGCTTTTAAATGTCCTTACTTCCTGTTCTTCTGTCTGTAACTACACGCAGTAATGCAAGGCTTTCTCCCTGGTGTGGAGTGTCATGCTTGCCCCCTCCCTTGGACTACCGGAGAGTCAGGACACCCACTAACACACAGCTCCTTTCTCTATCTGCAGCGTAATAATAATAATAATAATAATATACATTTTATATATTAATTTAAAATATTCTAAATACAAAATTACAAATATAAAGAATACACTATCACAAGTAATATTGAGATACTTGTTTGTAAAATAACCTCTGTGCAAATAACAATAGATAAATGGTAATTAGTGTTCATCGCATATCTGTGATGTTCTCAATTGATTTAAGCTCATCCATCGTTGTATTGATATCTTTGGTCTCCTTTGAAATTGTTAATTGATTGGTAAATTGCTGATATATAAAATCATTAAAACTGAATTTAGGCACAATTATTTCGGGTATACCGTATTGATCCAAAGATTATATAACTATAAACATTTGTTAAAATGGACAGTTTTGTTAACACTTCAAAATAATCTCTTTAGCGTAGCAAACTGGGCTCCATGTTTTCCATTCAGTGCATTTAGTTCAATATACTGTATATGTGGATATACTGTAAATATACAGTATATATACATATATATATATATATATATATATATATACAAATACAGATGTAACCACGCAAAATCTTTAATTACTATTTCACGTTTCTTTCTTGAAATTAAAACAACAGCCTCTGTGTTGGACTTGGTTTGGAAATCCTGCTTATCACAAAGACTATCAAAAGCAGTGGAATAAAGGGAGTAAGAGCGCTGCCCCCTCTCTCCTGCACCCGTTTATCATTACCAATAGATGAATCTATCTATTGTCACCGCTGCCACCCACTATTAAGCTGTCCGGACCCTTGCGTTTTTTTTTGGAAGTGCCTGATTAGAGCCGTGGGCTCTAATAGGCATCCTGATCAGAACCATAGGCTCTAATAGGCTTCCAAACTGGTAAACAGCAGGCGCAATGCTGTGTGTTTGCTGTTTACTCAGTGTTGTGTTAGGGAAGCGAATAAATCGTTTTCCTAACACTGACCCACCTCTCAGGTGCACCAGGTCTGGTTACCTGCCACCTGATTGGCTAAAGCGACAGGCGCTGTGATTGGATGCCTATGCCTATCAGTCATTCAATCATAGCAGAAGATGAGAAGAGAACGAGAGAAGACATCTAGGACTCGGAGCGTGGATAACAGCGCCGAGACCTGACACAGGTAAGTGCCAGGCGGGGGGGGGGCACACTGGCAGCATTTTATGGGGCACATTGGAGGCATTTGATGGGGCACACTGGCAGCATTTGATGGGGCACACTGGTGGCAATTGATGGGGTACACTGGCGGCAATTGATGGGACAAACTGGCGGCAATTGATGGGCACACTGGCAGCAATTGATGGGGCACAATGGTAGTATTTGATGGGGCACACTCACAGCAATTGATGGGACACAGTGGCAACAATTGATGGGGCACACTGACAGCAATTTATGGGCACACTGACAGCAATTGATGGGGCACACTGGCAGCAATTGATGGTTACAGTAACTGTGGTTGAAGGTACAGTGGCAGCAATTTATATGTACAGTGGCTGTGTTTCATGGGCACAGTCGCTACGCTTGATGGGCACAGTGGCTGCATTTGATGAGCACAGTGGCTGCACACTGGAGCGATGCTCTAGCAGCACAGTAAAAAAAAAGTGCCCAGTTTCTTACATCATACAAAGAGTCAATGATTCCAAAATCATAGTACCTATGCTAGTCCACCAAGCTGCCTCGTGCCCTCCTTGTTTGCCCATAATTTTAATTATAAAAAAAAATTGAAGTATTTTATTGGAAAACAACACAAATTAAAGGAGTTGTAAAGCCGAATGAAATCAGTCTGCTAAAAAAGACTACGTGGGACACATAGCAGAGGAACGTTTTTTTTTTTTAGATACAGTATAGTGACAGTAAAAAAAGTGAGATCAGAGCACATTACCCTCATAAAAGACAATCAAGGGAGGAGGGTTACAGTGGCTGAGTCAAGAAAAGACTAGATAAGCTTAACACAAATACATCACCAGGACCAGATGACTTACACATATAAGAGTCCTCAAAGAACTCAGTCAGGTTATAGCTAGACCATTAGACATGTGCACTGCCAAAAAATGTGTTAGTTTTCGTTTTATTCGTTTTTTTCGAAAATTTGAAATTTTAAAAAATTTGGAATTCGGAAATTCGGAAATTGAAAAAAAATTCAGAAATTCGAAAATTCAGTATTCGAAAATTCAAAAATTCGACAATTTAGATTTGGAAATGAGAAAATCTGAAAATAAGAAAGGAAAATGCAAAAACAAACAAAATTATAGATATTGGAATTTCCTTTTCAAATTTGGCTGTTAGAAAACGTATAGAATACAAATTTACAGGTATCTGAAGTTACGAATTATATGAAATAAAGAATGCTGCATCTAAACAAATGTAATGGAACAAAATAATAATAATACGTTATTATTATTATTATTGTTATAATTGTTATAAATTATTATTAATTTGTTACGTTCCATTTCGTTTTTTACGGACAATTCGTAAATTCATATTCGTTTTGCTCACTAGTAGCCAAATTTGAAAGGAAATTTCAATACATAATTTAATAGTTAGTAATAGTTAAGTTTTATATTAGTTATTATTTCATATTTTAGATGAATTTTCAGATTTAGAATCTGTTAAAAATCTACAAGGAAGTGAGCTGCCATCTAGATAGGGGAAGGCCTGTGGATGTGGTGTATCTGAATTTTGCAAAAGCATTCGTTACAGTATCCCATAAATGCTTAATCTACAAACTGAGGTCTGCTGGCATGGACCATAAAGTTTGCTCTTAGAAAACTGATTACAGCGACGTGTCCAAAGAGTCATGACTGGTTTGGAATGGTAAGTGGGGTACCCAAATGGTCTGTCTTGGGACCATTTCTGTTTAATCTATTCATAAATGATATAGAGGATGGGATAAAAAGCAAATACATATCAAATGAGGTTTAATGTGGAGAAATGTAAGGTAATGCACTTGGTGGCTAAAAACATAAATGTAGGATTCCTCCAGGTCTCAGGTGTCAACAGATTCCAGGAATACAACACCCCGGGTGGTCAGAGGTGAGTCCTGATAATGATAGGACCCTTTCTCCCATGCACCATGTCGGTTACTAACGCAAAACTTCCGTCCTTGAAGGTGGTTTCTCACAATGTGCAAGGTTTAAATTCACCTTCTATGAGGAAGAAAATTTTACAATCCTACCACAAACAAAAAATGGAAGTGGTCATGCTTCAGGAAACCCATTTCCCACTGAGGTTTACCCCCTCTTTTTTACATTCCCATTACCCTCAATTCTTCCTGGCTAATGCGGTAGATAAAACTAAAGGGGTTGCGATTTTATTTGCTAGATCGAGTCAATTCACATCGACTTTAATTCATAGGGATCCTGAGGGGAGGTTTATCTTGGTGAAGGGACTGATTGATGGCCAATTATTTTCTTTTATTTCCTATTACGACCCCAACAAAGGTCAGACTAGGTTTTTTAATTCAATGTTTAGGACCCTGGACAAATTACTGGAAGGTACGGTGGTCTTTGGCGGCGACTCTAACACCGCCTTCGATCGAATCCTGGATAAGTCTAAGATCCCGTCCAAACAATTGTCCCACCCTTCTCGCTGCAGTGCTAAAATAGCAAAACTAATTTATCAACAAGTGTTAGTCGACATTTGGAGGGAATTTAACCCTTCGACGCGGGATTATACTCATTTTTCGCACCCACATCTATGTTACTCAAGAATTGACCATGTTTTTATATCTTCTATTCACATCCCGGCGGTACACAAGGCTTTCATTAAAGATACAGCTTTGTCTGATCACTCCATGGTGATAATGATCATACAAAGATGCTTTGCTAGGCCTAATGTCCCCCAATGGCGGCGGCTTACTGAATCGCTATTAGATGACCCTACGATTGTGTCTGAGATCAAAAAGGCTTTGAAGGAGTATTTCCTCTTTAATAATACGGAAGGAATCTCGGCTGAGACTCTTTGGGCGGCCCACAAGGCCTCGATTCGGGGGAAGTTTATTCAATTGGCTTCTAATCTGAAGAAAGCAAGAGCCTCGGATATCGAGAAACTGGAAAGGGATTTTGCCTTGCTTAGCAAAAAACACAAAAAAGCCCCCTCAGGGAGTCATTTAGCACAACTGGAAAAGGCTAAGTTGGCCTTAAATTTAGCCCTTACGGTCAAAGCTGAGAGGTCTATTTGTTGGTCAGGTGCTAAATTCTATTCTCAGGCCAATAAAATGGGTACGATGTTGGCCAATAGGCTTTCCCCTAAAATGCGCTCCCACACTCTCCCTAGGATTAAACAACGGGACGGCTCTTTTACTCTTAACCCCCAACGGGTTTTAAACTCTTTTGAGGAATTCTATACTAAATTATACCAGGCAACGGAGGACCCCAGGGTGGCAGACACATCTGCCTTTTTAGATAATCTTCCTGTTCCTTCCCTCCGTAAGGAACATGTTGATTTGCTCGAGGCTCCATTTACATTACAAGAAACCCTAGATGTCATCAAAGGTTTAAAAAGTGGCTCGTCCCCCGGTCCAGACGGATTTTCTACTCTATATTATAAGTCCTTCTCAGATGTTTTGGCCCCTCATCTCACCAAATTTTTTAATTCAAAACGAACGGGAGAACCTTTGGCACCTATCCTCAACGCTGCCTATATCTCAGTAATCCCGAAACCTGACAAAGATCCTGAGCGAGTAGAAAATTATAGGCCCATATCCCTGATCAATAACGATTTGAAAATCACTAAAATTTTGGCCAATAGATTAGGTTCTTTCATTAATCATTACATTCACAAGGACCAAGTAGGTTTTATCCCCGGGAGACAGGGTCCTGACCAAGTGCGGAGAGCGGTGGATATAATTTCCATTCTTCAATCGGGGTGGGACGGGGGGCCAAGACAAGAGGGCTTTCTACTGTCTTTGGACCTACAAAAGGCCTTTGACTCTCTCTCTTGGTCCTATATGTTTTCTATTTTAGGTAGGTGGGGCTTTGGTGCGTCCTTCTTTAATTTGTTGAAGGCTTTGTATTCTACACCGGAGGCTAGGATTAAATTGCAGGGATACTTGTCTGGGCCTATTTCTATCTCCAGGGGGACAAGACAGGGCTGCCCATTGTCCCCTCTGATTTTTGCTATTGCAATTGAATCTCTAGCGGTAGCAATACGCTCAGAACAAGCAATTGAAGGTGTTAGTTGTGGTCACACAGTCCATAAATGCGCTCTATTCGCTGATGACGTGCTCCTTTTCGTCACCTCACCCCTCATTTCGCTGCCCTCTATAAATAAATTGCTAGAGGCCTTCGGGCTCGATTTCGGGTTTATGGGTAAACATGACTAAATCGCATGCACTGAATGTGTCACTTAAACCCGCTTTAGTGGATCAACTTAAAAACGATTTTCCTTATATATGGAAAGAGTCTTCAATTAGATACTTAGGCATACATTTAACCCCTAAGATTGAATTCTTGTATAAGGAAAATTTCCCCCCCATGTTCCGTGCTCTGGAAAGTGATCTCAGAACATGGTCTCTCCATGCGATTTCATGGCTCGGAAAAATCCATTCTATAAAAATGACTCTGCTCCCTAGACTCCTCTACCTTTTTCGTTCCCTCCCTATTGCGATCTCTAAAGTTCAACTTGATTCATTTCAGGGGAAGGTTATTAAATTTGTTTGGGGGAAAAAGGGCTATAGGCTCTCCAGACAAGTTCTTTTCAGCCCTAAACTTCGGGGAGGATTGGGCCTTCCCAATTTATTCCGATATTACCAGGTGGCTAGGCTCGCACAGTTATCAATTATTTATTCTAAATTTGAAAAACCTGACTGGGTCTATATAGAACGGCAGGCGGTCCCGTCGCATACTATTGATTTTCTACTTTGGTGTCCCCGCAAGTCTAGGCCTTCGATCCTCGCTCCCTCACTTTCTCAGTCCCTGAAACTCTGGGACGATTTGATACACCTTCCCTCATTGATCTCCGACATTAGACCACTCTCTCATTTGTTTCATAATCCGATTTTTAATCCAGGAATGGATTTGAAAGCCTTCAAATGGTGGCTAGACAAGGGGATGTACAGAATTGGACACTTTTTCACTCCCTCTGGCCCTTTTTCGCTTAAATATTGCCTAGAAAAATTGAGTTTACCTGCTTCAGAAACATTTAGATATCATCAAATTCTCCATTTTTTAAATTCAATTTGGCGGACTAAATCAAGTCCCCCGGAGTTCACTAAATACGAACAATGGTGTGGTCAGGGGATGGAAATCAGAGGAGGTATTTCTATAATCTACCTTGCACTTGTGGAACCCACTTCTAAATTTCCTTACATGGAGGCTTGGGAGAGGGATCTAGGGGACACCTGGGACCTGGACGAATGGCACAGAGCGGCAACAAGATCTTATAAAGGTATAACAAATGTGTCATTGATTGAAGCCAACCTTAAGGTCATGATGAGGTGGTATTTAGTTCCCACTAGGCTCGCAATGATGTATCCTTCTTCGTCTCCCTTGTGTTTCAGAGGTTGTCAGGCCCAGGGCTCCATGTTGCACATTTGGTGGGAATGCTCGAAGATTAGGAGTTTTTGGAACAAAATGTTTAGCCTTATTCGGAAGGTTTCGGGTGCCCCTATACTACAGTCCCCTCAAGTAGCTTTATTAAACGCATTCATTCCTAAGCTGTCCAAATTCACCCGTAAATTGATAAGGTTTATGCTACTAGGGGCTAAACTGGTGATAGCTAGGGCCTGGAAGCTCCCGAAAGTTTCAATTTCTGCTGCTAAAAGGAAGATCTCCTGGATTATGTCACAGGAAAAGCTAATTAGCTCCATGTCGAACTCTTCCAAATCATTTGAGGCAACATGGGAACCCTGGGCTGAATATATGGGAATATCCCTGATTCCTGGTATTGACAATTCACATGAGAGTAACATTGGGCCAGATTCAGGAAAGGTTACGCTGGCGGATCGAGTGATCCGCCAGCCTAACTGTGGCTTTGAGCCGGCGTTTCTGTTTTCTGTAACCAGAAAACAAGAAACGCCGGGTTGAAGTTCCGATGCGAGCAGCGTAACTGAGTTTCGCCATCGCATCGTTACTTCAACTTAAAAATGGCGCCGGGGGCGTTCCCGCCGATTTCCGCTCAAAAAATATGTTAATGAGCGGAAATCGGCAATTCACGATCGAAATCCGGCGCGACGCAATGACGATACGACGTTTCCGGACGGGATACGCGGCGCATAGATATACCTACATGGGGTTGGAGTATCCTATGTTAGGTATAGGCGTCGTCATCGCGTCGGAAAAAAAAAAAAAAAACGTCGCTTGCGTAAAACGGTCATGAATGGGAATGTGACGTCATTGACGTTCATTCACAGATTTTGGAGCATGCGCACGGGGATGTTTTGACACTCGACGCATGCGCAGTACGTTGGCGGCGGGATCGCGCGTAGTTAGCATACTACACGCCCCGTACCCGCGACATTTGAATTCCGCCGGCTCATTTGTGATGCGCTGCCGCAACTTTAGGAGCAAGTGCTTCGTGAATGACAGCACTTGCTCCTAAAATTTCGGCAGCGCAACGCAAATCAGAAGCGTTACTCCAGAGCAAAGATGCTCTGGAATACGTGAATCTGGCCCATTGTGTAAGCTGTGAGCTGGCTCATATTATTTCGCCCTTTATCTACTTCTTTTTCCTCTCTTTCTTTTTTCTATTCTTCTCTTTCTTTTTTCGTTGTATCTCACTCTGGTATATGTTCAAACTGAAAGCTTTAACTAGACCTTGTCTTGTGTAATGCTGTCTGTGATTCACTCCGTTAATATGTTTCTTTGGAGAAACTCTTGGACAGTAATATTTCGTTTTTTCTCATTTTTTTTTTTTTATGGGTATGTGTGACTATTCACCGGTTATGTTTATTTTTTTTATTTTTTTCGGCAGTGGTTTCCTTCCTGGGTCCTGGAGAGTTCTGGTATTCTGGGGCCTAGTGAGTGAACCTGTTTGAGGGGGGGGGGGAATTTAATAACTCGGTTTATTTTGTCGACTCCAGACATTTGTGTCCCCTTTTGGGGTGTCTGGCCCGACGTTTGGTATTAGTGTACTGCCTGGGAGATCCCCTCCTTACGATATGATACCTAGGTTTTGATCCTAGGGAGATACTAATGTTCTCTTTTGCAATTTTAATTTATGTTATTGTCCTTATTTTTCTCATCGTTTTATATTAGAACTATCATACCATATCTTTGTCCTTTAGTTTACGGATTACAGATGGTACCTTTGTGTGCTTTTGCTTTTTTGTGATATACCCCAGAGTGAAATGGGGAATTTCTGCTGTATTGTACTGCCTTTCAATAAATTCCTTTAAAATTAAAAAAAAAAAAAAACATAAATGTAAACTACTTACTAGGGGGGGACCGCTGGGGGAATTAAGGATGGAGAAAGATTTGGAGGTCCTAGTAGATGTCAGATTGAGCAATAGCATGCAATGTCAAACTGAGCTACATAGGAAAAAAAACGATTTAGTCTTAAGGAGTGTAAAAGGACACGGGCCACCCAATGAGATTGGAGGAGAAGCGGTTTAACCTTAAACTCCCTTCCACAAATGGTGGTGGCTGCGGGGAGTATGGATAGTTTTAAAAGACTCTTGGACGTGCCTCTTAACCACTTGCCGACCACCGCAAGCATTTATACGTCGACAGAATGGCACGCCTGGGCAAAAGGATGTATATATACACGTCCCCTTTAAGGAAGCAGCATTGCCCCCGCCGCGAGCTCCGTGAGCCCGGCCGTGGGTCCCGCGGACTCAATCACCAGGGAGATACCGGCAATTGTCTCACGGTGAGGAAGAACAGGAAGATACTGATGAAAACAAGCATCTCCCTGCTCTGCCTAGTGACAGTGACAGTGATCACAGCTTCCTGTAATCAGAGCAGAGATCAGTGTCGTGTCACACACAGCCCATTCCCCCTACAGTAAGAACAACTCCCATGGAGCATACTTAACCCCTACAGCGCCACCTAGTGGTTAACTCCTTCACTACCAGTGTCATTTTCACAGTTATCAGTACATTTTTATAGCACTGATCGCTGTAAAAATGACATTGGTCTCAAAAATGTGTCAGAAGTGTCCGATGTGTCCTCCATAATGTCACAGTCACAATAAAAAATTGCTGCTCACCGCCATCACTAGTAAAAAAAAAATATGAATAAAAATGCCATAAAACTACCCCCTATTTTTTAGATGCTATGGGCTAGATTCAGAGACCCGTAACTCCTGTCTAACTCCTGTTAGACTGGAGTACTTTCGAATTACGCGGGCCGTATCACTAGTTTGAATCCTCAAACCATGATACGGCGGCGTTGGGCTTCGATCTGACAGGCTTACGTCTTCGTACGCCTTCGGATCTACGCTGCAATCTTTTTGCAGCCGCTGGGTGGGGTTTGCGTTGTTTTCAGCATCGGGGTATGCAAATGAGCTTTTTCCGGCGATCCACGAAGTTACGAGCGTCGTTCGCAATCTCTTACGTCATCTTTTTGCTGCGTAAAGTTATTCCAGCTATTAGCTGCTCTAACGTTACGCGGCCCATGTTAAGTATGGCCATCGTTCCCGCGTCGACTTTCAATTTTTATTTTATTTTTTACGTAAGTCGTTCCGGAATAGGAATGTCCGTAAACGACGCTACTCAAAAAAAAAATGACGTAACTTCGCGCGATGCACGGCGGGAAATTTCCGAACGGAGCATGCGCAGTTCAATCGCCGCAGGAACGTGCCTAATTTAAATGCCTCACGCCCCCTAATCGCGTAGTTTGATTCCGCCGGGAGAAATAGACTACGCCGCCGTACCTTACGGGCCAAAATCTCTCTGAATTCCTCGTAGAGCCAGGTAAAATACGGCGGCGTAGTGTATCTCTGATACTCTGCGCCTATGTAATTCTATGTGAATCTGGCCCTATAACTTTTGGGCAAACCGATCAATAAACGCTTATTGCGATTTTTACCAAAAATATGTAGAAGAATAGGTATAGGCCTAAAATGAGGAAAAAAATAAATGTTTTATATATTTTTGGGGGATATTTATTATAGCAAAAAGTAAAAAATATTGTTTTTTTTCAAAATTTTCATTCTTTTTTTCTTAAAACCGCAGAGGTAATCAAATACCACCAAAAGAAAGCTCTATTTGTGCGGGAAAAAATACATACATTTTGTTTGGGAGCCACGTCACACAATTGTCAGTAAAAATGACGCAGTGCCAAATCGCAAAAAGTGACCCGGTCTTTGACCAGCAAAATGATCCGGGGCTTAAGTGGTTAACCACTTAAGGACCTGCTCACGACTATATAGGTCCTTTTTTTAAAGATGGATATCTTGGTAACGGCTGCAGCTGCTGCCACAACCGAGATTTCCATCTTTACTGTGAACGGTCCTGTAAACGATAACGGTGGTCTCCGCAGCGGATTCGCCGCGAGATCACCGTTATCGGCGGCGGGAGAGGGCCCCCCTCCCGCTGCTCTCCCGCACCCTCTGTCGCTTAGCGGAGCCGTCGGTAGCAGCGGAGGCGAACGGGTTCTTTCCTCTCCTCGGCTGGGATACGAGTGAGGACAAGATGGCTCCCACCTGTCCCCATAGCATAGCAGTGCGGAAGTGACGTCAAAACACCCATGCTTCTTAAAGCAATATTTTCTAAAAAAAAAATTGCATTTAAGTCTAAATATGAGATCTGAGGTCTTTTTGACCCCAGATCTCATATTTAAGAGGACCTGTCATGCTATTTTCTATTACAAGGGATGTTTACACTATTCCACGAGTGGGCGCAATTTTTTAAGCATGACATGTTGGTTTACATTTTACTCGGCGTAACATTATCTTTCACAATATATAAAAAAATTGGGCTAACTTTACTGTTGTCTCATTTTTTTAATAAAAAAAGTGATTTTTTTTCCAAAAAAAGTGCGCTTGTAAGACTGCTGCGCAAATACGGTGTGACAAAAAGTATTGCAATGACCGCCATTTTATTCTCTAGGCTGTTAGAAAAAAAAATATATAATGTTTGGGGGGTTTAAGTAATTTTCTAGCAAAAAAAAATAAAAAGTTTTAGTGTTGAAAACGCCAAATCTGAAAAACAGCCAAGGTCCTTAAGTGGTTAAAAAACACAATATACAGGGATATGGGAAATGATTATAGACACTGACACACACATACACCTACACAGGTTGAACTGGATGAACTATTGTCTTTAGTCAAACTTACCTATTATGTAAACCACAGAGGTTATCAAATACCACCAAAAGAAAGCTCTATTTTTGGGGGAAAAAAAGAACATCAATTTTATTTGGGTATAGTGTCGCAAAAATGACCTTGTCATGAAGGGGGGTAAATCTTCTGGAGATGAAGTGGTTTATAAGACCTATAGTTCTGCAATCAGCAAAGCTCATGAACACTGCTCTCACTTATCTTCTTAAAGAGGAGTTCCACCCTAAATTTTTACTTTTTTTTAATCCACTCCCCTCCCCCTTACATGCCACATTTGGCATGTAATTTTTTTTGGGGGGGAGTGGGGGCTTCAGTAGGAGTGGGACTTCCTGTCCCACTTCCTGCTTCCGCCGAGGGGCTGGTTAGGCGATTAAGCCTTAATCGCCTACACCAGCCCCTCCCTGTAGGCGATCACATGGGACACTGACAGGTCCCATGCGATCGCCTCTCCAATCAGCGGCGAGCCGTGCCGCGCGCGCATGCGCAGTGCGGCTCGCGCATGCGCAGTGGGTGCCCGGCCGTGAAGCCGAAGGCTGTCATGGCTGGGTGCCCACAGTCGGGATGGAGACGCCGGCTGGGGAGGGGGGGAGAGGAGCGGAGCCCCGGTCGGCGCGTCGCTGGAACGCAGGAGCAGGTAAGTGAGTGTTTATTAAAAGCCAGCAGCTACACTTTTTGTAGCTGCTGACTTTTAATAAACACAATTTTGGGCTGGAACACCCCTTTAAGGCCCCTTTCACACTGAGGAGTTTTTCAAGCAGTATAGCACTAAAAATAGCGCCTAGATACCGCCTCAAACTCCTGCCCAGCATTCTCAATGTGAAAGCCCGAGGGCTTTCACACTGAGGCGATGCGTTGGCAGGAGAGATAAAGATCTCCTGCAAGCAGCATCTTTGGAGCGGTGAGAGGAGCATTGTGTATACCGCACCTTCTCATTTAAAACATTGGGAAACCGTGGTAATACCGCCCGCAATGCGCCTCTGCAGAGGCACATATTTTCACATATTTGCTTAGAACCCTGAAAATAGTTTGGCTCTGCCCTACTGAAAACAGAAAAGGTATTAAATATCTCCTTGTATGAAATAAAGTTCTTTCTCCTATTATTAAACAGGTTCACTCAATTGAAACTCCTGAAAGAGAAACACTACCTCGAGCAGGCAAATCCATCTCACTTCAGCCCGTGTTGCTACTTCAGTGTATATTTCCGACACATTCAATCCCCTTTTATCCTAATTTATGAAAAACAACAGAAGAAACTGTATCATCCCTTCAAATGCTCCAAAAGAATATTATTAAACCTATGCACGGTCAGATGGGGATGTCTATGACTGAAATATTGTCAAGTTTTCTAAATTATAAATCCCCGTCTCCAGAGCAGAGATCCTTTTAGTAATGATTCAAACAATTTCATTTTGAGTAAAAGGAAATCGGCTAGGAATGAAAATGCAGCAGAATGAGCAGTGCAAGGCCTTTAATCCATCAGACTGGAAGAACCAGAGCTGTGTAAGTACATTGTCTGCCTCATCTCTGCGTTGTGCCTTTTTTACGTGACATTTTTCACTCATCTGGATACAATTTAATATCAGAAGGGTGTGATTACATTTTTTTTTTTTTTCAAATATCGGGTCACTATAAAAGAAAATAATTGATGAGGTAAACAAATGTTTTTTCACCCAGTGAGCATTAGCTACACAAAAAAATTGTTCTGTGCATTTTTCTGTCCATCCATAGAATACAATAATATACAGACAGTAGAATTGTACTTTTCAATCTTCTGTTAGTCTTTTATAGACATGTGCATTCGTTTTCGTTAGAATGCATTTTCGTCCAAAAATCTGTTTTTTTTCGTCCAAAAATCTGTTTTTTTCGTTATCGTTTTAACAAACGATAACAAAAGTGCAAGAAACGAAAACCGAAAGATCCGACATAAAGGATGCTTTATTTTAATTTTCGTTGCGGTAAAAATTTGATATAGAGAGATTCAACATTATAGGGAAAAGATTCGACATTATAGAGAAAAGATTCGACATTATAGAGAAAAGATTCGACACTATAGAAATAATAGATTCGACATTACAGAGAATAGATTTCGATTTATAAGAAAATAGATTTGACATTATAGGGAAAAGATTCGACATTATAGAGAAAAGATTTGACATTACAGAGAAAAGATTCAACACTATAGAAATAATAGATTCGACATTACAGAGATTAGATTTCGATTTATGGGAAAATAGATTCGACATTATTACTAGTCATACAACATTAGAATTCTTGTAGGCGGAATATTTGAATGGAAATGTACGATTCAACGTAGAGATTCGACGTTCCGTCGAATATTCTTTTGACCATTCGACAGAAACCAAGTATTATTGGATTTTCGGACGAAAGCTATTCCCCAACGAAAAACGAAATAAATCAAAACGATTTTCGGGAGTAACTAAATAAATTTATTTTCCAAACGAAAACGAAAAAACGAAACAAAATATTCCAGTCTGCACATGTCTAGTCTTTTACACTTTATTATCTTGTATATACATACTTTTTTTTTTATATATATATAATTCTTTATTTTTTAAATATTTTGTTAACATCACATACATATATACAAAACATCCACCATAACAAAGACAGAATATATAACATTCATAGATAAAAGAGAAAGGAATAGCATAAAAAAAGGGGGGGACGACACTTTCTTAAAGGGATTGTAAAGGTAATTTTTTTTTCCTAAATAGCTCCTTTACCTTAGTGCAGTCCTCCTTCACTTACCTCATCCTTAGATTTTGCTTTTATATATATATATATAAGATGAATTTTTTTTCCCTTTTTTTTATAAGTGATTACATTCCCTCTCTTCTCAGCTGGGGCTGGAGAAGCAGCAGTACACAAAGCTTCCCAGTAAAAGGCTGAGCAGGGAGGAAGGGGGGGGGGGGGCATGTCAGAGCAAGTCTGATCATTGGAGGAGAGCAGGCTGAGTTCCCAGCACAGCTAGAGAACTGACCACAGTGTGTGCTCTCCTGCTTAGTGTGGAACCTTTAAGTCATTTAAACAATTACGTTCTGAATTTCCTCTGTCCCACAAGCAATTTTACCAATCCTACAACTCCAACATGCAGTACAGGCAGTTGCATTCCGCAAACCTATGCAAAATGGATTCCCCACTTGTTAAAGAAGTGACCCGAACTACTGTGAGGAAAGGACTGATTCATTGTAAATATGTGTCCCTGTTATCTACTATTCAAAATCCTGCTACTCTCAGAGGTAAAGCGCATTTGTCGTAGGACATTGGTGAGATTAGGTGTGAACAGTGGCGTAACCAGAGTTATGGGCGCCCGGGGCAGAATTTTTTTTGCCCCCCCCCCCCCCCTGTATAATCATCCACTCTGGTTATAAGGATCTGTAATGTATCCCTCTCAGGGCTTTCAGCATGTAAGGGGTAAATTATTGCAGGATTAATGATTTAACCCCTTACTGTAAGGGATTAACAGACTGAACCCCCCCACAATCACAGATCCCCCATCACAGGCTGACCCCCCCCCCACAATCACAGGTCCCCCATCACAGACTGATCCCCTAAATAACAGACCTGCCATCACAGACTGATCCCCCCAATCACAGATGGATCCCCTCAATCACAGATAGACCCCCCACAATCACAGACCCCCTATTTAACAGACCTCAGACAGTAACCCCCACCATAGTGCAGACATCAGACAGTAACCCCCAGTAGTGCAGACCCCAGACAGTAACCCCCATAATAGTGCAGACCTCAGACAGTAACCCCCAGTAGTGCAGACCTCAGACAGTAACCCCCACAGTAGTGCAGACCTTAGACAGTAACCCCCATAATAGTGCAGACTTCAGACAGTAACCCCCAGTAGTGCATCCCTCAGACAGTAACCCCCAGTAGTGCATCCCTCAGACAGTAAACCCCATAATAGTGCAGACCTCAGACAGTAACCCCCAGTAGTGCAGACCTCAGACAGTAACCCCCACAGTAGTGCAGACCTTAGACAGTAACCCCCATAATAGTGCAGACTTCAGACAGTAACCCCCAGTAGTGCAGCCCTCAGACAGTAACCCCCAGTAGTGCAGCCCTCAGACAGTAACCCCCATAATAGTGCAGACCTCAGACAGTAACCCCCATAATAGTGCAGACCTCAAACAGTAACCCCCAATAGTGCAGACCTCAGACAGTAACCCCCAGTAGTGCAGACCTCAGACAGTAACCCCCATAATAGTGCAGACCTCAGGCAGTAACCCCCAGTAGTGCAGACCTCAGACATCAGACAGCGGCGTGTGTTGCTTCCCTCGAGCGCGGGCTCCTCCTCCTCTGTGGGTGTGAACAGAGAGGAGGGCCACTGCCGGGTGTACCAAGATGGCCGCCGCTCCGGAGCTAGGCCGAAGCCGGGGACTTTTCTTAGGCCGAGGCTTCGGAGCGCTCTGTGGAGCCGGTGGATGGATTCCCCCCCCCCCCATTTTTCGCATTTCATAAGCTTACCCAACTGTTTATACTTCATCAGGCTCATAGAACCCTTAACAAGCGGTTAAGGTGGGGTAGGTGAGACACACCTATCTCCTCTTACCAGGTATTGGACCGAGGTTCTGCAATTTATCTCACTAGATCCTTTTTGGTGTTGGCTGGGAAGGGAATGCTTGATACTGAACTGTATTAACCAAGGGTTTATATTATGGTCACTTGACTGTTTTACTAAGTTTGGAAGCATATAGCCATGCATTGGATGGCATCTACCTCTCCAACACATAAACAATAGATAGAATATGTTAAAGAAGTTGTAAAGGAAAACATTTTTTTGCCTAAAATTAATGCCTGCAAGGTAGACAGACAGAATAGTGTAATGATTCTGTTAAAAAACAAGTAAATACCTATTAAAATCCTTCTTCTATATCACCTCCGGCATTCTAGTTTCTGTTCTCTCATTCACTTTCTGGTTTGCGGCGCTCGTTCATGTAAGAACTACATTTCCCAGTATGCATTGCGGCCCAGTAATTAACACCTCCTTGATGTCTCCAAGGCCGCGTACAGTGGTTGAATCTCGGCGTACCTACCGGAGCATGATGGGATTGCGACGTCACAAGATAGGCTTATATAAGTCGCTGCGCGCCGCGCGCCCGGCAGAACAGTGCGAGGAGTCGTCCAGTCAACATCTGGAGAAGAAGAGGAAAGAAGAAGAAGACGTCACGGAAGAACGGACTGGCCGCCGCTAGTAATTGAGCTAACACACAAAGATAGCGGCGGCCAGTCCCGAAGAAGAAGACCCCCGGAGAGCGGAGAAGACCCCCGGAGAGCGGAAGAAGAGCGGAGAAGACCCCCGAAGAGCGGAGAAGACCCCCCCGCCGAAGATGTCGAAGGAAGCCTGCCGGGGGGTGGGCGTTTTTATAAAAGCGACTCCCCGGCAGCGAAGAACAGCGGAACCCACCCCCCCCCCCCGCAGAAGATGTCGGGAGAAGCCCGCCGGGGGGGGCGGTTTTCTAAAAGCGACCATACACACAAAATAAAATATTTCAATATCCTGTGTTGTTTATTTGTGTTTACACTTTTGTTGCAGGTGAATGGGTAGGGGTACTCATTCACTTAGGGTGGGGGGCCGGTATCTGGGGGCCCCCTTATTAAAGGGGGCTCCCAGATTCCGATCAGCCTCCCGCCCGCATACCCCGACAACCAACGGCCAGGGTTGTCGGGAAGGGGCCCTGTCCTCATCAACATGGGGACAGGGTGCTCTGGGGTGGGGGGGCCGCAGTTCGCCCCCTGCCCCAGAGCACCTGACCCCCCCATGTTGAGGGAATGCTGCCTGGTACGGCTCAGGAGGGGTGGGGGGGGGGTCGCTCGCTCGCCCCCACTCCCCTCCTGACCGGCCGGCCAGCGTGCTTTGGATACGGATCTGGTATGGATTGTGGGGGGACCCCCACGCCGTTTTTTCGGCGTAGGGGCGTCTCTTTACAACCCATAACAGACCTAAGGGCCCGGTATGCTCCTGAGGGGGAACCCATGCCTGATTTTTATTTAAAATCCGGCAGGGAGTTCCCTCTCAGGATTCATAACAAACGCCGCCCACGTGTAGAATTGTTGGGAATCCACGTCGGATCCCCGTCGCTTCTATGACGGCTTTGTCTCCATTGCGGCAAGCCAGCTCGGTGCTGGCTCCTGCGATGGGGCTCACAGGTGGTCAATCTCGCCGAGAAAGGGAGCGAGATTGACACAATATCGCGGTCACCCACTGTACACACGATCGGTCCGAAGGACGACGGACCGAAGGGCCGTACACACGGTCGGTTTGGACCAATGAAACTGAAAATCGGTCCGTCGTCCTTCAGACCAAAGTTTTAAAACTTGCTTTAAAATCGGACTGATGGACGCCTGACCATTGGTCCAAACCGATCGTTAGTACACAAAAGCATTGGTTCAAAAACCGTGCATGCTCAGAATCAAGTTGACGCATGCTTGGAAGCATTGAACTTCGTTTTTTCAGCACGTCATTGTGTTTTACGTCACCACGTTCTGACACGATCGGTTTTTGAACTGATGGTGTGTACGCACATCAGACCATTAGGCCACTTCAGCGGTGACCCGATGAAAATGGTCCGTCGGACCATTCTCATCGGGTTGGACCAATCGTGTGTACACGGCCTTACTTGTAGAGAGCGTTCTGCTGCACAGATGTAGTTCCCAGGAGGGGGCGAGCATGTCACCGCAGTAAAGCCTCCCTTCACAGTGGTCAGTAAAATCAGACAAGCAGTGAACAGAACAGAGAAAAAAAAGAGCAACTTCTGAGCAAAAACGAACAATGAGGAAGTAAAAAGAGGAATGTCTGCAGGTAAAGGATGCTTATTATGAAAAAACATTTTTTCCTTTACAACCACTTTAATTCTTTACTGCTGATGGAATAACTCACTTATCGGCACTGAAATGCACTTTGTAAGTTCAAGTTAGTTTGGCAGGGCTGGTTATATATACCGGGCTTAGCCCCACTGCAATTAGTTATGAATAGGTTACTTCAAATGTAATGATTATAGAATTTTCTCTGAGTATATTTCTTAACATGTTTTATATATTGTGCTGGCTGCAAGATCTACTACAATTCCATCTCTAGCTGAATTCTACAATCAGCAGTTAAACTCACCTGATGTTTGTCGGTTTGGATATCACTGCATATTGGCATGTGTACGCTCTCGGCGAGCCCCACCCGTCGGGAAACCCGTCGAGCAAATAGAGAACAGGTTCTCTATTTGCTCGATGGCCCGTCGGGATGAATGGCTGGTTGCCGAATTGGAATTGGCTGGTCGCCGAATCTGACGGCCGGCAGAGAATCTCGACGGGCGGAACGATGTGTTCCGCCCGTCGAGTTTCTCTGCCGTGTGTACGCGGCATGAGAGTCGGTTCACACTGGGGCGATCCGACTCCGGGGGCGGCTCTGCAAGTCGTCCTGAGGACGACTTCAGAGGCAACCTGCCAAACGACTTCTGTATAGAAGTCAATGGAGGTCGCCCCGAGTCGCCCCCAAAGTCGTACAGGGAGCATTTTCTAAGTCGGAGCGACTTGCGTCGCTCCTATTAGAACGCTCCCATTGCATTCCATTGCGCCTGATGAGTCGCCCCAGTGTGAACCGGGTCTTAGGCCGCGTACACACGACCAAATACATCAGTTCAAATCGGTCTGACAGACTGATTTGAACAGATTTGTCTGCTGGGCTGTTTTGGTTTGATTGCTGTACACACGATCAAACCGAAATCCCCGCCGGCAGACAGCGCGGTGACGTGGCGATGACGTTGACGCCGCCACGTCACCGCACCAGAAAGTAAAACACTTCCGCGCATGCGTCAAATCCATTTGATGCATGTGCGAGTAGATATGTCTGCTGGTTAGTGTACTAACCAGCAGACATGTCAGACGGACGGATTCCCAGCAGACATATTTTAAAGCATGCTTTAAAAATCTGTCGGCTGGCCAAATCTGTCTGTCTGCCCATACACACGATCGAATCTGTCTGCTGAAACGGTCTGTCGGACCGTTTCCAGCAGATAGATTTGATCGTGTGTACGCGGCCTAACTCATCCCTGCATCAGGATATCCAGGATGACCTCCCTCCTACCACTAATGGTATCACACATTCACCCTTATTATCCCTATACTTTTCCCACTGGTCAAATGAGAGTTATTTGCTAAAATGTTAAGGGGCTGATGTCCCCTTCAAAGATGACTGAAAGCAGATGTTGCCCTGCTCCAAAAGTCCCACCTATCTAACTTCCGCCGGATGAAAAAGCTTTGGGTAGGCAAAGTAATAAGCTCAGAAACAATAGGTTACAAAGCCAGAGTCCTTATACTACTGCACAAAAATCTCCCTTACAATCTCAAATCTGTAGAAGTAGATAGTCATGGCCGTTCGTCACTGCCCATTTAAAAATAGCATCCTGGGATTTACTTATTACTAACATACACGCACCCAATACAGCAAATAAATATTTTTTTAGTTCTATGGCCAAGTGGTTACTACACAAAGAGAAAGCGATACAAATTGTGGGTTTGGGTGCTGCACACCCCTCAAAAGACTATAAAGTAGGAAAAGGTACCCCAAGGGGCTTTGAGTTGCAGCAAATATGGTAGAGATGTTCAAAAGTATGAAAAACTATTAATTGTTCATTAATAAACAAAGTACATAATGGAGAAAAATATCTGATGGGATCAAGACATGAGCCCCACAATATCCATTAAAAACATATGCATATAAGCAAAATCAGCCAATAAAATTCATGTGACAATAAAATGATTGACTTATGCTTGGGACACCGACGCGTTTCAACCTTTTGACAGTAGAGGTCTTCTTTTGGGGGAAAAACATTTGAAGAAATATTAATGCATACATGAGATTCGTTATGAAAACAAACAACAAAAAAGGCACACATATTCAGACATACTATATCTGCAATCATTAATAGTCACATTGGCACAAGTAGATATATTTACTAGGAAAAATATGGAGAGCTGGGACTACTGGTCGGCTGTGAACCCCATTGCCAAAAACAGGTGCTCCCAAGCAACCACAAGGAAAAAGGGGGGTCGATGGAAAGGACCAAACTGTAATGCAAACGGACCACTCACAGGTCACACTCTAAGGTAATTTTTTATTATTTTTTTTTCTAGGGTTGTCTGTCTTCCGTTTGGGTTTGTGCCCCTTTTATCTACCTTACTGCTGCCTCAACTGCAGGACTCAGTCAGTGGAGAGACAATATCCACCTTAAGTGATTGCCTTCCTATCTGGCCAAGCAAGTATTTTAGGAGTACATTCCTTAATGCCTGGTCTGAGTACGCAAGGTACGACGCCCACCATAGGGATAACCCCAATCTCTTCTGGGAGGCCGATAAGGTATAAGGTATTAAAGGTAAAATTGCTTCCTATGTTGCTTCCTACAGGAGAAACATGCTATCAAAGTATCAAGAGGCCAGTAATTTCCTTGGCTTCTGGGCTTCTCTGGTGTCTTCCTGCATTTTCTTGATAGTATTTATACCTCTCCTACAGCCAGATTGGTAGTGGTGGCCGGGCCACTTGTCAGACACCATCAAGTTATACATAGGCACCAGGCAGGGCTGCCCACTCTCACCTCTTCTGTTTAACCCCATGATTGAGCTGCTTTCTAGATATATCTGATGAGTTCTTATACATTGTTTTGACATAGGCTCAGATGGCCTGTTAGCAACCCCTATTTGCAGATGACATTTTCATATTCACTTCCGATCCCTTATTCGATATGCACTCCATCAAACAAATTTTCATCACTTTCCGACATTGCTCAGGTCTTTGCATAAACTTTCATAAATGGTGCTCCCCTTGAATAGTCATAAAGACCTATCCTGCACCTCATCCTCGCACTTCCCAGTGGCAAACCACAGTTTCATCTACCTAGGTATTCAAGATAGGTAGGCTTCCATTCTCCCTTTATGATTTAAACCTCATTTAATCACAAAATAATGGGTGAGCTAGAAACATGGATGAACCTCCCCGGTTTTGGGAGATGTTATTTTAGTTAAAATGATTAGCTTTGCCCGCCCCTTATATGACAGCCATCCTCATCCACTGCAGACTAAAATCACTACCTGTACAACTCCAAAACAACTTACTACTTCGAGATACCTTGGCATATGAATTTCGAGACACTTCCTATCCATGGCAACCCAATGTTTGCCCAAAATAAGCAACATGTAGCCTTTTCTCTCACAGTTTGTACATTTATTTGAATCTGACTTTAGAAAACTCAGTCCTTCCAAACTCTGGCTGATATCCATGGGATACTGAATTATCTGCTTTTCTATCACCTCTACAATGTGTGGCCTAGATAAGGCTAATAGATTGCCTACTACACCAGCAATTTTTCAATATCCAGCATATATCAATAACTTAACCCACATTTCGTGAAGCCTATTGCATCCTCCTCTGCTTCCAACTGGGGAAATGACTTTCCGGATGACACACTGGTTTAAAAGTTCCTTGCTGGCTATAACAAGGTTTTGTGGTTAATGAACTCTGGAGGGAGATGCAAGTCAAACTGCTTCATAGAGCTTTCATCCTGTTCCTGTTAGTTAACCAGTTGCCGACCAGCCCACCGTCATTCTAAGGCGGCAGGTCGGCACTGCTGGGCGAGAGCACGTAGCTCTACGTCCTCCCTTTAGCGGGCGCTAGGGGGCGCGCGCGCCGCCGGCGGCCTGTGCGCGCCCCCCCTCGTCCCTCGCGTGTGCCCAGCGGGCGCGATCGCCGCCGGGCATACGCGCTCGTTCGTTACAGAGCGGGGAACGGGAGGTATGTGTGTAAACACATACCTCTCGTTCCTGTCAGCGGAGGAAACGCTGATCTCCTGTTCATACAATGTATGGACAGAAGATCAGTGATTTCCCCTAGTGAGGCCACCCCCCTCATACAGTTAGAACACACCAGGAACACACTTAACCCCTTCCCTGCCCCCTAGTGTTAACCCCTTCACTGCCAATGGCATTTTTATAGTAATCCAATGCATTTTTATAGCATTGATCGCTATAAAAATGCCAATGGTCCCAAAAATGTGTCAAAAGTGTCCGATGTGTCCGCCATAATATCGCAGTACGGAAAAAAACGCTGATCGCCGCCATTACTAGTAAAAAAAAAATATTAATAAAAATGCCATAAAACTATCCCCTTTTTTATAAACGCTATAAATTTTGCGCAAACCAATCAATAAACGCTAATTGCGATTTTTTTTTTAACGAAAAATATGTAGAAGAATACGTATCGGCCTAAACTGAGGAAAAAACTATTTTTTTTAATATATTTTTGGGGGATATTTATTATAGCAAAATGTAAAAAATATTGCATTTTTTTCAAAATAGTGGCTCTATTTTTGTTAATAGCGCAAAAAATAAAAACCGCAGAGATGATCAAATACCACCAAAAGAAAGCTCTATTTGTGGGAAAAAAAGGACGCCAATTTTGTTTGGGAGCCACATCGCATGACCGCACAATTGTCAGTTAAAGCGACGCAGTGCCGAATCACAAAAAGTGCTCTGGTCTTTGACCAGCAATATGGTCCGGGGCTGAAGTAGTTAAAAGATTATCCCAAGCAGTCAGTTTATCCATAGTGCAGCTCTTCCAGGACCTCTTATTAACCCATTGCCTCTGGGCATGCCCACACATTTCTGACTTCTGGGTCTGGATATTCAGGTTTATTTTTTGGGTCGCAGGGTGCCACAGGATCCATTGTTATTGCTGTTTGGCTTGGCTACAACAAAAGGACACCCCACCAAAATCCATTAGGATGTTCTTTTTATTATCCCTAATGGATCCATATCTGACCCGAATAGCAATACTGAAAAAGTGGTCTTCCTCTACAGGGCCGACCATTTCTTGAGCTGAAGGTGCTATTATACAGGGAAAAGCTAGATTTGCAGTTTCAGAATTATATCCACTTTAAGTTTTTTGCCATGCATATTGCTCTCCAGAAGTGCCATCAAGCTTTGTCCTCCTACTCCAACATTACCTTTAAGGAATTCCATCCCTAGAGCAGGCATCCCCTGACATGTTGCATATGAGGTTTTCTTCTGAGAACTTAAGCCGGATAGTAGTCTCCAGTTTCTAAGATGCTCTATTATAAGCATATTAGTTTTCTTTCATGCTTGGATTTATAATATAAAACCAAGAATATTGTCCCACCCCAATGGGGCATAGAATTTATATATATTGTTTCTCTGAACTGTGGTAGATGTGAAATAAAATGAATATTTTTGTGTTATGAATAGAACCACTCAGATATTACCTTGTAAAAGTTACGACTACAAATCTGTTTGAAATGAAGGCAAAGAAGTTATAACTTATCAATATAGGGCAAAAGATTGAAGATGAGAGCAGATTTTATGTTCAAGCTCCATCCCCCCCCCCATGTTACAGATATGGACTTCAACCTTCCCTTCACTCTGAAGTTTTTTGTGTGCGCATACAGATGGACTTTTCAAGAGAAACTGAAAATACAAGCGACTATTATAAAAGCAGCTGCACTCCATCCCCCCTCCCTTCTACTGCCATTTCCCACTTTGCTTCACATACATTCCAAGCCTTTCCTGGAGAGAAACTGCTATGAGAAGGATTTTTTCAAAAGAAAGCCTGCCCATCCCCCTCATCCTGTCATCCCCTCACCCAAATGACTGTTTGAATCTTGTAACCAAAGGAATTCTATATAAACTGACCAATGAGGGTTACATGCTGAGTCCAAGGGGGTGGGAGAGATAGGTGTGACATGTATGGGTTGACCAATGAAATGCATTTCCTGTGAGCTTGTATGTGTTTAACCACTTGACCACTGGGCACTTAAACCCCCTTCCTAACCAGACCAATTTTCAGCTATCGGTGCTCTCACAATTTGAATGACAATTACTCAGTCATACAACATTGTACCCATTTGAAATTTTTGTCCTTTTTTTCACACAAATAGAGCTTTCTTTTGGTGGTATTTGATCACCTCTGGGTTTTTTATTTTTTGCGCTATAAAAGAAAAACGACTGAAAATTCTGTAAAAAAAAAAAAAAAAAACTTGTTTCTGTCATATTAGTGGGTTATTTCTCACACACAGCATATGCATACCACAAATTACACCCCAAAACACATTCTGCTATTCCTCCCGAGTATGGTGATACCCCATGTGTGGGACTTTTACACAGCGTCGCCACATACAGAGGCCCAACATGCAGGGAGCACCATCAGGCGTTCTGGAACACCCACACCAATTCTGACATTTCTCTCCTACATGGAAAAATCATCATTTATTTGCTAGAAAATTACATAGAACCCCAAAACATTATATATGCTTTTTTAGCAAAGACCCTAGAGAATACAATGGCGGCCGTTACAACTTTTTATCTCGCACGGTATTTTCGCAGAAATTTATTGAACGCGTGTTTTAAAAAAAAAACTGTTTTGTGCTTAAAACAAAACAGTAAAGTTAGCCCAATTTTTTTTCAAAATGTGAAAGATGAAGTTACGCCGAGTAAATAGATACCCAACATGTCACACTTCAAAATTGCGCACACTCGTGGAATGGCGCCAAACTTTGCTACTTAAAAATCCCCATAGGCGGTATTGCAGAGTATTGGGGTATTGCAAAGTATCATGCAGGGTATTGCCGAGTATTGGGGTATTGCCGAGTATTGGGGTATTGCCGAGTATTGGGGTATTGTTGAGTACTGGGGCATTGCTGAGTATTGGGGTATTGTTGGGTACTGGGGTATTGTGGGGTATTGTTGGGTACTGGGGTATTGTTGGGTACTGGGGCATTGCTGAGTACTGGGGCATTGCTGAGTACTGGGGCATTGCCGAGTACTGGGGTTTTGCAGAGTATTGGGGTATTGCCGAGTATTGGGGTATTGCCTAGTATTGGGGTATTGTTGGGTACTGGGGTATTGTTGGGTACTGGGGTATTGTTGGGTACTGGGGTATTGTTGGGTACTGGGGTATTGTTGGGTATTGTTGGGTACTGGGGTATTGTAGGGTTTTGTTGGGTACTGGGGTATTGTGGGGTATTGTTGGGTATTGTTGGGTACTGGGGTATTGTGGGGTATTGTTGGGTACTGGGGTATTGTTGGGTACTGGGGGATTGCTGGGTACTGGGGGATTGCTGGGTACTGGGGATTGCAGGGTACTAGTTGATTGCAGAGCTGGGATGGATTGAGGGATGGCTGGATCTGTGACTGCATTTGTCACAGATCCAGCCACAGCTCAGCTGCTGACACCCCGCTCCCCCCCCTCTCCTCGCACACTGTACCGAACAGTACAGAGAGGAGAGGGAGGAACCGGCGTCATCAAATGACGCCGGTTTGTTTACAAGTGATCGCGGCGTCATTCGACGGCGCGATCAAGTGGTAAACGGCCGATATCAGCGGCAATTTACCGTGATCCGTGATACGCCGGGTCTTCTAGACCCGGCGAGCACGGACACTTTCACGAGCGCGTCCCAGGGGAAGTGGAAGTGCACGACGCGGAAGCGGAAGCGGAAGTGCACGACGACGTCCCAGGGACGTCGTGTCAAAGTAACTCCACCGCGCCGTAGCAGTAAAATGCTTATGGCGCGGTGGGGAAGTGGTTAATAAAACTGGAAAGCTGGCTTTTGCATGCTCTCCTCTAATTTGGAATCAGACCGGTAGAAATGGCTAACCCTGAGAAATTATGTCAGGAAATCTATTAACCACTTAGCAACCACCTGCCGAAAAATAACGGCGGCAAGGTGGTTGCTTAACTCTGGGATCACGTTATATAACGTGATTCCAGAGTCGCGCTCCCGCGCGCCCCCTGGGGCGCGCACACGGGAATGTCCGCGATCAGATGTAAACAGACCGGCGTCATTTGATGACGCCGGTTCCTCCCTCCTCTCTTTGTACCGATCGGTACAGTGTGAGAGGAGAGGGGAGGGAGCGGATGTCAGCGGCAGTGCTGCGGGCTGGATCTGTGACAAATGTAGTCACAGATCCATCCATCCCTCCCTGCTCAGCCATCCCTGCTGCAATACTTTGCAATGGGGGGCAATACTCTGGGGGGCAATACTCCGCAATACTCTGGGCATACTCTGCAATACTCTGGGCATACTCTGGGCAATACTCTGCAATACTCTGGGCAATACTCTGCAATACTCTGGGCATACTCTGGGCATACTCTGCAATACTCTGGGCATACTCTGGGCATACTCTGGGCATACTCTGCAATACTCTGCAATACTCTGGGCATACTCTGGGCATACTCTGCAATACTCTGCAATACTCTGGGCATACTCTGCAATACTCTGGGCATACTCTGCAATACTCTGCAATACTCTGGGCATACTCTGGGCATACTCTGCGCATACTCTGGGCATACTCTGTGCATACTCTGCAATACTCTGGGCATACTCTGCAATACTCTGGGCATACTCTGCAATACTCTGGGCATACTCTGGGCATACTCTGGGCATACTCTGGGCATACTCTGCAATACTCGGGCATACTCTGGGCATACTCTGGGCATACTCTGGGCATACTCTGCAATACTCTGGGCATACTCTGCAATACTCTGGGCATACTCTGGGCATACTCTGCAATACTCTGGGCATACTCTGCAATACTCTGGGCATACAGCGCCCCTGTCCCCGTGAGCTCGCATGCAGAAGCGAACACATACGCAAGTCCCGCCCACATATGAAAACGGTGTTCAAACCACACATGTGAGGTATCGCTGCGAACGTTAGAGCGAGAGCAATAATTTTGGCCCTAGACCTCTTCTCCAACTAAAATTATGTAACCAGTAAAAATATTTAAAGCGTCACCTATGGGGATTTTTAAGTCGCAAAGTTTGGTGCCATTCCATGAGCGTGTGCAATATTGAAGGGTGACATGTTGGGTACCAAAAAAAATGTGTTCGAAAAATTGCTGTGCAAATACCATGCGCGATAAAAAGTTGCAACAACCGCCATTGTATTCTCTAGGGTCTTTGCTAAAAAAGCATATATAATGTTTTGGGGTTCTATGTAATTTTCTAGCAAATAAGTGTTGATTTTTACATGTAGGAGAGAAATGTCAGAATTGGTCTGGGTGTTCCAGAACGCCTGATGGCGTTCCCTGCATGTTGGGCCTCTGTATGTGGCCACGCTGTGTAAAAGTCCCACACATGTGGTATCGCCATACTCGGGAGGAATAGCAGAATGTGTTTTGGGGTGTAATTTGTGGTATGCATATGCTGTGTGTGAGAAATAACCCGCTAATATGAACATTTTGTGGAAAGAAAATAAAAATGAAAAAAATCTTGATTTTGCAAAGAATTGTGGGAAAAATTACAATTTCAAAAAACTCACAATGCCTCTTTCTAAATACCCTGGAATGTCTTCTTTCCAAAAAGGGGTCATTTGGGGGGTATTTGTACTTTTCTGGCATGTTAGGGTCTCAAGAAATGAGAGAGGCTGTCAGTACATCAGATGTGATCAAATTGATCAATTTTCAGTAATTGGTACCATAGCTTTTAGACCCTATAACTTTCACCCAGACTAAATAATATCTAAAATTTTTTTGTTTTGTTACCAAAGATATGTAGCAGTATACATTTTAGGCCAAGTTTATGAAGAAAAATTACTTTTTTGCAAAATGTTATAATAGAAATGAAGAAAAATTCATTTTTTTACAAAATTTTCGTTCTTTTTTCATTTATAGTGAAAAAAATAAAAACCGCAGAGGTGATAAAATACCACCAAAAGAAAGCTATATTTGTGGGAAAAAAAGGACAAAAATGTCATTTGGTTATAGTGTTGTATGACTGAGTTATTGTCATTCAAAATGTGAGAGCACCGAAAGCTGAAAATTGGTCTGGTTATTAAGTGGGTTTAAGTGCCTAGTAGTCAAGTGGTTAATTAATTAATGAGTCTTTAGTAATTCGCTTTCAGAACCATTTTTCCATGGACGTTTATGTTTAGTTCACATGCTGCCATCTAGTGACCTTTTGTGGTAATGCAATTGTTCTCCACATTTCTTCTTCCTGATTTATGACATACTTCCTTTGTATGTAATGCTCCACCCCTTCTTCCTGTGATTATACTTCCTGTGCAATGGAGACAGCTACAGGCCACATGTAGCAGGGCACATGTATTCTGCATAGTAAGCTACAGACAATATCATCTTTTGACCGCATAAGTACCACAACCTATTCATCTGTTGTACCCTGTAATCTGCTGTAACCCGATCTTCGGAATAAAAGCACCTCTGTGCATAGAATTGGTATTGGTGAGTTTAAGCTATTTGATGAGGATTGTCCTCAGTGATTATATCTGCTTACTCTATCTGATCACCCATAGAGCCAATAACGGAAAAGTCTGTCAGATGCAATATTTAGCATTACTTCATGGGACAGTATTTCAGCATATCCCTTTCAGCTCACTCTTAAAGACATCCAGGTGGGCTGTTATTTTCCACCAAGGGGACATAGTGCTCCTGCAAACAGTTAGGACTTTGCTATTTCTACTAAGGGGACACAGTGCTCCTGCCAGAAGATAATTGCTACTGCAGATTTGAGGACTGACATTATTCTGTAGGAAGTATCGTCTAGGATTATTTTTGTTGCAAATTGTTTGTAGAGAAATAGTCCTCCAAAATGTTGGTGAATTCAGCTGTCCCTGCTGGGAGAATCCAGTGATTATTAGACATGTGCAGACTGGAATATTTTGTTTTGTTTTTTCGTTTTCGTTTGGAAAATACATTTATTTAGTTACTCCCGAAAATCGTTTTGATTTATTTCTTTTTTCGTTGGGGAATAGCTTTCGTCCGAAAATCCAATAATACTTGGTTTCTGTCGAATGGTCAAAAGAATATTCGATGGAACGTCGAATCTTTACGTCAAATCGTACATTTCCGTTCGAATACTCCGCCTACAAGAATTCTAATGTTGTATGACTAGTAATAATGTCGAATCTATTCTCTATAATGTCGAATCTATTTTCTCATAAATCAAAATCTATTCTCTGTAATGTCGAATCTATTATTTCTATAGTGTCGAATCTTTTCTCTATAATGTCGAATCTTTTCTCTATGATGTTGAATCTTTTCCCTATAATGTCGAATCGTTTCCCTATAATGTCGAATCTCTCTATATCGAATTTTTACCGCAACAAAAATGAAAATAAACCATTTTTTATGTCGGATCTTTCGTTTCTTGCGTTTTCGTTATCGTTTGTTAAAACGATAACGAAAAAAACAGATTTTCGGACAAAAATGCATTCTAACGAAAACTAATGCACATGTCTAGTGATTATTGCTAGTGGCTACAGTTGGTTGATACAGCCAAGGTTTAAATCTTCTATAGCCAGCTTAAGCTCTACTGTACAGTGGACTGCAACTGACTGATACCAGTTCAAATTCAAGTCATTTTATTTATTGGATTTAACAATTCTTGCAAAAAATTGAGAGCACGCTCTCTATTTGCTCGATGGCCCGCCTGGAAGAATGGCTGGTTGCCATTCCCGACGGGCGGGTCGCCGATTTTGACGGCCGGCAGGGAACCTCGACGGGCGGAACGATGTGTTCTGCCCGTCGAGGTTCTCTGCCGTGTGTACCCGGCCTCAGATGTATAAGGGAGGCAATAACAAATGCATTAGGACAAGAGCAATAATAATTTCAGAATATAGAATATTGAAAAACCTCTGAAAAAGATCATTCTCTTTTCTCTACAGAAAAAAAAAAAAAAAAACTTTAACTGTGCACTTGCCAGAACAGTCCCCAAGTGTGCAAGAAATCCATGCAAACATGTTCATACAGGGATTGTGATAAAGGTTTGCAAAGCATTTAAATGCACAATATATGACAAAAATTCACCAACACGAAAAACACATATTTCTGCTCGACGGGCTTCCCGACGGGAAGCTCGCCGAGAGTGTACACACGGCCGAGGTCCTCGCTGGAATGCAGCTTCCAGCGAGGTTCTCGCTGATTTCCAGCGAGGTTCTCGGTCGTGTGTACACGGCCTCAGTCTTTGTAAATGATGCTTAGGCAACCTGCTTATGAAAATCAGTCTTTACACACCTAGCTACTGTAGCTAGAGCATCTCCATGTAAATTATACACTCAGAACAAAAATGTTAGAATGCAGCTATTTATTGTTTCCTTGATTCCTGCCCATAATGCTCGCCCTCCTTCAGTAATATGTTTCTTTTCTTTTTTTTTTTGCTACATCATTACAATTCTTGAAAGAAAGAACTAAAATATTGCCACAGCCCGCCCAGCTCTCGTTATCTATCTGTCTGTAAATTAGAAAATACATCTTGGTGTTATTTGCAATTATGTTAGGTTCATCAGACATACTAATAAAGTATCTCATTAACTAGCTTGGATCCTGTGTTCTAGATGTCTAGTGGTAAAATCAAGCTCTGCATTTAAATAACATTCTTCCTTTCATTGAACCATGCTTGATGTGGCATGTTTCTAGTTGCAGACATTCCCTAAATGATCTAAGACTAGATTGTCTCTTACACTAAAACACTGAATACTATAGCAAATGCCCTTTCAAACAAAGAAGCTACCCATCATTTCCATGACATGTTTGAAAATAAAAATTGTTCACATAGAAAGTGGGATGAGTGTGATAATGCATTGATATATACAAAAGATATTACAAAAGCATAATATTACATAATACTTTTTTTCCCCAAACTGCATATGCATTCAGTTTTGCAGGCTAGCTGGCCTTCATCAGGGCAGGGTAAAGAAACCATGACTTTTATGAAGTAGACAACACAGTGTTTACTTCCTCTTTAACCACTTGTCCACCAGGCCTATTTTGGCACTTTTCTCCTTCATGTAAAAATCACATTTTTTTTGCTAGAAAATTAATCAGAACCCCCAAACATTATATATTTTTTTAGCAGACACCCTAGGGAATAAAATGGCGGTCATTGCAACTTTTTTTATCGCACAGTATTTGCGCAATAATTTTTCAAATACATTTTTTGGGGGAAAAAACGGTTTCATGAATTAAAAAATAACAAAACAGTAAAGTTAGCCTAATTTTTTGTATAATGTGAAAGATGATGTTACGCTGAGTAAATAGATACCTAACATGTCACGCTTTAAAATTGCGCACACTCATGGAATGGCGCCAAACTTCGGTACTTAAAAATCTCCATAGGTGGAGCTTTAACATTTTTTACAGGTTACAATTTTTTCGAGTTACAGGTGAGGTCTAGTGCTAGAATTGTTGCACACGCTCTAACGCACGCATCAATACCTCACATGTGGAGTTTGAATTGCGTTTACATATGTGGGCGGGACTTGAATGCGTGTTCGCTTCTGCTCACGGGATAACGGGGATAAGGGCGCTTTGAAAAAAAATGTTTTAATTTTATTTTTATTTTACTTAATTTTTTTATTTTTACACTTTTTTTACATTTTTTTTGATCACTTTTATTCCTATTTCAAGGAATGTAAACATCCCTTGTAATAGGAATCAGTGTAACAGGTCCTCTTTATGGAGAGATGTGGGGTCAATAAGACCCCACATCTCTCCTCCAGGCTTA
This sequence comes from Rana kukunoris, assembly GCA_029574335.1. Lineage (NCBI taxonomy): Eukaryota > Metazoa > Chordata > Amphibia > Anura > Ranidae > Rana > Rana kukunoris. The sequence continues at coordinate 85,357,559 of CM056058.1, read as the reverse complement.
CAAGCATGAAATCAGTGAAAAGAAATTACCAATTACATGCCGACAGCCGCGATTGTGGCTTTGTTTACTTCCGGGTACCAGGCGTGACACCATAACATCGCTCCCGGGCCTCCGACGGTAATAGAGATGACTCTATGTCATCTCTATGCTTTCCAGGCAGCACCGACCGATTCGCTCTCCGGGTCCCCGATGGCACGGGAGAGCCCGGAGAAGCACCGGATGGCGGCGGGAGGGGGGACGTCCCTTCCTGCTGCCTATAAGAACGATCAAGTGACGGAATTCCGGCTTTGATCATTCTTATCGTGCACAGAATCGGCGGCTGAAGACATCGATATCTGAATGATGCCTGTAGCTGCAGGCATCATTCAGATATCACCGCACAAAGTCGAGGACGTCATATGACGTCCTCCGGTGGACAAAAGGTTAAAAGTAAGGGAATAATTCTGACAGTTCCCAACTGTTGATCATTGCATATAGAAAGTGATCACTTTACAAATGAGAGGGGTCTACACACTAAATCTAGTTCACTGTATATGCCTTTTTGTATAGCTCAACTGTCCCCGATTTTGAGTGACTGTCACTGATTTTTAACAACGTCCCTTTGTGCCTCTTTCCTCCTCATTTGTCCCTCATTTTGGTCTGATCTATATAGTTGTATATAATATGCACTTTTTATATTTCAAAAAGTGTTTCTCAGTGCTAAACCTTTCATCCAATTTCTAAAGTGCTGCATTTGTAAATTTTAAAAGCCAGTATAAAGGAATAGAAGTGGTAAAAAAAAACAACACTTGTGGGTTTAACTCTCTATTTTTTGTATACTTCTCCTATGAGGGGGTGTGGCAGGGGGGTGTGTACGATGCCTACATACGTTTGCTAATAGGTGCCCCTTGTTTCTATCTAAAAACATTGGGAGATACGGTTTTGTGGTCAGAGATATACTGCTTACAACATAGGTCTCATATTTGTGGGTTAATACCTTTGCCAAGGGTATATATATATATATAATATAGGAATAGGAAAAGTTTTTGCTCCTTTTCAATAAGTGATAACCAGATGAATTCTCCCTTTCCAGGAATAACATTCGACTGGACTCAACAGAAATCCTATTCAGCTCACTTTTTGGCTGCCATCTAAGTGACAGAACATACACTTTATTACATGAATGACATGACAGTGGGTGGGACATATAACATAATTTCTTGTATTCCCTCTAAGTGAAAATACTAACAACTACTTACAAAGCCACCTACAATTTAGCCCCCAGCTACATCACTAGCCTAGTCTCTAAATACCAACCTAATCATTCTCTTCGTTCCTCTCAAGACCTTGTGCTCTCTAGTTCCCTCATCACCTCCTCCCATTCTCACCTCCAGGACTTTTCCAGAGCCTCTCCAATCCTATGGAATGCCTTACCCCAATCGGTCCGTCTATCTCCTTCTCTATTAGCTTTTAGACAATCCATGAAGACCCTCCTCTTGAGAGAAGCCTATCCTACCCACATCTAACAACTGTATTTCATTTTCTCCATCAGCTCACCCCCCCACAGTTATTGCCTTTTGTTCCACTTGACCCCCCCCCCCCCTTCTAGATTGTAAGCTCTAACGAGCAGGGCCCTCTGATCCCTCCTCTATTGATTTGTATTGTAATTGTAGTGTCTGCCCTCATTTTATGAAGCGCTGCGCAAACTGTTGGAGCTATATAAATCCTGTATAATAATAATACTAAGTCAACGACAGTGTCATTCAAACTGTAACATGCAGAGAGCCAAATCTTTCCAGATTCTTTAATATGTAGCCCAAAATTACCAATGTTTTTTATTTCCTGTAGTCTACTCATTATTACTTAGAAACGTTTTATATTTCTGTTTGGCCCGCTGATCTTTGACTTCTCCTATGTTGTCCAGAACCTCACAAAAGATACTTGTTTGGCAGCTGTGGTCATTGGCATACTTTGATCATTACGAGACTTCCTAGCAGAGATTGGAAAATCCAAATTCAGAAGGGTACGGTTTGATCATCTCCAAGATTGTGATACCTTCCCTATCCTCCTTTGAGTATCGGCTTCATTGCTTCCTGTTGGCTGGTTATCCGGTTCCCTGCTGGTGCACCCTCCGTCCATATACAGCTTTATTGGCCCTCTCAGCGTAGGCTCATTAAGGTTCAATACATCTGGTAAGCCTCCCTTCCTGGTGGCAGGTATTTTATCACACGTCAGTTTATTGAGAATCACTGTTGGTTTGGATTTTCCACACATTTTTTTTACCGATCAAGTCTCATCATATGTATTTGGACTCTTATTCATTTATTCATGTATTTATATTGTCCATCAACCATATTTTGGACTTATATCCCTTCACACTTATCACTTGGTGTTTTTGTATAGGCTGTCACGGCTGGGTGCCCACAGTCGAGATGGAGACGCCGGCTGGGGAGGGGGGGAGAGGAGCGGAGCCCCGGTCGGCACGTCGCTGGAACGCAGGAGCAGGTAAGTGAGTGTTTATTAAAAGCCAGCAGCTACACTTTTTGTAGCTGCTGACTAAACACAATTTTGGCTGGAACACCCCTTTAATATAGGATGCGCCATCTTTGACCTGCTTTATCTTTACGCCGGAAAAACCTTACGGAAGTGACGTAAACGACGACAGGGCGGCGTAAAAATGTTCAGGAATCGGCGTATTAGGCTCATTTGCATAGGCAAATGAGAAAACAACGTAAAGGCCACCTAGCGGCCGGCGTTGTCATTACATCTACGATCCTTACGCATAGATACACTAAAGTTCCGACAGGTGTAAAACAATTACACCGTCGGATCGTAGATGTAATGACAACGCCGGCCGCTAGGTGGCCTTTACGTTGTTTTCTCATTTGCCTATGCAAATGAGCCTAATACGCCGATTCCCAAACGTTTTTATGCCGCCCCGTCGTCGTTTACGTAGTTTCCGTAATTTTTTTTCCGGCGTAAAGATAAAGCAGGTCAAAAATGGCGCATCCTATGTTAAGTATGGACGCCGTGACTGCGGCAAATTTGAAAGTTTTTCAAGCCGCCCCCTTCAATTTATGCGGGGAAACGCCGGGCCATTTACACTACGCCGCCGCAAACTATGAAGCAAGTGCTTTGAGAATACAGCACTTGCTCTAGTAAGTTGCGGTGGCGTAGTGTAAATGCCTTACTCTACGCCGCCGCAGATTCTTAGAGAATCTGGCCCTTAGTGTCTTCGTATTTTTTTTCAGCGCTACTTTTTTGTATATTGTATTTCTGTATAAATGGCTCCTAATGTGTCATTTAACCTCCCTGGCGGTATGATTCTTTAAGATTTTAGGTGCTGAAAGCGGTACCATTATTTGCAAGGGAATTTGGCGTTTTATACTGTAGGCTTGTAATTCTTAGGAATAACTCACTTAAATCTATCCAAACAAGAGTCTAATAGGCATCCCGGGTATGATTTTTTTTTTTATTAAAAATTATAATATAATAAATAATTATAAAAAATTATAACAAATAATAATATAATTATAGTAAAAATTATTCAATAATGTAATCAAATCAAAATCACTGAAATTTGCTCAGTTGCAGAATTTTTGCTGTCATTATTATTTATTTTTTTATGACGAATTTCCCCCCAAATCGCTGTCGCTAAATTCTGCAAGTGATTATAATTTATTATCGCTGTTTTCTAGCTGATCTAAAACCATTTTTGACATAAAGGGACATTTTTGGTTGCTATGGGCAATCTACAGTTTGCAGGGAGAAAGAACAGTTTTTATTATATAAAAGAACATGCAGGGCACTGGACAGACCACTAGGGGTGTGTATTTTTTACATACAGTACTGTAATCTATAAGATTACAGTATACTGTATGTAATGTGTTTGTTTACTTTTTTGAATTTGGCGCCGTTCTCCGCTCCCGTGCGTCGTAACGTTGCAGGGAACGGAGCTCGGCGGCACACGGGGACGCTGTGTGAATCGAGCGAGCACCGCGTGGATGCATCGCTGGATCCAGGAAGAAGGTAAGACAGCGCGCGCTGCAGGCTCTGCATGTCTACCCCGAGCGTGACTCGGGGATACCGTTCTTAGCAAGAAAAAAACACCCCGAGTCACGCTCGGGAACACCGCCAGGGAGGTTAAGTCTAACATTAAAGTGTTACTAAACCCACAACAGTAAAATCAGTCTGTACAGTATATGCAGTAAAGTATGCTTGTTACACTCACTGTGGAACCTAAGAAGTTAATCATGTCCTGTGGATTGTGTAAAAAGACTAAATCTCTATCTGATTCCCCTGTTTTTCCACTGACTGGGAGAGTGCTTGTGATCAGCACAGGGCCAATCAGCACCGTCCAGACATGTCCAGACAGAGGGTCAGGGGAAAATGAAAACTTCCCCTACAAGGTTTAAGCAAAGACAGATACAAGTCACAAGACTGCTCTAACTGCTGATGAGAAAAAGTGTTTAACAATTTATATTTACTAAAACTTTTGCATTTCCATGTTCTATGTACTGTGGAAGAGCAGATATAGTGAATGCAGGGTTCTGGGTTTAGTAACAGTTTAACTACTTGCCTACAGCCCGCCGTCATATGACGGCGGGACGATGAGGCTTTTGTTCTGGGAAGAAGTCATATGACGTCTTCTCCTTCCCAGGCCACTAGAGAGTGCACGCACCACTGGGGACCCGATGCGCGTGCCCAGCAGCTGCGATGTCCGCCGGGCACCCGCGATTGCCCAGTAACTGAGCAGGACCATGGATCTGTGTGTGTAAACACACAGATCCACATCCTGTCAGGGAGAGGAGACCGATGGTGTGTCCCTTGTACATAGGGACACCGATCGGTCACCTCCCCCAGTCAGTCCACTCCCCATACAGTTAGAATCACTCCCTAGGGAACACATTTAACTCCTTTATCGCCCCCTAGTGTTAACCCCTTCTAGTCATATTTATACAGTAATCAATGCATTTTGTATAAATATGAATGGTCCCAAAAATGTGTCAAAAGTTTCCGATGTGTCCGCCGCAATATTGCAGCCATGATACAAATTACAGATTGCCGCCATTACTAGTAAAAAAAAAAATAATAATAAAAATACCATAAACTATTCCCTATTTTGTAGATGCTATAACTTTTGTGCAAACCAATCAATATACGCGTATTGCGATTTTTTTTTTTTTATATGTATCGGCCTAAAAGGGGGAAATTTTTGTTTTTGTTTTTTTGGGGATAATTATTATATCAAAAAGTTAAAAATATTTTTTTTTTTTTTCAAAATTGTCAATTTTTGTTTATAGCTCAAAAAATAAAAACTGCAGAGGTGATCAACTAGCACCAAAAGAAAGCTCTATTTGTGGGGAAAAAAATGATAAAAATGTCATATGGGTACAGTGTTGCATGACCCCGCAATTGTCATTCAAAATGTGACAGCGCTGAAAAATGGCTTGGGCAGGAAGTGGGTGAAAGTGCCCGGTATTGAGGTGGTTAAGGACCACATGCAATTTTCAGGCCTTGGTTGTTACACTTGAGGTGACCTCATAAAAGCGATCAGTGGCTGCCAGTATGAATGAATGAATGAATGAATGAGGCCTTACGTTGTCATGGAACGCTGTATCCTGGCCTAGGCCATCAAGGCTAATTTTGACTGTCCTATCATCCTGGAACGCAAACCTTCCTCACTGTGCTATATGTTTTCTGCTGCACCATCGGCAGGGTTATATCTTCTTAGTCCTCTCCATAAAATTATCAGAATTTTTTACTTACAGTAGAACTATAGACAACACTTTTTTTTTTCATTTTGAATAGAGTAAGGGAGGGTTATAGACCCTGTCAGTTTATTTTTTACAATCCCTGTCCCATTGCAGAGATTTTCCTTCACTTCCTGCCCCATAACCAAATGGGAAGTGAGAGTTAATCTATGCAAATTAAGGGAATCCAATGCCCCCCCCCCCCCCAGGCCCTAAGAACTCAAAAAATTCAGCCTGGGTCTTAAACAAAAAGGGGTGTGGTCTTGACAGGAAGGGGTGGGTCATATTTAAATTAGGGGGTGCACAAGTTTATTCAGGCCTAGGGCAGCACAAAATCTAAATACACTACTGTTGCCATGGGTGGAACAAGTTCTTGTTGTAATTTGAAGCATTTATGTAACATAAAAAGGAGACACTGAGGAGATGGACCTATGGAAGTCTTATGCCTCGTAGACACGGCTGGACTTTCCGAGAAAAAAAGTCAGGCATGCTTTTTTTCTCGAAAAGTCCGACCGTGTGTAGCCTCCATCGGACTATTTGTCGGAAGTCTGACGGACCTTAGATAGAGAACCTGTTCTCTTTCTTTCCGTAGGACTTTCGACGGGCTCACGGCAGACTTTTGCTATGTCAAAAGTCCGACCGTGTGTACGAGGCATAAGGGGTTTTACTGCGCCGGCATGGCCAAGGGAGAGGAAGATTTCAACCAGGTTGAAGATTTTTGCAGTCCACTGCTGTTTTATTTGGGTAAATAGACATCTGGGATGGCAGCAGAATGTTTCTTTAGGTCAGGGAAGGAAAAAAAATGCAAGTAATAGATCTTTTCATATTTTCTTTATTTTCAGGGTGGTGAAATGTTTCAATACTTTGTAATATAAAAATAATCATGTTAAAAAAATACTGCCAAAGTATTTATTCCTAAATGGCATACACCTGTAAAAATATATTTGTATATACTGTATAATATATACCACAGTATATTAACATTTCAAAATACATATATACTGAAAGGGTAAGCAACAACAACTTGTCAGAACATGTATTAGCTTGTACTGGGACAGTATGGGGGAAAAAACAAAGAGTTATGTAAGCGCATGCTTGTACAGCTCTTCTAAATTTAGAACATGGAGCAGATGTTGCTCCTAATTAACAACAATACACAAACCCCTTTGTTAATTAGAAGTGATCAATTCTCTGTTCTCAGGCACAGCATACAGGACATAGAGCAAGAGCTGGAGATGCCATTAAAGTTATTTCTGTTGTCCGAGTAGCTCAGAGCAGAGGAAAGAAGAGGGAGTTAATCCTGCACATGCTCTCCTCATGTAGTATAATACAATGGTTCTCAACAGCTCAGTCCTCAAGTACCCCCAACAGGCCATGTTTTGGGAATTTCTCTTAGGCCGCGTACACACGACCGATAAACTCGACGGGCGAAACACATCGTTTTCCCTGTCGAGTTCCTTGTTCGGCTGTCAAAAAACTCGTTGAGCCAAATTTTCCCATTGCCCATCGAGGAAATAGAGAACATGCTCTTTTTTTGGCTCGACGAGTTCCTTGACAGTTTTCTCGGCGAAAAGTGTACACACGACCGGCAGAATACGTCTCCCATCGAGTTTCTTGCTGAATTCTGCCGAGGAAACCGGTCGTGTGTACGCGGCCTTAGATAAAATAGCTGTCCAAAAAGTTTCTATTTCTTTCAAATAGAAACTGGGGCAAGCGGTGCAGATAGACCTGAAACAGCTCTGTTAATATGGCGCACCCCACTTCTGACAGTTTTCTGCAACATATATACAATAGTAGTGCAGGAAGCTTAGATAATTTCCTGGAATGGGTCTATGACTGCTTTATCAGTCTGGAATTGCGATTTGTGATTTACTAAACGATTAAACAATGTTAACTTTGCAAAGTGAATGTTTATATAGCATAATGTATGAGGTAAAACAATTTTCACTTCAATATTCCAACCATATGGAAACAAAAATACATTTTTAATAAATGCTTCTGTATATGATTGGACATAGTATGAGTAAATGTACAATTCCATTTAATATCTAAACATATAAAATTCCTTTTATAAAAAAGCAATGTCAACATCTTTCATGGCCTCCTTGTAAATCCTGTCAAACTCTTCTTCTAGAGCAGGTGTAAAGTGATTCTTGTGATCTCCGGAGATACCTAATGTAAGGCAAAAGTGTTTTATAAAATTAAAAAAGATGTTTATTGTTAAAGCTTTCCAGTCATTAAAACCTAAGGAGTTAAGTTAAAGTTAAAGTGTTTGTAAATCTCAGACATAAATACATCCTTCAATAATGTGTGCTTGTCTCTATCTAAAGTGTCATGTCTCTCTGCTGCCATGTTCTCATGACAGCTTTAGTCAATTCTAACAGCTTTTTCCCAATGCCTAGAGAAAAAAAGGTGGTGGGCGAGGAGAGCTGCAGCACACAGCCTGTGATTGACAGCCACAGCTGTGCTTGTTCTCCATGTAGTGTGAGGAGGAGGGTGTGTTTCATTCCTCTGATAAGGCTCAAAGTTCTACCCCCCCCCCGCTTTGTGCTGCTGATAGACGCTGACAGACTCTGTGTAACTCTGTGTTTTACAAGATTTTAGAGAAGTGATGGCTGAAGATAAATAGATACAACCTATGTAGGAGGATTTGTGGTGTCCAATGTGTATCATCTAAGGCTAATCCTTACACTGGGTTTATGTAAAGCCAGCCATACATGAACTGAAATTCGCCTAGTCCAGCAGAGACCAGCCAAACTTCGATCCATGAATGGGCAGGCTGGTTGTACAGACGTAGATCTACCGACCATTAAAGAGGAAGTAAAGGCATTTTTTTTTCTCAAAAAAAAAAAAACCTGTAAGAGAAAGACATAATGAGCTAGCATCCCCCGCGGGACCGGAATAATCCCGGGGTAATGATCATAATCATAATGCCGGGACGCTCAGTGCACCATTGTCTACGTCGTGCACGAGCCATAGACAGCGGTGCAGTGTTTTCTGCAAATATCTCCTTAACCATGTAGCTTAAAGAGGTTGTAAAGGTTTGTCTTTTATTTTCTTAATTGGTTCCTTTAAGCTAGTGGATTGTTGGTTCACTTATCTTTTCCTTCAATTTCCCTTAAATGTTTTTTTTTTCTTTGTCTGAATTTCTCACTTCCTGTTTCTCCTCAGTAAGCTTGCCCCCATCACCTGAGCGGTGGAAAGTCATTTAGAACAGCTTACTGAACACCTTACTGAGGAGGAACAGGAAGTGAGAAATTCAGACAAAGAAAACAAAAAAAAACATTTAGAAGGGAAATTGAAGGAAAAGGGAAGTGAACCAACAATGCACTAGCTTAAAGGAACCTATTTAGAAAATAAAAAACAAACCTTTACAACCCCTTTAAGGAGATATTTCTTGAACCTACAGGTAAGCCTTAATCTAGGCTTACCTGTAGGTGTAAGTTGTAAGAGTGGGTTTACAACCACTCTAACTAACTATTTAAAGGCTTTAAATGAAATAAGCTATGTTGCATAACCATCTGGATCTTACTAAAATGTTTCCAAACCATGCAGAATTTACTTGAATTATAGTGATATATACTATGGTTAATCCATTCTGATTCAATATGTATTTTATAGTATTAACACATAATATTTTATTTATTAACTCAATGGACATATCAAGTTTACTTTTAGGAGATTGTTTTCTAAATATTGGTAAATTTGGTATTCTGCTATTCTAATGTTAAAGTCTAAGTTTACTCACAAATAAAGAAATAAAAAAACATCACAAGGAACATTATTTTCAGTCAATGGGATACATATAATAGTTACATATTCGGTAAGGTTGCCAGATGTGTTTCTTTTGCTGCTGGCTCCTACATTAGCTGAAATCACCCCCTTATTGTGGAAAAAGGGATATGAGTTGGGATCAGAGGAGGAACATTTCACTTAATGTGTGAGCCAGCAATACATCCTATTGATTGTAAGTATTGACCCTTTGATTTTAAAATATATTTTATTTGGTGACTTTTATGAAAATGTCAGTGAAATATAACAATGGCTACACACGATCGGAAATTCCGACAGGAAAAGTTTGATGTAAGCTTTTGGTTGTTAATTCCAACCGTGTGTAGGCTCCATCTGACTTTATTTTTACTGGCTCGTTGTAGTGTTGTACGTCACAGCGTTCTTGACGGTCAGAATTTAGTGTGACCGTGTGTATGCAACACAAGTTTGAGCCAACATTCCGTTTAAAAAAAAAATCCACTCTTTTCTTGTCGGAATTTCCGATCGTGTGTATGCGGCATTACACAAAACAATGAGGGAACATTTATGTAAATTTGTGACTGCCATTCTACATATGTAACCTTATAACATTTAAGAAATGTCTGAAAACGTGTCTTTACCTTTCCTATAAAATGTTCCCTGTTCCTTGCTGAAGATTTCGTTAGGCACTGTACTGTAGTTGGACATGTTGTTCGCTTTCATAGCTTTAAACGAAGAATGCTCTACTACAGAATCTATGGCAGCATCATCCAGATCTTTTCCCAGGAACTTGCAGATCTTTACAACATTGCTCCTCAGATCCTGTTGTATTAAACAAGTGTGTATGTTATTAGTCTTTACAATAAACTATCCTATATAAACATTCACCTGCAAGGAGCTAAATGGAAGATAAATGGAAGATACATTATAGTGAACAGAACTAGAAGGTTATTTAGAGTCGGTTCACACTGGGGCGACACGACTTCCAGAGCGACTTTCAGAGGCGACTCAGACACGACCTGAGCATGAACCACAGGGCGATCTGGGGCGATTTACAACACGACTTCCAGGACAGGAGACATTCCAGTGGCCAATAAAACAACAATCAGCTCTGGGAGCGGGAGGGGGAGGGAGAGGTTTGCCTGAGAAATGTATGTTATCTTATCTTTCCAAGTAGCTAGTGATCAGACTTGAGGCGACAAGTCGGATTGAAGTCGTACAGGAACCTTTTCTGAAGTCGGAGCGACATGAGTAGTGTGTATTAACACTGCTCCCATTCACTAACATTGTTTTTCTCTACAGCGCGATTTGGGACGACTTGAGGCGACCTCAAGTCGGATCCCAAGTCGCCCCAGTGTGAACCGACTCTTAATAGCCAGCAGAAGAATGACCTGTTCCATGTAAAGGTAGGGGGCAGTAAATTAGATGGCATTTTTAAATTCCAAGTGAAGCACACTTGGACCACCAGACCCTGCAGTACAAGAAATACAGAAGTGGAATTCATGTAAGTGTGGCACCCTCTAGTGCTAGACTAGTGTAGGTAAATTAGTTGTTTTTGTGACTCATGGTAGTTGTGTGAGTCCGTAATTAGGTCAGGTTATTCTAGGTCAGGCTGGAGGGATCTACAGGGCAGGCCTCTGGTACCTCTCTCTGGTTTTAGAAGCTTGGAAAAGCTTCTAGAAGATAGTGGGCGGAGGTCAGGAGGTCCTAATCTGCCCACCTGAGAGAATATGGCCAATCCCCAAGCAGAAAAGTCGGGCAGCATGGCTGGGTCAGCCCCTAAATATGGTGGAGCCTGACCAGCAGGGGAATAGGGGGGAATGTGGAGTAAGGAAGCTGTGTTGTGGGGCCTGGGAGGGGCCCCCGAGTTAAGGGAGGCTCTACCTACAGACTGGGCGCTGAGAGAGGAAAAAGTACTAAGGGATCTCCACTATCTTATGGTCTCAGTTGGGAAAAACCCTGGCTTGCAGGAGCCCTGAGCAGTCGTCTCTTCTAGGGCAGCAGGATTTCCAGGGACAGTGTGAGCACTTCTGCATTCCCCAGGGCAAAAAAGGTTAAAGCTGCCGGATGTAATATCAAGCAATCATTTCTGGGACTGTGCTAGCAAGCTGTGACCCAATCCTTTCTTTTGGGGCATTTTGCTCAGGTGGGCTGATATTTTCAATAAAGGGGATAGAGGGCTCCTGCAAGGTGAGATTCTGCTACAATTCTACTCTGGGAAACAGAGCTCCTGTAAATGATTTATTCGGTGAGCTCATAGAAACCATTGCTGTTTCAAAGAGAATATAGTCAAGTGTATGTTCTTTTCTCTGGATTGCATAGAGAAGGAAGATGTTCTTATCATTGTTCTTCGAATCAATCTGGGCATACCATAAATCCCATACCCTATCCAAGTTGTTTTCCCCAATAAAACAACAAAAACAAGTTCTGGACTGTTTCCTTGTCTCTAAATAAGAGTTCAAATGCATGCTGCCTAAATGGTCACAGTACGATTCCTGATAAGGTGAACTTATCCTTTAAAGGAGGGAGCAAATACAAGATCACATTCTGCACAAGGAAAGACAGCAGCCATGATGGGTTTATTTTAGTGAAAACTCCTGCACAGAGGCAACATTTCACACTGGATTCATCCACGTATTTGGAAGAAATACACAAGGCATACACTGCTATTTACAAATGTACTTGGTTATCCCAGAGTTCAGCTTTAAAGAAATATCCAGGCCTGACAGAAGCAGGATACTACTACCACCTTAGGAAAACATATTATAATTGTCTTACTTGATAAAATAGTGTACTGGCAGACAGAGGTGTAACTAGAACCTTCAGGGCAAGAAACCATGAAGGTCCCCCCTGACCCCCCGCACTTTCCTTTCGAGCCCTGGGCATCCAGGATGCTATGTGACTGCAGACACAGGTGATCAAAGACCACTGTAAAGGACCAATCACGGCAGGCCTTTCAGCTAATCACATGTAAACAGAATTGCCAGTTATCAGCAGTCCTTTCCTTCTACGCTGTGTCTGTGTGAATAAAAGAAGAGCCATTAACCAGCAAGACTGTCAGTGAATTGTTTACACTGATAATCAGGGCACTGATTATTAGTGAATGCCCATCAGTACAGCCGATCAGTGCTCATCAAGGCTGCCTATCAGTGCCACTTATTAGTGCACATCAGTGCAGCCTAAAAGTGCTTACAAATACCACCTATTAGTGCTTATCAGTTCTGCCCATCAGTGCTCATCAATGCCAATACCAAGAAAGTCTGTTTTTCAAATACAATATTTTGCAAAAATGTAAAACGTGTATAATTTCTGAAGTTCAATCAATTTGCTTTTATCTCATTGTCTATATACATTCCAATTAAAATGTAGTGTTCAATTATGACCTTCTCTCTGTGCACTGAGAATACAATAAGGTCAGAATATAGAGGATCAATTCTTATAACTATAGACTACTTGCAACACAGAAAATATTGTGCTTTTCACCTCCTATTACTCTATAGTATATGACCAGGAAGAGATTTTACTGTAAATAAGACCTACCTTTGTCATATTGTCATAAGACAAAAGCAAGAAGTTGGGATTGTCCTTCATTGTCAGCCATCCTTTCACGTGTTCAAACCACAGACCAAACATAACTAAAACACAAGCACAGTTTAGAAACCAATTCAGTATGATTTTCATAGATTTATATAATTATTTTGTTACATTTTAGGGGCCTTTTAGACCTATGCAGTCCATGTTAATGTGCCCATTAATTTTGAATAGCCTGTCAACACATGACAATATACAAAAAATTACAATATACAAAAAAGAGGATATGTTTTTTTTTTTGTAATGCAGTGCACCATAACACATATGTGTTGTGGCATGGCGCAAGGTGGATGAGTTTACCATCAATTAAATGAATGGAACTAAAACCACCACACAAAGTGTAGTGCATTTTTGGGTGTGTGGTAACATAAGAATACATGTGTAAAATGAAAATGCAACAAAGGATTTGTAATTTAACTGTGTGATGTGGCAGATATGTTTTTCTCAAAAGATTGAATAAACAGAATTACTGTATTTCAATAGTGTATTTATCTTTATGGCCAGAGCTTTGTTTTAAAGCAGATGTCTAGACAGTATAGACAGTTAATAAGAACAGTTCTGATCGGGAAGTTTGGATCACACTGATGTGGTTGTATCAGCCTCATAGGTGGAAAAAACTATACAGGGCATTGAAGGGACCAGTCAGGCATATTCAGGTATCCAGTCCCCTGCACAGGAAATGGGTACAAAGTAAGGTCATTTGGCATTGACCATAGGGTGAGTACATGGATTGAAAACTGGCTACAAGGGCGAGTTCAGAGGGTGGTGATAAATGGGGAGTACTCAGAATGGTCAGGGGTGGGAAGTGGGGTCCCCCGGGGTTCTGTGCTGGGACCAATCCTATTTAATTTGTTCATAAACAACCTGGAGGATGAGGTAAACATTTTAATCTCTGTATTTGTGGACTAAGCTAAGCAGGGCAATAACTTCTCTGCAGGATGTGAAAATCTTGCAAGAAGATCTGAACAAATTAATGTTCAAGGGTAGGTAAATTGTGTATCTGGCGATCCAGGAGGCAATGCCCTTAGTTTGTAATAATGTACATTTGATTAGTCAGACTTTAGGTAAAAACAAAGTTGAACCATGCTAAGGAGGGTGATTTAAAAAGAGGTAGCCATCCTCAGAGTGTGTCCAGTAACTCTGCAAAACATATAAAAGGAACAGGGGGTGCCTCTCTAAGTGTAGAAATAAAACAGTATAATTTATTGCACAAGATTAAAAACACTTACAAGCTATAAGTGGGAGTTATGCTCATCATAAGTATGTAGTCCTGGCAGTTCTACTGTGTCTCCTTGTAAGATCCAGGTAGCTGGGAAAGGTACTGGTGTGATGTGCTGAATAACTGTACATTCAGGAAAACCAGGAAGTAGTCAGCTCCATCGACTCCCACTTATATTTTTTTAAGTGTTTTTAATCTTGTGCAATAAATTATACTGTTTTAACCACTTCAATACAGGGCATTTTCACCCCCTTCCAGCCCAGGACAGTTTTTATCTCTGTCGCACTTTGAATGACAATTGTGCGGTCATGCAACACTGTACACAAATGATTTTTTTCCCACAAATAGAGCTTTCTTTTGGTGGTATTTGATCACCTCTGTGGTTCTTATTTTTTGCGCTATAAACAAATGAAAAGTGAAAAGTTTGAAAAAAACACAATATTTTTTACTTTTTTGCTATAATAAATATCCCGATTAAAAAAAAACATGGGGCAGATTCACAGAGAATTAGATTCTCGTAGAGTATCAGAAATACACTACGCTGCCGTTTTTTACCTGGCTCTACGTGGAATCCAGGTAGATTTTGTCCAGTAAACGACGGCGGCGTAGTGTATTTCTCCCGTCGCAATCCATCTGCGCGAGTAGGGGGCGTGAAGCATTTAAAATAGGCACGTTCCCGCGGCGATCGAACTGCGCATGCTCCGTTCGCAAATTACCCGCCGTGCATTGCGCGAAAACACGTCGTAGTAGCGTCGTTTACGTACATTCCTATTCCCGAACGAGTTACGTTAAAAAATAATATATATTTTCAAATCGACGCGGGAACGACGGCCATACTTTACATGGGTTACGCACTGTTAGACCAGCAAAAAGCTCCTCTAACATTACGTAGCCAAAAAATGACGTAGGCGATTGCGAGGGACACTCGTACCTTCGTGGATCGCCGTAAAAAGTCATTTGCATATCCCGACGCATGAAAACGACGCAAACTCCTCCCAGCGGCCGCAAAAATATCGCAGTGTAGATCTGAAGGCTTACGAGGACGTAAGCCTCTCGGATCGAAGCCCGAAGCCGCCGTATCATGGTTTGAGGATTCAAACTAGTGATACGGCGCGCGAAATTTGAAATTACTCCTGTCTAACACCAGTTAGACAGGCGTAATTGCTTTATGAATCTGGGCCAAAGTTTCCTCAGTTTAGGCCAATATGTATTCTTGTACATATCTTTGGTAAAAAAAAAATGCAATAAGCGTATATTGATTGGTTTGCGCAAAAGTTATAGCATCTACAAAACAGGGGATAGATTTATGAGATTTTTTATGTATTTTTTTATATTTTACTGTGCGGCCAACATATCGGACACTTTTGACAAATTTTTTGGGACGATTCACATTTATACAGCGTTCAGTGCTATAAAAATGCACTTATTACTGTGTAAATGTCACTGGCAGGGAAGGGGTTAACATTAGGGGGCGATCAAGGGGTTAATTGTGTTACCTTGGGAGTGATGTTAACTGTAGGGGATTTGAAAGGGGAGGAGAGCGATCGGTGTTCCTCTGTACTGGGAACACACCATCCGTCTCCTCTCACCTGACAGGACGTGGATCTGTGTTTGTGTTTACCCACACAGATCCATGGTTCTGCTCTGTTATCTGGCAATCGCGAGTGCCCGGTGGATATCGCGCCTGCCGGGAAAGCGCACCGCATGGCAGACTACATGGCAGATTAGGTTTAATGTTGATTTTTTTTTTAATAATGCACTTGGCTGGCAAAAATATGAATGCAATCTACTCACTGGGGAAAGAACCTCTGGGAGAATAAAGGATGGAAAGGAACCTGGGGGTTCTAGTAGATGATAGACTCAGCAATGGCATACAATGCCAAGCTGCTGCTAACAAAGCAAACAGAATATTGTCATGCATTAAAAGGGGGATTAACTGAAGAGATAAAGCGATTTCTCCCACTCAAGACTCTGGTCTGGCCTCGCCTGGAGTTTGCTGTCCAGTTCTGGGCACCAGTCCTCAGGAAGGATGTACTGGAAATGGAGCAAGTGCAAATAAGTTCAACAAAGCTAATAAAGGTACTGGAGGATAGGGATGAGCCGAACACCCCTGGGTTCGGTTCGCACCAGAACCTGCGAACAGACCAAAAGTTTGTGTGAACTTTAGAACCCTGTTAAAGTCTATGGGACTCGAACGTTTGAAATCTAAAATACTAATTTTAAAGGCTAATATGCAAGTTATTGTCCAAAGTAATTATGGACCTGGGTCCATGTATCAATGCAAAAAAAGTTTTAAAAAACAGCCGTTTATTCAGGAGCAGTGATTTTAATAATGCTTAAAGTGAAACAATAAAATTGAAATATTCCTTTAAATTTCGTACCTGGGGGGTGTATAGTATGCCTGTAAAGTAGCGCTTGTTTCCTGTGCTTAGAACTGTCCCTGCACAAAATGTGATTTCTGAAGGAAAAAAGTAGTTACAAATCACCCACCTTAGGGTCTGGATATTAAGGGGAACCCTGCGTCAAATTAAACAAAATTATGTTGGGTTCCCCCCAAATATCCATTCCAGACCCTTTAGGTCCGGTATGGATTTTAAAGGGGAACTCCACCCAAAATTTAAAAAAATGGCGTGGACCCCCACACATTTTTTTTTAATGAATGACTTTTCTCTGTATTGCCAGGAGCCGACAATTCATTATAGCCGCGAGTGATTTTAAATTACTTTTTTCCCTTCAGAAATGACACTTTGTGCAGGGACAGTTCTAAGCATGGGAAACAAGCACTACTTTACAGGCATACTATACACCCCCCCCCCCAGGTATGAAATTTAAAGGAATATTTCACTTTTATTGTTTCACTTTTATTGTTTCACTTTTATTGTTTCACTTAAAGGAATTATTAAAATCACTGCTGCCAAAAAAAGTGCAGTTTTTAAAACTTTTTTTTTCCAAACACTTTTTATTACAATAACTCGCATATTAGCCTTTAAAATTAGCACTTTAGATTTCAAACGTTTGAGTCCCATGGACTTTAACAGGGTTCTAAATTTCACACGAACTTGCCGCGAACACCCCAAATAGTTCGCTGTTCGGCGAACAGGCAATGTTCGAGTCGAACATGAGTTCTACTCGAACTCAAAGCTCATCCCTACTGGAGGATATTAGTTATGATTTCCATGGGAAATGTATGACACACTGAGTAAACTGAGGGGTTAAAGCTTGCTTCTTTTTTTTTTTTGCTATGTTCTGTTTCCAAGAAACACAGCAGCAAGTGAGAGGAAATCTCTCCAAATAAATCTCCTCTTGACAGTTGTAACAAGAACAGGTGTCCCAACTGGAAGATTTCCCCTTTATTCTTGCTTCGGTGACACCTCAAAATTTTGTATTTACCCTAACTTTCAGTCCCAGTGACAGTGTTCACCAGGACAACTAGAGAGGGTGAATCACCCCAGCAGGAACACAGAGCAGTAATAACCCGACAACAGTTCTAGGCCTTACACATGCCATATAATTAATATAGTTATTCTTGTTCCCAATGTTTTTTTTGTTTTTTGCTTTCAGGTAAATTCAGTGACCAAAGCAGAAGGATTCAATATTATTTTTAATTTGTACATCCAAGTATTGTATGCTGCTTTCTGGAACTGCTTAATATCACCTGTCTATTGGTGTTGTTGTTATGTGGCCCCCCTGGTCCTAAACTGGGGCTACTATGTACATTTTGTTTTGGCTGGGATGTAAGTAGCTCAGTTAATAATAGTTGTTTTTTCCTAAGCTCAGTTAGGTTGTGAGCCTGTAGGTGCCACAGATACTGCAGGTCATAGTATGAGATCTCACAAACTGACTAGGAATATTTATACTTTCTTCATGACCAGTGGTGCATGCTGGGGGAGAATTAAAATATTTAGAACAGTTCATGTGCTCGCTTTCTTGCATCAAGCTGAGGCCTGAGTAGGTGTTACTGAAGGGAGCTCTGTCATAACACCCAGAAGCCGATTTGGGGCCTATGTACGCTGAGGCGGTCCTAAGGCTGTCCTGCTTGGTGTAGAGGAAGCTGTGCCAAGGTGAGAAGATTTAAAGGGAGGTCCCCTTGCTATAGGCCTAGAGACTTGCTTGGAGGACTCACTAGAATCTGAAATTGTGCTTGCAGTGCTGCTGGGTCGGCTTTAAGGTTCTGACACTGTGAAGCTGTATTTTGTTATGGATCTAAAGAGTAAGTAATCTGCTGTGGTATCTGGGACCACAACCCTCGCTCTCTCTACCTCCTTTTTAGTTCAGCATAAAAAACTTATGGTGCCCAATTTCTAGTCAAAGTTCCCCATTATAGCCAAGGACTCATTTTTTGGGATCCTATTTTGGAATCTGTATCAAATATAAAACTATAGAGCGTACAGATGAGGAACCTTTTCCTGTTTTATCTGCAAGAATTTTTGAACTCTGAGGTTATAGAGATTTGTGAAATTCATAAACTAAATGTAAGAAACAAAATGGATGACATCTGGAGGAAGAAATAGTGCTATTAGAATGTTTCACAAAGCATACAGATCAAAGTGGCCTAAGGCCTCGTACACACGATCGGACATATCCGATGAAAACGGTCCGCGGACCATTTCCATCGGATATGTCCGATCTGGAGTTTGATCCGATGGCGTGTACACACCATCGGATCAAATTCCCCGCCGGCGGACGGCGCGGTGACGTATCGGTGACGCGGCAGTGACGTTGACGCCGCCACGTCACCGCTACGTCACGCACCAGGAAGTAAACACTTCCGCGCGCATGCGTCGGATCCATTCACAGGATACGACACATGTGTGGGAGAATATGTCCGC
This sequence comes from Rana kukunoris, assembly GCA_029574335.1. Classification (NCBI taxonomy): domain Eukaryota; kingdom Metazoa; phylum Chordata; class Amphibia; order Anura; family Ranidae; genus Rana; species Rana kukunoris. The sequence continues at coordinate 85,338,438 of CM056058.1, read as the reverse complement.
TGGTTTACATACTAACCAGCGGACATATCCGACGGACAGGTTTGTAGCGGACAAATTTCAAAGCATGCTTTGAAATTTGTCCGATGGACAAATCTGTCCGCTAGCCCATACACACGAGCGGAGATGTCTGCTGAAACGGTCCATCGGACCGCTTTCAGCGGACATATCCCCTCGTGTGTACGAGGCCTTAGTTGTACTTTAATACACACAAGGAAATTCGGATTAGTAAGCATCTACAAATGTAACATTTACACCAAAAGTTAGTATAATAACTTCAAATAGTATTCACTCCCTGAAAATAAGCTACAGTTTTTCCTACCATCTTTGCTGAGAAAATGTGTGATGTAATCCTGGAAATTTTCCCTGCGTTCCATGAATTGTGCATACAAGGAGAAGTAATAGAAAGACACACACACATCTTTAGGGTTGCGTACGGTATAGATCACCTAAGACAGGAAAGCAATATCTAAAGTTATTACAAAGTTATTACATTTACACTTTACAGACAAATGTACTCCATAAGAGGTTAAACATAACCTTCTAGCTGGTGATGGTACAAAACATGAAAGCAGGTTCTGAGTATTCCATAGTGATCCTGCCTCTAGGAAGTTCTCAGCAGTGGCATGATCGCAGATTTGACTTATTTTATCCCCTGCACTTATTTAGGTGTTTTCATACTTCACTCAGGATGAAGGATGTAGGTATTTGGATCTAACCTGAAGTCCAGGGGAAGGATGTGTGGCTATTAGGTCACTTCATCCCCTGCTTTGGGGGGCCTCTTTTCAGCAGAGCCCCTCACCTAGTATACTGCTTGGCTGACCACAAGGAGCAGAATCCACCAAGCCTTTTGGTTAGGTGGACCTGAGTGTGCCTTACCCCCGTCAGGAGCCTTGCACCCCTGGGGGTCAAAAAAGGGTCCTTCCTCTACTACATGCAGTTTATACAGCAATGAACACATGCACAAACCATTGTAAAGATCATAGTTCATTTAGACCAGCTTGGTTCAAGAGAACCATTTAAACTGGAAAAAACATGAAGTTAGGCTTTCTTTCAGTGACCCCATTCCCTGTTTTTTAAGTGGTTCCTTGCAGGATCTTATGAATCCACCCATTTGTGCACATTCTATGAAAGGATTACAGGCCTACATCAGGACACTACCTACCCTTACATGCACAGACAGGCAGAGAACACTATACACATAAACAACGCACTATACACATAAACATACGCTAACATTTTGGGATGTGTAGTCCCAAGAAGGGGGATCAAATTATTTTGACTAGAGATTGAGTAGAGATTTTATTGCACACTTCCTAAAAGAAAATGTGGAGACAGAAGCTGAAGCCCTGTGGCTGTTCAAATCTGTAGGGCCTGGTTCCAATAAGTGCAATTTTAGATGACAGCAGAGTGAACCTAGCCTCATGCCATGTACACACAATTGAATTATCCGATGGCCTAAAATCCGATGGAATTTTTAGTCGGAATTCTGTTCAAGCTGTCTTGTATACACACTGTCAGAACAAATTCCGACTGTCCAAATTGCGGTGATGTAAAACACTAGGACGAGCCAAGAAAAATTAATTTCAATGCTTCCGAGTATGCGTCGACTTGATTCTGAGCATTGGTGTGTTTTTTCTCTGTCGGTGTTGCACATAGACAAAAGTTATTTCCTATCGGGTTTTTTTCCATTGAAAAAAAAAAAACATGTTCTATTTCTAAACACATCTGACTTTTTTCATCGGAAAATCTAATCGTGTGTACGGGGCAAAAGTGTTTCTGAACCTTGTCTAAGAGCACAATCAACACTCTCCTCCTTTGAACTGGCTACCTTTCTCAGATGCATACCTAACCAATTGTCCCTTGGATTCCGTTCCCTCGCAACTACTACCGTCACCCTCAAATTTTATCCTATGCTCTCTCACCCACATCTTTAATTCCTCCCTCTCCATTGGCACCATCCCCTCCCTTCTAATGCTTGCACAGATCACTCCCATACTCAAAAAGTTCTCACAGGACCCCACCATCCAAAACAACTTAAGACCCATCTCATTGCTCTCATTCACCTCTAAATTTCTTTAACACTTGGTCTAAAACAGTCTTAGCTCCTACCTCATGGAAAATAACCTTCTTGACCCCTTACAGCCTGGGTTTCGCTTGCAGCACTCCACAGAAACTACCTAACTAAAACTCAGTAATGATTTACTAACTGCAAAACCAATGACCACTTCTCTATACTCCTACTACTTGACCTCTCTGCGGTTTTTAAAACTGTGAACCATCCTCTCCTCCTCAATAAACTCTGCTCCCTTGGCCTCCAAGATTCTACTCTGTTCTAAATCTCCTTACCTGTCCCAGTGCTCCTTCAGTGTTACCTACAACGCTGTCCCCTCCTCTCCATTTCCTCTTTCTGTAGGGGTACCCCAAGGCTTTGTTCTTGGACCCCTTCTCTTTTCTATCTACACCGCTTTTCTTGGTCACCTGATAACCTCCCATGGCTTTTGCCAATTATACATAAATCTATCTTTCTACTCCTCACCTTATTCCTTCAGTCTCCTCTAGCATCACTAACTTACTAACATATCAGCATGGATGTCGCACCACTTCCTTAAACAAAATCTCTCTAAAACTGAGCTGATAATATTGAACCATCAATCCCTCCCCTTACGCCAGGGTACTAGGTGTAATCCTACACTCTGACTTGTCCTTTCAGCCCCAAGTCCAATCGCTGTCAAAAATTTGTAGACCTAACCTCCGTAACAAATGCGCAGGTTTGCTGTTGTGCCATGTTCTTTCCATTTGGTTATGATAGATTTGATGGTGCTCCTAGGGATCATCAAAGATTTGGATATTGTTTATAATTTAACCCTGACTTGTACTTCTCAACAACAGTGTCCCTTCCTTGTTTGGAGAGTTCTTTGGTCTTCATGGCAGGGTTGGGTTAGTGGTGCCTCTTGTTTAGGTGTTGCAGCCTCTGGGGCCTTTCAAAAAGGTGTGTATATGTAATGACCAATCATGTGACACTTAGATTGCACACAGGTGGACATCATTTTACTAATTATGTGCCTTCTGAAGGTAATTGGTCGCACCAGAGCTTTTTATGGGCTTCATAACAAAGGGGGTGAATACATACGCACATGCTAATTATCGTTTTTTTATTTCTGAAAAATAGTTTTATGTATCTATTTTTCTAATTTTACTTCACCAACGTAGACTGTTGTGTTCTGATCCATCACATATAATTCAGATAAACAAAAAACATTGAGTTAAAGGCTGTAATGTAACAAAATGGTAAAAAGCCAAGGGGGTGAATACTTTTGCAAGGCACTGTAATTAGTAAATAGAGTCCACCTGTGTGTAATTTAACCTTAGTAAAAATACAGCTATTCTGTGAAGCCCTCAGAGGTTTGTAAGAGAACCATAGTGAACAAACAGCATAATAAAGGCCAAGGAACACACCAGACAAGTCAGGGATAAAGTTGTGGAGAAGTTTAGATTATGAAAAAATATCCCAAGTTTCAACATCTCACGGAGCACTGTCCAATCCAGCATCTGAAAATGGAAAGAGTATGGCACAACTGCAAACCTACCAAGACATGGCCGTCCACCTAAACTGACAGGCCGGGCAAGGAGAGCATTAATCAGAGAAGCAGCCAAGAGTAAATCTGGAGGAGCTGCAGAGATCCACAGCTCAGGTAGGAGAATCTGTTAACAAGACAACTATTAGTGGTGCTCTCCACAAATCTGGCTTTTATGAAAGAGTGGCAAGAAGAAAGCCATTGTTAAAAGAAAGCCATAGGAAAACCTGTTTGTAGTTTGAGAGAAGCCACGTGGGGAACACAGAAAACATGGGGAAGAGGGTGCTCTGGTCAAATGAGACCAAAATTAACTTTTTTGGCATAAAAGCAAAATGCTATATGTGGAAGAAAACGAACACTGCACATAACCCTAAACACACCACCCCCACCTTGAAACATAGTGGTGGCAGCATCATATTGCAGGTATGCTTTTTTTGAGCAGGGCAAGGAAGTTGGACAGAGTTGATGGGAAGATGGATGGAGCTAAATACAGGGCAGTCTTAGGAAGAAAACCTGTGATGCCCTGTACACACGATCGGTTCGTCTGATGAAAACAAACCGATGGATTTTTTCATCAGATATCAGATAAGCTGAATTTCATAAGACGTGCAGAGAAAAATTAAGTTCAATGCTTCCGAGCATGCGTCGAATTGATCCTGAGCATGCATGGATTTTTGACGGATGGATTTCCCCACAGACGATTGTTTTTTTCTATCAATTTTTTAACCATACAAACATTTTAAAACAGGTTCTATTTTTTTTCACTGATGGGAAAAAAAATGATGGGGCCCACACGATAGGTTTGCCTGATGAAAACGGTTAATCGGTTCGTTTTCATCAGACGAACCGATCGTGTGTACAGGGCATTAGAGTCTACAAAAGGCTTGAGACTGGGTCAGAGGTTCACCTTCCAGCAGGAAAACTACCCTAAACATATAGCCAGAGATACAATGAAATGGTTAAGTCAAAGTCCAGACCTAAATTCAATTGAGAATCTGTGGCAAGACTTGAAAATTGCTGTTCCAATCTGATAGAGCTTGAGCTATTTTACAAAGAAGAATGGGTAAAAATGTCACTCTCTATATGTGTAAAGCTGGTAGAGACATTACCAAAAAGACCTTGAGCCAGATTCTCAAAACAGTTACGGCGGCGTATCTCCAGATACGCCGCCGTAATTTCAAATCTGCGCCGGCGTATGTGTACGTCGAGTCTCAAACGCAGATACGTTAAAAAAATAGGTTTCTTCCGCCGACGTAACTAGCCTACGCCGGCGTATAATTGTGTGCAATTATACGCTGGCCGCTAGGTGGAGCTTCTGTCAATTAGCCGCGTTGAATATGCAAATGAGCTAGATACGCCGATTCCTGAATGTAATTGCGCCCGGTCGTCGTATTTTATGTCGTTTGCGTAAGCGTAAATTTACCCCTGCTATATGAGGGGTAACTTTGCGTACACAATGTTAAGTATCGACGTTGATTTTTACGTAATTTGCGTCGTTTGCGTAAATCGTTCGCGAATAGGGATTTGCGTAAGTTACGTTCACGTCAAAACCAATGCATTTGCGGCGTAATTTGGAGCATGCGCACTGGGATACATCCACGGACGGCGCATGCGCAGGAAAAAAAACTTAAAAAATGTGGGGTCACCATTCTTTTACATAAAACACGCCCACCTCATCCACATTTGAATTACCCAGGCTTACGCCGTACAATTAACGCTACGCCGCCGTAACTTAGGACGCAATTGCTTTGAGAATACGGCACTTGCGTCCAGAGTTGCGGCGGCATAGCGTAAATAGGATACACTACGCCACGCCGCCGTACAAGAATCTAGCCCCTTCTCTGTAATTGCAGTGAAAGGTGGTCTAGTATTGAGTATTGACTGGGGGGCTGAATACAAATGAACACTTTTCACATATTTATTTGTAAAAAATTTGGAAAACCATTTATCATTTTCCTTCCACTTTACAAGTATGTGCCACTTTGTGTTGGTCTATCACAAAAAAATCCCAATACAATACATTTACGTTTTGGTTGTAAAATTAAAAAAAAATGGAAAATTTTAAGGGGTATGAATACTTTTTTAAGGCACTTCAAGTGGGATTGACAATTACCTTGGCTTTACTGTTTTGAAATGACTGTGGAAATAAATATCTAGGTAAATGAGTCGTGATAAGTCGAGGAGATGGTCTGTTCTCTATTTGTCCTCTGCCTGTATGCTGTTCAAGCCATGGTACGCGGTCCCAGCTAAATTTTGTTTTCACTGGTGTTGGATCTCCATTTGAATAAATGAGGCTGAGAATTTCTTGAAGCCATGTGGTTCCTGCAATTACACAAAGTTAATATATTGTTAACATTATTCTGATATGTGAGTAAAATTTTGCAATAACTATAGTGCCTATGAAATCTGGGTAAGACTACAGGATTGCCATCCAATAAAATCGACTTTTTCTTTTCAGTTTTTAATGTATTAATGGTAGGCTCCTATGTTATTTTAGATGGTGGAAGCATTTTCTTGTCAGAGCACAAGGCAGATTAAATAATTCAGATTAAATATTCTAATCAGATTAAAGAATTCAATAATAATATGAAGAAAAAATTTGAGTAAAAAGATTGAGAAACACAAAAGAAAAAGGTTTGGAAATACAATAGAGACTCTAATGATTTTAAAACAAATAATATATACTTATGGCAGGGTTTAAGTGTAGTGAATAGTGAGACTATTGATGAAAATGAAGAGCAAGTCACTAACAGCACCCATCCTAAAAGTGATCAAAGTAAAAACACTATTGGTAAGGGTGTAGCTAATAAAAGTGAACAAAGCCCTTCAGGCTCTGCACGTTATGATGGGGCTCAACAAAGTAGGGGTGGCCAATCTACCAGTAACCACTACTCATTGAGACCACCACAACAAGAGAGAGTGGGACACCAACAACAAATTTACAATTATCAATAACCTTGATCATTTAGGCATAATGCCCCACAATATTATCAATCACCTTGATCGTTTAGGGAAAATGCCCCACACAACTATAATTCACAACAAGGCCACCAACAATGGCAATATTATCCTCCCCCTAACCATTATCCTGATCCGGGGAATGAAATATCAACATATAACAGATAACAACCATTAGCGGATTGGGAATATTTTGGAAGTTCTCCACAAAATTCATCTTTTTTAGGACAAAGGGGGAGGGGAGTGAGGGGAGGGGGAACACTGAAGAGGAACCCCTAATCAGTGAAGCACAAAGGTGGGGAAATCAATGGACCCCCCCATTATCCAAATAAAGATCTAATACCCTTCCAAAGAGAAGGGGATGTAGGGCAGGGAGACACAAACAACCCGATTTTTTTTATGAGGGACACATAAATACTGGTGTATATAATTTGAGAGGGGTTGGACTCAATCAAAAATAACTCAATATACTGAACCTAGGTTTAAAATGTGCGCCAAAGACGGTTATGAATAAGTTTGAGGTGTACATTGACACACACACACATTGTTCATCAGAACTTTAAATATAAATAAATATTTCTTGGGCCACCCGGGGGGCACTATGAATAGAGCCACCATTATGTCAGAAAGAACGGATAGCGGCCTAAAATTGAGGATTGAGGAATTGGTCCCAAAGATAATAATTAATCCAGAGCACGTTAGTGAATGCATTAAATCATTGGAAGAGAGAAAACATATAATTTTTCGGCCTGCAGATAAAAGGGGGGGGGGTGTGGTGATGGACGTGTCAAAGGGGGCGGAGTTACACGTCATGGGTGGTTCTGCCCTCGTTTATAAATATAACTGTCAAACAGCTTGTGCGTGTCATTAGGCCGGGTGCCTCCGGTGCAGGGAGGATTGTGCATCGTTCCTCGCTGGAGTGGAGAGCATAGCTGGAGAATGGATCATCGCTTGACATCAAGAATGGATTACAACGCTGGACAGACTGGATTACATTGCTGGAATGTTTTTTGTTTTTTAATAAAGGACTTGTCCCAAGCCGTCTCCTGCCATTTTTAACATTTTCACACTTTTTCTTTGTGAAATGGTAGAGGTACAATGTACCCCTTACCAATTCACATGGGGAGGGGGCCGGGATCTGGAGTTCTTATCTGTTAAAGAGGGCTTCCAGATTCTGATAAGCCCCCCACCCACAGGCCCCCACAACCAAAGGGTTGTGGGGAATGACATCCTCCCCATGTTGAGGGCATATGGCCTGGTATGGTTCAGGAGGGGGGGCACTCTCGCCCCCCCCTCTTTTCCTGCGATCTGCCAGTTTGCGTGCTCGGATAAGGGTCTGGTATGGATTTTTGGGGGGAACCCCACACCATTTTTGTTTTTATTTTGGTGCGGGACCCCCATGCTTTTATTTTATTTTTGTTTGGGGTTCCCCTTAATATTCATACCAAACCCAAAGGGCTTGGTAATGGACTAAGGGGGGAACCCATGCTGTTTTTTTCAATGATGTTGATCTGTAGTTTTCCTTTAGATATCTCATTTTGTGCAGGGACTTTTCTAAGTACGGGAAACATGTGCTTCTTTACAGGCATACTATAGACACCCCCAGATATGAAATTTAGAGGAATATTTTACTTTTATTGTTTCACTTTAAGCATTATTAAAATCACTGCTCTCGAAAAAGCTGCCGTCTTTAAAAAAAATTTGCATTGATACATGTCCCCTGGGGCAGGACCCAGGTCCTCAAACACATTTTATGACAATAACCTGCATATTGACCTTTGAAATTAGCACTCAGGATTTCTCCCATAGACTCCTCCAGTACTTCACTTGCTGCAGACCATTACTCTTCCAGACTAGCTAGAACCACATGGTTGAGTCTGACACTAACTCAACCAGGCCTCACTGAATTGCCTTTTGCAAGCAGGGACCGCGGGCCCTGGTAGCTTTCTTCAGGTGCTGTCAGCCAGTCGAACCCTGAGTACTTAAGGATGCCTGCCCCCTGGCAATCCTAGTTGGGGATTGGTCAAGGCTCCTTAAAATACCCCAAGCACCTCCGCCTCTCCTCCCCTTCTCTCTTTCTAGCAATTTCTAGAAAGAAGAGGGAGGTGACACTGATGCTACCTATGAGCCACCCAACCTTGCCCTGAGCCACTCCCAGCCCAGAATGAAAAAAAACAGGCCTAGCCACCAGCTAGGCCTGCCTAAATGTTCCTACCCTATAGAAAAAAAAACTCTCTAGCACCCACCTAACTAGAGGGTGCTACAGTACATAATGCAGGTGAGGTTTATTTGTTAGCCACTGCTACACTGGCAAAAAAGCAGACCCTAACTAGCATGCCTTAGTTTTGTAATCAAACAGTACATAGGGCTTATGGTGGAAGCTGTGTCCCTCAATGGGCCTAACGGTAAGTACGGAAATCTTTTTAGCAATTCAGGAATTCTTTTACAATAGGGACATTCCACAGTCCAACTGAAGATTGGGCAACATTTACTCACAGACCCAAAGAAATTTCAGGACTGTCACATGTCAGATGCACTATATTACCAAAAGTATTGGGATGTCTGCCTTTACAGGCATATGAAATTTATTGGCATGCCAGTCTTAGTCCGTAGGGTTCAATATTAAGTTGGCCCGCCCTTTGCAGCTATAACAGCTTCAACTTTTCTGGGAAGAATGTCCACAAGGTTTAGGAGTGTGTCTATGGGAATGTTTGACCATTATTCCAGAAGCGCATTTGTGAGGTCAGGCTCTGATGTAGATGAAAAGGCCTGGCTCGCAGTCTCCGCTCTAATTCATACTAAAGGCATTCTATCAGGTTGAGGTCAGGACTGTGCAGGCCAGTCAAGTACCTCCACCCAAAACTCGCTCATCCGTGTGTTAATGGACCTTGTTTTGTGCACTGGTTCAAATAATTTGGTGGAGGGGGGATTATGGTGTTGGGTTGTTACTCAGGGGTTGGGTTTGGCCCCTTAGTTCCAGTGAAGGTAACTCTTAAGGCATCAGCATACCAAAAAAAATTGACAATTTCATGCCCCAAAATTTGTGGGAACAGTTGGATGGCCCCTTGATGTTCCAACATGACTGAGCACCAGTGCACAAAGCAAGGTCCATAAAGATATGGATGAGTGGGTTTGCGGTGAAGGAACTTGACTGACCTGTAGAGAGTCCTGACCTTAACCCAATAGAACACCACTGGCATTAATAAGAGCAGAGACTGGGAGCCAGGCCTTTTCATCCAACATCAGTGCCTGACTGTACAAATGTGCCTCTGGAAGAAAGGTCATAAAATTTCCATAGACACACTCTTAAACTTTGTAGACAGTCTTCCTAGAAGAGTTGAAGCTGTTCGTCCCAGAACAAGAGAGCAACTGCACGCCCATCAATTGAATACACAAGAAAGGCCTGGATTATTTCCTAGATACACATAATATAACTGGATTCTAATATTTATAGGTAAAGTTAATCCAGGGAACATCCAATTGCCTCTTGGGGGATCAGGAAGTAATTTTTCCCCTACTGGAGCAAATTGGTTCATCCTTTATTGTTTTTTCTTGCCTTTTTCTGGATTAACTGTGGGTATAGGATTGTATATATTTTTCCCCCTTTTATTGGTTGAACTAGATGGACGTATCCAAATAACTGTGTTCTTATCCAAAGCTTTCTTTGTTCTCATGCTGAAGCGTCTACTAAGCACAACCATGGAAATTTCTCAACTTTCAATGTTTGCTGTCTTGTAGAGCTTTGAAAGACCATGGTTCAGGAACATGATCTATAACTTCCTTGTTCACTTAATGAATGTCTACAGCAGGGTCTCCAAGGTTTCTAAGAAAAGGGCAGGTCGCTGTCCTTCAGGCTTTAGTGGGGGCGAACTGTGGCCAGTGGGAGTATAAAATGCCCCAATATCAATGCCCCATCATTTTAATGGGAGTGCACCCCATTGGTGATATCAATGAGAAGAATAATGCACCATTGATGGTGTCAGTAGGGGGAATGGTGCTCCATCATTGGTGTTATTTGGTTAAATAGTGCCCCAAGGGACAAATAAAGGCAAGAAAAGGTCCACATGTGGCTCCTGGGCTGAAGTTTGGAGATCACTGGTCTAAAGTATACAGTTAGCAAGCATAATTTAATCATCATAGCAAGAGTGGTGGCATTACTAGGGCCCCAGTAATTTAATTAATCATAGCAAGAGTGGTGACATTACTAGGGCCCAAGCAATTTAATAAGCATAGCAATGGCTGAGACAACACCAGGGCCTATGCATTTTACTTATCATTGCAAGGGTGGTGGCATCATCATGGAACATGTACTGTAACCGGAAAGGAGCACATCTATATGGCACCCTTCCTGGGACAGTGAGAAAAAACTGATTCCTGCTTTCAAAATTATGAAACATTTTCATAAGATACACAGACATCTTCAAAAGAGAAAGACACACGTTATTTTAAATGAAAAAGACCAACATTTTCTTGTGCCAAATAATTACCTGATTTGGGATAGGTTGCGTTAAAAACATCATCATCACGCGTTTCAAACTCTTTCCATGCCCAGGTGAGGCTTTCATGTGTGTGCACACCACCAGGGACTTTAACTCCTTCAAATTCAATGTATTTTTGTGTCACTTCCATGATGGGACCTTTTGAAGTAAACATGAAAACATTACTTTGCAAGAGCAAAAACTTCCCTCTTTTGAAAAAAAAAATATCACTGAAGTCATCTAATAACCTTTAAAGCAAAAGTGACAGATACACTAGATAAATGATAGGATACTGTAAAATGACTTTCTTAAAGCCAATAACAAAGCAAAGTTTTAAATCACTAATAAATTGTGTAAGTAAACCAGGCCATTCCTTATGTTGTCTCATCTATCAGCACCCAGGCAAATACCCTCTGCAACCATCTGGGATAGGAAAGGGGATATTTTTTAGCACAGGATATTTTGGCAAAGGATATAACTCTGCTAAAACCCCCTGATTCACACAAATTATCCTGACAAATCCTGACAAATTAGGAAAAGTAATGGATGCTAAAACCAGTATGACTTTGTCAGGGCTACTTTTCCGTTATATTAGTATTTGGAAGTAACCAGGGCCATAACATGAAGAATGGAACAAAAATATAGTGCACTATAAATAATTCAAGTGATTAAATAATACGTATATTCATACAGATTCTTGCACCAAAAGCTAAAAGTTGGCCATTTAAGGAGGAATGAGGGACAGAGGAAATTGGTTACAAAAGAGAGGCAGTGCCTTCAAATAAGGGGTTGTTAAGAATTATGCTTATGCATTGAGAGTATTAACTCTTTATTTTCCCCTCTTTCATGCCACAGATTATATAGCAATCCCTAGAGAGTATAAGTAAGTAAAGGAGATTTTTGCACAGTTTCACAGCTGCTATCTAGGCAGGCCCGTCGCTACAGGACAGGCAAAACAAACAATTTCTTGAGGCCCCGAGCTGGCCTGGGGCCCCCAACTTCCCCTTCCCAGGCTGTAGCGTGCCCAAGCTCCTCTTCCTTCCTCCTGGAGTCCTGTCAGTCCGGCCGGGTACTGTGCGTGGTACAGGAGATTCAGTTTCCTGTTCCCGGCCGGACTGACAGGAAGTACACACTGAGTGCTCATTCCTTTCAGTTTGGCTGGGAACACAGGAAACAGAATCTCCTGTACCACGCGGTACCCGGCCCGGCCTGGCCCGGGCACTATCTGATAGGGGACTGGGGACCCATAATGACACCGGACTGACAGTAGGAAAAGGAACTTGGCCACGCTACAGTAACAGCCTACATGGAAGAAGGGGAGTTGAGAATAGAAAAACATAGGGACTAGGGAGGGGGGGGGGGAGGAGTAAGAACATGGGTGTAAACAATTAGTGTAGCACTAACGTAGACTTTGCCCGCGAGAGGGGGGTTGCTTGGGGCCCCTATTTAGCTTGGGGCCCCCAAATTCCTTCAAACGGCCCTGTATCTAAGGATTGCTAGGAAGCTAAGGCATAATAAATTGTAGGTACGGGTAAACGGAATAGTAAAAGGAAGGCATAACTAAATAAAATATAAATTATATAGATAAAATCATTCTTACACCCCAAGCTGTAAAGAATAACACTGATTAAGCTGATTAAACATAAGATGAACCACAGTGGGACAGCAACTGTAGAGATTATGGATGCACCATGGGGGAATATGCAGTCTCCTTTTGAGAACAGGACCTACAGCTGTCAGAATACATTGGCCAGGGCCTGCAGCCACTGAACAATAAAAGTTTTCAAGCACGTCTCTTCGACAGAAGTTGATCAAATGAGGAGCAGGAACTTCACACACTACTGAAGATTCAGCCAGTCCCTACGGAACCAGCAAATAACTTTAGTTACAATAAGCTGTGGTGTGCTGCAATGCATTGGTGCTAGCAAGATGCAATGGGTGGCATTAACACTTAATGGCATTGCAGTACACCAACATAAACATCATGCTTTTATGTGTTAAAGTCCATGATGTAGCACACACTCACACCACATCACATAGAAGTGAAATGGAATTGTTATTTATTTTTTAAACCACCTAAGCTTGGTTAGGTTGTACTGCCTTCTTGACCAGGGTGTTTTTTGCTTTTGTTATTCAGAACTACACTGTTTTACCTGCCAATTGCATGGCTGTACACAAATTAAATTTTTCACAAAAATAGAGCTTTCTTTTGGTGGTATTTGATCACCACACGTTTATTTTATTTTTTGTTATATAAGTAAAAAAAAGCTGTAACATTTTTGAATGACGTCATATGTAACAAAACCTGTAGGGTGAGACGTACGTACACCACCATGCATGCACGGTCTCAGGTCAGCCATTTTAACTTCTGGATGCCGAGGGTCATAAGTCTTTGGTACGCTAATCAATGCTAGTTTTTGTATGCTGGAAATGTGTGTGCACACACAATTGTTTTAATAAAAATAAAATAAAAATATTTCTAGTGTTTTTATCTTTAATGGAACAGTTCTACTAAAGATGATAATGGTTTATGGAAGCACTTTCTGGTTCTATTTGAATTGGATCTCCCCTATCACTGTGGGTAGTGAGCTGGGATACACAGAGGCGTTTGATCACCACTCTAACAGGGGGACACACAAGATCTAGTGAGCAGGATTTGTGTATCAGAGGTGCCACTGGGTTCACTTCATGATCTTTCTTCTATCACAGTGGTTGTGGGACTACAATTTTCATTGGATTTTGGGACTTTTTCTCGGCCGTGTGTATGCTTCATATCAGTTTTTTAGATGGGAAAATTGCCGGACGAAAAAAAAGCAGGATTTTTTTTTTAGTCAGGAAAAAATCCTGGCGGGAAAACCGTTTGTCTGTATGATTTTTTGAGTGGAAAAAAAGGGTGCATGCTCAGAATCAAGTATGAGATGGGAGCATTTATCCTGGTAAAACTAGCATTCGTAATGGAGATATCACATTCGTTATGCTGCAAATTATTGCACCAATTAATGCAGCGTATTCTTTTCTTTTTGATAATGCTACAATAATAAACTTGTTTTGCTGCTGATATTCACACAGAGTTCTGACAAACTTGTTTATTTATAATTTCTCATGAATATTTATTTGTTATTTTAAAGCCAGATCTCCATAATAATGTGTTTTCTTTTCCTTTTTAAGCAAGATCTGCATTTTTTGTGATTATTTTTTAATTATTTTCTAGTGATCTCCATACATTTTTTTTAATTTATTTTGGTGTGTAAAGTTACCACAACAACATTAGGCAATGCTGGAGAACCTGCTGCAATTTGCGAAGCTTTTGGACCCCAGGGCAGACATCAAGGATTTGAAAAATAAAATTGGGAGGAGGAGTCTATACAATTGGGTGCACAATCTGGTCCTGGACTCCCAAAGATCATAAACAGCAGCAAATGACATATATGTCCCCAGTCTGTGGTACTACAACAGTCTGTGTCTTCTGTCAGACCAGACAGAAGCCGGGCCATCACTTCCTTGTCCTCCTTGCAGCCTTCCCTCCACGCTTCCCTGCAGCCATCACTGCACGCTTCCTTGGAGCCTGTGGCTCTGGAGGTGGACTTGTGGCAGGAGAAAGAGAAGGAGGAGAAGGACGTAGAGGAGGAGAAGAAGGAGGAGGTGGAGAAGGATGAGCGACCTCACAAATGTTTGTACTTCTGGTTAGTTTGGCCATCAACCCAATATTTAGGGCCTTGAAAATTTGTGTCTTACAGAGGAGGCGTTGGCCCACCTGCATTTTTGCAGCAACTATGCAGACATAGCCCTCTTGAGTGGTTGAGGGTTCTTGGAAGGAGAAGGAAGCTGAGAGAGTAAAATGAAAGGACATTAGGACCCAGAAGCTCTGTTTACAGAGCATATAAGCCCAAATCCAACATGGCCCCCGTTAGGCCTGAAGAAGGAGCGCATGCTCCTCAAATGCGCCGCCTATTGGTCCCTCGAGTAACCCGGAAGTGCCGTCATCGACACGGCTCACCATTCACCTGGAACTGACATCACAGCCCCGGCTCCCTGTGTGACTGAGATACAGGAAGCGTCAGCATTCACCGGCGCTACCCGATTCACTACACCAGATAAGCATCATTTACCCGCAGACATTCCTCTTTTCACTTCCTCATTGTTCGTTTTTGCTCAGAAGTTGCTCTATTTCTTCTCTGTTCTGTTCACTTTCTGCTTGTCTGATTTTACTGACCACCGTGAAGGGAGACTTTACTGTGGTGGACAGTAACGTGCTCGCCCCCTTCTGGGAACTACATCTGTGTGGCAGGATGCTCTCTACGTGTTAGAGACTTCAAGGAGGTGTGAATTACTGGGGGTTAATAGGTATTTACTAATTTTTAACAGAATCATTACACTATTCTGTCTGTCTACTTTGCAGACATTAATTTTAGGCAAAAAAATGTTTTCCTTTACAACTCCTTTAATTTTAATTCTCTCATATCACTGTTGGTGAAAGCGCCAACTCCCCCCTATGGCGAAGATTGAAAAGAGCAAATCGTCTCTCACCAAACTTTTACTAACACAAGGATCAGCAAAAGCAGCTCAAAGGGTGACACCGTTGGAATGGAACTTCCCCTTTATAGTGCTGTTGTACTTGTTGTACGTCACTGCACTTTGGACGGGCGGACTTTTGTCTGAGCGTGTGTATGCCAGGCAGGCTAAGAGGAATTCTGTTGGGAAACCCGTTGTTTTTTTATCCAACAGAATAAACGGTCGTGTGTACGAGGCATTACTCTTCTTTTCCTCTAAGCTAATTAGATTTTATGGGTTATCTTTCCATATATTAGCATATCAACTTGAGACAGCTGACCTAGTTCACGTAGAAAATCTTCCAAAGGATCCACAAAGAAACAATATACAATTGACAATTTTGTTGCGAATCTCAAGAATCTGATAACCCTTGGTACTCTACCTGTTGCATATCATTCCGTAGGTTCTTAGCATAGTGAAGGTGAGGGGTTGTGTGTATTATTTTTTTATTTAGGGTATTTATATGGTGCTTTACTTTTATTTTATTTATTATGTACATTCAAGTCATTGGCCCTCGCTGCTGTCAATTAAAGGCAGTCATGAGGGTACGAGGCACCGAGAAGAGGTAAAAAAGTATGTACAATCACTTTAAGTATTTTTTTTCAGTACAGGTTTATTTAACCACTTGCCAGATTGACGGCGGCAAAGTGGTTGCTAGTTCCCGTCATATGACGTCGTCAGGATATTGAGCCGCTGCGCGCCCCCGGGGGTGCGCATCGCGGCAATCGTTGTTGTGGGGTGTCAGTCTGACACCCCGCAACACCGATCTAGGTAAAGTGTCTCTCACGGAGACACTTTACCACGTGATCAGCCGTGTCCAATCACGGCTGATCACAATGTAAACAGGAAGAGCCGTTGATGGTTCTTCCTCACTCGCGTCAGATAGACGCGAGTAGAGAAGAGGCGAGCGGTGGCTCTCCTGACAGGGGGGGTTTGCGCTGATTGTTTATCAGCGCAGCGCCCCCTTGGATCGCCACACTGGACCACCAGGGAAGCCCACACTAGACCATCAGGGATTGAAAAAATAAAAAAAAAGGTGCCAATCAGTGCCCACAAATGGGCACTGATTGGCAACATGGATCCATCAGTGCCACCCTTCAGTGTCCATCAGTGCCACCCCACAGTGCGAATCCATGCCCAGTGCCCACCTATCAGTGCCCATCAGTGCCACCGATAAGTACCCATCAGTGCCACCCATCAGTGCCACCCATAAGTGCCGCCCATGAGTGCCCATATGTGCTGCCTATGAGTGCCCAGTGCCGCCTATGAGTGCCCTTCAGTGCTGCTCATAAGTGCCCATCAGTGCCGCCCATCAGTGCCCATCAGTGCCGCCTATCAGTGCCCATCAGTGCCGCCTATCAGTGCCCATCAGTGCCGCATACCAGCGCCGCCTATCAGTGCCACCTCATCGGTACCCATCAGTACAACCTTATCGGTGCCCATCAGTGCCACCTCATTGGTGCCCATCAGTGCCCGTAATTAAAAGAGAAAACATACTTATTTACAAAAAAATGTACAGAAAAAAATAAAAACTATATTTTTTTCAAAATTTTCTGTGTTTTTTTAGTTGTTGCGCAAAAAAAAAAAAAATTTGCAGAGGTGATCAAATACCACCAAAAGAAAGCTCTATTTGTGAGGAAAAAAGGACGCCAAATTTGTTTGGGTACAGTGTAGCATGACCGCGCAATTGTCATTCAAAGTGCGAAAATTGGCTTGGGTAGATTCTTCGCCACATCTGCACATTTCTTTGGCACATGTTCACAGATTTCCTATGCATTAGCATTGATGGCAAAGGTTAGGAACTTCCCCAGTAGCAGTCTTTCCACATGCACTGGAAAACCTGTGACTGTGCAGGGGGTTGGGGAAACCTATTGCATATGCAGATGTACTAAAGGGCTCACTCACTCCATGTGCAGGGGGACAGGGAACACAAATGTCACTCTCACATAGACGAGAAATGCTACTTTGCAGTACAAATATGTGGCACAAAAGAAATAAATAAAAATGAGGGAGTAGGGAGCAGGCTAGGCAACATAACATTAACTTTAGGGTGTTGGTCCACTTCAATAAAAAACTTGCTTTTGTTGTCATACATTACACACAAGCATTGTCACATTGTTTCTATTTTTTATTAACCATTTGCTTACTGGGCATTTAAACCCCCCTCTTGCCCAGACCAATTTTCAGCTTTCAGCGCTGTCACATTTTGAATGACAATTGCGCGGTCATACAACACTGTACCCAAATAAAATTGTTATCATTTTTTTCCCCACAAATAGAGCTTTCTTTTGGTGGTATTTGATCACTGCGGTTTTTATTTTTGTTAAAACAATTTAAAAGACAGATTTAAAAAAATATATATACAGTATATATTGTTTTATATTTTGTTATAAAATTTTGCAATGAGGTAAGTTTTCTCCTTCATTGATGTATGCTGATGAGGCTGTACAGATTGGCACTGATGGGCTGCACTGATGGGCTGCATTGATTGGCACCGATAAGGCGGCAGTGGTGGCCATTGTTAGGCAGCATTGGTGGGCAATGAGAGGTGGTACTGATGGGTGGCACTGAAGGGCATTGATAGGTGGCACTGGTGGGCACTGAGAAGTGGCACTAATAGGTGGAATTGATAGGTGGCACTGATAGGTGGCAGTGATGGGCACTAATGGGTGGCAGTGATGGGCACTGATGGGTGGCAATAATGGCCACTGATTCGCACTGGTAGGTTACACTGATAGGAAGCATTACTAGGTGGCACTGATTGGCACCACTCGTGGGCATTGATAGGTGGCACTCATGGGCATTGATAGGTGGCACTGTGGGCACTGGCAGGTGGCACTGGCACAGGTGGCAGGTGCCACTGGCATGTGGGCACAGATGAGGAGAAAAAAACGACATCATGTGATCAACTGTCATTGGCTGACAGCTGATCACATGGTAAGGGGCTGGGACCTGCCCCTTACACGGATCTGTGATCACCCGAGTCTCAGTGACTCGGTGATCACAGTGCGTGCCACGCGTGCCCTGCTGGGGGCACACGCTGCGTGTGCAAACGGGAGGACGTCTATTGATGGCCTCCTGGTCTGGATTTTCAGGTCCACTCTGTGCCCATCATTTGGCTATAGCGTGGGGCTCTAGTGGTAATGTAATATTTTGATTTAATACTGTAGTACCATCAGTATACAACTAATGGCACTGCAGATGCCATAGTGTACTATAGACATTGCTTGACATAGCTATTTATAACATTTAAAAATCTAAAATAATCTGTTAACACAGCTACTTTATACTTCATATTGTTCATCCTTTTGGTTGTATTAATTGTTATGGATGAATCAACATTGAGGCAGATGTTCCAAGTTGTAATTTTATACAATTTTACTTGATATAGCAAGGGGTTGGGCCATCCCTCAAATAGGAGAGGGAGTCATTATATACTGCAGCATAGAATAGATGGATGTTAACTAATAAGCATTTACTCAAATTGACAAATAGTAATGCATTTTAATTGGCTAATCATCAGGTGGTAAAGTTAACCAATCAGAGGATTTCTATATAAATAGTAACCATAGCTGAATCTTATCTTATGAGACAATATTGAGGCATTATATGCAGCCAATTCAAGGAAAAGGGGCCCATCTTAAGGTGTAGGCACCCTTTAAGTGAACTCTACTATATAACATGATTAAACAATTCAAATAAGAATGGATACATACAAATGTAGCTCTCTCTTCCCCACTCTCTCTTTCTCTCTTACCACCCCTCTCTCTCACCCCTTCTCTCTTTTTTTCTCTTACAGTACGTCCTCTCTCTCTTCCCCTCTCTTCTTTCTCCCTCTTATCCTCTCTCCCTACCTTTCTCTCCCTCTCACATCCTCTCTCTCTCCCTCTCACACCCTCTTTCTCTTACTATCTCTTTCTCTCTCTCTCTCTCTCTCTCTCTCTCTCTCTCTCTCTCTCCCTCTCTCTCACTCCCTCACCCCTCGCTCTCATTCTCTCATCCTCTCTCTCCCTTTCACATCCTCCCTCTCCCTCCCTCTCCCTCTCTCCCTCTCACATCCTCTACATTTCTCTCTCTCACTCACCCCTCTGTTTTTATCTCTAATCCTTTCTCTCTTTCTCTTACTATCTCTCTCTCTCTCTATCTCTATCCCTCTCTCTCACACCCTTCCTCACTCTCTCTCCCTCTCTCTCACCCTCTCTCTATAACCCCCCTCTCTCTTATGTTCTCTCTCACTCTCCCTCACCCTCTTTCTCTCTATCTTACCCCCTCTCTCTCCCTCTCTCTCTCTCTCGCTCATCCTTTCTCTCTCTCACCCCCTCTCTCTATCTCGCTCCCTCTCTCATCCTTTCTCTCTCTCACTCATCCTCTCTCTCTCATCCTCTCTTTCTCTCTCATCTTCTCTCTCTTATCCCCTCTCTCTCATCCTCTCTCTCTCACCCCCTCTCTCTCTCATTCTCTCACTCCCTTCCCCCCTCTCTCTGTGTTTCATCCTCTCTCGCTCTCATCCCCTTTCTTTCTCTCTTATCCTCGCTCTCTCACATCATCTCTCTATCACCCCCTCCCTCTCTCATCCTCTCCCTCTCTCTCTCACCACCTCTCACTCTTTCTCTCTTCTCTCTTTCTCATCACCCTATCTTGTTCTCATCCTCTCTCTCACCCCCTTTCTCTCTCATCCTCTCTCTCATTCTCTTTTTCTCATCCTCTCTTTCATCCTCTCTCAAACCCCCTCTCTCTTTCTCTCATCCTCTCTCTCTATCTCATCCTTTCTCTGTCTCTTTCTCTCTTTCTTTTGCACTCATCCTTTATCTCTCTCTCATCCTCTCTCTCACCCCCTCACTCTTGCTCATCATTTCTCTCTCTTCCTCTCTCATTCTCTCTTTGTCTCTCTCTCTCTCTCTCTCTCTCTCTCATCATCTCTCTCATCCCTCTCTCTCTCTCGTCCCCTCTCTCTCTCTCTCTCTCTCTCTCTCCCTCTCTCTCTATGTTTCATCCTCTCTCACTCTCACCCTCTCTCTCTTTCACCCCCCCTCTTTCTCTCTTTCTCTCTCCCTGTGCATGTATGTTTATATATATATATATATATATATATATATATATATACACACACACACACACACACATACACACAGTTTATTACACTTATATATAGAAAAGTACAGATACATTTTCATTCTAACTTACATATAATACTAAGCTCTTAGTGGAGAACAAGGAAAACCTACCTAGGATACAGTCTCCTGGCCAGAACAGATCTCCTACTGAATCAGAGCAGAATGGAAATAGCTTGTTATATCTTGTAAAATAATCTTGAGGCAGGCATTCCAGGAAAGGGGCCTTTTTAAGGCGTATGAACCTTTTAAGTGAACTCTACTATATAACATAATAGAGCAATTTAATTGAACTCCCACTTCACAGTCATAGGCTCCCTATAAATGGGCTCAATCCTGATGGCACTGGGGTAACTGGTCCATGGTCACTCACCCTGGATTGGTTAAGGCCAGGAAAGTCAAAGTACTCCATCTACAACTGACTCATCGGATCCTCCTCATCTCCCAGAACTTCCTCCCAAACTATGCCCTACTCCCAGGATATTCAGATCTTGTGGCTGCTCACCATCTAATTACAGGATGGCATCAGGGCTGAATCTGAAGATGCGATACACCTCCGATTCCCCCATGCCAAAGACGTTCATGTGCGTTCGGTATATCCTCTCCTGTGTCCTCCTCCGTGCCTGTGGACACAGTAGTGCTATGACCATGGCTGCCCTTGGCATGTTGGCATACAGATGTGTTGTCCTGCAAATGTGGTTGCTCAGCTCGTCCGTAATGGTGCTGCTGCAGATGCTCTCCAGCTGACCTGTGCATGTCTGTTGCTGAGTTACACCTCCTTTATTGGGAATAACTTTGCGCCGGGCGTACACTTACGTGCACCGCGCGTAGCCTGCATCGGTCGCACGTACGTTTGTGAATCGCCATATTTCCCTCATTTGCATATTTGAATGGCTAATCAATGACAGCAGCAAAATGCGTCCAGACGAAAAATGCGCCCACGTTACGCCGGGATAAGTAAGATATGTTGGCGTAGGATAGCCAGTTTTTAGGCATATCTTGGTTTGTGACATTAGCACTACGTCGGCGTAAAGTGATTTACACCGGCGCAAGTGCTTTGTGAATCCGGGCCTATCTCTTTAAATAAATGCAGGATCATTGGTAAACATTGGTTGCTAAGCATTTTTTTCTAGGCTCTAAGTGCACAACCTCTCTTACCAAGTAGGTTTTTCCAAGCAACTGCACACTGCCAGATCAAAGATCTCCATAGAAATGGTCACTCATTTGAGGAGCTGTCTAAGGCCGCGTACACACACGATGAGACATGTCCGCTCAAACATGTCCGATGGACCGTTTGCAGCGGACATGTCTCATCGGATTTTGGTCCGATGGCGTGTACACACCATCGGACGAAATTCCCCTCGATCTGAGGATGCAGTGACATGGCTGTGACGTTGACGCCGCCACGTCACCAAACCCGGAAATAAAATGCTTAGGCGCATGCGTCAAATCCATTTGACGCATGCACGGACAGTTCTGTCCGCTGGTTAGTGTACTAACCAGCGGACAGATCCGACGGACAGGTTTGTAGCAGACAAATTTTAAAGGATGCTTTGAAATTTGTCCGATGGACAAACCTGTCTGCTCGCCCGTACACACGATCGGATTTGTCTGCTGAAACGGTCCATCGGACCGGTTTCAGCAGATAAATTTCATTGTGTGTATGCGGCCTAACACTCTGGCATGGTGTTGTGCCACATGGCACTCAAAATTAATTCCAGCCTGCAGAACAAAAACTCACCTGCAGGTCTTTACTATCCAGTATTCATCTGTCAAATGTCGACAAGACCATTAACCAACATCCCTGTTTGCCCTCAAGCTGTTGCATCCTCGCTATGGGTCAACACAGAAAATGTGTTGGCAAGAAGAGGCTTTGCCAAGCATCTTATGGGTGCTCAGTAGAAAGAAAGCATGTAGTTGTGGTAATAATAAGACATTTCATTGATTGCTCAGATGCAATACAGAATACAGAATATTTAAAATAAGTGTAAGACTTGCCTTGCCTGGATGAAAATAATGGGAAATGGTGCCTTTTAAGGCAGTACAATTATAACCCTTTTGATTATCACATTGGTGTCCCCTTACTACAATGACAGAATATTTTGCATGTAAAAAAAGCTGTATTTCATCTGGACCTCCTGATTGGCTAAGAGATGGTTCTGTGTTAGCAAAGCAAATACTCATTAGTTTTACTAACACACCTGGGTGCACTGCGTGCGCAATAAATTGCGCTCACAGGTCACCTTTTCTGATGCCTCTTAGGGCCTATGACTCTAATCGGGTGCTTCAAAAACACGCCCTCGCTGCTATAATTCAGATAGCCAAAAGGGGGCCGGACGCCTGAATAGGGGGTGTCTACAGCGGCCGTGGATAGATTAATGCAATGTACAAATCTATCCATAGTGCACAGAGGGGGTGGCTGGAGAGAGGGGGCGGTGCCCTATCACCCCTAATGGACACACCGCCACTGGTGCCTGATAAGTGTCCTGGTCCACAAGAAAAACTGGGTGATATTATTAGCTGGCTTTTCTGGATTTAGCAGAAGTGTTCTTCTACCTTCTTTGCATCCTAAACTTAGCAATCGCTTCTACAGTATAAGCCTGGAACTGCTGAGCATTTATTAAGGATGGAGAGCTGGAGAAGTTCGAGGAACTGTGGTTTGTTAATCCCCTGTACAGGCACAGAGTGAAGTGCTCAGCTCTTGGCACATCTGGTTAACAGCTATCAAAATTCTTGCACAGCAGCCGGGTAAGCAGCATAGTGGGGTTCGATATTGCCTATTTACAATGCTTGGAATCACAGCTTTCCCTTGTTTTGCAAGCACAAACCATTTTAAAGTTAGATATATTTGGTATGACTTCAGATCTGGCAATCAGCAGTACCACTGCCTTATAAATTCTGTCTCTATAATTCTGTCACCACCCCCTTTGACAAGCGAAAGCAGTGAAATAAAGGAGATCAGTGTTGTGATACAGTGATCAGCACATCATCCCTGCCTCAGCGCTGTCCTCAGATGGCACTATTTCCGCCTGAGGTGTTGATAGGTAGCAGAGTTTACAGAACGTGTGAGAGCTTACAATCTACTAAGGTATAAGGGAGATAAAATATATAATATGTGCGACGCTAACTATCTGTGTATCCTACGAGATACTAATGAGAAATAAATAATTAACAAACTCAAATATATGCCGTGGCTAATAAGTAATCAGGCTTAGGGCCGGATTCAGATAGTATTTATGTCGGCGTATCAAGAGATACGCCGCGTTAATACTAAGAATAGCCAGCGTATCTTTTTTTGCTATTCAGAAAAGAAGATACGCCGGAATTCTGCTAATATACGAGCGGCGTAATTCTGTTACACCGTCGTAAATTAGTTTGAGTTTTACGCTGGTCGCTAGGTGGCGCTTCCGTTGTTTTACGCGTCGAATATGTAAATTAGGGATTTACGGCGATTCCTGAATGTACTTGGGGCCGGCCGTCGTAGTTTACGTTGTCTGCGTAAGAGTTATTGCGGTGTAAGGTTACCCCTGCTATAGGAGGAGTAGCCAATGTTACGTATGGACGTCGGGACAGCTTTGAATTGTTGCGTAAATCGTTCAGGAATGGGGCTCGACGTAAGTTACGTTCACGTCGTTTACATTGACAAATAGCGACGTGATTTCGCGCATGCACACTGGGAACGTCCACGAATGGCGCATGCGCCGCCCAAAAAAACGTCAATTACGTGGGGTCATGATTCATTTACATGAATCATGCCCCCACATCACAAATTTGAATTGCCGGGCACTTTATGCTACGCCGCTGCATATTATGGAGCAAGTGCTTTCTGAATAAGGCACTTGCCCATAATATTTGCGGCGGTGTAGCGTAAACAGCAAACGCTACGCCGCCGGACAGATACATCGCATGTATCTGAATTCGGGCCTTAATACGTATATAGCATAATGAACAAAATAAAAAAAATATATGAAGTGACATTCAATAGAGTTCTAAATAAAGTACCAAATCCACTGTGCTGCCTTAATTGCATGAAGCAGCACAGCCCAAAACCGCATAAAAAGTCCTTCTATAGCGTATTGAAACAAAGGGAAAAAATATAAAGTGACATTCAATAAAGTGCTTAAGTGTCAAACTCACTGTGCTGCCTTAATCGCACAAAGCAGCACAGCCCAAAATAGCATGAAAAGTCCTTCTTTGACGAAAGATCTATAGATCCATCGGTACAATTTAGGTAATAGCCACTCACCTTAGAGCATGTGACTTTGCATTTAAGCTTAGTCAAAACACGCTTCTGAATCACCACTGGATTCTGAGTGTACTGCGGGGTTCCAGACTGTTTGGTATCGGTGTCTCCTGCTTTACGATGCTGTAAACTCATAAACAAATGGCAAAAGAAGAGGCTCGATGGTGTGATATCATTGGTATAAAATGTATTTAAGAATAAAGCCCTCCTCTTGTAGGCCGACCTGCTGCCTTCTCCACTGATGTAGGAACATCCGAGCGCACACAGATAGATAAGCTAGAAGCACTTTTTATGCAATTTTGGGCTGTGCTGCTTAATGCAGTTAAGGCAGCAAAGTGGATTTGGTACTTAAAGCGGAGGTTCGGCCTTTATTTTTTTTAAAGTCAGCAGCTACAAATACGGCAGCTGCTGACTCTTAAAACATGGTCACTTACCTGTCCAGCGCGCCCGCGATGTAGCAGCCGAGGCTGAGTAATCGCTCGGTCCTCAGCTGCTTCTGCCGCCATCCTCGGTGAGGGGATCAGGAAGTGAAGCCTGACGGCACGCCGTCACTGGTCCCCGCTCTCTCCTGTTAACAGTGTTTCCCAGAAGACAGCGGGGACGGGTGACGTCATAAGGCTTGATTCCCCGCTGGGATCAGACCCGAAAGTGGTGCAAATACCTGTCTCAAACAGGTATCTGCACCCCACTCCCCCTGAAAGGTGCCAAATGTGTCACCGGAGGGGGGGAGGGATCCAAAAAGCGGAGGTTCACTTTTTGTGTGAACCTCCGCTTTAAACACTCTATAGAATGTCACTTCATTAATATTTTTTTTGACTTTGTTCATTATGCTATATATGGATTAAGTGTGATTACTTATTAGCCACGGCATATATTTGAGTTTGTTAATTAATTTATTTCACATTAGTGGCATACACCGGTAGTTAGCGCAGCACATATTTCATATTTTATTTTAATATTACACGGCTGTATGAGTACGTGATCAGTGTCAGCAGCTGCTCTTACAATTATTATTGATTAGCTTTTAGCAATAGTAGGTAGCTTGCAAGATCTTGTATACTGTTTAAGGTATTAACCACTTCAATTCCAGGCCATAGGGAAATGACGCTATGGTCATCCCCTCGCCGATGAGACTAGACGTTGCACAACGCGCGATCCCGACGGCTGCGATTGCCGCCGGGCACCCGCGATTTCCGGCAATCACGTCAGGAGTGTGGATCTGTGTGTGTAAACACACAGATCCACCTCCTGTCAGCAGTGAGGAGATCGATGTGTGTTCCCAGTACAGAGGAACACACATTGATCTCCTCCCCTTGTGAGTCCCCCTCCCCCTACAGTTAGAACATACTTTAGGACACATTTTAACCCCTTCAGCGCCCCCTAGTGTTAACCCCTTCCCTGCCAGTCACATTTACACAGTAATTAGTGCAGTTTTATAGCAATAATCGCTGTGTAAATGTGAATGGTCCCAAAAACGTGTCAAAAGTGTCCGATATGTTCACCGCAATGTCACGGTCACAAAAAATAAAAACGCAGATCGCCGCCATTACTAGTAAAAAAAATAAAATAAAAATACCATAAATCTATCACCTATTTTGTAGATGCTATAACTTTTGCGCAAACCAATCAATATACGATTATTGCGTTTTTTTTACCAAAAATACGTAGAAGAATACGTATCGGTCTAAACTGAGGGGAAAAAAAGTTTTTTAAAAATAAATATTGTGATATGTATTAAATAAAAAGAAAAAAATATTGTGTTTTTTTTTAAATTGTCGCTCTTCTTTTGTTTATAGCGCAAAAAATAAAAACCGCAGAGATGATCAAATACCACTAAAATAAATCTCTATTTGTGTGGGGAAAAAAACATAACGATTTATTTGGGTACAGTGTTGCCTGACCGCGCAATTGTCATTCAAAGTGCAACAGCGCTGAAAACTAAAAATTGGTCTGGGCAGTAAGGGGGTGAAAATGCCCTGTATGGAAGGGGTTAAGGAGGGTAGAGAATGCCTATGGAGGGAGAAGACGAGCAGTGTAAAAGCTTACAAACTATTGGGGTATTGGTGAGAATAGACGAGGTGAGAGAATTTACAGTCTGGTAGGGTACACAGGAGTGTTCAGAAAGTAGAAGAACCTACAATCTATAGGGGTATAAAGGAGGGATACAGAAGGTGGAACAGTTTACAATAAAATAAGGTATAAGTGAGAATAGTGAAGTTTGAACAGTTTACAAGCCATTACGTTACATGGGAAAGAGAAAGAGAGTGGGAAATCTTGCAATTCATTAGGGTATTAGATGAGGTGACCAGATTTCTAAAATGAAATCCGGGGACATTTTTTTTTTTACTAGTAATGTCGGCAATTAGCAACTCTATGCCCGGCGCGACGCCACCTTGCAGCTTGTCAAGTCTGAGGCCTCGTACACACGATTTGAACAAATCTGTCTGCTGGGATTTTGGTTTGCTCGCGTGTACACACGAGAAAAACCAAAATCCCCGCCAGCAGACGGCGCGCTGACGTGTCGGTGACGTGGCGGTGACGTTGACGCCGCCACGTCACCCCACCAGGAAGTAAAACACTTCCGCGCATGCGCCGAATCCATTCGGCGGCGGTGCGGCGGCGGTGCGGGACGACATGTCTGCTGGTAAGTGTACTAACCAGCAGACATGTCGGGCGGACAGATTCCCACCCGATAGATTTCAAAGCATGCTTTGAAATCGGTTGGGTGGACAAATCTGTCTGCTCGGCCGTACACACGATCGAATCTGTCTGCTGAAACGGTCCAGCAGACCGTTTCCAGCGGACAGATTTGATCGTGTGTACGAGGCCTTACTCTCCGGGCCCCCGGCTACTACTGGGTGGGGAGCGGAGGGAGATCACTCCGCCAGGAAAGGCAAGGAGATAAGCAGGCAGCCGAAACTGAAAAAAATATTCCCTCCGTCTGATCAGCACATGATAATCAGAAAGGGGCACAGATAATGGAAAAATATACAGTACACCTCCTTAAGCTAGTAGAAGAGGGGTGTGTAATTCTGAATTTTTATTTTTAATTCTGCACTGACTGTCTTTGAAATTGCCCCAGCCTCTGTTCAAATCCAATATGGGGGCAAAACCAAGGACAGCCTACAGTGTCCTCAATCCAGGGACTGTCCCTGGAAACCGGGGATGTCTGGTCACCCTAGTATAAGAGATTATACAAAAGGTAAGTGAGCTTACAATTTATTAAAGCGGATGTCCGCACAAAAAAAAAAAAATATTAAAAGCCAGCAGCTACAAATACTGCAGCTGCTGACTTTTAATACTAGGACACTTACCTGTCCTGGATTCCAGCGCTGTCCGCAGCAAAGGACGAGCGATCGCTCATCACTCTGCTGCTCCCCCCGTCATCCACGGTGAGGGAATCAGGAAGTGAAGCGCTCCGGCTTCACTGCCCGGTTCCCTACGGCGCTTGCGCGAGTCGCGCTGCGACCGCCGATTGGCTCCCGCTATGTGCTGGGAGCCGAGTGTTCCCAGCACACAATGGTGGGGGGGGGGGGTGCGACGGGAGGTGATGACATGCCCGCATTCTGCCCGAGAATGCTGGGCCGGAAGTGGGTGCAAATACCTGTCTTTAGACAGGTATCTGCACCCCCCTCCCCTCTGAAAGGTGTCAAATGTGACATCGGAGGGGGGGTTCCGATCAGCGTGAGTTCCACTTTAGGGTGGAGCTCCGCTTTAAGTTGACCCAAATTCACTGTACACATCTGTATCTGATAAACATTTTAAAAATGCAGGCAAAACATTTCTAGATGGAATAAAATCTAGATTTAAATTTCAGAACTACAAACATAAAAAAATATGCATAGTAACTCATAAAACATTTCTTCCACCTCTTTTCTGAAGTGAGCCCAGATTCTCAAGATATAATGGTCATGGAGACCTTAGTGGCAGAGGATAGTACAAACCTGGAAAAGATCCAAACTGCATGGACTTGTTGTTAGGCCTTCAGCAACTCTCCAGAGTTCTGTGCACTTGTTAAAGGATCACTAAAGGAATTTTTTTTTTTTTTTTAGCTAAATAGCTTCCTTTACCTTACTGCAGTACTGGTTTTGTGTCCTTATTGTTCGTTTTTGCTTTGAAGTTGCTGTAATCCTGCTCTGTTCTCCACACTTCCTGCTTGTCTGTTTCCTTATAATCACAGTACTGGGAGCTTTCTCACAGTGGTCTAAGCTGTCATTACTGTGTGTCTAAAACTTCCCAGAACCAATCAGATTCATTTTAAAAACAAAACACTGCCCTGGATTTGTTTGTTTTTGTTCTGTGTGTCTATTTCTACTTCACAGAAACATGAAGCCAGTTCAAAAGTGAAACTAACCTGCAGGCACATTATATGATTGATTTTTATCTATTTTTAATCATTTTGAAAAGGAATCAGTTAACTTTTATGTCTCTATACCCTGTAAACAGTCATTTCAGCAAAAAAAAAAATCCTTTAGTGACCCTTTAAGCTCTTGCATGTTTGATTATTTTGCCCCCCCCCCCACTACCTATAGAGTTTCTCTGCAGTACTCAACATTCTTGAACCTAGTAAAACCCTGTGTTTTGAGCTGACCAATTTGGCATTCAAAAAATGTTGTTACAGAATAAACCATTTTGCAGAAATCTTTCAGTTTGTGATTTTAGAGGCCCTTTAACACAATAAGGGTCTATGCACACAGGCTTAGAAAAAACAAAAACACCTGTCAGAACGCGGTGACGTAAAACACAACGACCTGCTAAGAAAAATTAAGTTCAATGCTTCCGAGCATGCGTTGACTTGATTCTGAGCATGCATTGATTTTTAACCGATGGTATACAGACGATCGTTTTTTCTATAGTTTTTTTAACTGTCAGATAGTTTTAAGACAGGTTCTACGTTTTTTTACCGATGGGGAAAAAAACTGATGGGCCCCACACACAATCGGTTCGTCTGATGAAAAATGGTCCATCAGACCGTGTGCACGCGGCATTAGTCTAACTTTGCAGTGGATTTTGTCTAGCTATTCTCTGATTTATATTATATATACGGTAATATGGAATAAAATGTTGCACCAACTACAATGTAAACAGTGAAAAGTAAAGATATAGAAATAGCAAAACAGGCAAAAACACAGAAAAATAAACTGCTACCCATGTAGTAAAAAAAAATTATTTTTTTTCCCTTGTCTGTCAAGGTTTAGTATGACATAACTTGTCAGTGAAAAAGATAAGCAGCATGTATTTATACACTGGGACACTCAATAAGCTAAGCAAAATAGATTTTGGTGCATCATATTCAGGCAATTTTTCAAAGATCTAAGAGAGGTAATAATTTCATAAGTGATACATTCCATGAACAAAACAGTAAACCTTTTTTATAGATAATAGAATCTCTTCATTCTTACCTTAAAAGTAAGCAAGTTCACACAGGCAAGGATCCCAGTTTACAATGAGGCACAGAAAAGTACAAGACTGAAGGCAGAGCTGGTTAATATATGTGCAGAACAATGTGTGGGAGAAGACTTTTTATTGAATTCCAAGGTTTTATGACATGAGAAAAGAAACTCAAGGCTAAGACCCACTCAATGGTAGTCCTGAGTAAGAAAACAAGACACACCTTTCCAGCTTTTTTTATCAGCTAAATACAGCATGACACAGTTATCAGTTTTGCAATGTTTACAGAAATAATCTCCAACACAGCAAATGCTGATCTCTTGGTTAACCCTGAGGCCGCGTACACACGACCCAGAAACTGGACGGGCGAAACACATCGTTTTCCACATCGAGTTCCTTGTTCGGCAGTCAAAAAATTTGTCGAGACAAATTTTCCCATTGCCCATCGAGGAAATAGAGAACATGCTCTCTTTTTGGCTCGACGAGTTCCTCGACGGGTTTCTCGGCGAAAAGTGTACACACGACCGGTTTCCTCGGCAGAATACGTCTCCCATCGAGTTTCTTGCTGAATTCTGCAGAGGAAACCGGTCGTGTGTACGCGGCCTGACAGTTATTAAATAATTAAAGTGGAACAGATCTAAATTCAGACTTCACATAAGAGGTCTGCAAATTCAGTTTTAGGTGGGGCAATAGAGTCAGTAGAAAGTGTTTTTATAATTTTAGTTTCACTTGAAGGAAATAGATATGTATCTGTCTTTCTTCTACAATCCACACACTACACTAATGCCGCGTACACACGGTTGTTTTTTGTCTTGTAAAGAAAAACGCCGTTTTTAGTGATGAAATAAAACAACGTTTATAAAACTTCATTTTAAAAAACGACGTTGCCTACAAACCATCGTTTTCTGAAAATGCTCTTGCAAAGCGCGGTTACGTACAACACGTACGACGGCACTCTGTTCCATTCAAGCTTGCATCATAACTTGCTTCTGAGCATGAGCGGGTTTAAAAACTTAGTTTTAAACATTGTTTTAGCGTACACACGATCATTTTTTATGACACAAAAAACGGCATTCTGAAAAACTACATAAAAAATTTAAGCATGTTCGAATTTTTTTTTTGTCGTTTTTCAGAAGACATAAAACGACATTTTTGCCCACACACGATCATTTTAAATTAAGTTTTTTAAAACGTCGTTTAATTTCATCACAAAAAACGACCGTGTATACACGGCATAAGGCTCCTAAACTTATTGCAGTAAAATCTGGGTGGAGTCACCGTGTTTTGTTGGTTTGAAAAAATATTATAACATGCTGTTTTTTATATTCATAAATGTAGGTGTAATCCTTGAATAAATTACTGTGGTTTTACTACTGTAGCGCTACCCTGTGAGGGTCACTGGATAATGCTTGTCCTCTTGTGCTGCCTGGACCCTGTGAACTTCCCAGCTCATCTGACACTCTAGGTTCAGACAGAATGCTTACCTCTCTAAATAAATCATAGACACAATGTAACCCAGTGGTGGATGGTGAAGTTTTAGGATGGGGGGCGCAAGACCCCGCTGCTCCAAGTTTGATCCCTCCCACTTCTCATAAGCCACACCCCTTATATAATCCACCCACCTCCTCCCCTGTATTCCACTTGCTTCCACTCATAGTGTCAGGAGTATACAGCTCAGCATCACAGGACAGAGTATATAGCCCCAGCATCACAGCACAGAGTATATAGCCCCAGCATCACAAATCATGGTATATAGCGCAGCCTTACAGATCGGCGCAAACAAACTAAAAAATTACGCTGTTAGTAATGAAGGACTCTAAATGGGCATAAGATTATAAGATACTGCGGACATACTGCACGAGATTACCAGACTGTGGATATACTGCACAAGATTACCAGACTGTGGATATACTGCACAAGATTACCAGAGACTGCGGACATACTGCACGAGATTACCAGAGACTGCAGACATACTACACGAGATTACCAGACTGTGGACATACTTCACAAGATTACCAGATACTGCAGACATAGTGCACAAGATTACCAGAGACTGCAGACATACTGCACGAGATTACCTGAGACTGCGGACATACTGCACGAGATTACCAGAGACTGCGGACATACTGCACAAGATTACCAGAGACTGCGGACATACTGCACGAGATTACCAGAGACTGCGGACATACTACACGAGATTACCAGAGACTGCGGACATACTGCACAAGATTACCAGAGACTGAAGACATACTGCACAAGATTACCAGAGACTGTGGACATACAGCATGTGACTACCAGATACTGTGGACTTACTACATGAGATTACCAGATACGGTGGACATACTGCATTAGATTACCCATGATTCTGTGAATTAGGGCCCGATGACAGACTTTGCAGAGTGCACAGAGGACACAGGAGACTGTATTCACGTGCTAGCCAGCAGAGAGGGGGCTGGGCCGGGAGCTCCACTCGGAACAGAGTGGTTGTAGTGAGAGCCAGTGATCAGAGTGGGTGTGTCAGTGGAGCTCCAGGCCTCACAATAGAATATCCAAGCTCAAACTTACCGACCAATCAGCAACCAACCAAATTCACCTGTCTAACAGTATGCGTTAAAAACAGAGGTTTAGTTGCACAAATTTGCAAATGCATGTCATCGCGTCAGTGGAGCTCCCGGCCCTGCCCCCTCACTGTTAGCCCCACTCCTCTGTGCACTACTGCACTCTGCAAAGCCATCATCAGGGGCCTAATTCATGGGTAACGCAGGGCCCCCTACAAAGATTGGGCCCGTGGCAAGTACTCCGTTTGCCCTGCGCTAAAGACGGCATTGACTAAATCGATGATCAGGTAGCAGCAGTGATAAGGTGCTACAGACAACCTGAGGCCATTTCATACTTGTGCGAGTTGTCCAGCGACTTGGGACTGCAAAGTCGCAAGACAAGTCATACCCCATGATTTCTAACAAGTTAAATTCATATCTGTGCATCTTCAAAGTAGTCCCTGTACTACTTTCGTCGACTTTGATGCGACTTGAGGCAGAGAACTCAAGATTACACAGACATTGCTTCAAGTCACGGCAAAAATCATGGCAAAATCACTTGACTTTCAAGTCGCACAGGTGTGAAAGGAGCCTTAACGTTTGGATTTTACTACCATGGGTACTTTGCCCGCGGTAGTAAAATCTGATCATTATTCCTGTGCATGTGCTGTAAAGACTACGGACAAATCTGATGGCTAGCAATGTTAACTGTCAAGTTTGCTCATCAGAATGCAGTTCATATGCACAAAAACCTGCTTTTCATTTAGACACTGTTTCCACTTGTGCAATTTGTCCTGCGACTTGGGACTTCAATGTTGCATGACAAGTCGTACCCCATGATTTCCAATGAGAACCATTTATATCTGTGCGACTTCGGGGCATAGTGATATATATGGGTGATCAAATAATTGATATGTACCTAAACCAAAATATTGTTCTTCTGGGTCTTGCATGACCTTGGACTTAATAAAAGAGAGATTTTAGATACATATGACAACTAGGCATGAGCTTTATGTTTGGGTCGAACATGAGTTTGACTCAAACATCAGGTTTTCACCCGTTTGTCGAAAGCGAACATTATGGGGCGTTTGTGGCAAATTCACAGCGTAATGCCCCATAATGCACTGTGAGATCGAAGTGCATTGTTGTATGATGATTGGCCAAAGTATGCACCATGACTTGCATGCTTTGGCCAATCTCAGCACCTTCAGCTAAGAGAGCCATAATTGGCCAAAGACAGGGTGCCTTTGGCCAATTATGGCTCAGAGGGACTAAGTCCACACCCCACACTATATAAGGTTGCCTGCACGTCGGCCCTGTGTAGTGTGTTGTTGGTGTGGACGGAGAGCGAGTGCGATTAAGATTGAACGGGCAGGCAGGTTATTCAGTTAGCTGCAGTGTATTTTATATTATTTATATATATACATACAGTATATATATATATATATATATATATATATATATACACACACACTTCATTCAGTGTAGCCAAGCCTAGATCTGACTGCAGGCCATTCCTGGTCTAATATACTTCAGGCGGTGTACACAGTACCGTGCACCCATAGTGCAGTTGCTACTACTTTTCTGGTGGTGTACACAATACACAAAACAATTCACCCATAGTTGTTATTACACTTCTGGTGGTGTGCACACTACCGTGCACCCATAGTGCAGTTGCTACTACTTTTCTGGTGGTGTACACAGTACATAATACAGTGCACCCATTGTTACTATTAGATTTCTGTTGGTGTACACAGTAATGTGTAGTGTGGTTTTGCTAATCAAAATTTACAGCATGTCCGGAAGGACACCAAGGAGAGACAGACGCTCACAGGCCACTAAAAGAGGGCAAGCAGGCTCTGTGTCTACAGTCAACGGTTCTGGCCATTGACACGGTGCATTCTCAGCACATGACCGTGGGGCACACTTGTCCTTCTTTTTTGCAGCTGGCCGATGTTATTGAGCCACAACATGCAAAATAATTGGTG
This sequence comes from Rana kukunoris, assembly GCA_029574335.1. Taxonomy (NCBI): domain Eukaryota; kingdom Metazoa; phylum Chordata; class Amphibia; order Anura; family Ranidae; genus Rana; species Rana kukunoris. The sequence goes on along the minus strand of CM056058.1, from coordinate 85,303,606 downwards.
GAATGGATAACAAAGCCGTCCTCATCCTCTGTCACCCAGGCTCAGTGTAGTTTGTCTGCCAATGCAGCTGCCAAAGCAGCCTATTCCATCTGCTCCATGTCACATGTCAACGGTCACTCCTTCCCTAGCCCCACCACCATGCACAGAAGAGTCCTGTGAACTATTCAACCACAGTGTCGGGTACATGCTGCAGGAGGATGCACAGCGATTTGAAGGCTCTGATGATGGTACCCAGGTTGAGGAAGGGAGTAACGTTAGCCTAGAGAGAGGGGATGCCCAAGAAGGACAAGGCAGTCATGTTCCCCCATCTGCAGCAAACTGCCAAGAAGAGAGGAGGAGAAGGCACATCTCCAACGAGGCAGGATGCTTTCCAGGGGGCAGCTTAAGGGCAGCCACCCTATTGCATCACACCGCAGAGCTAAGCAGGTGCAGGGCGCTGCTGACTCCCCGCATATTTTGAAAAGTTCTTTGGTGTGGGCCTTTTTTGACACGTGTGCAGCAGATTATAAGCTGGTAAGATGGCTCAGCAGGCTAATGCTCTGTTGCAGCAATCTGTGATCACCTGAGCCCTCAGGGTCACAGGTTCGATCCCGGCGGGGTCCACTCAGCCTTCAATCCTTCCGAGGTCGGTAAAATGAGTACCATTGATTTGGGTAATAGTGCCTATGGGGCTGATTTACCAAGCCTGTGCGCCATGACTCATGGTGCACAAGCAGGAGTAAACCTGTTTTTGAGATTTACAAAAGAAACACGCTGCCAGTGCAGCGTGTTTCCTCATTTACTAAAGTGCCTAATGCGCCCAGGAGAGGGCGCACAGCACGCCAGTACAGAGCTGGCGTGCGGCATTTAGTAATGTAAACATCGGGGATTCGGGCGGGAGTTTATGAGGGGAGGGAGGGGGGTGATGCAGGGGAAGTGTAGTGACATGTGTTTGAACGTGTGTGGCGGGCCGATTTGAAAGGGAAAGTGACTTTTGGTACCCGATCCCCGTGCGCTTGCAAAGTACGCTAGAACCTCGGAAGGTTCATTTGCATACTGGGCATGCGCAGAGGGAAAAATCGGAGCTTTCCGCGCGCCTCTTCAGTACGCCGGGAAATTCTTGGTAAATACCAAGCGGCGTAGCAGTGTTTGCACTGCCTGGAGCGGCGCACGGCAAGCTCCGAGCTGTTCTCGGGCTGCGCTGACACTGAAGGGGAACTCCGCGCCAAATTTCAAATTTGAAACCGGCGCGGCTTCCCCCCCAGGGGCACAAATATCTAAACAAAAATAACATGGGGTGGGAGCTGTGGTGGCTCAACGTGATTGGCACTGCGCTGACAAGCCAATCACCTCTGCTGCAGCCAAGGGTTCGGATCCCGGTCTCGGCTACATGTGAATTGAGTTTGGTGGTCTCAGCCCAACTCCCGGTGGGTGTGCTATGCAAGGTACGCCTGTGCTTAGTACGCCCACCCCCCCCCCCAAAAAAATAAAAAACACACTTGCACGCACACAAAATTGGTTTAACACACACGCACTTTGGCCATGAGGTCTCCTAAAATAAAGAGAGGCGAAGGATCTATGGGGCTGGGTGGGCTAGGCCCCCTCACTCCCCATAGGGGGAGTCCCTCTGTCCCGTCGGGGCTCCCAAGTGGTGTAGGTAGGGCGGGGTGTGTGGGAGGCCCCCCCTCACAACCGCCATTGCCACCAGGGGCATGGAGAAGGATGGTGATTGCCTCCGGGGGGAGGGTCGGCCTACTCCCAACTGCTGCAGTCCGGCTCCTCTCTCTCGACTTCACGCACAAAATAAACTTTAAAAAAACAAACCCTGGGGACCTCTGAGCCTTTTACTAAAAATATATCTATATTTCGACAAAAAAAAACAAGAAAATTTAAAAGGTTTAAGTCATTTTTATAAGCAAAAAGGTTGGCATCTGGGGCCCTCTGGGCCCTTTCATAATAAAATAATAAAAAAAATCCAAAAAAAAATTCAAAAATATATTAAAAAAGATATTAAAAAATAAAAAGAGGGGGGTTACCATCTGGGGCCCTGGGGACCTCTGGACTGCAAAAAAAAAAATTGGCCCTTTAAAATAAAAAAATATTAAAAAAATGGATAAAAAAACAAAAACAAAGAGGGGGGTTACCATCTGGGCCCCTGGGGGCCTCCAGGCATCTGGGCACTTCCAGACCCCCGGGCCCCTTACAGGTGTACTGCCTGTACCCCCCTGATGGCGGCCCTGGGTGTAATGTCAGCATGTGAAAAATGTAATTCTGAAGGAAAAAAGCCGTTTAAAACTGACTCGCGGCTATAATGAATTGTCAGCTCCTGGAAATTGCAGGAGAATTCATTCTTAAAAAAAAAAAAAAAAAAAGCGTGGGGGTCCCCCCAAATTCAATAACCAGACCCTTTAGGTCTGGTATGGATATTAAGGGGAACCCCGCCATCAATTTTGCAAAAAAATGACGTGGGGTTCCCCCCAAATATCCATAACCAGACCCTTCAGGTCTGGTGTGGAATTTAAGGGGAACTCCACCCCAATTAAAAAAAAATGGCGTGGAGTCCCCCCTAAAATCCACACCAGACCCCTTATCCGAGCACGTTGACCTGGCCGGCCGCAGAAAAGAGGGGGGACAGAGCGCGGCCCCCCCCTCTCCTGAACCGCACCAGGCCACATGCCCTCAACATTGGGAGGGTGTTTTGGGGTACCCCCCAAAACACCTTGTCCCCATGTTGATGAGGACAAGGGTCTCTTCCCCACAACCCTTGCCCGGTGGTTGTGGGGGTCTGCGGGCGGGAGGCTTATCGAAATCTGGAAGACCCCTTTAACAAAGGGTCCCCCCAGGATCCCGGCCCCCCCCCTTTGTGAAATGGTAATGGGGTACCTTGTACCCCTACCATTTCACGAGAAAAAAATGTAAGGGGTTAAAAACGACAAGAGCCGGATTTTGACAAGTCCTTTATTATCTTCTTTCTTCTTCTTTCCTCCGGGTTTCTTCCTCCATCGTCTTCTTCTTCCTCTGCTTCTGTCTTGGGTCTTCTATTCCCGCATCTTGCCCGGCGTGTTCTTCTATCTTCTGTTCCTCCCGCTGTTCTTCTCGTCCGCATCTTCTTCTCCTTCTTGGTCTTCGCCGGAGGCGCCGCTTCCAATTGAAATCCCCGCTGTCTGCCGGACCACGCCCCCCTCTGACGCCACGGGCAAGCTCTTAGGAGTGTGCTGCAAGTGCGTCAGAGGGGGGCGTGGTCACATGTCAGAGGGCGGGCAATTCAATTTGAAGCTTGTGCGCGGCTTTTTTTTTAAAAAAATGGCGTGGAGTCCCCCCTAAAATCCACACCAGACCCCTTATCCGAGCACGTTGACCTGGCCGGCCGCAGAAAAGAGGGGGGGACAGAGTGCGGCCCCCCCCTCTCCTGAACCGCACCAGGCCACATGCCCTCAACATTGGGAGGGTGTTTTGGGGTGCCCCCCAAAACACCTTGTCCCCATGTTGATGAGGACAAGGGTCTCTTCCCCACAACCCTTGCCCGGTGGTTGTGGGGGTCTGCGGGCAGGAGGCTTATCGAAATCTGGAAGACCCCTTTAACAAAGGGGCCCCCCAGATCCCGACCCCCCCCCTGTGTGAAATGGTAATGGGGTACCTTGTACCTCTACCATTTCACGAGAAAAAAAAAAAGTCAGTGTAAAAAAAGACAAGAGCCGGTTTTTGACAAGTCCTTTATTATCTTCTTTTCTTCTTTCCTTCAGGTTTCTTCCTCCATCTTCTTCTTCCTCTGCTTCTGTCTTGGGTCTTCTATTCCCGCATCTTGCCCGGCGTGTTCTTCCATCTTCTTCTCCTTCCGCTGTCCTTCTCGTCCGCATCTTCTTCTTCTTCTTGTTTTTCTTCGCCGGAGGCGCCGCTTCCAATTGAAATCCCCGCTGTCTGCCGGACCACGCCCCCCCTCTGACGCCACGGACAAGCTCTTGGGAAAGTCCCCGTGTGGTGCCAGTGCGTCAGAGGGGGGCGTGGTCACATGTTCCAGAAAGCGGGCAATTCAATTGGAAGCGGCGACTCTGGCAAAGAAAAAGCCGCGCACAAGCTTCAAATTGAATTGCCCGCCCTCTGACATGTGACCACGCCCCCCTCTGACGCACTTGCAGCACACTCCTAAGACCTTGCCCGTGGCGTCAGAGGGGGGGGCGTGGTCCGTCAGACAGCGGGGATTTCAATTGGAAGCGGCGCCTCCGGCGAAAACCAAGAAGGAGAAGAAGATGCGGACGAGAAGAACAGCGGGAGGAACAGAAGATGGAAGAACACGCCGGGCAAGATGCGGGAATAGAAGACCCAAGACAGAAGCAGAGGAAGAAGAAGGAGGAGGAAGAAGAAACCCGAAGAAAAGAAGAAGAAAGAAGATAATAAATGACTTGTCCAAAACCGGCTCTTGTCGTTTTTAACCCCTTACATTTTTTTTACTCGTGAAATGGTAGAGGTACAAGGTACCCCATTACCATTTCACACAGGGGGGGGCCGGGATCTGGGGGGCCCCTTTGTTAAAGGGGTCTTCCAGATTTCGATAAGCCTCCTGCCCGCAGACCCCCACAACCACCGGGCAAGGGTTGTGGGGAAGAGACCCTTGTCCTCATCAACATGGGGACAAGGTGTTTTGGGGGGCACCCCAAAACACCCTCCCAATGTTGAGGGCATGTGGCCTGGTGCGGTTCAGGAGAGGGGGGGGCCGCGCTCTGTCCCCCCCTCTTTTCTGCGGCCGGCCAGGTCAACGTGCTCGGATAAGGGGTCTGGTGTGGATTTTAGGGGGGACTGGGGGCCTCCAGGCATCTGGGCACTTCCAGACCCCCGGGCCCCTTACAGGTGTACTGCCTGTACCCCCCTGATGGCGGCCCTGGGTGTAATGTCAGCATGTGAAAAATGTCATTCTGAAGGAAAAAAGCCGTTTAAAACTGACTCGCGGCTATAATGAATTGTCAGCTCCTGGAAATTGCAGGAGAATTCATTCTTAAAAAAAAAAAAAAAAAAAAGCGTGGGGGTCCCCCCAAATTCAATAACCAGACCCTTTAGGTCTGGTATGGATATTAAGGGGAACCCCGCCATCAATTTTGCAAAAAAATGACGTGGGGTTCCCCCCAAATATCCATAACCAGACCCTTCAGGTCTGGTGTGGAATTTAAGGGGAACTCCACCCCAATTAAAAAAAAATGGCGTGGAGTCCCCCCTAAAATCCACACCAGACCCCTTATCCGAGCACGTTGACCTGGCCGGCCGCAGAAAAGAGGGGGGGACAGAGCGCGCCCCCCCCCCTCTCCTGAACCGCACCAGGCCACATGCCCTCAACATTGGGAGGGTGTTTTGGGGTACCCCCCAAAACACCTTGTCCCCATGTTGATGAGGACAAGGGTCTCTTCCCCACAACCCTTGCCCGGTGGTTGTGGGGGTCTGCGGGCGGGAGGCTTATCGAAATCTGGAAGACCCCTTTAACAAAGGGTCCCCCCAGATCCCGGCCCCCCCCCTTTGTGAAATGGTAATGGGGTACCTTGTACCCCTACAATTTCACGAGAAAAAAATGTAAGGGGTTAAAAACGACAAGAGCCGGATTTTGACAAGTCCTTTATTATCTTCTTTCTTCTTCTTTCCTCCGAGTTTCTTCCTCCATCGTCTTCTTCTTCCTCTGCTTCTGTCTTGGGTCTTCTATTCCCGCATCTTGCCCGGCGTGTTCTTCCATCTTCTGTTCCTCCCGCTGTTCTTCTCGTCCGCATCTTCTTCTCCTTCTTGGTCTTCGCCGGAGGCGCCGCTTCCAATTGAAATCCCCGCTGTCTGCCGGACCACGCCCCCCTCTGACGCCACGGGCAAGCTCTTAGGAGTGTGCTGCAAGTGCGTCAGAGGGGGGCGTGGTCACATGTCAGAGGGCGGGCAATTCAATTTGAAGCTTGTGCGCGGCTTTTTTTTTAAAAAAATGGCGTGGAGTCCCCCCTAAAATCCACACCAGACCCCTTATCTGAGCACGTTGACCTGGCCGGCCGCAGAAAAGAGGGGGGGACAGAGTGCGGCCCCCCCCTCTCCTGAACCGCACCAGGCCACATGCCCTCAACATTGGGAGGGTGTTTTGGGGTGCCCCCCAAAACACCTTGTCCCCATGTTGATGAGGACAAGGGTCTCTTCCCCACAACCCTTGCCCGGTGGTTGTGGGGGTCTGCGGGCAGGAGGCTTATCGAAATCTGGAAGACCCCTTTAACAAAGGGGCCCCCCAGATCCCGACCCCCCCCCTGTGTGAAATGGTAATGGGGTACCTTGTACCTCTACCATTTCACGAGAAAAAAAAAGTGTCAGTGTAAAAAAAGACAAGAGCCGGTTTTTGACAAGTCCTTTATTATCTTCTTTTCTTCTTTCCTTCGGGTTTCTTCCTCCATCTTCTTCTTCCTCTGCTTCTGTCTTGGGTCTTCTATTCCCGCATCTTGCCCGGCGTGTTCTTCCATCTTCTTCTCCTTCCGCTGTCCTTCTCGTCCGCATCTTCTTCTTCTTCTTGTTTTTCTTCGCCGGAGGCGCCGCTTCCAATTGAAATCCCCGCTGACTGCCGGACCACGCCCCCCCTCTGACGCCACGGACAAGCTCTTAGGAAAGTCCCCGTGTGGTGCCAGTGCGTCAGAGGGGGAGCGTGGTCACATGTTCCAGAAAGCGGGCAATTCAATTGGAAGCGGCGACTCTGGCAAAGAAAAAGCCGCGCACAAGCTTCAAATTGAATTGCCCGCCCTCTGACATGTGACCACGCCCCCCTCTGACGCACTTGCAGCACACTCCTAAGACGTTGCCCGTGGCGTCAGAGGGGGGGGCGTGGTCCGGCAGACAGCGGGGATTTCAATTGGAAGCGGCGCCTCCGGCGAAAACCAAGAAGGAGAAGAAGATGCGGACGAGAAGAACAGCGGGAGGAACAGAAGATGGAAGAACACGCCGGGCAAGATGCGGGAATAGAAGACCCAAGACAGAAGCAGAGGAAGAAGAAGGAGGAGGAAGAAGAAACCCGAAGAAAAGAAGAAGAAAGAAGATAATAAATGACTTGTCCAAAACCGGCTCTTGTCGTTTTTAACCCCTTACATTTTTTTTACTCGTGAAATGGTAGAGGTACAAGGTACCCCATTACCATTTCACACAGGGGGGGGCCGGGATCTGGGGGGCCCCTTTGTTAAAGGGGTCTTCCAGATTTCGATAAGCCTCCTGCCCGCAGACCCCCACAACCACCGGGCAAGGGTTGTGGGGAAGAGACCCTTGTCCTCATCAACATGGGGACAAGGTGTTTTGGGGGGCACCCCAAAACACCCTCCCAATGTTGAGGGCATGTGGCCTGGTGCGGTTCAGGAGAGGGGGGGGCCGCGCTCTGTCCCCCCCTCTTTTCTGCGGCCGGCCAGGTCAACGTGCTCGGATAAGGGGTCTGGTGTGGATTTTAGGGGGGACTCCACGCCATTTTTTTTTAAATTTGGAGTGGAGTTCCCCTTAAATTCCACACCAGACCTGAAGGGTCTGGTTATGGATATTTGGGGGGAACCCCACGTCATTTTTTTTTTTAAATTGACAGCGGGGTTCCCCTTAATATCCATACCAGACCTAAAGGGTCTGGTTATTGAATTTGGGGGGACCCCCACGCTTTTTTTTTCCTTTTTTTAATGAATGAATTCTCCTGCAATTGCCGGGAGCCGACAATTCATTATAGCCGCGAGTCAGTTTTAAATGGCTTTTTTGCTTTGAAAAATGACATTTTGTGCAGAGACAGTTCTAACCACGGGAAACATGCGCTTTTTCACATGCTGACATTAGAGCCCCCCATGGTACGAAATTTAAAGAAAAATTACACTTTTATTATTGCACTTTTAGCATTATTAAAATCACTGCTCCCGAAAAAACGGCCGTTTTAAAAAATAAAAAAAGCATTGGTACATGTCCCCTGGGGCAGGACTGAGGTCCCCAAACACTTTTTAGGACAAAACTTGCAGATTAGCCTTTAAAATTCACAATTAAGATTTCCCCCATAGACTTATACAGGGAGTTCGGCGGCGGCTTTACTTATCAATCACATCGCGCTGCTGCTGCCGCCGGTTCATGCGCCTAATTAGGGCTTCATCCAGCGCACTAATTAAGGCATGTACCGGCGCAGCGCAGCTTCTTTAGTAAATCAGCCCCTATGTTACTATATAAGCGCCTCGAGACCCAATGAGCTACAGCTTTGGCTGTGGCTTCAAAAGCTTGCCTGGCAAGAAGCTCGCCTGGCTTCATAGCTTGCCTGGCAAGTTAGGGTAAGACAGCGCTATATAAGACTTGCATTATTATTATTATTATTATTATCACACCATTGCTGTTTGCAACCCATATCTGAAGCATATCAAGTGTGGCTAAAACAGAAGCCACTTGGGCACTACATGCTTGACCAGACACATGATGACCTCCCATGCAGTCTGTTTGCAACAGCACTTAAAAGATTCACATCAAAGAACAAGACAGACCTCTCCTTGTTCCTCAACAGCTGGGATCTCCAACTCCACTATACATCCAGTCCTCTCAGATACCTGCACTGAGAGGAATGAAGGTATAGGAATAGGTGTTCCAAGTACTTGCGGCCAATCTGCTAGCGGTACACCAACATTTGATTTTAGCAAGCAATATTTCCCTACTCCAGTTGCTAAACCGTCAAAAGAAATTCAGTCCTAGCCATCCACATACTCAGCGTCTGAATGCTAGCTTGGCCAAATTGCTATCACTGCAACTGCTGCCTTTTCAGCTACAGTAGTAGACTCTGCCCCCTTTCATGAATTTGTGGAATGTGCAGTACCTCAGTGGCAGGTTCCCAAACGCCATTTATTTTTACAGAAGGCAATTCAGGCTCTCTACCTGCATGTGGAAAGCAATGTCTTGGCCTCGTTGGACAGGGCAGTCAGCAGTAAGGTGCATATTACCGCTGACTCATGGTCCAGCAGGCATGGACAGGGATGTTACCTTTCTTTCACAGCACACTGGGTAACTCTGCTGGCAGCTGGGAAGGATGCAGGACAGGGTTCAGTATTGTTGGAGCTTGCTCTGCCACCACACCTCCAAAATGCTAGTGGTGATTCTGCCACAGCTCTCTGCTCCACCCCCTCCTCTTCTTCTTCCTCTATGGCCTCTTCCTCTGCATATTTGTCCTTGGAACCAGCGGTGCTTCGTAGGCTTTCAAGGGGCTACATAAGCACTCAGGCAAAAAGATGCCATGCGGTGCTTGAGTTGGTATGCTTAGGAGACAGGAGCCACACTGGGGCAGAGATTCTGACAGCTCTGCAGGTGACGGCTCAGAGGTGGTTGACACCACACCAACTTCAGCCAGGAATGGTTGAAAGCAACAATGGCACCAACCTCCTCTCTGCCCTCCAACAGGGACACTTGACCCATGTTGCCTGTTTGGCTCACATCCTGAATTTGGTGGTGCAGTGGTTCTTGAGCAGGTACCCAGTTTACAGGATCTCCTGATGCAGGCCAGGAAAGTCTGCTGTCATTTCGGCCGGTCATATAATGCAAGTACTCGGCTGGCTGACCTTCAAAGGGAATACAACCTGCCCAAGAACCGCCTCATTTGTGACATGCCCACCAGGTGTAACTCAATGTTGGCAATGCTGCAGTGGCTGCACACGCAGCAGAGGGCCATCAATGAGTAACTGTTTAAGTATGGTACCAGAACAGGGTCAGGGGAGCTTGGCTTTTTTCGCCATGCCAGTGGCTACTGATCGAGGATGCATGCACTGTCCTGCCACCATTTGAGGAGACTGCGAGGATGGTGAGCAGTGACAGTGCATGCATCAGTGATACTGTCCCTCTTGTCTTCCTGTTTGAGCACAAGCTATCTGGGTAAAGGCCCCCTTTACCCAGATAGTATTCCTGCGGGGCCGCCGATCACACAGGAAGAAGAAGATGAGGAGGAGGGATCGTTTTCAGTCCTCAGAAACCCATGGAGTTGTATGTGGCTGGGAGGAAGTGGTTGCGGTTCATGAGATCCTTAGTGCCTCTGCAAACTTTCGCTGCATGGCCTCTGTGACAGAACCCACTGTCACTGTGTGTTTTGGAGAGGGGTGTGGGCTGGCCTCCTACCCAAAGACTTTGGCCCAAAAGAGACTTGGGGGTATGCTGGCATTGAGATAATGTAATGTAATGTAATGCCCCCTCTTGTTGCTGTGTTTAATTGTGTTGGTTCATGGCAATGGTCTGAACTGGAGATGTCTCTCTGCATGGGGATGTGTATTGGGGGGATGCCTGCTTACCATAATTCCTTTATGTTTAACTGTAGTCTGTTTCAATGTACAAGTGTTCAGTTTCCATTGGTTGTTCCTTGTCCCCTACCCCCTCCCCTCTATGACAAAGCTAAGGGGAGTGTCCCTAACTGTGTGTAAAAGTGTATGTCTTGTATTTAATTAACAGTTTATGTACTGCATGTTTAACCCTCAACACCTATGTGGCTTGTCTCATGATTGAGGAGTTAAGGGCTGGTTATGGCAAATCTGCAGGCTGCGGGTGCGTTTGGAGGATATGAGACACAGGTCTGGCGGAGATGCCCACCTGGGGTATCCGAGATCCGTCACATCCTGCAAAGCCTGTGAAAGCACCCTAGGATTTGTGGTATTAAGGAGAGGGATCATTACTGGCTGGCAACAATTCTTGATCCACGTTACAAGGGTAAGGTTTCAGAACTTATCCAGCCTTTGCAGAGGGAGTAGAGGATGAAACATCGTCGGGAGGCCTTGCAGAAAGGTTTGTGCAATGCGTTTCCAGGGCCTGGGAGGTTACTATTTTCTTGTGCTGAACAACGTGTTGCTGAGGCTTTGTTCAGTCACATTCAGTGCTGCTGGAGGCTTTGTAACCGATCACAGAGTGTGACTGTCCACAGACTCTGTTGATCCACTCACATTCATAACAATTAATCAGTCTTGGATAACCAGCTTCCAAGCACCTGATGCGGATTCAACCAATTGATTTTCCATGAATGTGGGATCCTTTGAAGACTGCCTATGCTGAGTGACTATATTATTCCTTCACAATCTTCATGATGATAGCTTCTAAAAATATTTTTGATTCAGGGCACCACCACCACTGCCTAAGGCCCAATTTTTCTGCCCCTTCCTGCGCTCAACAAAAATATCTGTGAGGCTTTATACTGTAGTGTTGTGTCACCACCACTGCCTAAGGCCCAATTTGTGTGCCCCTGTTTAACAGGGGGATGTAATTATAATTTTTGCTCTAATATTTCACAGCAGGGCTCGTTCCTGCACTCAACAAGAGTATCTGTGAGGCTTTACAGTGTTGTGACACCACCACCAAGGCCCAATTTGTCTGCCCCTGGTTAACAGGGGCATGTAATTAAAATGTTTGCTCTAATATTTCACAGCAGGGCTTGTTCCTGTGCTCAACAAAAGAATATGAGAGGGGTTACAGTGTTGTGCCATCACCACCACTGCCTAAGGCCCAATTTTTCTGTCTTTGTTTAACAGGGGTATGTAGTTACAATTTTTTTATCTAATATTTCACATCAGGTCCCATTCCTTTGCTCAACAAGAGAATCTGTGAGGCTTTACAGTGCAGTGCCACCACCACCACCACTGCCTAAGGCCCAATTTTTCTGCCCCTGGTTAACGGGCGCATAATTGACAATTTTGATCCAATATTTCACAGCAGGGCTCGTTTCTGCGCTCAACAAGAGTATCTCTGAGGCTTTACAGTATTGTGCCACCACCACCACCACCAGAGCCTAAGGACCAATTTTTCTGCCCCTATTTAACAGGGGCATGTAATTACAATTTTTGCTCTAATATTTCCACAACAGGGCTCATTCCTGCACTCAACAAGAGAATCTGGGAGGGGTTACAGTTTTGTGGCACCACCACCACTGCCTAAGGCCCAATCTTTCTGCCCCTGGTTAACATGGGCGTGTAATTACAATGTTTGATCTATTATTTCACAGCAGGGCCAATTCCTGCGCTCAACAAGAGTATCTGTGAGGCTTTACAGTGTTGTGCCACCACCGCCTAAGGCCCATTTTTTTCTGCCCCTGTTTAACATTGGCATGTAATTAACATTTTTGCTCTAAAATTTCACAGCAGGGCTCGTTCCTGTGCTCAACAAGAGAATCTGGGAGGGGTTACAGTGTTGTGGCGTAGGCATGAGCTTTGAGTTCGAGTCAAACTCATGTTCGACTTGAACATTGCCTGTTCGCCGAACAGCGAACAATTTGGGGTGTTACATAGTTACATAGTTAGTCAGGTTGAAAAAAGACACAAGTCCATCCAGTTCATGTGAACTTTAGAACCCAGTTAAAGTCTATGAGACTTGAACGTTTGAAATCTAAAGTGCTAATTTTAAAGGCTAATATGCAAGTTATTGTCATGAAAAGTGTTTGGGGACCTGGGTCCTGCCCCAGGGGACATGTATCAATGCAAAAAATGTTTTAAAAACTGCATTTTTTTGGGGAGCAGTGTTTTTATTAATGTTTAAAGTGAAACAATAAAAGTGAAATATTCCTTTAAATTTCGTACCTAGGGGGAGTGTATAGTATGCCTGTAAAGTAGCGCTTGTTTCCCGTGCTTAGAACTGTACCCGGGTCTAGGCTCAGGCCTAGACCCGGTTCGGCGGCCATCTTGCTACACCCCAGCAATCCTGGCTTCTCCTTCCAGCCACCCCAGCAATTGCGACAACCCTACCGCTCACTCCCCTTCCACAGCCCGATCAGTGGAATTGGTGCCCAGCTGTGAACTCAGGGGTACGTATACCCCCCCCCAAAGGCCCCCCTTCTTTAGCTCTAACAGTGAGCAATCTAGGGACTCAACCATTCAGCACCTGATCCAGGGTTTTGCCCGATTGCCCTTGAGGGATCAGGAAGGAATTTTTTTCCCCGTTCGCTGCAGATTGGCACAGCACAACTTTTTTTTGCCTTCCTCTGGATCAAACGGGAAGGGAAGACTTAGCGAGTGGGGCCCCACTTGTAAATCTTCCTTTCCCATCACCCCTGAATACCTCCTCAATTAATATCACCTTCCCCACGGTTTCTGCGACTATGGCTAAGCTGAGATACTCCGCAGAAACCATCTGGCAGCTAAAACCATTTGCCTCAATTTTACCAGTTGTTACCAAAAAAGCTCTAAGGAGTAAGCAACTGTTAAGACTCGATCGACGATCGACAGTTAAAGATTATACATATTCAGACCAGCCTAAGCACATATCATGTGCTTTGGTCAACACAAGATCGGCAGTAAAACACAGACAAGAAATCCATCATTTCATCCTACAATACGATTTAGACTGCCTCTTTATCACAGAAAGCTGGCTTTCAGCCGACTGTAACACCATTCTAGGAGAACTGGTGCCAGAAAATTATCGCATTCTAACAGAAAACAGAGTGGGGCAAAGAGGAGGAGGCCTGGCATTGATTCACAAGACTCACCTCTCGATCACTAAACCAGACCGTCAAAACTCACTTCCATTCATGGAAACCCTCACTCTGCAACTGCAAACAAATCCCCAGGACACCATTCACATTCTACTCTGCTAAAGACCACCTGGTCCAAAAACTCAGCTCCTTACATCATTAACAGAGTTCATCTACACTCATACTCTAAACAGCAAACATTTCTTGCTGCTCGGGGATATCAACCTCTGGGCCAACTCCTCACAGGATCCCGTTGCCGACGCCTGCATTGACCATTTGGAAGGATTAGGTCTGCAGCAACTAGTATGTGGGCCCACACATGCTTCAGGTAACACGCTCGATCTCATTTTCAGACAAGATCTGGAAATTAACATTATGGAAAATGAGCCGCTACCATAGACAGATCACCATGCAATTAAATTTATAATTAGCAAATACTCCCCCTTAAAAAAGAACGATAAAACCGGTGACAACACACTGGACTAGATCTCAGAAGAAGCTCCATTTGGAGCTCTTCAAAACGACATTAGGGAACAAAATAAAAACAATCCAACACCATCAAACGGCCACAGAAACATTGGATGCCATCAACAAGGCTCTACTACAGTCAGCCGACTTAGTAGCGCCAAAACGCAAAACTTTCATTCGGAAGAACAACTCCAGCTGGTTTAACAACCAACTGTCATTGCTAAAGCAAGAGCGCAGAAGAGCGGAAGCAGCCTGGAAAAGAAGCTCTTCAGAGGAAAACCTCTTCATTTATAAGGTAATAACAAAAAAATACCATAAAGAAATCTTTAAAGCCAAAAAAAAATCATTTTGCCAATATCATTGCAAATGCCCTAAACCGCCCCTGCAAACTCTTCAAGCTAGTCACCCAGACCATGAATCCAGTCTGTCTTGAAGCCCCTAATTCTGATACTCAAGAATTTTGCAACGAATTATCGGATTATTTAATCAACAAATTGAAAAAATCTTTGAAAGTATTCAGCAAAACAGAACCCCTTTAACCCCCCCCTCCTCAATCATACGCCCAATACCCACATAAATTCGCCACAATCAACAAATTTCACTCTAAAACCCATCTCCATCGATACCACTAAAAATATCATTGGTACCCTGCGAAATACCACAGCGCCTAATGATATCACCCCCACCAAACTGCTGAAAGAATGTGCCGACATTCTGCCACCGGCTATCACGCAGCTTGTAAACCAATCATTCAAGGAGGGCATGGTGCCTACCCTGTTGAAACAAGGCATAATCAAACCTATTCTAAAGAAACCCACCCTTGACCCTAACCACCGTCGACCCATAACAGGCCTAAATGTCTTCTCCAAGGTAATGGAGAAAGAAGTTGTACAACAGCTACAACATCATTTAGACATCCATAAATTGCTCGATCCATTCCAATTGGGTTTCCGTCCAGGTCACGGAATTGAAACAGCACTGGTCAAAATATGGGATGACGCCCTCGAGGCCGCAGACGAAGGAGAATCTTGTCTTCCAATACTGTTGGACCTAAGCGCAGCTTTTGACACGGTAGACCACAAACTATTACTGACTTGGCTAGCTGAAGTAGCCAGAGTCGCGGAATGTAATTAATCTTGATTCTTCTCCTTTTTCGAAAACCGATCACAGATAGTGAAATTGGGGCCTTTCACTTCTGAAAAACGCACGGTGTCATGCGGAGTCCCTCAGAGATCCCCTTTGTCACCGGTTCTGTTCAATATCTATCTCCGCCCTTTCTTTGAAATCATCAGTAACCAGAAGTTACTTTACCACTCTTATGCAGATGACACACAACTATATTTTCGCATCTGCAACAAAAAGGATCACCATCTCGGATTAGAGAAATGTGTCACTCAGATAGAAAATTGGATGAGAAAGAGTTATCTTAAACTCAACGGTTCGAAAACAGAACTTCTGCTGTTTCACGCCAATCAAAAGAATCATACCGCAATAACATGGACACCCCTGCCCATTCTGGGCAAAACCATTACCCCTAGCACCAAAGTCAAAAGTCTAGGAGTCATCTTTGATACCCACATGACAATGGATGCACAAATAGGGTCAGTAGTCAGCGGATCGCACCATCTGCTGTGCCTACTACGCAGACTTATTCCATTTATCCCAAAAGAAGACATAGCAGTTGTGGTGGGAACAATTATCAACTCCAGACTTGACTACGCAAATGCCCTCTATCTTGGACTCCCAAAGTACCAAATCACTCGTCTACAAGTCGTTCAAAATACGGCTGCTAGACTGGTGACTGGGAAAAAAACATGGGAATCAATCTCACCTTCACTGAGATCCCTTCATTGGTTGCCAGTAAAAGACAGAATTACATTCAAATCACTCTGTCTGACGCATAAGTGTATTCTGGGAAATGCCCCCCAATATCTATGTGAAAAACTAAAAGCCCACCACCCAAATCGCGTTCTGCGATCCACCAACCAAAATCTACTCCAGATACCCAAAGCCAGATACAAGTCCAAAGGAGAAAGAAGATTTGCGGTCCAAGGACCCAGACTATGGAATGCTTTACCA
The DNA here is from genome assembly GCA_029574335.1 of Rana kukunoris. Taxonomy (NCBI): domain Eukaryota; kingdom Metazoa; phylum Chordata; class Amphibia; order Anura; family Ranidae; genus Rana; species Rana kukunoris. The sequence goes on along the minus strand of CM056058.1, from coordinate 85,287,663 downwards.
ACCAGCATTCGGTTGGAGGAGAACCACTTGGCCTTTAGGAGAAAGATCAAGACCTATCTCTTCTGAGGACAAAAGAGAAATGGACACCAAGCGCCCAGAGACGATTTAGTTTGAATGTGCTGCGCAATATAAGTTTCTCACTCACTCACTCACTCACTCACTCACTCACTCACTCACTCACTCACTCACTCACTCAGATTCACAGGCGCACACACAGGAGTATCCGTGACCGGGCCTGGCGCATCATGTATCACAGTAAATGGCCACTGACAGAAGCCGTTTACCACGTGATCACACCGCAAAAATGACGAAGCAATCACTTGTAAACAAACCGGCGTCACGTCCGGTTTCTCTCTCCCCTCTCTGTACCGATGGGCACAGTGTGAGCGGAGAGGGGAGAGATCGGGTGCAGCAGCACTGTGGGCTGCATCTGTAGTTCCCACAGCACTGCTATGTGCCCACTGCAGCACTCATCCACACATCCATGCTCAGGCATCCCAACCACACTCAGCCATACCCAGCAATACCCAATCATACACAGCCTTATGTTTGTCATTCCATAGAAAACAATAATAATCCCTCTTAACGTCAAGTTTGGACATCATTCCTGAACATATAGAGTATGTCTGCTAAAGATCGATCTGATATGACCAATGGTTCTGACTGCAGGTGACACCTTGCTTCCAATTATACTCTATGGGCATTCCATTTTGTCCTATGTTTGTCATTCCATAGAACATAATAATAATCCCTCTTAACGTCAAGTTTGGACATCATCCCTGAACATAGAGAGTATGTCTGCTAAAGATTGATCTTATATGAGCAATGGTTCTGACTCCAGGTCACATCTTGCTTCCCATTATACTCCATGGGCATTCCTTTCTATTGTAGCGCTACCCCATTCAGGAGCCGCTGATTAGATTGGGATCGGCAGATTAAGTTACCTCTGTGTGGTGTCTAGGGGTAGATGTAGTGAGCAAAGCAGTAACAAATGTCCAACCTGTAGCTGAAGTTTTCTGAATGCTTTATTTTCCTGGTCCAACACGACCAAGACATCAACTTGAGGTAGATAGGAAAAGGTTGATGAAAGTAGAGTAACTTCGCAGAGTCAGGCTTGGATAAAGAAAGCAGTCCTGCCTTCTGTAATTGAGTCAATTACGTCGCCACTCCAGCCGGAGTGGGTGCAGTGCACCTGGACAGGCCTGTCACACAGGTCTGGCAGCCAGAGTGTCACTGAGAATGCTTAGAAGGAACAAGTCGCTGCCACCGACTTGGCTCTAGAAGATTATTAGAGGCCTCTGCCACAGGTCCGGTACTTAAGAGCAATAGAGCATATCCTCTTAATCCCGTTCTCATGAGATGCGGAACCCCAGTAAGTCACTGAGGTCCCTAAGTCATTTCAGTGTCTCTGAGCCATGAGGGCCCAGAGTCGGGAACTTCGCATTGCACTGGCTCCGGCCAGGTAGGCCATAGTGGTGGGGCCCGTGATGTGCGCACACCCTGAAGGTGGGTGCCGCACCTGGAACCAGGAACCCGCGAAGACCCTGAAAAATGGCATCTGCCACAGATATACCCTCCCCCAGCATGCCCCACAAGGAAAACACTCCTCCAATTGGCTGCTGGGGTCTGCCTGAATCCCTCTGGCTCCATCTGCCGCCCAGAGATGAAATTACATCTCTGGAACGCAGTGTGATCCACAGGATAATTCAGGGCTGACAGCTGCCGAATTTGAACAAATCAACCTGGGTGAGAACGAGTAAGTCTCACCCTACTAACTTTAGCGTAGCGCCCTTTCTGAAAGTAAGGGGGCGCTACACTACTATTTATCTGTCATTTGGATATACCAAATCTTAACATTATATCTTTTCCATCATATATATATGTATAATGATTTATTTTCCATTTAAAGTTTTTATTTTTAGAATACTAAATAACAACAGTCACAGTATATCTGATGTTGACAACAAATAAATAAAAAATACAATAATGTGATACAGATCAATACAAATATAAGTATTGTAGTATATTTGCTGTCCATGTGGAAGAACTCAATATAGAATAGGTTTTGATTTACACCATAGAAATAAGAGAGAAGAGAGCAAATAGTACACCATGTAATATTGAGAGATAGTATAACTATAAGAGTCAAGTTTATATATAATTAATAGTTGAAAAGTTAGGTTCTTCTAAAAACTAAGGATAACATAGGTCAATTGATTTGAAGATTTAGTCTATCCAGACCAAAACCATAATTTCGATCATATAGTAAAAACATATACTGTAATATATAAAAAGAATGAGTTAAGATAGTTAGGGGTTCTTGAAAAAACAATAGGATAAAATAAATAAAAAAGGGGGGGGGGGAGTGGGGACTAATTGAAGGACAGGGGAGGACCACAGCGCTCCGAAGGTAGATTTGATGTATGTTATTTTCTTGGTATCCATGAAAAAGCATCAACACCATGATGAGAGAACTTGTGTATTAAAATGATCTGGCGAATAATATATGATCCATGGTTTCCATATGTTGTCAAATTTCTTCAACTTCTTTTTATCTAGTGCATCCATTTTAGCGTGTATGAAAGATTGATTCATTCTCTTGTTGGCTTCCGACAGATGTACTACATATTGTCTGCTTTTATATTGATTCTGAGAATGGGTTACTAGTTTAATATTGAGAAGGGCTGTCATTGGATCTGGTAAAATAATACAGTCGAATAATTTAGAGGCAATCCGGAAAATCTTCACAGAATATAATGATTTCTTATTGGCCAAATGTTTGGCGTGAGAGATATATCTTTGATACATATGATATTAGTGGAAATAAATATGGTACTTATATCAAGATCTATTATTGGCCAAATTATTGTTTGGCCTGAGAGGTACAGCATATCCTCTTACTGTTGCTCTTATCTTCTCATCTGTATAGCATTGTATCCCAATACATGTTATTTGGGAGTACATACAGTAGCTTTCCAATTAGTTTAAAGTGGTTGTAAATCCATTTTCACTGAACATAAAAGAGGATTTCTCAGATCTGGATTAACTCTGTGTGGCAAGACTGGGCACAGATGATAGGAAATCTTATACTCTACATTGTGACATCAAAAAGTCATATTTACTGCTTTGTGGATTGTGGGCTAGTCTTACAAACATCTAAGATACAGTACAGTAAATTCAGAATTGTAACTGAATATATCACGTCAGTGGCATTCTGTACAAGTCTAGTATTGACCAGACTAGTGGTATTGACCAGCCATATGACTATAAAAAAAAAACGAATATTTGCTTAAATTCATAGCTGAATGCCAGTTTGGGGACAATGATGGAATTTGATCTCAGTATGTAGGTGGTTAGGTATTGTTACCTTTTAGGATTGTTAGGATTGATGGTCCTGTGTATTAAGTTCCAGGATCAGCATCATGCTTTCTCACTCCTAAAAAGCAGAGAATGGTTAGGATTTGCTTATAAGAAAATGTAAGTTTAAAAAGGAAGACCCATCTGTATTTAATCTCTTTGTTGTTTTTTTTATATATAGCTGACTTACTGTATGGATATGAACAATTTAAAGAATATGTTATCCCAGCATTTCATGTTCCTTATATTTACCTGCTACCATGTATTTGTATGAAAAAGTAACCTGTTCTCTTTGTGAAGTTGCTTCTATTGAGTGAAACCCCTGGTGTTCCTGCCAGTTTATCTGATTTCCTGTTAAAAACTGACCATACTAAGCTTCAAAGCACAGTATGGTCAGTTTTTGGCTGTGCTGGGAACTCAGCCTGCTCTCCTTCAACGATCAGACTTACTTGAGCTGACAACTACAGTATAATAATCTGTAGTGAAAAAATATTGTGCTTGCAATGAAACTTAGTTAATCATATAACCATTGTGGCATATTATCATAATGCAGGAGTCTATGTAAGGTACCCATTCTTAAAACGAATGTCCACGCAAAAAAGTGAACCTCCGCTTTTTCGGAAACCATCCCCCCTCCGGTGTCACATTTGGCACCTTTCAGGGGGGTGCAGATACCTATATGATACAGGTATTTGCACCCACTTCCGGAAATAGACTCCCGTGGGAGCCAAGCCACTTCTCGCCCCCGCTGTCTTCTGGGAAACACACTGATCCGAGGAGACAACGGGGACCAGTGAGGATGGGCCGTGCTGCTCGCTCATGCACAGTAGAGAATCGGGCAGTGAAGCCACAACGCTTCACTTCCTGATTCCCTCACAGAGGATGTCGGCTGGGGGAGCCGAGAGACAAGCAATTGCTCGGCTTCGGCTGCCGACATCTCGGGCGCGCTGGACAGGTAAGTGTGGATTTATTAAACGTCAGCAGCTACAGTATTTCTAGCTGCTGGCTTTTATTATATATACTTTTTAAATTTAAGTACATCAGTTGTCTTAGTAGAATAATTTTTGCCCACAACAGTCTAACTTACATTAACTTTTTTGACTGCTCAAAGAAGTTTGTATTTTTGTCGTGTATAATGTACCATACAGGTCCTTGTGTAATTTAGTGACAAAAATGCATGTGGGCAAACAGTGCATGACCATGTCAAAAACCATTCCATGTATTTCTCATATAACCAGGCCATCTCCTTTTTCCTGGTCTTCTGAGTAAGAGCAAGTGTGTTTCTTTATAATTACCAAACATCTTTTATTCTCTTTTATGAAAGTACTTTTGAATAAGTAACAATTCATCTTGTAGGTCTTAGTCCCTGATGTGCACTTGATCACACTGGCTGCCTCATATACCATTCTGTTTTACATTGTTATTTAAAAAAAAGCATTTCTCTTTTGGAAAACAATAGATAATTCATTATGTTACTGCTCAGACACCACTGAAAGGTGAGGTCAAACCAGGATGGTTTAAGAAGCACAAACTCCAAATGTAAAGTGATAGATACCATATGACAACAACATTATGAAGAAAAAAACTGTTTGTAGAGCCACAGAACATACCAAAACAGCAAATGGCATACAAAATTAAATTAAATTGTGATAACACTGCACCTGATTAATGTAAAATGTGTGTCAATAAAATAATACATAGTTTTTATTCACAAGTAAATGTGAATAAAAATCAGCTATACAAAACTCCAAGTGACATAACCCTAAACACTATATATGAGAGCAGTGCTTAACTGTCCACAAAGAATTACATAGCGTAGCGTTAAGGGACTCCAGAGAGATGAAACAGACTTCCACAAGTGATTTTCTCTGAAGAAGGGGACACGTTCCCCAAAACACATCAGATGGTGTTATGGTAGTATGACATTGACATGCTCACCAGTCATTATGGATTGATCAATGTTAGAAGGAAGGATGTGAGTTACCCAAGGTTGCCAGAGTCTTCTGTATTTGTAAACTCTACCTAAATGGATGGCCTAAATTTTGGCATGGATCATGGATTGAGCAATTCTGTTTTTAGTCTCCACAATAAGTACAGAGGGGGAGTTCCAGGCCTTTGTAATCCAGTAGCTTGGTGGTAATTTGAAGTAATAATTTGAATTGGGTAGAGGTTATCATTGGTTATCATTGGAGGGTGCACATTGGGAAGCCAGCTTTAGAGATTAATTTACCAAAAATAAATGACCCCTTATTTCTAATGTAGCGGCCTGCTCCTGTTGAACAGGCGCTGCTGTAAATGTAGTGGGGTCTAAGCTGTTATTTGGCTCAGACTAATATGATTAATGGCAAATTTAGCCTCTGTTTCAGCCATGGCTGTGCTGGGAGTTCCACCATTGTTCGCCTGGGGGTGTTATTACCACCCCAGGCCAAGGATGACAGCAGCAAGGTCAGGGTGCATTGGGTATTCCTTCCAGCAGCGAAGTGGTGGTTGTGGTTGACCCGCTGTGCATGCTGGGGAGGGGTACTTAATGGACAGACACCTTTGGCGGGGGTCCGTTGTTCGCTCCTCGTGGCCCGCCTGGCCTCAGATGCGTGTCCTGAATCCTGACTCCGGGACCACGTTGGTCTGGGGTCTCGGATTCACTTGGTAGGCCCAGTAGTCAGACTGGGGCCTGCTTTTCAGAGGTGATCCTGTACCACCCGTCCTGTGGGAGGAGGTCGCTTGATGAAGGAAGCCAGGAGAGGACCTATCCTGGAGGAGTCAATGCAAGAGGCTGGTACCTTGGGAGAAGGCCTGGAAACGTCATCGAAGGATGCACCACACACTGAGAGGCTTGATGGTGCCGTCTGTCTGGCCTAAAGTTCTATCAGAGTTATGCTGGAGAGATCTGGGTGCTGAATCCTGTGGCAGGGGATTCTGGACCAAAAGTGTCTCCTCATAAAGGAAGGTCTGTGGCAGAGACTGTACTTTATTCCGTGCGCCATCCTGGCTGCTAGGCCAGTGAGAGGGACCTACCCGGGTGAGCAATACCCACTCTGGCTAGAGTGGCAACGAGAACTGTTGCTGGATAGGAGTGTTTCCTATCTGTGACTGTGCACCTGAACCTACTTTCCACCCCTACTTCTTTTCTACCAAAGTTCTACAAATAAATCCTAAAATAAGAAGTGCATGTTGTGGACATTGAAATTCTTTGGACTCTCCTTTCACCCTGGAGAGCGAGAACATAGAGGTAACGTGCCACCCAAAAATACTCAGCAGCTCCTACAGGGGTAGTGCTACACTAAGAAAGTAGAACGATCGCTTGTTGGTGATATTTTCCTTCCTGTTGCCATTTAAATATCTTTTGTACCAGGATCCCTTTTTCACTTCAAGTAAAAGCAAGTATAGCACAGGACCCACACCCTCAGCAAGTCACCTGGATCTCATTACCACGCTCAGATGAGAGACTGCCATCACTTGTCGCTTCCGCTTACATCACTTCCTGTTGACGCCCAACAGCATCTCTGCACACGCTCCTGTTCTAGACGGCTTGCTGAGGGTGTGGGTCCTCAGTTATACTTGGAGTTATGGTTCATATGCTTTGTATCTATGGCATATTGCAATAATTATTATGGTGAGCTATATTCTTTATGAAATAAAATTAAAAATGTTTGGTTTTAATACACTATTGGAAGTATTCTTTTTCTTAACATGAGAAATTATTACTGGTCTATTGTGATTGGAGAGGTGATGAATAGATGCCAATAGAAGTGGAATGGGACTGCGGGGATGCTGTTATAATGCTATCATTTCTTATCTGAAATTTGACAGGCAATTTTATCCGATGAGTCACACTAGATTGGGAAGTGGTTGTGGTGATTAGGGATGAGCCGAACACCCCTGGGTTCGGTTCTCACCAAAACCTGCGAACAGACCAAAAGTTTGTGTGATCTTTAGAACCGTGTTAAAGTCTATGCGAACAGACCAAAAGTTTGTGTGATCTTTAGAACCGTGTTAAAGTCTATGGGACTCGAACGTTTGAAATCTAAAATACTGATTTTAAAGGAGAAGTGTTTTTAATAATGCTTAAAGTAAAACAATAAAATTTAAATATTCCTTTAAATTTCGTACCTAGGGGGGTGTATACTATGCCTGTAAAGTAGCGCTTGTTTCCTGTGCTTAGAACTGTCCCTGCACAAAATGTGATTTCTGAAGGAAAAAAGTCATTTAAAATCACTCGTGGCTATAATGAATTGTCGGATACCAGCAATACAGAGAAAAGTCATTCATAAAAAAAAAAGGAATGCGTGGGGGTCCCCCCAAATTCAATTACCAGGCCCTTCGGGTCTGGTATGGATATTAAGGGGAACCCTGCAGCATATTAAAAAAAAATATGCACTTTTTCAGGAGTCCTGCTCTTGAAAAAACTACCATTTTTTAAACTTTTTTTCCATTGATACATGTTCGCTGGGGCAAGACCCGGGTTCTCAAAGACGTTTTCCAACAATAACTTGAATATTGGTCTTTAAAATGAGCGTTTTTGAATTCGAATGTTCGAGTCCCATAGACTTCAATGGGGTTCTAAATGTTCGCGGGTATGTTCGGATCATCCCTAGTCTTGAGGGCTGAAAGGCAGAGAGGCGGCAGAATGGGGCTCAATTAAACACAATAAAGGAGCAAGGTGGGTTTCTACCTCACCTAAAAATAATTTTTAAGGACCATGCAGCTTAACTGCTTGACAACCATACGGCGGCAGGTCGGCTCTCCTGGGCGAGAGCCCGTAGCTCTACGTCGGCACTTTCAACGGCCACTAGCGGGCGCGTGCGCGCCGCCGGCAGCCCGTGCACGCCCCCCGCTCGCCCCCGAGTCCTGTGCGCGTGCCCGGTGGGCACGATCGCCGCCAGGCACACGCGATCGCTCGATACAGAGCGGGGAACGGGAGCTATGTGTGTAAACACATAGCTCTTGTTCCTGTCAGCGGGGGAAACGCTGATCTTCTGATCATGCAATGTATGAACAGAAGATCAGTGATTTTCCCTAGTGAGTCCACCCCCCCCATACAGTTAGAACACACCCAGGAACACAATTAACCCCTTCCCCGCCCCCTAGTGTTAACCCCTTCACTGCCAATGGCATTTTTATAGTAATCCAATGCATTTTTATAGCATTGATCGCTAAAAAAAATGCCAATGGTCCCAAAAATGTGTCAAAAGTGTCCGAAGAGTCCGCCATAAGGTCGCAGTACTGAAAAAAATGCTGATCGCCGCCATCACTAGTAAAAAAATAAAAAAAAATAAAAAATAATAAAAATGCCATAAAACTACCCCCTATTATGTAAACGCTATAACTTTTGCGCAAACCAATCAATAAACGCTAATTGCAATTTTCTTTTACGAAAAATATGTAAAAGAATACGTATCGGCCTAAACTGAGTAAAAAAAAAAGTTTTTTTATATATTTTTGGGGGATATTTATTACAGAAAAAAAGTAAAAAATATTGCATTTTTTCAAAATAGTCGCTCTATTTTTGTTTATAGCACAAAAAATAAAAACCGCAGAGATGATCAAATACCACCAAAAGAAAGCTCTATTTGTGGGAAAAAAAGGACGCCAATTTTGTTTGGGAGCCACGTTGCACGACCGCGCAATTGTCCGTTAAAGCGACGCAGTGCCGAATCACAAAAAGTGCTCTGGTCGTTGGGCAGCAATATGGTCCGGGGGTAAAGTGGTTAAGTAAGAGATCATTAATACAAAATGTAGAATGATACAAAAAAATGGGTAAAAAATTCACACCACCCAGTAAATAATAAAAAATTAAACAACATTGTCTGTACATTTAGAACTGCTCACATAGACATATCACACACATAGCCCATTAACTTGTATGCTGGCCTTGTTTGGAAATGATTGAAATCCACAGGGTGTCTAACCTTTAGTAAGTTCAACAGACTTCCAGATGAACACAAATTAGGTTATTACCCAGGTTCCAGACTCCCACAGGCATATGTATGAATGTGTGACTCCATGAGTAAGTCAGTCAAAAAAAAAAGATCCTTGTGTCACCGTTTAGCAAAAAACAGGCACTTAATCAAAGTATACTGTTCATTTGTCTTCACAACCCAGGATTCTCCTAAGCAGACAGGGTTATAGAGGCATATGTTCAGTGAAGTAAGGTTATAGTAACACAGTTCTCAATATCATCAGTAATAGCCCAGAGATAATCATATGACTGAGGAGTCAGTAAGACGCATAAAAAGTTGCTCAAGTCTTATTCGGGTTATGGAGCGATAGCCACTCTTCCGGTCTGATCTCTATAGTAGCAGCTCAGCGTGCCTTTTCCAAGATGGATAATGCGGTTCTCAAGGAGTCCATTGAGCATGTGCAGATGTGCAAAATTGCACCAGTGGGGTAAAGTCCTTCTTTCTTTTCTTTTTGTCCTCTTTTTTAGCATCGCCTATGTTCCTAATGTGTTCACTGATGCGTACCCATAGCTGTCTCTTATTATTCCCTATGTAACATTTTTGACAAGGACATCATATATACAGTATATATATATATATATATATATATATATATATATATATATATATATACAGTGCGGAAAATAAGTATTTGAACACCCTGCTATTTTGCAAGTTCTCCCACTTGGAAATCATGGAGGGGTCTGAAATTGTCATCGTAGGTGCATGTCCACTGTGAGAGACATAATAAAAAAAAAAAATTCCAGAGATCACAATGTATGATTTTTTTAACTATTTATGTGTATGATACAGCTGCAAATAAGTATTTGAACACCTGAGAAAATCAATGTTAATATTTGGTACAGTAGCCTTTGTTTGCAATTACAGAGGTCAAACGTTTCTTGTAGTTTTTCACCAGGTTTGCACACACTGGAGGAGGGATTTTGCCCACTCCTCCACACAGATCTTCTCTAGATCAGTCAGGTTTCTGGGCTTTCGCTGAGAAACAGAGTTTGAGCTCCCTCTAAAGATTCTCTATTGGGTTTCGGTCTGGAGACTGGCTAGGCCACGCCAGAACCTTGATATGCTTCTTACAGAGCCACTCCTTGGTTATCCTGGCTGTGTGCTTCGGTTCATTGTCATGTTGGAAGACCCAGCCTCGACCCATCTTCAAAGCTCTAACTGAGGGAAGGAGGTTGTTGCCCAAAATCTCGCAAGACATGGCCCCGGTCATCCTCTCCTTAATACAGTGCAGTCGCCCTGTCCCATGTGCAGAAAAACACCCCCAAAGCATGATGCTACCACCCCCATGCTTCACAGTAGGGATGGTGTTCTTGGGATGGTACTCATCATTCTTCTTCCTCCAAACACGGTTAGTGGAATTATGACCAAAAAGTTCTATTTTGGTCTCATCTGACCACATGACTTTCTCCCATGACTCCTCTGGATCATCCAAATGGTCATTGGCAAACTTAAGACGGGCCTTGACATGTGCTGGTTTAAGCAGGGGAACCTTCCGTGCCATGCATGATTTCAAACCATGACGTCTTAGTGTATTACCAACAGTAACCTTGGAAACGGTGGTCCCAGCTCTTTTCAGGTCATTGACCAGCTCCTCCCGTGTAGTCCTGGGCTGATTTCTCACCTTTCTTAGGATCATTGAGACCCCACGAGGTGAGATTTTGCATGGAGCCCCAGTCTGAGGGAGATTGACAGTCATGTTTAGCTTCTTCCATTTTCTAATGATTGCTCCAACAGTGGACCTTTTTTCACCAAGCTGCTTGGCAATTTCCCCGTAGCCCTTTCCAGCCTTGTGGAGGTGTAAAATGTTGTCTCTAGTGTCTTTGGACAGCTCTTTGGTCTTGGCCATGTTAGTAGTTGGATTCTTACTGATTGTATGGGGTGGACAGGTGTCTTTATGCAGCTAATGACCTCAAACAGGTGCATCTAATTTAGGATAATAAATGGAGTGGAGGTGGACATTTTAAAGGCAGACTAACAGGTCTTTGATGGTCAGAATTCTAGCTGATAGACAGGTGTTCAAATACTTCTTTGCAGCTGTATCATACACATAAATAGTTAAAAATTCATAAATTGTGATTTCTGGATTTTTTTTTTTTTGATTATGTCTCTCACAGTGGACATGCACCTACGATGACAATTTCAGACCCATCCATGATTTCCAAGTGGGAGAACTTGCAAAATAGCAGGGTGTTCAAATACTTATTTTCCGCGCTGTATATATATATATATATTGAGACAGGGTACACGACTATGTGTATGTCAGGCGGCGTACACACAACCGAGGTTCTCGCTGGAAACCAGCGAGAACCTCGCTGAAAGCTGCATTCCAGCGAGAACCTCGGCCGTGTGTACGCTCTCGGCGAGCATCCCGTCGGGAATGCCGTCGAGCAGAAATAGAGAGCATTTTCTCTATTTGCTCGACGGCCCGTCTGGATGAATGGCTGGTTGCCATTCCCGACGGGCGGGTCGCCGAATCTGACGGCCGGCAGAGAACCTCGACGGGTGGAACGATGTGTTCTGCCCGACGAGGTTCTCTGCCGTGTGTACGCAGCTTCAGTCAGAGGTTGGAAAGCTCAGCTTTACCTGTCTTGGAAAGGGTTAAGCCTGGCCCAACAGGTAAACCTCCTCTCTCCCTCTATTAATTAGCCTGCACCTGATAGTGAGGTGGGAGAGTGAGAGCTCAGAGGGAGATCCAGGCTGCACTGGATGGACACAGACTGGAGAGTGTCAGTGTATTTGTGGAATTAAGGTCTGTCAGAACAATTGCTTATATTGGACTGTGTATCTTTTGTTTGTTTATACTAGAGCCAGAATAGCCGCTCTAGTAAGCGTATATATATATATATATATATATATATATATATATATATATTACCCTGGAGGTCAAGTTCCCAATTTGGAACTCAAGACTTTGTGATCCGCATTGGTGAAATTGGTGAAAACCATAGAATTGTTAATATACTTGCACATTTGGCAGTGACCACACGCGTACATGCCCTTGAGGGGAGGTAATTCTGTTAGCCAATTACTGGATGTATCTCTCTTATACTCCGAATGGACCAAGGCATCTTGGAAAATTACATGCTCTTCGTGCAACGAGTTGTGGGTGTGGGCCAACAATATCTGACAAAACCAGAGCCTTGGTCAAAATACCCCAATGCTTTGTGAGGACATTTCTAACCTGTTTCCATAGTGCTCCATAGATGGTGATTATCCAAAGAGGAACATCACTGCTCCCCAGTTTTCTCAGGCTTTAACTTGGCTTTCAACAGGTCCCTCATGTCACTGGACCAGGCTTTTTTCAAGACATTGTGGGAGTAACCCCTATCTCGAAATCTCTGAAGCATTTCACACGCTTCCTTCTTGATCTCCTGATCTTGTGAACATGTCACGTACCTGGTGGTGCGAGCCCGGCGGCAGCCCTTGCTTCTCTGATCCCGGGACCCCTGATAGTGCAGACAGGAGGATCGGGACTACAGAGTCGCACAAGCGCCTGGTACTGGCGAGTGCGGGGCCCGTGAGCTGAGTCGGTGGTTCTTGGAGTCAGATTACAGGCTGGTGCAGGTAGAAGATCCAAGCTCACTGTCGGGCAGTTGGAAATGGGAGTGCAGCAGAAGCGGGGGAGGTGTCCTGTAGTACCGACTGGAACAAGTCCTTGCAGGTAAGCCCTCTAGCGGGGTAAGGGTTCAGTAGAAGACAGTGGTAGTACAAACGTGGTCAGGTTCAGTCCGGGTCGTTCAACAGGCGGGCAGCGGAGGTACAGCGGGTTAACCAGAGGAGAAGTCAGACAAGCCGAAGTCAGGGCAGGAAGCAGACGGGTCAACAGGTACAAGCCGGGTAGTCAGGATCAGATTCAATCAGGTTCACAGATGCTGGTGTCTCACAGAAACGTTATAGACAGGACAGCAAGAAGCACAGGGATCAGGATTCTTTTAAAGCCAGATTTGGCGCCAAAACGGCGTCTCCACGTGCACGCGCGCCGCCGCCGCTAGTGCGCGCTCCCGTGCACGCTATGGTGCCGCGAATGCGCGCGCCGCTATCGCGAACGCGCGCGCCGTTATCGCGAATGCGCGCCGATGTGCCCACAAGTGAACCAGACTGTCCATGACATTGCCCCCCCCCAAGGGGCAGCCTCCGGATGCCCAACTGGGCCAGCTTGAGTGGGTGAGCATTTTTAAAGGACTGGATCAGCTTTTTCGCATGTATGTTACACTCTGGTTCCCACGAATTGTCTTCAGGCCCATAGCCTTTCCATTTCACTAGGTACTGAACCTGGTTGCGCCTCTTTCTGCAGTCCAGGATGGACTCGACCTCGAACTCCTCCTCTCCGTCAACTAGCACTGGTTTGGGGGGACCAGTGTTCCGGTCAGGAAAGGGGTCCGAAACGTCAGGTTTGAGGAGGGCTACATGGAAGACCGGGTGGATGCGGAATGTTTCGGGCAGTTCCAGTTCGTAGGCCACGCTATTAATCTTTCTTTTGACTGGGAAGGGACCTATGAATCTGGGACCCAGTTTCTTGGATGGGCAGGCAAGCTTTAGGTTCGCGGTAGACAGCAACACTAGGTCTCCAGGTTCTAAATTAAGTTCTCCTCTCCTCTTTTTGTCAAATACTTCTTTGTTGTACTGTTGAGTTTTGGTCATTGTCTCCTGTAAGATTTTATTGTTTGTGTTGAAAAAATGTAAAGTTTCCTGGGCGGCAGGTACCGAACACTCTGGGACGGAGTTGGACATGAACAGCGGGTGGAAGCCATAATTCGCATAAAACGGAGACTGTTTGGTGGCTGAATGGACAGAGTTATTGTAAGCAAATTCGGCCAACGGCAGCAGGGATACCCAATCTTCTTGAGAGAAGGAGGAAAAACAACGCAGGTACTGCTCCAGAGTCTGGTTCGTTCTCTCCGTCTGGCCGTTGGACTGCGGGTGATAAGCCGACGAGAAGGACAGGCCGATCTTGAGGGACCCACAGAGAGCCCTCCAGAATCTGGAGGTAAACTGTACTCCACGATCAGACACAATGTTTGCCGGGATCCCATGGAGCCTTACGATCTCTTTGATAAATACTTTGGCCGTTTCCGGGGCCGAGGGTGTGCCTTTCATAGGCAGAAAGTGTGCCATTTTTGTTAGTCTGTCCACTACCACAAAGATAGTGGTAAAGCACTCTGAAGGAGGAAGCTCCACGATGAAGTCCATGGAGATCATCCTCCATGGCTTCTCTGGTACTGGCAATGGTTTAAGCAACCCCCAGGCTCTTGAGTTGCCTCCCTTGTTCCGAATACAGGTACTGCAAGATTCCACATATTTCCTACAGTCATTTGAGAGTTGGGGCCACCAGAACATGCGTTGTAGGAGTTCGGATGTCTTGTGCACACCAAAATGACCTGCCAACTCATGATCGTGGCACAAATTCAAGACCTTGATCCGTAGACCTTCTGGCACGAAGATTCTGTCTTGGTGCCACAGTAGGCCGTCTTTGAGTTGTAGGTCCGGATCGGGTAAGGAGGTGTTTCCGGACGAGGCTTGTCTGATTTGGGCTAGTAGGTCTTCTTGTAGTAACAGAAAGTTTCCTGCTGACAGAATGGTATCCGGAGGGGCATGGTTTTCCGAGTCCCCGTACATGCGTGAGAGGGCATCAGGTTTGGTGTTTTTCGATCCTGGCCTGTACGTGATATGGAACGAAAATCTAGAGAAGAATAGTGCCCACCTGGCCTGGCGTGGCTTCAATCTCTTGGCGGCCTTCAGATACTCGAGATTCTTATGGTCGGTAAAGATCAAGATCGGGTGCGCTGCACCTTCCAAGAGATATCGCCATTCTTCCAAGGCGGCCTTGATGGCCAATAGTTCTCGGTCCCCTACATCGTAATTTCTTTCTGGGTCAGATAGCTTGCGAGAAAAAAAAGCAACGGGGTGTAAGAGAGCCTTAGGGCCCTGTCTTTGTGAAAGAACTGCCCCTACCGCTATTTCGGAAGCGTCAACTTCTAAAATGTAAGGCAAACTTGCGTCAGGATGTCTGAGGACAGATGCGGAGGTGAACAGTCCTTTAAGGGTTTCAAAGGCCGATTGGGCTTCTGGTGACCAACGGAATCGGACAGTCTGTTTAGTGAGGTTGGTGATCGGAGAGATGATGGTAGAGAAGCCCTTGATAAACTTTCTATAAAAGTTGGCGAAACCAACGAAGCGCTGAATGCCCTTTTTGTCAGTGGGTGCTGGCCAGTCAAGGATTGCGGAAACCTTCTGGGGATCCATCTGAATGCCTTTTACTGAAATTATGAGTCCCAGAAATTGTATGCTTGACTGCTCGAATTCACACTTCTCCGGTTTAGCATAGAGACCGTGAACTCGAAGCCGACTGAGCACCTTCTTGACGTGCTCCCGGTGTCTTTCTAAAGAAGAAGAAAAGATAAGGATGTCATCTAAGTAAACGATAACGAAAAGGTCTAGATAATCCCTGAAGATATCGTTTACAAAGTGCTGGAAAGTGGCCGGGGCGTTGCAAAGACCAAAGGGCATGACCAAGTATTCGAAGTGCCCGAAGCGTGTGCGAAAAGCGGTTTTCCACTCGTGTCCGTCTTTGATACGCACAAGGTTATAGGCCCCACGAAGATCTAGTTTGGTGAAAATTACTGCGGATCCTAGGCGTTGGAACAATTCGGGTACCAAGGGAAGCGGGTACCGATTTTTGATGGTTACTTTGTTAAGTTCCCGATAGTCCACACATGGGCGGAGAGAGAGGTCTTTCTTCTGAACAAAGAAGATACCTGCTCCTGCAGGTGAAGTGGACGGGCGGATAAATCCTTTCCGGAGACTGTCGTCTAAGTAAGTTTTTAAGGCTTCCAGTTCAAGCTCTGTTAGAGGGAAGATCCTGCCGAAAGGGACCTCCGCTCCCGGGAGGAGTTCGATGGGGCAATCATAGGCCCTATGTGGCGGAAGAGTCTCAGCTCCCTTTTTGCTGAACACGTCTAGAAAGTCATGGTAAGGTTCTGGGACGGCTTGACGGGCCTCTGTATCAGAATCCATGCAGAGCAGAGAGGGGGCTGATGGGGACACTTGCAGACAATGTTCCAGGCAATAAGGAGAGTTGAAGTGAATTGCCCCTGTAACCCAGTTGATTTGAGGGTTGTGGGCGTGAAGCCATGGCATGCCCAGAATGATAGGGAACAGCGGGGAATCAATCACATCTAGGCATAACAGTTCGTGATGGGTTCCGGCAATAGATGTGGCCAGTGGCTGGGTTTCTTGGGTGACCGGTCCAGATTTCAAGATTGATCCGTCCGCTAAGTATACTGAAAGTCCCGAGGCTCTGGAGTGAAGAGGGATCTGATGTCTGATGGCGAAATTCCGGTCCAAGAAACAGCTACATGCTCCTGAGTCAAGGATAGCGCTGGCCTGGATGTTCCCCTCTGGAAGCTGAAAGAGAACGGAAACAGCCAGGTGAGTAGGGTTGGGTGGTCCAACGGGTACATGAGTAGTAGACATGGACAGGCACTTACGGATCTTTACAGGGCAAGACCTCACATAGTGTCCGGAACCCCCGCAATACAGGCACAGATTGTTGAGCCGGCGTCGCTGGCGTTCTTCGGGTGTCAGAGTAGGGCGAAGAAGTCCTAGTTGCATAGGTTCAGCAAGGTTATGAGGCTGCGGGGGTGTGGGAGCAAGCGGAGTTGGGCTTGGGTAGGTAGGTACCCGCGGCATCATCCAGGTGGGGCGAGACGGACCAGTGGCCCTTTCAGTCCTACGCTCTCTTAGGCGCCTGTCGATTTGGATAGTTAAGTTGATCAGGGCATCCAGAGTTCCAGGAACACCCACCCTAGCAAGTTCATCTTTTAACGGTTCCGACAGTCCCAGGCGGAACTGGTAGCAAAGGGCCGCATCATTCCAATTCGTATCCGAACTCCATCTACGGAATTCGGATACATAGTCCTCCGCTGGTCTGCGTCCCTGTTGGAGGGCATGTAAGGATGCTTCCGCGGTGGCCGTTTGATGAGGGTCCTCGTACAATAGGGACATGGCCTGGAAAAAGGTGGTCAAGTTGTCAAGGGACACATCTTTCTGCTCCAACAGGCGGTGAGCCCAAGCTTGTGGTTCCCCAGACAGAAGGGAAATGACAAATCCCACTTTGGTGGCCTCCAGGGAGAAAGTCCGTGGCTGGAGTGCGAAATAAAGTTCACAGGCATTCTGGAACGCTCGATATTTGTTTCGTTCCCCAGTGAATCTTTCTGGCATGGGAACCTTAGGTTCAGATGGCAGCATGATTACGGCAGGTGAAGTAGAGGTGCCTGTTGTGGCGGAGGTGGCAGCTGGAGCGGACAAGGCCTGGACTCGGGTTTCCAGTCGGGTGTAACCCTCTTGTAAAGTTCGGACGGCTTGAGTCAGTCCGTCAAGGTGCCGGCATAGTTCCTGCATTGGATCCGCTCCCTGCGTGGGCTCGGTCATGGCTGTCCTGTACTGTCACGTACCTGGTGGTGCGAGCCCGGCGTGCAGGGAGCGGCAGCCCTTGCTTCTCTGATCCCGGGACCCCTGATAGTGCAGACAGGAGGATCGGGACTACAGAGTCGCACAAGCGCCTGGTACTGGCGAGTGCGGGGCCCGTGAGCTGAGTCGGTGGTTCTTGGAGTCAGATTACAGGCTGGTGCAGGTAGAAGATCCAAGCTCACTGTCGGGCAGTTGGAAACGGGAGTGCAGCAGAAGCGGGGGAGGTGTCCTGTAGTACCGACTGGAACAAGTCCTTGCAGGTAAGCCCTCTAGCGGGGTAAGGGTTCAGTAGAAGACAGTGGTAGTACAAACGTGGTCAGGTTCAGTCCGGGTCGTTCAACAGGCGGGCAGCGGAGGTACAGCGGGTTAACCAGAGGAGAAGTCAGACAAGCCGAAGTCAGGGCAGGAAGCAGACGGGTCAACAGGTACAAGCCGGGTAGTCAGGATCAGATTCAATCAGGTTCACAGATGCTGGTGTCTCACAGAAACGTTATAGACAGGACAGCAAGAAGCACAGGGATCAGGATTCTTTTAAAGCCAGATTTGGCGCCAAAACGGCGTCTCCACGTGCACGCGCGCCGCCGCCGCTAGTGCGCGCTCCCGTGCACGCTATGGTGCCGCGAATGCGCGCGCCGCTATCGCGAACGCGCGCGCCGTTATCGCGAATGCGCGCCGATGTGCCCACAAGTGAACCAGACTGTCCATGACAGAACAATTCCTGCGAATTGACCTACTGGGATCCTCTTAGTCAGGGGTTAAGGATGATGGCTTGAGGCCATCAATATATTTGCCGCAGTAGGTTTCCTGTATGTACGGGTATTAATTTTGCCCCCCATTATAGTTATTCGCAGGTCCAGGAAGGGGATGGTATTACATTCAACAGTATACTTTCATTTTATGTTTCTAGGTTTCTAGGGTATGAAGAAACCTCTTGAGCTAATCCTCATCCCCTTTCCATAACACCAGAATGTCATCAATGTACCTCAGTCAAGTGACCATGTGGCTGAGGAACATCAGCGAGCAGTACACCGTATCATTTTCCAATAGGCCCAGATGGAGGCACGCATAGGCAGGGCCCAACAGGGCCCCCAATGACTGTGCCTCTGATATTCTGATAATACCTATTAAGAAATTGGTAAAAAATTGTTAGTCAAGGCAAATTCCAAGAGCTCAGAAATTTACTAATTTTGAGCTCCAAAATCTGGGTGTTCTAACTCAAGGAAGTGGAAAACTGCCCTAAGGTCCCACTCATGGGGAATCGACGTGTACAGGGATTATACGTTGATCCCCCACCAGAAGGGTCCCGGGGGGGACCTTGAGGTTTTGTAATTTCATCAGGACATCACGTGTATCCTGAATATACGAAGGGTGTTTAGTGAACAGATTTATTTTTTATGTAATCTTTATTTAAATATTTTCATTATACAACATACAAAAGACATAAAACAAAACACACCAAAAAAAGGAGTAAGAACGTACATAAGGTGGCCATGGTAAAAGGCAGCAAAGGGGTAGCCGTAGTGAAGTTGGATCAATATCGCCGGCAGGACAAGGAAGATGTGGAGGAAGATGATGTCGGGGAGCAGGCGTACTTTCATCGCCAAACTCCTGAATTACAAAGACCGTGATGCAGCCCTGCGGATGGCCAGAGAAAAGGGCAACATCCCAATAGGAAATGTTAAAGTCGTCATTTTCCCAGACTCGGCTGAGATCCAACACCTGGCGACACAAATTCCCACACAAATTTCCACACAAGCAAGCATATTCCTGTTTTTCCTCCTCACATAACATCTTTGTTTCACAGGACCTCACACGTAGGTTGCTGGAGGCCAGATTTTGCCCCAGGGTGCTGTCTGACCACAGCCCATACTGGATTACGCTAGGCATTCCGATAGACAAACCAATGTGAGCGTGGCGCTTGAACCCATTCTGGCTTTCATTGCTGGCAGAGGATGATGAACTTGCCAATGAGTGGCAGATGTTCTTCAGGGAGAATGACCAGTCCGCCCCTGTGGTGGCGGTTTTGGAATCTTTCAAACTCAATGCCCACATGTCCCTGATCTCCCGCATAAAAGGGATCAAAGCAGATTCTGCTGATGCCTTTAATAAGGCAGAGACAGAGCTGTCCCTTGCAGAACAGGGCTACATGGCGGATCCTACCCCAGAAAAAGCGAGTGCACTTAAATTACAAACAAGAGTGGTGAACCATGTGCAATATGAAAAAGCCAGGCAGAAACAGTTTTTTGCCAAGCAAAAGATGTTTAAGCACGGGGAGAAGGCTGGAAGCTTTTGGCCTACCTGGTCCACAGCGAGGATAGACCCCCAGTGGCAAAGGGGTACAGCTGGGCCCCCATCAGGAGGAGAGATAGACCCACAACACGCCAGACCAGGAGCCAAGGAACACTGATGAGACACCGAGCAGGATAAGAGCCTAGAAAACAAACCACAGTTATTGCATAAATAAAACAAAAACGTCAAAATTAACAACATAAAAACCATGCAGCCCAAAGGGCGCACCAAAGTGCAGTAACACCGCTAGTCAGGGGGCCACCACTCAGTCCTCAAGGCAAGGAGACAGTGGAGGCCAGCGAGCAGAGTTAGGTCCCAACAATTTTGAGGGTGGGGGGGATCCTGCGCTACAAATAGGAGGTACTGGTCTGCACCTCAAGGAGGTAGGAAATGGGGTTCGAATAGAGGGGCCTCCTCTGGGGCAATGCTTTTAAGTTGTCCAAGGCTATCTGTTCTTCTTTGTCCTCCAAAGTAGAAGCTACTAGCTCTTCCCACCATCCTGTTTTTTATCCTTCTCATGTCCAGCATGCCATAATTGGAAGAGTACCTTCCATAAGAATACATTTAAGTCCTTCAAGACCATAAATGTATCCATTGAATCTGCTGGAGAAAAGGATAAACCTCTACTAAGAAGATTAATATGTTTCTTATTGAGTGGAAAATTTGACAGATTAATGACCCTCATTTCTTTCTCTGGGTATCTAATTGTCTTTGGAATCTCACCCCTGTTTAATACCTCCCACTGCGAATTCTTGTTTGTTTTAGATTCCTGGACATTGTTCCCCTGGTATTTCCACCTCCTCTTTCTTTTCCTCAACCTCTTTTTTTTTCCTCTCCCTATCCCTCCTCTCGGTGATGACCTCCCCGAGCAGGCCGGTTAAATTTCTTGTATCTCTGCTCCTTCTAAAAAAGTGACAGATTTTGTTCCCTCTTCGTTATCACTGCTTGATGAGTGTTGTCGACAGTAGTTCTTGATTGGGTGTTTGATCTATTACTGTCACGTCTAGATCTACTTCATCCTTTAGGTATTGTCAGATATGTCTATATATACATATGTTATCCCCCTTTACCATCTAGTAGATGGGTAACTAGGTCGTTTTCACATTTGACACTTCTTGCCCCCGTGAGACCAAAAGATTTTCTCTCTCTTTTTTGCTTATTTTACATTTAGCTCATACAAGTACACCTCCTAGCTCTTTAATTATTTCAGATATTATACTCTGATTGGGTTCCCGGTCGGACGCGTTATAGATCCTGAAACAGTATGATCATCTATGGACCCGGTGGAGCGCATGTCTATCTTGGTGGAACGCAGCTCTCCGTAACACTTCCGCACCATGTGATGCCCGTCCATGTCTATCTTGGTGGAACGCAGCTCTCCGTAACACTTCCGCACCATGTGATGCCCGTCCAGTCAGCTGGATGTGTCGTGGACCGCAGGGTGGAGCGCACCGTGGCACACGGGAATGACGTTACGCGTCGCTTAGGAGACGTCCACCCTTTAGAAGGCTGGACCAATGGTGTGCAGTTTGAAGTACACGTCCGAGTATAACGTTTTGCGCACCGCCGCGCACACTAATGACGTCACACATCACATACAGGCATAGTCCCCCTATTGGTGGATAAACTATTAGCCTGGGTCACGCAATGGCGTTATTCGCCTCGCCACTTCCGGCACTTCCGGCAATTGGAACGCAATATGGCGACGGAGATAGATCCTGACACGCACGCCAGTGTGGATGGAATGAGAGGTACAGGTGGTCTCATTGGGGCAGAACTACTTCATATAAATGCAGGTGAGTGGTGAGTCTGCACTATACACCCCAGTTGAAGTCTCTTTCAGACGAAACCGGTCGGGTTGCAGATTCTATGCCAATCTCCACTGCATTTTTGAAACACTCTTGTCCTTCCATCAAGGGGGAGAATTGCTGCTTTTGTCCTTTTTTCATTTTTAAATTCATTTACCTGTTATCATTCTACACGTGTGTGGTTTTTAAAATCTTTTTGTTTGATCCCTATCACATTGTGTGTGACTTTGGACTGTTTTTAATTAAATCTCAACTTTTTTACGCTATGAGGAGCCCTTGTTCCTTTTTTTTCTTTTTTATTTGTCCTTTTTGCGTTCGAGAGTTACTGCTGTGCACTACCCTAGTGTGAAATTCCAACCTGTGGACACAGACGCACCCTGGGAAACCACTCATACCTAGGACCACAAGCCTGGTGTTATCCGGATTAGACAATCGGTCTATGAAAGCTCCTAAGACCACCCGCCATATGGTGAGATGAGGGTCCATCTTATCCGGTAAGGTTACCCATCTATATTTGTGCAAAGTGTGGAGAGTACTGCCTGAACTATATACTGCATCCAGGTTGATCTTGAAGGAAGATTTATGGGTCACTCCCATTAGATGCTGGGATTAATATCCTTATACGTTCAGTGACCCCGCAATACCCACAGTGGACTCTTTGTGCCAATAGACACTCTCTCGTCGCAGGACTTTGTTTTTACAAGTCACACGATTGATATATATATATATTTTTGTGTTATTTGTTGGCTCATATTTTTGTTATTTACCTATAGGTAGTCACATATCACTGATTTTGTCACTTACCTATTGATTGTTTTCCCATTGTCTGTCCGGACCGATTGATTTGAATATCTAATAGTCTTAAGGACATACATAGGGACCACCCTAAGGTTTATATATTTTCATTTTTGAGTGTGATTATTCTCACATCCCCAAAAAATAGGAGGAAAATATTTTCTGACTGGTATGGTTTGATTACTTATCTCTCATATCACATGGGGACACCTTGCAAGTGACCCTTTTACTAGCGCTACATTTTTTCACTCATTTTTCTTCACAAATTATCCAATTTTGTTGTGTTGGCAGCTTGTTTTTTACCTTTTGGTTTATTTTGGTTAGCGCAATATATCACTATATTATATAATTTTCTACACTTTGGACAAAATTATATTGCAGCAACCCTATATCCAGTTCAATGGATATATTCGACTACCGTAGTAGTCGGACATTTAACACTGAGGGTGTTTTTACAGTCCTAGACACTGAGTCAGAGGTAGGAGGTCTTTTCATGAGACTTAAAAATGTAATGACCTCTGAATTACACCTGCAGTGGGATGTGGCGTTTTTGGAACAATACATCAAAGAACGGATGGTCCCGAGGGGACTGAGATGGGATGTCTACCCCCAACAGGGAGACCCCGATCTTGCATCCTGGTTCCAATTTTTTAATAATCAAGGTATATCCCTACTTGGCTTTTTAATTGATAAAAAGAAACTAAGGATAGATTTGTTAGACAAAGAAATAAAAGATATTAAAGAGAAATTGATACCTTCTAAATCCACACCCGAATATAACACTTTATCTTTGAATTTGAAAACCCATCTAGACAAGGAGGAACGTGAACAAAAAACGAAGAAACAAAAGAAATACACCAGAGATGTCGCCGATTATAAATCCAGTTTAGTCTTTAGATGGCAGAGTACTGATAATACAAGACCAAATAATGAATCCCAGAACACAGATATGGAGGTATCCCAACCTTCAACCAATGAGGTTAAAGTTTTGGCCTTTTCCCAATCCGCTCCATCAGTGGCACCTCTGGTCACCAATGACGGATCCAACAATCGGGGTGGTGGGCCCAAAACCCCCAATCACCAACAAGGAGGATATCCTCCTAATAGGGGAAAAGGAAAAGGACCCCGAGGGAGGTCTAGGAACCAGAGGGATTACCCTCAAGATATACGGACCTATGATTCACCTCCCTACAACAATAGAAGCTATTATGATTATCCTCCAAGATATCCCCAATCCACCCCGGGAAGGGGAGGGGGTAGACAAAACCCCCCCCCCACCCAAGGGAAATTATCCTTACAGGCCATCCAATCAACAGTATGGCTATATGGAAAGGGAAGATTATCATGCAAGATCCCCATACTCCTACAACCAAACCCAACCAAGGTCTATCCACCAGGGGGATTTTCCCCGGGATCAGGAAGACTATCCAAGGGGGGGAGAACAAAACGGGGCACGAGAGGGGGGCGACGTGCCCGGTCGAAAAAGAAGACGAGTATAGTAGGATCAGGCATCTTTAATTTAAGTACGGTCCAACTAACTGAAGCAGAAAAAACGGTCCTGGATAAAGGGTTAAAGTTTGTTCCTTCTAAACCTTTGAACAAATTCAACACTTTTATCGATGTACAAAAATATATAAGAAAACTCAACATCCAAAGATACTTTATCAGTAATCCCAGCAGACCCAATCCCCCAGATACTTCCTCCCACATTATACATACGGGCTTTTCGAACCCATCGCTGTTTAACCCCTCGTGCCCTATGGCTCCTAATATTAGAGTATTCAGGGATTTAGTTCTGAAAGATTTAGATGAGCTTCCCCTTAAAAGGACCTATTCTGATCCCAAGATCAGGATGGGCCTAAAGAGTCTTTGCGAGCATAAGGACCTTGTCATTCGCCCTGCAGACAAGGGGGGGGGATTGTCGTTCTTGACAAGTCCGCCTACCATGGGGAAATGTCCCGTATTCTGGGAGACACTGAAACCTACGTGAAGCTACCTTCCAATCCCACAAAGAAAATCAAAGCCTCACTAACTAAATTAATTGAAGTTGGAGCCCGCAATGGAATTTTGGACAAAAAGGAAAAGAGTTACCTTATACCTAGAGTACCACGTATCCCCACAATATACTATCTCCCTAAAGTCCATAAGGACAGCAGATGCCCTCCCGGACGGCCCATTATAAGTGGGATCGATTCTGTCACCTCCCGTCTGGGGAGGTACATCGATTTCCACTTACAGCCAATTGTTAGAAGTATACCTTCGTACTTAAAGGATACGAGACACACTATTGCAAGACTCGAAAGTATTGTGTATAGTAGCGACGTCATGCTAGTAACAGCGGACGTCGCTTCTTTGTACACCAGTATTGCCCATGAATTAGGGTTCCGGACAGTGGAATGTTTTCTGGAGCGTGTTGATTATCTCCCTAACATTCAGAAACATTTCGTTTTGGATTTGTTGAGGTTTGCTACCTTAAACAATTATTTTTGGTATGATGGAGAATTCTATCTACAACAAAAGGGCGTGGCGATGGGGGCCAAGTTTGCCCCCAGCCTTGCAAACATCTTTATGGCCAAATGGGAGGAGGATGTCGTCTATGCTTACAACCGACCAGAGATCATTCTCTGGGTTCGATACATAGACGACAACCTCCTCTTATGGAAAGGGGACCGAGAGTCCCTGGACCAATTTATGTCCACTTTAAACTCCAATGAGGTTGGAATCAGCCTCACATATGAGGCAAGTCTCTCAAATATCCACTTTTTGGATCTGGAAATCCAGGCCCAGGGCGATCGGTTGACAACCAAAACCTACTTTAAGGATACTGATCGCAATGGGTATATCCCGACAGACAGCTGCCATCATCCTGCTTGGCTGAAGTCTGTTCCACGCAGTCAATTGCTACGCATAAGACGCAATTGTTCAGACTCCCGAGACTTTTTTGTCCAAGCAGAAGTTCTAAAGCAGAGGTTTTTGGATAAGGGTTACCCGGGACAGGGATTGGACAATGAAATAGCGAGGATTGGGATGATTGATCGTAACACACTGACAATAGAGAAGCAAAGGACTACTCAAGAAATGAAATTTAAGAATTCTTTCTTTACAACTTTTTCTGCACAACATAGAGAGATCAAGAACATTATTAATAGACATTGGAGGATTTTGAGGGAAGATTGCGTTCTGGGACCATCACTTCCGACAAATGCGGCGGTGATTTATAGAGGGGCTAGATCTTTAAAAAATCAAGTCGCCCCTAACATCCCAGACCCTCCTAGAAAACCCTCCTTTTTTCCCCTCTCCAAGGGTTTCCATCCGTGTAGGAAATGTAAGGTATGTGTTCATAATTTACATGGGAGGAAGAAATCAGTAAGTTTTAAATCTACCCACACAGGGATTGAATACCCTATGAAATTATTTTTTACTTGTGCCACCACGCATATAGTTTACCTTATCACCTGCCCTTGTGGAAAACAGTACGTTGGTCGTACCATACAGAGTTTTTCCACAAGGGTAGGTGAACACATTTCCAAGATCAAAAAAGGTTGCACTAAACATACGGTGCCTAGACACTACCTCAACAAACACAATAAAAAACTTGAAGGCACGAGCTTCCAGATTATAGACAAATTTGTCCCCCATTGGAGGGGTGAACCCAGCACCCGAGGTGTGTCCAAATTGGAAGTTTACTGGATTTACTTACTTAAAAGTTATGTGCCGTATGGTTTGAACGTAGAATGGGACGTCAATGCTTTTATAAATCAATCTTGAATTATGTATATTATGTATTGATGGTCATTTAGGCAAGACGGTGTGACCACATAGGAATTATTTATGTATATACATCTCTGAAGCCTTTACTTGTGTAATGTGGGTATATTTATATATATATATTTTTTTATATATTAATTTTTTATATTTTTTGTTTCGTTTTTTGTTCCTATATGTATCTATATGTCTATATATACATATGTTATCCCCCTTTACCATCTAGTAGATGGGTAACTAGGTCGTTTTCACATTTGATACTTCTTGCCCCCGTGAGACCAAAAGATTTTCTCTCTCTTTTTTGCTTATTTTACATTTAGCTCATACAAGTACACCTCCTAGCTCTTTAATTATTTCAGATATTATACTCTGATTGGGTTCCCGGTCGGACGCGTTATAGATCCTGAAACAGTATGATCATCTGTGGACCCGGTGGAGCGCATGTCTATCTTGGTGGAACGCAGCTCTCCGTAACACTTCCGCACCATGTGATGCCCGTCCATGTCTATCTTGGTGGAACGCAGCTCTCCGTAACACTTCCGCACCATGTGATGCCCGTCCAGTCAGCTGGATGTGTCGTGGACCGCAGGGTGGAGCGCACCGTGGCACACGGGAATGACGTTACGCGTCGCTTAGGAGACGTCCACCCTTTAGAAGGCTGGACCAATGGTATGCAGTTTGAAGTACACGTCCGAGTATAACGTTTTGCGCACCGCCGCGCACACTAATGACGTCACACGTCACATACAGGCATAGTCCCCCTATTGGTGGATAAACTATTAGCCTGGGTCACGCAATGGCGTTATTCGCCTCGCCACTTCCGGCACTTCCGGCAATTGGAACGCAATATGGCGACGGAGATAGATCCTGACACGCACGCCAGTGTGGATGGAATGAGAGGTACAGGTGGTCTCATTGGGGCAGAACTACTTCATATAAATGCAGGTGAGTGGTGAGTCTGCACTATACACCCCAGTTGAAGTCTCTTTCAGACGAAACCGGTCGGGTTGCAGATTCTATGCCAATCTCCACTGCATTTTTGAAACACTCTTGTCCTTCCATCAAGGGGGAGAATTGCTGCTTTTGTCCTTTTTTCATTTTTAAATTCATTTACTTGTTATCATTCTACACGTGTGTGGTTTTTAAAATCTTTTTGTTTGATCCCTATCACATTGTGTGTGACTTTGGACTGTTTTTAATTAAATCTCAACTTTTTTACGCTATGAGGAGCCCTTGTTCCTTTTTTTTCTTTTTTATTTGTCCTTTTTGCGTTCGAGAGTTACTGCTGTGCACTACCCTAGTGTGAAATTCCAACCTGTGGACACAGACGCACCCTGGGAAACCACTCATACCTAGGACCACAAGCCTGGTGTTATCCGGATTAGACAATCGGTCTATGAAAGCTCCTAAGACCCCCCGCCATATGGTGAGATGAGGGTCCATCTTATCCGGTAAGGTTACCCATCTATATTTGTGCAAAGTGTGGAGAGTACTGCCTGAACTATATACTGCATCCAGGTTGATCTTGAAGGAAGATTTATGGGTCACTCCCATTAGATGCTGGGATTAATATCCTTATACGTTCAGTGACCCCGCAATACCCACAGTGGACTCTTTGTGCCAATAGACACTCTCTCGTCGCAGGACTTTGTTTTTACAAGTCACACGATTGATATATATATATATTTTTGTGTTATTTGTTGGCTCATATTTTTGTTATTTACCTATAGGTAGTCACATATCACTGATTTTGTCACTTACCTATTGATTGTTTTCCCATTGTCTGTCCGGACCGATTGATTTGAATATCTAATAGTCTTAAGGACATACATAGGGACCACCCTAAGGTTTATATATTTTCATTTTTGAGTGTGATTATTCTCACATCCCCAAAAAATAGGAGGAAAATATTTTCTGACTGGTATGGTTTGATTACTTATCTCTCATATCACATGGGGACACCTTGCAAGTGACCCTTTTACTAGCGCTACATTTTTTCACTCATTTTTCTTCACAAATTATCCAATTTTGTTGTGTTGGCAGCTTGTTTTTTACCTTTTGGTTTATTTTGGTTAGCGCAATATATCACTATATTATATAAGATCAAATACCTCCACTATTTCCCAATCCTCAAGGTTTTTCTGAACTTATGATGTTTAGTTGTTCTAAGATATTTTTAAATGGTTCCAGGGCTTTACTATTATCATCTATTTCTGACTGAATTTCCTCTAGTTGTGCTTTTTTCTTCATCTATTATCTATTATGAGCTTCATAATAGAGATTCCATGTTCAGTGCACCTAGCCTTCCATTTTTCTATGAACCTTGGCATATACAAATGTTCTGCTGGTATCACTTTTTCCCACACACCTCTGGGGATCACCCCAAAATATATATGCAATTCCAAATAAGAAATGTCCCACTCTCTGTTCAGATATTTGACCCTTAATTTCTTATGTTTAAATCGTTTTTTAATCTGATCATTACTTGTTTGAGGACATTAGTCCCCTGAAAAAGCTGTTTGTATTTCTTGATCTATATAATCCCCTATTCTGTATGCTATCTGGGATGTATTTTGGTGTGATGGATTAGAGTGTAGCGCCCCCTTACTTTCAGTATGGGCACTACACTAAAGTTAGTGGGGGAGTTGGAGAGTTATGTTGCTCCCACTCTTAATTTCGTTAAATTTTGGCTGCTGTCATTTTAGAACTGTCCTGTGGGTCAGTCTGCGCAGATGCCGCCAGAGGGGTTCTAACAGAGCCACTTTTCGCCAGCAGCCATGCTGGGGAGGGGCATGCTGGGGAGGAGTATATCTGTGGCAGGCGCCATTTTTCGGGGTTCTTCGCGGATTCCTGGTTCCAGGTGCGACACCTACCTTTAGGGTGTGCGCATCCAACAGACCCCGGCGATATGCCCTACCAGACCGGGGTCGAAAGTTACGCAGATTTCCTGGCGGATGCTGCCGAGGGGCCCCAGTGACTTGCTGGGTCCCCTCACAATTAAGAGAAAGATCCTAGGCCGCTGGCTGTACGGTGGGGATTCGGCTCAAGGAGAACCCAGAGGCAGGTTATCTGAGAGACTTGAACGAACCATCAGGGATCTAGTGACTGACACACTGACAATTACACTTCAACTAATTGTAATTGTAATTGACTGGAAGGATTCGCTCTGCTGTTCACATTGTCAGCATAGAGCCTGTGGCAGAGGCCTCATCTGGCATCTTAAATCCAATCAGAGCCAGGTCCATAGCAGTCTGGAACCTTGGCAGTAATTCTATTTGTGTTCATCTGGAACTCTGTTGAATTTACTAATGGTTAGACACCCTGTGTGTATGTGAGCGGTTCTGAATGATGCAGCTGCTTTAAGTACAGACAATGTTGTCTCATTTTTAATTCTTGGCTGGGGTGTTGGTGTCAGTTTTTTGTATTATTCTACATTTTGTATTAAAGATCCCTTACTTAAGCTGCATGGTCCTTAGTAATTATTTTTAGGTGAGGTATAAACCCACCTTGCTCATTTAATGTGTTTAACACTGTAATTACCTAGATTACACTTTGACTGGTAAGTCAGCGACCTTAATGGACGCTGTTTCTGCTCATGAATTGAGCTTTCCAGCGCCTATACCATAGTGAGTTACTGACAATTTTCTGTTTTTTGTTTAGTCACTCACAGTCTCTCTGCGCTGCAGAGGAGGAGGAGTGCAGTAGGCAGGGCTCTAGTAAGCAGAGGTGAGCAGGCAAAGTTAACAGCTCCCAGCCAGGGCTGTCATGAGTTTGGTACAGGTGCGAGCATGGCCGATCTCTAGAATAAAATGATCATTTCTGGCAGCATTTCTTCGCAGACAGTAATTGACTTCAGTGCAACTAACTTGCCCATAGATGGGTTGAAAGAAAAAAGAAAGAAAGACCCTTCCTGAATCCTGACCATACATTCTCTTCTCTGAGGCACAATGCTGCCAGGGTGTTTGGGCAGGGCAGAAGGTAGAAGACAGGCCACAGCACAGCTGCCTCTCCTCTGAGTCCCCCACTGTCCACAGTGGTGAGGGGGAGGGAGATCAAGGGAGACTGATGGTATACTCCTCTATCATATACCTCTAGTCCTAGCTATCATTTTATTACTGTGTACATTACCTATTTGCCGGCATTTTTATATTCTGCCACACCCAGATTATGTGCAGGGAACAATGTATGCATAAAAATGACCAAGCACAGATTAGATCTACACACTGTTTGATTTATTGGTCCAGGTAGAGCATATTTACAGTATACATTCAAGATATAGCCCACCCATGAGATATTACCAATCCCAGCCATGTTAAACACCTCCCCTATGTACATACAGTTATTCATAACATTTCTCGCCTATCAATGTTCAGACAGTTTTTATAAGAGGTTTTATAACAATACACAGGGTATCAATCACATCACTAAACCAATACTTCCATCTTCTCTATAGAAACATCTTTTTTGCTTCTAACTTTAGAACAACAATATATTTAAAGGAGTAATAACTAGACATGTGCACATTTGTTCCGTTTCGTATGGTCCCGTCTGTTCGTTTCCGATCGTTTTTCGTAAGACGCCCGTTTTCCCGTTCGTTCTCGTTCGTTTGTCGTACGACGCGATTTTTCCATATTCCAATCGTTTCGTATTTCTGTTACCGTTTTATTTTCGTACATGCGGGATGGTTCGTTATTCTGTTTAATTCATGTTCGTTACTTGTTAGACAATAATTATCGTGAATTTTCGTCAATTTGCATTCTGTGTATCTTGAATGCTTTTCTTTTGTTAGTGTCAGTTGTATGTTCATTGTTCAATGACATATATAACAAAAGAATTTCATTATGTATATTGAATGAATTCCTTTTTCTGTTTGTATTGTGTATTCAAAATACCGAAGGCAAATCTTTTGTTATAGGCGTCATATCAACATACGAAAATAACAAAAGAAACGGGTTCAAATGCAAATCTTTTTTCTTGTACAATTTTCTTTTAGGCCTCGTACACACGAGTAAATAGATTTGTTCAAAACGGTCTGTCCGACCGATTTGAACAAATCTGTCTGCTGGCATTTTGATTTGCTCGCGTGTACACACGAGCAAACCAAAATCCCCGCCAGCAGACAGCGCGCTGACGTGTCGGTGACGTGGCGGTGACGTTGACGCCGCCACGTCACCGCACCAGGAAGTAAAACACTTCCGCACATGCGTCGAAACCATTTGGCGCGTGTGCGAGAAGACATGTCTGCTGGTTAGCGTACTAACCAGCAGACATGTCGGGCGGACGGGTTCCCAGCCGACAGATTTCAAAGCATGCTTTGAAATCTGTTGGGTGGCCAAATCCGTCTGTTTGCCCGTACACACGATCGAATCTGTCTGCTGAAACGGTCTAGCAGACCGTTTCCAGCAGACAGATTTGATCATGTGTACGAGGCCTTAGATTTACCAAAAACCATATAATATGAGGTCAAACTAAACAACACTTTCAATTGCAATCAGGCAGGCCCTTGCACTACATAGGTGAAGGTAAATCTAAAGAAAATTGTACAGAAAATTGCACAGAAAATTGTATCATGTATGGCCAGGCTAACTCTCTGGCCATTCAAAAAAACGATAAACAAAAGATTTGCATTTGAACCCGTTTCTTTTGTTATTTTCGTATGTTGATATGACACCTATAACAAAAGATTTGCCTTCAGTATTTTGAATACACAATACAAACAGAAAAAGGAATTCATTCAATATACATAATGAAATTCTTTTGTTATAGATGTCATTGAACAATGAACATACAACTGAAAACGAACACAAAACGGATTCAAACAAAATACGCAATGCAAATCTATTGATACAGATTTCATTTTCGTTATTTTGCCGTTTTCGTTTTGTCTTTTTTTCCCGTCGGATCATTCGTTCGTATTTGCGGTCGTTCGTTATGCGGCTCATCCGTTATCCCGTTGTTTTCGTATTTGGTGCTTTACCGTTTTCGTATGTACATATTATCCCGCGGGTACGAAAATGAAAATTTTCATACGAAAATAACATTCGTACGAACGGGAATGCACATATCTAGTAATAACCCAAAACAATAAATATATATTAGAGGGGCACTTTACTATATTCTTTCAACCACCTCTTTTGTGTGACAATACTACAATCGCTGTTGCCCTAATGTTCTCTTTAACATCAACCTGGATTACTTTTCTAATAAATGTGTTATTGTTCTAAGCATGTAATAAATAGAGAATAAACACATCAGAATTAGTAGATATCAAGACCTCAGCTGTATAGCAATTCTCCATAAAAAATAAAGGGGAGGGGGCGTGAGAGTCCATAAACCAAGAGGCAGGGGGGCATGACAGCCTATAGACTAATGAAAATCAGTCCTCATCAAAAATATAAAAGCACACAAAAAGAGTCTCCTTTGTATGGCTTGTGAATGTCAAGTCCACATTTATTTACTCCTTAATCTCATTTCCTAAACTTTTAAATTACCTTCAAGGATAATATTCTGTACTCATCCATGCAATCAGAAGATTCTCCACTCCAAAAACTTGCCTCTTTGTAAGGACAGAACTTGACATCAACAGACAGACTGAAACTGATGCATTTGGGCTAGACTTGGGTCTTCGGGCAGGCACCTCAGGTCACTCTCTCTCTCTCTCTTGCAGTGTTCACTGGAACTATCAGACCTTGGGTTCACATCATGGCGTCATTCCCAGGAACATCTTTCCAGCAGGAGTTCCCTTTTAACCTTCAACTTTAAAAAGTGGAGGAAAAATCATACTGAAATGATGGCTTGGACTCATCCCAGGATCTCATGTGGCATTAGAACAACAAAGATGAACATCAAAGATTTCTATGTAAAAGATGTAGTAATTTCTTCAAGTAGCAGGCATCAGATAGAGGCATGAGTGGGGGGTGTGGGGGTGGGGGCTCCATTTCTTCACGTTAATGGGGCTGGGGGGGGGGGTGAATACTCTGGATCCAACATGAATAACCACAGAATCACCTGAACTACTAGACATGGCCTTTCTTACCTATTGGAGGTGTTAATAATAACAACATAATAATAACATTCTTAATCAGGGATGAGCTTTATGTTCAGGTCGAACATGAGTTAGGCCCCGTACACACTATCAAATCCATTTGTTCAAATCGGTCGGACCGACCGATTTGAACAAATCTGTCTGCTTGGATTTTGGTTTGCTCGCGTGTACACACGAGCAAACCAAAATCCCTGCCAGCAGACAGCGCGCTGACGTGTCGGTGACGTGGCGGTGACGTTGACGCCGCCACGTCACCGCACCAGGAAGTAAAACACTTCCGCGCATGCGTCGAAACCATTCGGCGCGTGTGCGAGAAGACATGTCTGCTGGTTAGCGTACTAACAAGCAGACATGTCGGGCGGACGGGTTCCCAGCCGACAGATTGGTAAGCATGCTTTCCAATCTGTCGGGTGGCCAAATCCGTCGGCTCGCCCGTACACACGATCGAATCTGTCTGCTGAAACGGTCTAGCAGACCGTTTCCAGCAGACAGATTTGATTGTGTGTACGAGGCCTTAGACTCCAACATTGGCTGTTCGCTCGTTCGCTGGATAGTGAACAATTTGGGGTGCTTGCGGCAAATTCGAAAGCGAAACTCCCTTTGAAAGTCTATCGGAAATATCCAAAGTGCTAATTTTAAAGGTTAATGTGAAAGGTATTGCCTTAAAAAGTGTTTGGGGACCCGGGTCCTGCCCCAGGGGACATTTATCAATGCAAAAAAAAGTTTTAAAAATTTCAGTTTTTTTGGGAGCAGTGATTTTAATAATGCTTAAAGTGAAACAATAAAAGTGAAAGGTTCATTTAAATGTCATACCTGGGGGGGGGGGGGTATGCCTGTAAAGTAGTGCATGTTTCCCATGCCTAGAAAGTCCCTGCACAACATTCCATTTCTAAAGGAAAACTACTGGTGGCTATAATGAATTGTCGGGTCCTGGCAATACAGATAAAAGTAATTGAAAAAAACGACATGGGTTCCCCCCTCCCCCCCCAGTCCATTACCAGGCCCATGGGGGTCACCCAAATTTCATTACCAGGCCCTTCAAGTCTGGTATGGATATTAAGAGGAACCCTGCGCCAAATAAAAAAAAATTATGTAGGGTCCCCCTCAAAATCCATACCAGACCCTTCAACTATATCAATCTAAAGAATACAATTCCCCCCAGAGAATAGCCAATTGCACAATTTAAATAAACATTACTCGAAGAGGAAAACCCTGCAAGAGGAAGGCATAATGAGCTAGTATAGCATACCAGCTCATTATGAATGACTTACCTGAGATCGAACCTTTTCGTTCCCCTCCACCGCCGCCGCCATGTTGCCTAAAAGTCTCTTCCATGTATTGTCGCTCCGACGCTGTGACTGGCCGGAGCGGCGATGACGTCACTCCCACGCATGCTCGGGAACGGCAAGATCCGGCCCATGCGTGCAGGGCCGGCATAATTCACAAGGTCAGGATTGCCATGTCACCTGCCACCAGATGTGGATTGCCACAACACCTGCCACCAGGTGCGGTTTGCCACATGTGACGTCACCTGCCACCAGGTGTGGATTGCTACTTGCCATGTCACCTGCCACCAGGTGTGGATTGCCACATCACCTGATGTGGTTTGCCACCTGCCACTATTTTATTTTTGTCACCTGTCCTGGTGACAGCACAGGACATTGAGGGAGAACCGTAGTAATGCGGTATTGCAGCCCCGCTGTGTGGGCGGAAGTGCCGTGTTCCGGGCGGGCAGCGAGAGATGATCTAATTTCTCTGCTCCAGCGCCTCGCCGCAGTATAGCAGACCAGCTGTGTGGGCGGAAGTGCAGTTTTTCGGGCGGGCGCAAGAGATAATCTCACCTCTCTGCTCCCGCGTCTCGCTGAAGTGTAGCCAGCCCACTGTGTGGGCGGAAGTGCCGTGGTCCGGGCAGGCGGTGAGAGATGTCCTCTCTCTGCTTGCCCGCTGCTGCACCTCACACAGTGCAGCCTTCGCGGCCCGGCTGCAAATAGGCCACGGCCCGGCAGTGGGCCGTGGACCGGGGGTTGGTTAACCCTGACATAAAGGATTCCCTCTTTTATGTATCATTGTACTGTTACCCTGAATGCTTTCTGAATGTTCATCCTTTTCTTAAAGCGGAAGTAAACCCATCGATTTAACAGTTTCAAAAAGCAAAAAAAAGTTTCAAAAAGCAGTTAAATTTCCGGCATGCCAGGATGGCCAACTGTCACATTGGTTGTGCGCTCAACCAAACTGTCAAACCATACAATGGCTGGTGTCATAACTGATCACATGTGCAGCACCACGGCAGTTAAAGATTAAACGTAGGCCAAGATGGCAGCTTCCTTGGCTGAAAATGATAGGTGGGTTTACTTCCACTGTAACTGTTTGCCAATTTTACTCTCCTGAGATCCTTGCCAGTCAGTAACAATATAAATACCTGTTCCTACCCTTATCTTAGAATACACCGCTGTTGGTTGAAGCTGAGGTACTATAATTAAAGAATTTTCCTCTTCATTAATCTCTATCATTTTCTTCTGAATTCTGACATTTTAGCTATTTATTTTTGTATGTTAGTTAAAGCTTTAAGTTTAAAAGCTTTAAACCCCTGCCTTTCATATGCAACATACCAATAACACTTTCCTTAGGTTTTCTTTGTTTTTTAACACCTTATATGATGCCATAGATAAATTTAAGATCTCCCCCTTACCTTGATATTCTTTCATCCTGTAAGCAAAATTAAGTAGATTATGCGAATGTACATATAAGAGCACTTACCATTCTCACAATATCTGGGTGTGTGGAAGGGAGGTTCCTAATTTACTGTTGTCCCTATTTCTGACTAATGGCCCATACACACGATCCGAATATCGGCCGATGGATCATACGACTTTTTTCGCTTAATAATCGCAAGTTAAATAAAATAGGTTATTAAACTCAGGAAAATTCTCGTACAACAGAAAAAAAAGATCGGAAGTGATGTCACGTGTTGTAATGTATTTGTATTGTATTGTCGGACGACGGCTGTACTGACTAAACGAAAATCGTACGATCTGACATCGTACGAGGAAAATTTTCGTGCTTGTCCGATCGAAAAATATCGGATGAACGGTCGTGATCGCCTCTCGAAAGTAGTGTACACACGATCCGAAAATCGTACAATCCATCATCGGACGATCGTTTTCGTCCGATATTCGGATCGTGTGTATGGGCCATAAATCCCTACCTGCCTGGGCTCTTCAACTTACCAATCAGTGGTGTATTTAGGTTGTGTTCTGTCCTAGGCCTGACTAAACTCATGCAACCCCTAATTTAAAAATGATCCACCCCTTCCTGTCAAGGTCACACCCCTTCCTGTTTAAGACCTGCCCTGAAATTTTCCAGTGGGGACACTAT
Organism: Rana kukunoris; assembly: GCA_029574335.1. NCBI lineage: Eukaryota > Metazoa > Chordata > Amphibia > Anura > Ranidae > Rana > Rana kukunoris. The sequence goes on along the minus strand of CM056058.1, from coordinate 85,250,797 downwards.
TTCTGAGGGCCTTGGGGGGGGGGGGGTGTTTCCCTTAATCTGCAGAGATTTTCTCTCACTTCCTGTTTAGCTATGGGTCAGGAAATGAAGGGGAATGAATGGATGGCAAAAAAAAAAGTTAGGAAACTCAGTTTTTACTATTCTTTATTCCTTCCAAACAAAAAGTTTTGACTTTATATACTGTATACTTTTAGCTTTAACTACAAAAACTCAACAAGTTAAGAATTATGAAGGGAGTGAGGAAACTTTATTAATTGCAAAGATGATGTAAATGAACTGTTACAGGACATGAAGTGTCAGTAAGGCATATGAAAAATAATCAAGATAATTATAAATTTTAAAAGTGTGCTCTTGGGCGCTTCCTATTACAGCATACGTGGGATCCCTGTGGGATCATTTCAGCACAATCCACAGTATTATGACAACCCTGAATATTTAATTTAATTAAATGGGCTAGAAGACGTTCCGGGAATTCATAATTGTTGATATTGCACGTTTAAAGGGAAGCTATCTGTTTACCTTTTTAAGTACAGATGCCTATTTCTCATAATGATGTCTGTCTTAGCTTATTATTTCCCAGCAATCTATCCTTAGAATCAAATAGCTTCCTAATGTGCAGTACCTGTCAGAGTAGAATCACAGAAGCTGAAACACAAAACTGTTCAAGCAAAAAAATGAGGTTTTATACAAAACCTGCGCTAAGAGAAATATGAAGACTGCCATTGCTGACCTTGATTTATGAAAGGGCTATTTTTTTTTTTCTGTTATGAAGATCCAATAGCTTCAGTATTTTCAGAGACTGACCTAAAACATTAAAAAAATAAAAAACCTTTTCTGTACAACTACTTTCACCAACAGGTAAGCTTAGAAAAAAGTCTTGGCTGTAGGTGCTGGAAATATCTCCTAGACCTACAAGGTTTAGGAGATATTTCTAATTCCCCGTAGGATCATTTCTTCTGCACATGCGCAAAAGTATTCGGAGCTTGCGCACTTTAGAAAGGGCACAATGTGCCGTTTCGAGCTGGGGTCATGCCTGGCGGCTCCTGTGCGCATTAGGGTTTACTTCCTCTTTAATGTGTATGTACAGTGTTCAGCATAAATGAGTACATCCCCTTTGAAAAGTATGCTCTTTGTCATGAGTATTTACTTATAGTTGATTTTTGAACTTCACAGAAATGGAGCCCAAACTATTTACCAATTTGGTCTTTTCCAACACCTCATTCCCTCTTGCACATCAAACGGTGGGTCCAATCTACCACAGTTCTCGGTATGGACACTATAAGCAGCCTCAAGGTTTAAGTCTCGCAGGTTCCAGGCTTCGTTTATATGTGAGTATAAGTGGGGATAGTTTATTACAGTCTCTTTTGCCGCGTACACACGATCATTTTTCGGCTTGTAAAAAACAAAGTTTTTCAGCCTCTAGAAAAAACAAAGTTTTTTCCAACTTCATCATTAAAACGATGTTGCCCACACACGATCGTTAAAACAAAAAAAAATGCTCTAGCAAAACGCAGTGACGTACAACGCTTACAACGGCACTATAAAGGGGAAGTACCATTCAGATGACGCCACCCTTTGGGCTGCTTTAGCTGATTTTGTGTTAGTAAAAGATGATTCACGCTTTTCTGTCTGTTATGCCGCGTACACACGGTCGTTTTTTGTGATGAAATAAAATTACATTTTTAAAAACGTCATTTAAAATGACCTTGTTCGGGCTTCACATCGTTTTTTGTCTTCTGAAAATTTAGTTTTTTTGTGTTGTAAAAAATGATTGCGTGTGGGCTAAAACAAAGTTTTAAACTCGCGCATGTTCAGAAGCAAGTTATGAGACAGGAACGCTCGTTCTAGTAAAACTACCATTCATAATGGAGTCATCACTCTGTAACAGACAAAAAAGCGCGAATCGTCTTTTACTAACAAGGGATCAGCTAAAGCAGCCCAAAGGCGAATAGAACTTACCCTTTAGAGTGCTGTCGTACGTGTTGTACGTCACTGCGCTTTGTTCATCATTTTTCAAAAACAATGGTGTGTGGGCAACATCGTTTTTAATGATGAAGTTGGAAAAACTTTGTTGTTTGGACATGCTGAAAAATGACATTTTTTTTCATGCCAAAAAGTGATCGTGTGTACGCGGCATTACAGCGTGATGAATGTGCTTACTCCATTACGAACGGTAGTTTTACCAGAACGAGCGTTCCTGTCTCATAACTTGCTTCTGAGCATGCGTGGGTTTTTCACGTCGTTAAAGCCCACACACGATCATTTTTTACAACCCAAAAAACAACATAGGGCCAGATTCAGCAAGACTTGCGCTGGAGTAATTCGATATGCGCCGCGTAACTGTGAAGATGCGCCGTCGTTTCTATGTGGCCGTACCCACCAAACTAGATGCGACAGAAAACGGGCCATTTCCGATCGGCTTAACTTTCCGACGCCAGAGTCTCGTCAGCGCATAATTTCGCTTGGCGCATCAGTCGCGCCTATTGATTTCCCCTGCAAATATGCAAATTAAGGAGATTTCCCGATTCGCGAACGGATTAGCACCATACGCTGGCTACATGCGCCGCGCGTATCTCGTCCATCCGTCGCAAAGTTATTTCTACAAATAGCTGCTTTATCTTTACTCCAGACGGCCACAGGTCAGCAGGAGAGCAGCTACAGCAGCGTTACCGACGATAAGAGCTAGCTGAGCACCCCCACTTGCAGGACAACACCTCTGTCCATGCTTGTCTATCAACTTTTACAGCCATGGAGGAAGACATCATAGGTCTCCATAGCCGAGATGACGGCTGACAGCTTCTGGCCTTTAGAGTTCAGCTTTCTCTTGTGTGTTTGCGGGGAACGGGAGCAGCCATCTCAGAACAAAAGTAACTTCACTGCGGGGAGGGGGAACAGGATATACTTTAGTGCCGGAATGGCGCATCTACGGGCGCATTTAAACGCCCAACGGAACGCATTGCGCTGACGTTTCCCGTGAAGTGGTGCCGATGGAAGTTGTGAGCATGCGCACAAGGGGGCCGAGTGAAGCCTCACTTACTGCGCATGCTCCGTGGATGATGCGCTCCGCCCATCATTTACATATGATCACACCCACTTCCACTTGCGTCGGGTTACGCCAGCGCATTATCGTTACTCTGGCGCAAGTTTACGCGCAACTGCTATGTGAATAACAGTACTTGCGCCGAAAGTGTCGGCGGAGTAACGTAAATGAGAAACGTTACTCCAAAGTAAAGAAGCTCCCATCTACCTGAATCTGGCCCATAGTTTAAAACGTTGTAAAAAAATAGAACATGTTCGAATTTTTTTTTGTCGTTTTTTCAGAACCCGAAAAATGCTGTGAAGCCCACACACGATCGTTTTAAATGACATTTTAAAAAAACGTTGTGGGGGGCGTGTCCTAGCTATGGAGGAGTGAAGACGTGTGTCTCCTCAGCTCCGCTCCACCGCAGCACCGCATCGCAGCTAAGGGGGAGAATCTTACCCCATCCAGCGCCCACGATGTCCCAGAGGAACCGCTCCACCTCCCAGCCGCCACGGACCGACCGAACCAGACAGGGACAGCTGGATTTCTTTGCAGGGAGCAGCACCCGCGGCCGCGAGGCCCCAAAGATGGCGCCGACCACGAAGGCCCAAAAAACTCCAAAGGCCGCTCAGGCCACCCGGTCACAGACGCTGGAGGAATCCCCTGCCTCATCCCCAGGATCGGTGAGTGACTCTCTGCCCCCGGCCTCCCCCGGCTCCCCAGTGCTGAGGGAAGGAGATCAGGCAACGCCAGACCCCCTAGAAGACATGGACATCAGGCGCCATATTTGGTCCCTCCCCACCAAAGCTGACCTAGAGCGCTTTGCAGACAGGGTAGAGAAGGCCCTGAAAGAGGACATAGCCCAGCTTAAAACGGACACTGCACACCTGGGGGGGAGGATGGAGTCCCTAGAACACAGGTTTGAGGAGGCCCTCCCTGTTATTTCACAGCTCCAAGACAAGTGTGCTACACAGGACCTGCAGATTGAGGCCTTGCTTTGCCAGTTAGATGACATGGAGAACCGCAGCCGCAGGGCCAATATTAGGGTCCGCGGCCTACCTGAAGCTACAGGGGCAAGAGATATTATCCCTACACTAGAAGGAGTGTTTAAGGAAATACTGGGGCTACCGGCGACGGCCACTATTGAGATAGACCGAGCACACAGGGCCCTAAAACCCCCCTCCCAGGATGTGAACAACCCCAGAGATGTCATTTGTAAGTTACACAAGTACACTCTTAAAGACCGCATCATGCACAAGATGCGTGGGAAACCCTTTTTTGAGTTTGATGGTGCGCGTCTGGCCTTTTACCAGGACATTTCTAGACGCACTCTCATGCAGCGTAGAGCACTTCGCCCCCTGCTGACGGCTGTTCAAGATGCAGGCTTGACATACCGCTGGGGGTTCCCCTTCTACCTCCAAGTCACTAAAAACGGCAGGACTGTAACGCTTCGCACTAAGGATGACCTCCCGAACTTCCTGTCCTCCCTGGACCTGGACCCAGTAGACTTCCCTGATTGGAGGGGTTCGCCTGACTTTCCCACACCACGGCTACCGCAGTCCCAACCGTGGCAATCATCCACTCGCAAAAATCGCAGACGAGATCGTGGACGCCGCACTGCTGAGCCCACGGAAGACCAGGCCCTATAGGAGGCTGACAACCCTGTAACTCTACGCTGATACCACTCACTATGTTGCTTCCCTGTTTGTGGAGCCCTGACTCTCCCGTGCTACTCCATTGAAGCTGCACTAGCCCTGACTCTCTCTCATGCAACCAGCCGCCTGATTTGACTGTTCTTCTTCTTCATCAATGAACACTGTGAGAGTCCGTCCCTACCCGCAGAACTGGCAGTGGCTGCTGGAGTTGACTTTCAATGCCTTAATGCCCACTAACTGGTCCCCCCCCGACTAGGGACACCTATGCTCTCCCTCTTCCATCGCACCACGTTAGGAGCGGTGGACGGGGCTGGGAGCCTTCCTACCTCTTCCCCATGCTGGCCCACGAACCCCCAGTAGGCCACCCTTTAGGGGTTGACGATCCCGGCCGGGATCGCGGGCTGAGGCTCAAGACCCCCCCCCATATAGGGGACGGGGCCTTGGGCGCGGCCCTTAGATGTTGTTTAAAGTATGTTGGCTTCGGCCTAGTTGTTTTACTTGAACTGTATTGCCTAATTGTCTCATGTGTCTTTTTCTCTCCCCCTCTCCGTTTCCTTCTTCTTTTTCTGCCCCCGCCCTTCTTCTCAATCTCCGTCCAGGTGAGCCTTATTGTCTGGTCACCCACGCCGAGCACGCCACTGATCCGCAGATCCCGTTCATCTCCAGTCTCCCTATGGCCACGCTTCAGGTAAGCACATACAATGTCAGGGGGCTTTGCTCCCCCCACAAGCGCAGTAAATTGTGGTGGGAGCTAAAGCGGCTAAAAACACAGGTGCTTTTCCTCCAAGAAACCCATTTCACGCCCCAGTCCCTCCCTAAACTGCCCACCCACCTCTTTAACCAGTGGTTTCTCAGCAACTCCCCGACACCTAAATCTAGGGGGACGGCAATCGCCATACACAAATCCTGCCCTTTCCAACCCTCCAGCCATGAGATAGACCCCCGAGGTAGGTATGTGTTCCTTAAAGGTAGTATTGCTGGCCAGACGTATACATTCGCAACGATCTACGCCCCGAACACAGACCAGCTCACTTTCATTGACTCCACCCTAGACCGACTGACGGACTTTAGAGAAGGCCTTCTGATTCTGGGAGGTGACTTTAATGTCAGCCCTGACCCTTTACTCGACACTTCCCATGCTAGATCCCCGCACTCATATGCTTTCCTCAAACACTTCCGCAAAACGTTTCAGTCCCACCTCCTCGTAGACTGCTGGAGGACGCTACACCCCACAGATCGTGATTTTAGCTACTACTCCAAGGTACACAATGTCTACACCCGTATAGACCACCTGTATGTGGACCTCGCAACCCTAGACCTCCTCCGGACTGCAACCATTGGCAACATTTCCATTTCGGATCACGCCCCGGTCACGATTGCTCTCGACCTACCGTCGGGCACGCATAGGGCCTGGACGTGGAGGTTGAACGACAATCTATTAGATGACCCAGCGGTGGTGAAGGAGGTGTCGGACACGTTGTCTCATTATTTTGCCGAAAACTCAGTTGGGGGCATGGAGGACGGCCTGATTTGGGAGGCCCATAAGGCGGTGGTTCGAGGGGAACTGATATCCCAAGGTGCTAGGCTTAAGCGTGAACGCAGGGCAGACTTTCTTAGGGTGCACACCGCCCTGGGGAAGGCTGAGCTGCGACACAAGGCGACCGGGACCCCTGAGGCACTAAAGGAAATAACAGAGTTGCGAGAGCTGTTCTTACGCTTATTAGACCGCCAGGCCCGTAAGCAATTCCGTTATATGTCCCACAAGTTCTATGAACATGGAAACAAATGCGGGAGGATGCTTGCACGCGCCCTCCGCAAACAGCACGCCCTTTCACACATTCATAAACTGCGTTCCCCCTCGGGAGACCCGATGGTCCACTCCTCTAAGATAGCTGCAGGGTTTAGAGACTACTATGCCGACCTCTATAATCTGAATCCTGACCTCCCTCCTACTGCGCAAGAGGATAGACAGAGGGCGATCCGTGACTACCTTGAGGCAGCTGGCCTACCCCCCCTCACAACTGACCAATCCCTGGAGATGGAGTCACCGATCACTGCCACTGAGCTCAGGGACACTGTTGAGGCCTTGCCTAACGGGAAGAGCCCTGGCCCCGACGGGTTTACTAAGGCATATTACAAGACTTTCCTCTCCCTTTTGGCGACCCCCATGTGCAAATATTTTAACTCTCTTGCGACCGGCGGGAAACTCCACCCAGAAGCCTTGTTAGCTCACATCACTGTGATCCCTAAAGAGGGAAAGGATCCCACGGTTCCCCAGAGCTATCGCCCCATTTCCCTTCTCAACTTGGACGTGAAGCTTTTGGCAAAAATCTTAGCAAATAGACTCAAACACTTACTGCCCTCGATTGTGCACCCAGACCAGACGGGATTCATAGTGGGTAGGGAAGCCAGGGATAATTCCCTTAGAGCCGTCCAACTCATTCACTGGGCCCGCACTAGCCCGAACCCCCCATCTTACATTATCCTCTCAACAGACGCTGAAAAGGCCTTCGATCGCGTAGACTGGCCATATATGACGGAGGTACTGCGATCGATCGGCTTAGGCCCGAGAATGCTGGCGTCAATCCTGGCCCTATATTCTTCTCCCTGCGCTCAGGTCAAAGTAAACGGAACCCTCTCCCCTAGGTTCCCCATCCGGAATGGCACGCGACAGGGCTGCCCCCTATCGCCCCTCCTGTTCGCCCTAGTTCTGGAGCCCCTGCTCCGAACTGTGCGAGACAACCCGGATATCACAGGCTTGAGGGTTGGAGATACAGAACACAAACTCTCGGCGTATGCCGATGATGTCCTCTTCCACCTCTCACAACCATTGATATCGCTGCCCAACCTGATGAAAGAGCTTAGACTCTTCGGATCCCTGTCCAACTTTAAAATTAATTTAACGAAATCGGAGATTCTTCCCATTTGCCTCCCCGCCCGTGTGGCCGCTGGTCTCCAGGCCTCCTTCCCCTTTACCTGGTCCAAGTCGTCCCTACGTTATCTAGGAATACAACTCACTGACAGGTTCGACGCCCTTTACACTGCGAATTACACCCCATTACTAACCACAGTTAAAAACGACCTTTTGCACTGGACTCGTTCAGCTTTCACATGGCTCGGTCGGGTGAACATCATAAAAATGACTGTCCTCCCACGCATACTATTCTACCTACAAATGCTCCCGATACCCCTGCCCAAGTTATTTTTTGACCGTCTCTCCAGCATGATGTCCGCTTTCATCTGGAATGCGCGTAAACCTAGAATCGCCCTGAGGGTGCTACGCCGCCCGAAGAGTAGAGGGGGCTTAGGGGTCCCAGACATCAAACAATACTACCGCGCAATAGCTTTACAGAGGATTCTCAACTGGCGTTTCCATACACACTCAAAACTCTGGGTGCCCTTGGAGAAGAGCCTAGCGGGTAGGAACCTGTCCTATGCACCTTGGCTGTCGCGGGAACACAGCGGGCTGTCTGATACGACTTCCCCTCTGACATCCCATGTGCTGTCGGTTTGGGACAAAGCCAATGCTGAACTCAACTTGGCCCCCCCTGTGTCTCCGCTGGGCCCCCTGGGTGGTTTCCTCTGGTTCCCCCCGGGGGAGAAAATGACGTTTTTCGAGTCCTGGGTTGATGATGCTAACGCTAGTTGTGGAAAACTCATGAAAAATGGTAGACTCTTAAATTATGAAGCTCTTCCAGTAGGTCGACAGGGCTCGCGCATGAACTTCTGGAAATATAGGCAAATACACCACTTCTTTGGGAAGCATGGCCGTATGATTAGAGACCCCTCGTCCCTTACCCCGTTCGAAAGCTTGTTCACCGACGATACCCCTACCCCCCACCTAGTGTCAGAACTCTACCGACTCCTTGGCTCAGCGTCGCCCCAACCTAAACCCGCTTATGTCAGACGGTGGGAAACTGACTTGGGGACGATGTTTACTGACACACAACTGGCTCACCTGTACCACCTAACTCACTCGTCCTCTATCGATTCCAGGACGCAGGAAACTAATTTCAAAATTTTATCCCGTTGGTATAGGGTTCCTGCAGACCTGGCCCAAATCTATCCCTCTGTGTCCGCGCTGTGCTGGCGCGGCTGCGGACACAGGGGAACACTTGTACACATTTGGTGGGACTGTCCCCTAATTAAACCCTTCTGGGAGGACATAGGACGCCAAATTAAGATAGTGACTGGGCTTGAGGTCCCTCTCTCCCCGCTGCATTTCCTGCTGCATGTACCCCGGATCCCCCTCCGACACTATAAGAAAAATGTGCTGCCTCACCTGCTTAACGCAGCCAGGCGCTTACTCCCGCTCCACTGGAAAACAGCCAGAATCCCTACTCGGGAGGAGTGGATCAGCGGGGTGAATGCGGTTAGGGAAGCGGAGGACTGGAGGGCGACCTGCCACGACACTAGAGACCAGTTCCATAGCACTTGGACGCCCTGGACGGACTATGTCTCAGACTCTTCCTTTGTCCCGTCCAGTTTAGACATAGCCTTACTGGAGCTGTCAGACCCATCCCTTAGGACCCGCAGGCTAAGGGACACCTAGAAGATAACATTATTTCCCTGTTGCTGGCTATATGTATGGATCTAAACCTATGATTGACCTGGACTCGGCCTGCAATGATAGGCGTGGTGAACCGCTCAACTCCCTATTGGATCACAGGTACACCTGGACTCTCTCTGTCTACCTATCACCTCTTCCTTCTCTTTCTACCCTTCATCTTTGATCTTCTCTCCCTCTCTTCCCCCCCCAATCCCATGTTTTATGTTACATTGTTACTACAGAAGCAGACCGGTGGCTCTAACGAGTGACTGGGGGTCGACATGGCAATGCAGAACCTCAGGGCGCACAAACCTGTCCCCAGCCCAGGCGGGGACACCGGTGGTTTTGTGTGAAGGCCCTGACTGCTGCAATTGGGGCCCTGGGTTCACGGGCGGGAGCGGGAGTCGGTTTGCTGGAGGCCACGGTGCCCCCCCTCCTGCCTCACCCGTGGACGGTGGACCCCCCATGACTCAAGGCCTCTGGGGACGGTCTCTTGACCCGTCCCCGGATGGCGAGGCTGTCGGCAGACGGCCCTAAATGCTATATGTGTTGCCTGTGGCCTCACGACTGATACCCTTAGCATCGCCCACTAAGACCTGCTATTCCCGAGCTGAGGGCCCCTGGTTGGGGGCTGGATGCTCGCTGATAATGCATTGTTTGTTTGTTTGTGTTTTTATACGTTCAACGGTTCCCTTTGGGGTCCGGATGCTTATGTGACCCTGCGTGGTCTAAGTTGGCCTTGCCTACATCACTGCTGTTGAACATGTCTTATATGTGTTGTGTGTTGAAATAGCAATAAACTTGATTATACAAAAAAAAAAAACCGTTGTGTTTTACAAGCCGAAAAATTATCGTCTGTACGCGATTAGATATTATTTTATAAATTTTCCCTGTCTACAGGCTTATTTATATTTCTCTATTTATTTAGATCCACCCTTGAGGAAGTGGTTATGTCGGGCATATCTGAATGCACCTTATGTCTTATATAGATGGTCTTTTTGATTTTAGCTTAGTTGGACTTGGAATAATTATACCCCTCTGTTCGAAAGTCACATAAACATTGAGGACAATATTTTATGCCAGCTTGTGTAGTGTACTTTTATGCTATGATCTATTTCTAGGACAATTGTCTTTAATGTATATATTTTTTGTATTATTTATATTTCTTTGTGTTTCTCTATTTATTTAGATGCGCCCACCCTTGAGGAAGTGTTTTTTAGCCACAAAACATGTCGGGCATATCTGAATGCATCTTATGCCTTTTATATAGATGGTCTATTTGATTTTAGCTCAGTTGGATTTATTATTATTATTATACAACTCTGTTTGAAAGTCACATAAACACGAAGGACGATATTTTATGCCACATTGTGTAGTGTACTTTAATGCTATGATCTATTTCTAGGACAATGGTCCTTAATGTATATATTTTTTGTATGTTTATCAATTGCTGTATTTAATATGAGACAGTTTTTTACTGTCCAGATAATAAATACATATATATTTTTATTATTGCCAAATTTCCTGCTTATTAAAATTGTATTAGGGATGGGGATGTAGGTTTTCCTGGGTCTTATTTAAAGTCCCACGTTTTCCTGATCCCCTTCCCCCTTCTTTTTCATATATTAACAGGGATGGAGGCCTGTCAGTTGGCTAATTTACAATCAGTGATGTTTCACTGACTATTTTCATCAAATATTTTCATAGATACTAGTCCCCCCTGTTGCTGCATATTATGTCCTGCCCCTCAAGGAGTGAGGCCTACTTTAGCCGTGTATCATCATCACCTAGTCCTATATCCAGGAGCTGGGTCACGTTCTGGGTGGCATCTCCCTTCCCGTCTTTTCTGCTTCGGCAGGATGTGGTGTGGGATGATTAGGCGGGTTTGTTCCATTACGCTTCGGCACCATGCCCCCATGCCCCACGTATGACTCCCTTTTGGACGGTGCTGGCATGCGTGTTGTGGGATCTCGGCTGACCTCTGTGGGGCTGAACATGGGTGGGCAGTTCTGCCACTCAAGTGTGCGCACCCCTCCTGTTGTGTCATGCCCACGTGATGTTGGTATAGGGCCCTCTGGGTAGCTCAAGCACATATAACATCTCTATTTGGTGTTAGTCCATCTGTACAGCAGCACCTTTCTCACACACCTTGTATCTGATATTGGTATTTGCTTTTCCATGTTGTGTCAATAGGTAATTTTCCTTTATCCGTATGTCTAGTTGTTTTGGGGGTTGGGCTTCATTCCTTTTCTATTCCCCCTTTTTCTAGAAAGTAGTATACTCTATATTATTAGTATTTACTTATAGTTGATTTTTGTATTTAACAGAAATTAATCCCAAACAGTTCATTTTTTTCCAACACCTGAACCTCCTACCTTGAACATCATATAGCGTGGGACCATGTGTGTGTGCTTGACTTCCTGATGGGTCCTATTAGGGCCTCCTGGGTAGTTCAAGCACATACATATATCACTATATAAATATATGATGTGGTCTAACTATGCTTCTGACCCACACAAGGGGATTCCCTTCTTTCTATTTGATTTACATATGAAGGTTATACCGACATCATCCATAAATGCTCCTCCAATAAGCCCCTGCTATCCTCTTCTCTCTCCTCGTCTGGTAACCTTATGTTGCATGCTTTAAAATGGTGCACATGGTGGTATAAACACCAAGAGGATTTCCATTTCTGCTGTTGTATGTATTTTGGAACTGCACAAGTGGACTTTATGGGCCAGATTCAGCAAGACTTGCGCTGGAGTAATTCGATATGCGCCGCGTAACTGTGAAGATGCGCCGTCGTTTCTATGTGGCCGTGCCCACCAAACTAGATGCGACAGAAAACGGGCCATTTCCGATCGGCTTAACTTTCCGATGCCAGAGTCTCGTCAGCACATAATTTCGTTTGGCGCATCAGTCACGCCTATTGATTTCCCCTGCAAATATGCAAATGAGGGAGATTTCCCAATTCGCGAACGGATTAGCACCATACACTGGCTACATGCACTGCGCGTATCTCGTCCGTCCGGCGCAAAGTTATTTCTACAAATAGCTGCTTTATCTTTATTCCAGACGGCCACAGGTCAGCAGGAGAGCAGCTACAGCAGCGTTACCGACGATAAGAGCTAGCTGAGCACCCCCACTTGCAGGACAACACCTCTGTCCATGCTTGTCTGTCAACTTTTACAGCCATGGAGGAAGACATCATAGGTCTCCATAGCCGAGATGACGGCTGACAGCTCCTGGCCTTTAGAGTTCAGCTTTCTCCTGTGTGTTTGCGGGGAACGGGAGCAGCCATCTCAGAACAAAAGTAACTTCACTGCGGGGAGGGGGAACAGGATATACTTTAGTGCCGGAATGGCGCATCTACGGGCGCATTTAAACGCCCAACGGAACGCATTGCGCTGACGTTTCCCGTGAAGTGGTGCCGACGGAAGTTGTGAGCATGCGCACAAGGGGGCAGAGTGAAGCCTCACTTACTGCGCATGCTCCGTGGATGATGCGCTGAACGTAAGCCTCTGCGCTGGGCTCCGCCCATCATTTACATATGATCACACCCACTTCCACTTGCGTCGGGTTACGCCAGCGCATTATCGTTACTCTGGCGCAAGTTTACGCGCAACTGCTATGTGAATAACAGTACTTGCGCCGAAAGTGTCGGCGGAGTAACGTAAATGAGAAACGTTACTCCAAAGTAAAGAAGCGCCCATCTACCTGAATCTGGCCCTATAACTTTACATACATTGGGCCAGATTCAGGTAGATGGGCGCTTCTTTACTTTGGAGTAACGTTTCTCATTTACGTTACTCCGCCGACACTTTCGGCGCAAGTACTGTTATTCACATAGCAGTTGCGCGTAAACTTGCGCCAGAGTAACGATAATGCGCTGGCGTAACCCGACGCAAGTGGAAGTGGGTGTGATCATATGTAAATGATGGGCGGAGCCCAGCGCAGAGGCTTACGTTCAGCGCATCATCCACGAAGCATGCGCAGTAAGTGAGGCTTCACTCGGCCCCCTTGTGCGCATGCTCACAACTTCCGTCGGCACCACTTCACGGGAAACGTCAGCGCAATGCGTTCCATTGGGCGTTTAAATGCGCCCGTAGATGCGCCATTCCGGCACTAAAGTATATCCTGTTCCCCCTCCCCGCAGTGAAGTTACTTTTGTTCTGAGATGGCTGCTCCTGTTCCCCGCAAACACACAGGAGAAAGCTGAACTCTAAAGGCCAGGAGCTGTCAGCCGTCATCTCGGCTATGGAGACCTATGATGTCTTCCTCCATGGCTGTAAAAGTTGACAGACAAGCATGGACAGAGGTGTTGTCCTGCAAGTGGGGGTGCTCAGATAGCTCTTATCGTCGGTAACGCTGCTGTAGCTGCTCTCCTGCTGACCTGTGGCCGTCTGGAGTAAAGATAAAGCAGCTATTTGTAGAAATAACTTTGCGACGGACGGACGAGATACGCGCGGCGCATGTAGCCAGCGTATGGTGCTAATCCGTTCGCGAATAGGGAAATCTCCCTCATTTGCATATTTGCAGGGGAAATCAATAGGCGCGACTGATGCGCCAAGCGAAATTATGCGCTGACGAGACTCTGGCGTCGGAAAGTTAAGCCGATCGGAAATGGCCCGTTTTCTGTCGCATCTAGTTTGGTGGGTACGGCCACATAGAAACGACGGCGCATCTTCACAGTTACGCGGCGCATATCGAATTACTCCAGCGCAAGTCTTGCTGAATCTGGCCCATATTTTTTATTCAAATTTTTTATATATATATTTTATTTTTATTTTTTTCCATATTTGTGTACATTTACATATACCTATATTGAGTTTTTTTGAAGCTAGGAATTGCACATAAGGATATTTAAAGTGACAGTATTCACGGGTAGTTAATTTTGTCACATATAATTCAAGATTTTCCTAGCTTGTGACGGAAAATATTAGTTATATGAGGACAGGAGGCGAGTATCTTGCATTTATCTTTCTTTATTAAATGCTCATAGCAGAAAAATTGTTTTCTTTCCATTTTATGTAATTTATTAAAACTTTCTCCATAAAATGGTGGAAAAGGGGAACTACAATTCCCAACAGTCCTAGCGAGTCTAAGCCACTCCTCCTGGAGGTATGTATATAAGGTACTGCCCTGTAGCATTTCTTCCTCTTTCTTGAGCGAATACCGGAACAGGATAAAACCAAGATGACTTAACACAGGTCTTCTGACGGACGGTCCTTCTAATCGTGGTGCCGGAACCAGGTACCCAACGTACGACAACCGAGTTGTCCAGGACTCTAAATAGAGAGACGGCACAAACTTCGTCCCAACGGGGACCCAGGAACCATTGCCTAAACTTCAACGAAAACTTGGTATTGAGGTTCAATATCCTGAAAGAGAATAAAAGAAATATCCGTGATAGGGTGGGTCGGGAGGGAAGATACTCGCCTCCTGTCCTCATATAACTAATATTTTCCGTCACAAGCTAGGAAAATCTTGAATTATATATCAGACAGGAGGCTCATATCTTGCAAGTTCAAAGCTATATAATAACTATATCCGTACTAGTATACAAAAGAGAGTTACACCTCTCCTGTCCAAAACAGTTATTAAATGAATAATGGTATTAGATAAGGAATACACCCTACCTAAGAATTAATGACAGATAAAGATATATGATCCTCTGGTCTGAAGTAAAATTGGCGAAAAGTCGACTCTGACGACCAATCCGCTGCCAATAAGAGGTCCGATAGAGAACCCCCCGAAGTGACCACTTTAGTGGCCATAGCTCCCCTGGTCGAATGTGCGCCAAAGAGTGAAACGTCTATACCTGACATCCCCATCACTATTTTCACCCATCTAGCCAAAGTGGCCGACGATACCGGGTGATGTGGTTGTACATAGGAAATTAACAGTTGTGAATAGTTAGAAGAACGTAGAGTTGATGTGCGCAACTCATATGCCTGAAGGCAGCGTACCACGCATAGGCGTGGGTGTGATGAAAACAGCGGGTAGAATACTGAGTGTAATTTCGTCTTGGTTCTGCGTACTACAGAGAACCTAACTCCATCTGGCGAGAATTGACGTCTAGAAATATCTAAGGCTCTCACATCCGAGATTCTTTTAATGGAGATTAGACATAGTAACATGGTGAGTTTAAAGGAGAGAGTCTTTAAAGAGAGTTGATCGTTGTCTTCCCACGAGGAAAACAGTTGGAGAACCTTGGAAACATCCCAAGTGGACTGGTATCGCGGGCGTGGAGGGCGTGCATATTTAACGCCGCGAAGTAAGCGACATACCAAAAAATGTTGACCTACCGGCGAACCATCTACCGGAGAATGATATGCCGAGATAGCCGACCTATAAACATTGAGGGAACTATAGGATTTCCCTGACTCGTAAGCTTCAGCTAGGTAGTTCACTACCGAGGAGACAGGAGCCTGAACGGGATCAATCTGTCGTCTATCACACCAACGAATCCATAGTCCCCAGGCAGATCGGTATGCCGATCTAGTCCCTGGGGCCCAGGCCAAGGTGAGGAGGGCTCTAGCTGATTGTGAAAAATCTGCGCTAGATTCTGGCACCCCGAAACCAACCAAGCCAGGAGGAGCATTTTGTCTCCCAGAAGTAATGGATGAGGGCCCTTGGTCGGATTTGTCAGTAGATGTGTTGAGTGGGGAAGGAGTCTGGGGTAGTCGATCGACATTCCCAGAATCAGAGGGAACCACGGTTGTGTGGGCCACCAAGGGGTGATCAGAACCAGCGTAGCCTTCTGATAGACTATGTGGAGGAGAAGTCTGGTGATCAGCGTGAAGGGGGGGAACGCGTAATGTATCCCTTCGGGCCACTGTTGGAGAAACGCGTCTACAGCTGTTGCCTCCGGATCCGGTCTCCAGCTGTAATAACGGACCAACTGCCGGTTGAGTCTCGAGGCGAACAGATCTGTGTGAAACGGACCCCAGAGAGTCTGCAGTACTAGAAAAACCGATCTGTCCAACGTCCAATCGCTGGAATCCGTGAGATATCGGGAGTTCCAGTCTGCTACACAGTTGGAAACCCCTGGGATGTATTCCGCCAACGGAATAATGTTGCGAGATAGGCAGAAATTCCAGAATTTGGATGCGATGTCTGCTAAAATCTTGGATTTCGCGCCCCCTAGGCGATTGATATACTGTACCGCCGCTACATTGTCCATGCGTAAAAGGACGCAACAGTTGGACCTTTGAGAGAGAAAACTTTTGACGGCAAAGAATGCCGCCAGAAGTTCTAATGCATTGATGTGGAGGGATGATTCGTCCACGGACCAAGTCCCTCCTGTGGTGTGTCTGCCACAACGAGCTCCCCAGCCCTGACGACTCGCATCTGATTCTAAGATGATGTCCGGGCGAGAGTTGAAAATAGTTTTGCCGTTCCATTCGACGGCATGTCGAAGCCACCACCTTAATTCCTCTTCCGATTCCGAACAAAGGGATACTTTGTCTGAATAACGGAGACCTTGTCGTAAATGTAAAGTCCTGAGGCGTTGTAGGGCCCGATAGTGTAATGGGGCTGGGAAAATTGCTTGAATGGACGCCGAAAGGAGTCCGACTATTCGAGAGAGCACTCTTAATGATATCTGACCCTTGCGTAGAACCGCTCTGATTTCTTTCCTGATCAGGGTCAGTTTGGACTTTGGTAGTCGTAAGACTGCTTGTCTGGTGTCTACGGAGAAGCCTAAAAACTCCATCTCCTGAGCTGGAGTTAGAATTGACTTTGAATGATTGATAAGGAAACCCAGTTCCTCCAAAAGTGTGACTGTCCAACGTTTGTGTAGCTCGGCTAGTGTTTTTGAATGAGCCATAATTAGAAGATCGTCTAGATAAATTATCAGGCGAACTCCTCTGCATCGTAGTGCCGCCACTACAGGTTTCATTATTTTGGTGAAGCACCATGGGGCTGAGGATAGGCCGAAAGGTAGGCAAGTAAATTGCCACATACGATCTCTCCATTGGAATCTCAGAAATTTCTGAGAGGATTGGTGCATAGGTATCGTTAGATACGCATCTTTGAGGTCTATCTTGACCAGCCAATCCCCCAGGATAAGGAGATCTCTCAATAAATGTATGCCCTCCATTTTGAAATGGTGGTATGTCACGAACTGGTTTAAGTCCTTCAAATTGATCACTGGTCGGAAACCTCCATCTTTCTTCCTTACTAAGAAGAGGTTGCTTACAAACCCGGGAGAAAAAGGATCTACTTCTACCACCGCCTGCTTTGAGATAAGATTCTGCAATTCCTCGTCTATGAGGTGCGCATTTTGGGATGAAAGATGTGTGGGTTGTGGTAGCACCAGCAAGCTCGGTTGAGATATGAAGTCTATTTGGTAGCCCGCAATTGCGGACAGTATCCAAACGTCTGCTGTAATCGTGTACCAGACGTGGGTAAAATGTTTCAGTCTGCCCCCTATAGGTATATGTGTATGGTAATTCGTAAACACACTTACCGGTGGGAGGGCGGGATCTGGGAAAACCTCTGCCACCGCGTCCTCTCCATGGGCGTCCTCTAGGCGGGAAGAATGGAGCTGGCTGTGCGGGACCGGATACTGTTGCTGTAAGGTTGCATAGGTTTGAGCAGGTGCTCTTGAATAGGCCCTGTAGTAATTGCCTCGGCCGGCAGATCGGCCTCTTCCTCTGCCGGCCCTGTTAAAAACCTTGGAAGTATAGCCGGACTTCTTTAGAGAAGTCTGGGCCTTGTCCAGGCTATTAAAGAGGCCCACAAATCTATTTATGTTCTTCATCAAATCATCCCCGAAAAGGAGACCTTCTGCTGAGGGGCCAGGTTCTGACTCCGCTAAGTGCGAGAGCTGCGGGTCGAGTTTCATTAAAATGGATCTGCGCCGTTCAGTAGCGCAAGTAGTGTTGGCCGAGCCTAACAGGCATATGGCCCGTTGTGCCCATCCTCTCAGTTGGACTAAGTCCACTGAACCGTCAGTGGAAGCAGCGTGTTCAGACAAATTCAGTATTTTTGTCAAGGGGCCTAATATGTCTAAAATACGATCTTGGATCGTTTTGAAGGAACGTTCTATGCCCTTCTTCGCATACTTGCCTGATTTTGTCAAGTATTTTAGTAAAACCGGGTCAATCTCAGGTGTAACCGTCACCTTCTTTGGGATGGACGGTCTGGGACATTCTGCTCTCAGTTTATTTCTGTTAACCCTATCTAGGGTCCTTCTTGTCCAATGTTCCACATATTGGGATACTTGTGGAAGAGGAGCCCAATCCCCGGATCTGGGGTGAGAAATACTTTCAGGGTTAAAGAATGGTTCTCCTAAGGAGTCCAAGATTGTTTCGGTTGGTATATCCGAATTGGCTTCCATCTCATTAGCCATTTGCCCAGCCTCCTCTTGGTCGGATTCAATGTCATCAGCTGCTGACAACAGTGATCCTTCAGATGCATCATAATCTGAGTCCTCAATAAATGAGTCCGGTTTAGCCCGGTGGGTAGGTTTAAACTTCTTTTGGGGAAACTCCTTGGATAACAAGGGTCGTTCATTGTCAGGATGGCTGGGTTGGCAGGCCGTGGAGGGTCCTGCCTCATGCATGGATTGTACTTCCCCTGCCGGGGAGTCGGTGCAAGTGTTTAAGTGCTTGCGTTTGTAAGGGGCCTTGCCCTTTTTAACCACCACTGTTTGAGTATTGTGGGGTTTAAAATTATGTGCTAATGCAGCCTGGATGGAGCTAGCTATGAGCTCTTGTATCTGGTTTGCAGTTAGTAGCTGCGGAGTCTCAGGGTTAAAATCTGGACTTGAGATATCATTTTGGTTAAGAGTAGACCGCTCTGCCATTATGAAAGAGATCTGAAATAGTAAATAAGTCTCTGTGGACTTGTACAGACACCTAAATGAATGGCCACTCAATACTAAGAATGTGTATATATATATCTATAATATATATAGCAGGGAAGAATCTTTTAGGTGATCTAACAGGAGGAAAGAACTGACAGGGCCTCTACCTGATCCAAGCACCGCTCGCCGCTATCTGGTGTATAGCAAGGTAGCGCGGGCTAGGATAGAGTCGTAGTCTCGTGAGACTACAAGAAAAGATCTGTGATTGGCCAAATTTCCCTCTCTCTCCCGCCTCTAAACGAGATGCGCGGGAGAGAGAGAGGGTGTGTGCGCGCCTGCAGATGCCGGTCTTGTGAGAACTTGTATCGAATCCGCGTCAGGCGAGATGACGCCGCCAAGATGGCGTAATCTCGCGAGACAACGGAGCAGTGTGTGGACGGCCATGAGGGGAATACCCAAACACACTAAATAGGGGTACAAAGTAGCGAATGAGAATGTATCCCAACCGGGAGGTTGGGACAACGAAGAAACAAAACAATAAAACAAATACTCCTGAACTAGTGAAGCGCAGGAAAAACCGTGAATGGGCAAAATTGGGACAGAGAGGGGGAAAGGGGGGACCCCCAAGACAGGGATATTAATGACAATAATAAAAAACAATAGAAAAAATATATATAAATAATAGAAATAATTAATAATAATAATTGATAATATATTGCAATTTACACCACAAGAAACACAATTAGGCTACTATACTTATCTTTTCTTTGCCATGAGCAGAAAGAAAGAGGAAGAAATGCTACAGGGCAGTACCTTATATACATACCTCCGGGAGGAGTGGCTTAGACTCGCTAGGACTATTGGGAATTGCAGTTCCCCTTTTCCACCATTTTATGGAGAAAGTTTTAATAAATTACATAAAATGGAAAGAAAACAATTTTTCTGCTATGAGCATTTAATAAAGAAAGATAAATGCAAGATATGAGCCTCCTGTCTGATATATAATTTAAAGTGTGGAGCATGGCACCATCATTTGGATAAAACTTTAATGTGAACCTTACTAAAAAGGTGCAGTGTAGAATTAACAATGTAAAATAAATACTGTATATCTCCTACACCTGCATGATGCATGCGCTCTGAAGCTCCGGCAGATCGTGCGCGTGCATGGGAGTGACGTCATTGTGGCTCCAGCCACTCTCACCCACGAAGCCCGCAAACCTCGAAAAAAGTTGACCGGGCATGCTGTGGGAGCTTTGTTCTAAGGTAGGTTTTTCATAATGTGCTAGTATGTGACGCATAATAGCACATTATGCTATTGTCAGTTTTTTTTTTTTGTTTTTCACCAGTTTACTACCGCTTTAAATTGAATATTAATTTGTATAAACTGGAGGACATAAGAGAAAAGTCTCTGGGGTTCAATAAGGACACTATTTGACAGTACAGCATAATCTGTAAACAGTGCCATAGCTGCAGATATTAGAGAATGACCACTACTTGCGTAAACAGTACAGTTTAAAAACAGCTACATGCATTTTGCCTCTGAAACAGCATCTTTCAAAGTGCAGTCCAGGGTACAGGTGAACAGCTGGAGGAATCTCTGGGCTGGTATCACAGACAAGCCACTGGAGAAGTCCCAGGGCTGGTACCACCGGTGGACAGCTTGAGGCACAGGGCCTCTCCACTTGAATAGAAGTCCTGAGGTAGCAATTGGCACAGAGCTCACTGCAGTGGCTGGGTCTTCCATAGAAGTTGCATGCTATTGCATACCTCCCAACTCTTTGAGATGGGAATGGGGGACACATATTAGCAAAAGTATGTAGGCATAGAACACACCCCCTGCCACACCCCCTTAACGTAAAACTGTACAAGAAAAATTATTAGTTAAACCCAGAAGTGTTTTTTTTTTTTACTACTACTATTCCTTTATACTGGCTTCTGAAATGTAACAATTTAAAAGTTGGAGGAAAGATTTAGCACTGGAAAATACTTTTTGAAAGATAAAAAGTGCATTTTATATACATCTATATAGATCAGACCAAAATGTGGGACACATTAGGAGGAAAGAGGGACTTTGTTCCAAATCTGGGACAGTCCCTCGAAAACAGAGACAGTGAGGTGCTATGCTAATTGGCTCCTGCCAAGCTTCCCCATGCTGGAACTAGCAGTGGAGGACTGTACACCTGATTGCAAATCCCATGTCCAGTCACCTCCTCTACCTTATCCAGTGTGGCCACTGGCCTGAGGCCTCTCTTTGTTGCAGATGGTAGGAAAAAGGGTAATATACCTGTATATTCCTTGTGCATGTCCAGGAGACCAGGGACTGTTGGAATTTAAGGTATTTTGAGAAAAGGAGTTAAAGAAGCTTGTACTTGCATCTGAGTATGGTGAGTCAAGGTACACTCCACTACAATGCATGTTGGTCCTGTCAAAAATTCAGTGAGTTCATAATATCTTCTGTTTTGTGCCTGTGTTGCACTGTTATCAGTTAGATTTGCTTCTAGTGATCTCTGTGGACTACAAAGCACCTCTACCTTATTTTTTGGAGAGGAATTCATGCCCTACTGTGACAGTGCTGTTCCTCTATATAGATACAGTTCAATATATGAGAATTGTCACTATAGGACAAGAATTGTCAAGTAAAAATGAAAGGAACCTGGTGCATCCACTACATCTATGGTTTAGCATTCAACACATTCTTTCAGCCTTACCGACTATGTAACTATGTAATGCCTCCTGGTTTTCTAACGGTTCTGGCAGTGTGTCTGTGTGGATCCTTCCATGACCACCACTCCACACTAGTAAGAGCGCCTCTGCTGCATAAACCACTGATGGTTTTTCTCTCTCTCTCCTAACAATACCCAGATGCACATGATCAAGCACAAGGAGCAGATTTAGTCATTGTGCCATCCATCTTCCCTACATAGCCTTCGTATAGACCACACTGATGCTCATATCTATATTATTACACCACTGCTTCTACAAGTGACATCAGAATTGCTAGAAAAAGATGGGTAACATGTAGACAACATTAGGTAGGACTGATTTAGATCAATCCAGTCTAAGTGATGGTTAACAGTTTAATTTGAGGACCATAATTTGGAGAATTTTTTCAACCACAGGTTAGCAACCTTGAGCCGTTGCCTTAAAATACCGGCAGCATCCACAAAATTTCTCATTTTGTTTTAAAATAGCAACATAGCCTTCCAAAGTTTTTCCATTTGATGTATTATTTAACTGTGTATGGAATGTCTGCTTTATGTGTGAGTTGTCTAATGAATTTTGGAAGATAGTAAATAATTTAAATGCACAACATCTACTGTGGATATGAATGAAAAGGCTTTTCTTGAAGCATTAATTTACTTAGATGTAGCAGACAGGCAATAAATTATACATACCAAAGTTTTAAAGTTAAAGTACTTTCATATTTCTGCTCGGGAGTGTGTACATTCAACCTTCAAAGATTTGTTGCTGAGATAATTATGAAATAGTTTACAGTTTTACTTAGTAATAGCTATGGGAAAAAAATATTTAAAGAATGTGACATAATTAGAGATGCTGTCAAAGAAATGTACCTCTGTTTACTACACAGTAAATGACCATGTGTTGGATCTGAGATGAGTGTATTACAGGATTATTTCTAGGCACATGCCTTTGTACATGTCCACATATTTACACAATTCCAACATACATACAAACACATGATCTGGAGAGGTCTTGGCCATGAGTTTCCTCCCTCACAACGTCTTCTACCGTACTGCCCTCAATGTCTCCCATCTTTTGTTTGGTCTTGTTTTATTTCTTCAGTCATGGCTCTGCTCACACCTTTGCACAGTTTGATCCTGGCTATTTGTTGGTGAATCTCATTGTTCCCTTGGCCTGTACTTTATTCATTTTGTTGAGTAACACTCTGTGGCCTCTAGCTCTTGGAGTGGGTTGAGTTTTTAGGCTGGGTTCACACTTGTCCGACAAACGCTCTGACATTGGGAGCTCATGTCGCATGACGTGTGAAAATCAATGTTTCCCTATGGGAGGCATCTTAACTGGTCCGACACAAGTCGGTCCGACTTTGAAAATGCTCCCTGTACTACTTTGGTCTGACTTTGATCCTACTTCAGCCCATTGAATATCATTAAAGTCGGATCAAAGTAGGATCCTTGTCCTTACCATCCGACTTTTGACATCCGACATGTGATTACAGCAGCAGTAAAAGGAATTAGCCCAGGTCCACACTGGGTACGATTTAGTTCGATTTGAGATGCGATTTCACATGTGAAATCGCATCTTAAATCGGCGGCATTTGCCGGCAATGACACCGTCCTAATCGGTCGCGACGCCGCATCTGCGGAGCTGCACCGATTTCAAAAAGTAGTTCCTGTACTACTTTTTGCAATTTCAGGACGCGATTTACATTGACATCTGTGCAAAAACCTGCACAGATGTCTCTTAAATCGCAGCCGAAATCGGGACTGCCAGCAGGATGAAAATTGTGCGAGTTCAGCTGAACTCGCACGATTTCACTCCCACAGCCCAGTGTGAACCAGGGCTTTATCTCACTCTGGGATTGTTTTGATTGGTTAAAGAATAAGTCAGACTATCACAAAGTTGGATCAAAGTAGTATTCTGTTCATGAAAGTCAGATGGATGTAGGACCAATGTAGGATCAATGTAGGACCAATGTCGCAGAGCAAAGTAGGATGAAAGTTGTGTAGTATAGTGTGAACCCAGCCACAATCTACCTGCAGAAAACTACACAGGGGCCGGATACAAGGAGATTGTGTGCAGCGCAGACTGGTTTTTATTACAAGTAGCTCCTGCAAAAAAAAAAACTGTTTGACACTGGGTTACTACACTGGAGGAAATATACATCCCAAACCAAGATTTAGGCATGAGTTCAAATACCTTGTTAAACGTTAGTTTTGTAATTTTCAACAAAGAACAAGTACAATGTAGCAAATCTCTTCTTAATTAAGCTATGTGGATGGGAACATGTAACAAATATCAAAAAGACATTGTGCAAATTTGAAAAAGTGGAAATACAGTGGAACCTTGATTACGAGCATAATCCGTTCCAGGAGAATGCTCGTAATCCAAAGTACTTGCATATCAAAGAGAGTTTCCCCATTGAAGTTAAAATAATTTGTTCCGCATTGACTTCAATGGCATGCAATACCGCATGCGGCCAGAGGCGGGGGGAGCCAGAGAGCCTCGGAAACGGTCAAAAAGGCCCGAGGACACTTCGGCTGACCTCGGCAAACCTCGGAAAGTCTTTGTTCCCAAGATTTGCTGAGGTCAGCCGAGCTGTCCTCGGGCCTTTTCATGAATTTCTGAATGACGCTGATAGGCTGTGATCGCTGACATTCGGCTCTGCTTGGCTCCGGCACCCCTCACCTCAGGCCAAATGCCATACTGCAGGCCCCATTAGCTTGAATTCTGCTGGTTTTGCGAGACAACAGTCAGAATTCTTTAAAAAAATTTTGCTTGTCTTTCAAAAAACTTGTTAACTGACTTACTCGCAAACTGAGGTTCCACTGTACACTTTACCACTTGACTTCCGGAAGCTTTATCCTCTATAATGGCCAGACCATTTTTGTCGATATGGCACTGCATTAACTTAACTGCCAATTGCGTGGTCGTGGCACATTGTACCCAAATAACATTTTTGTAATTTTTTCCCACAAATTAAGCTTTATTTTGGTGTGGTTTTTTTTTGTGCTATAAGCAATTTAGAAAAAAAAAAAAAAAAACAATAGTTGGCATTTGTGTGCAGTAGCAGACACTTCAATGCTACCGTGTTATGCTATCACTTAGTGAATGAACCTTAGGCTGGGTTCACACTTGTCCTACAAACGCTCCAACATTGGGAGCTCATGTCGCATGACGTGTGAAAATCAATGTTTTCCTATGAGAGTCTTAACCACTTAAGACCCGGACCAAAATGCAGGTAAAGGACCTTGCCCCTTTTTGCGATTCGGCACTGTGTCGTTTTAACTGACAATTGCGTGGTCGTGCGACGTGGCTCCCAAACAAAATTGGCGTCCTTTTTTCCCCCACAAATAGAGCTTTCTTTTGGTGGCATTTGATCACCTCTGCGTTTTTTTTTTTTTGCGCTATAAACAAAAATAGAGCAACAATTTTGAAAAAAAAATGCAATATTTTTTACTTTTTGCTATAATAAATATCCCCCCAAAATATCTATAATTTTTTTTCCTCAGTTTAGGCCGATACGTATTCTTCTACCTATTTTTGGTAAAAAAAATCGCAATAAGCATTTATTGTTTGGTTTTCGCAAAATTTATAGCGTTTACAAAATAAGGGATAGTTTTATTGCATTTTTATTATTTATTTATTTTTTACTACTAATGGCGGCGATCAGCGATTTTTTTCATGACTGCGACATTATGGCGGACACTTCGGACAATTTTGACACAGTTTTGGGACAATTGTCATTTTTCACAGCAAAAAATGCATTTAAATTGCATTGTTTACTGTGAAAATGACAGTTGCACTTTGGGAGTTAACCACAAGGGGGCGCTGTAGGGGTATAACAGGGATGACGCGATCGATGCTGCCGCCACAGTGAAGCAGGAGGAAGCCGTGTTTACACACGGCTCTCCCCGTTCTTCAGCTCCGGGGACCGATCGCCGCACTCCAGCGGCGATCGGGTCCGCAAGTCCCGCGGTCCCGGTCACGGAGCTTCGGACCAGGTCACGGGAGTGCGCCGCGGGCGCTCGCACGCCCGTGACCCACGGCTGGGTACTAGAACCGACGTAAATATACGTGGATGTGCCCAGCCGTGCCATTCTGCCGACGTATATGCCGACTTTGAAAATGCTCCTTGTACTACTTCGGTCCAACATTGATCCTACTTCAGCCCATTGAATATCATTGAAGTCGGACCAAAGTAGGAGACTTATCCTAACCATCCGAATTTTGACATCTGACATGTGATTACAGCAGCAGTAAAAGGAATTTATCTCACTCTGGGATTGTTTTGGTTGGTCAAAGAACAAGTCAGACTATCACAAAGTAGGACCAAAGTAGTATCCTGTTCATGAAAGTAGGATGGATGTAGGATCAATGTAGGATCAATGTAGAATCAAGGTAGGACAGATGTCGCAGAGCAAAGTAGGATAAAAGTCGTACTGCTGTCGTGTAGTACTGTATAGTGTGAACCCAGCCTGTAGTGTGAGGACATGCTAGGTTCCCACTGTTCTTCTCTCAGCACAATGATGACGTCACTATTACTTTTTTGAAAGGTATATCTGTGTAGTGTAGTGCCCATGTGTAGTGTAGTGCACACTCTAAAGGCCTCATTTACAATAGCATTATAACATTGCATTTTTTTTTTGGTGCTCCAGGTGAGGCACAAACTCACAAACAGGACATTTCTAAATGCTTAAGTGCCATTCACACTGTGGGCTAACTTTGATTTAGATGTGTCAGTTTAGCTGTGTTTAGAGAAAATGGAATTCTGTGCATCCAGGGTTAGAAAGTCCAGACGCGATTAAACACAAGTAAACGCAGCTAAAGCATGACTACCTAAACACAGGATAAATATGTCTTGGAGGCATTAATGTTGTATATACTTCCTGGATAATTTCTCATTTAATTTGGTCAACCAGCTGATTTCCGATATGTATATACAGTACCTACCTTAATTGATGGTGCTCTGAGAAAATGACACTGCAATAATTTAATCACTTGCTGACTACCCTATAGCACTTACTTACTGCTACAGGGTGGCAACTGTGCGTAGGCTCACGTATATATATGTGATGCTGCACTTCCGCCTGCAGGGGGCATGCGCTTCTGCTGTGAAAATGAACAGCAAGAGCCGATCTGCGAGTCCCAGGGACTCAATGCCTTCCAGCAACCACCGATCTTCAGTAAAAACACATAGAACTGAGATATGCTTATGTAAACAAGGCATATCTCAGTTCTGACAGGGTGGTAGGGATATACTTTGTGCACTGGTCCAAATCATTTGGTGGAGGGGGGTTGTTTTTCAGGGGTTGGTCTTTGGCCACTTAGTTCAAGTGAAGGGAAGGGAACTCTTAAGGCGCCAGCATACCAAGGCATTTTGGACAATTTCAGGCGCCCAACTTTGTGGGAATGGTTTGGGGATGACCCCTTTCCTGTTCCAACATGACTGCGCACCAGTGCACAAAGCAAGGTCCATAAAGACATGGATGAGTGAGTTTGGGGTGGAAGAAATTGACTGACCTGCACAGAGTTCTGACCTCAACAGAACACCTTTGTGATGAATTAGAGCGGAGACTGCGAGTCAGGCCTTCTCGTGCAACATCAGTACCTCACAAATGTGCTTTTGGAAGAATGGTCAAACATTCCCATAGACACACTCTTAAAGCGGATGTCCACTGAAAAAAAAAAAATATTAAAAGCCAGTAGCTACAAATACTGCAGCTGCTGACTTTTAATAGTAGGACACTTACCTGTCCTGGAGTCCAGCGCCGTCCACAGCAGAGGACGAGCGATCGCTCGTCACTCTGCTGCCCCCCCGCCATCCTCGGTGAGGGAACCAGGAAGTGAAGCGCTCCGGTTTCACTGCCCAGTTCCTTACGGCGCATGTGCGAGTCGTGCTACGCCTGCCGATTGCCTCCCACTGTGTACTGGGAGCCGAGTGTTCCCAGAACACAACGGGGGGGGGGTGGAAGGTGTCATCATGCCTGCAGTTTACCCGAGACTGTGTGGCCGGAAGTGGGTGCAAATACCTGTCTTTAGACAGGTATCTGCACCTGCCTCCCCTCTGAAAGATGTCAAATGTGACACCAGAGGGGGGAGGGTTCTGATCAGCGGGAGTTCCACTTTAGGGTGAAGCTCTGCTTTAAACATTGTGGACACCCTTCCCAGAAGAGCTGAAGCTGTTATAGCTGAAAAGGGTGGGTCAACTCAATATTGAACCCTATGGACTAAGACGGGGATGCCATTAAGTTTCATGTGCGTGTAAAGGCAGGCATCCCAATACGAGAGCCATGAGAGCCACATACGAGAGCCATGTTCAGACATAAAAGGGTTAGCCTGCCCCATTACCTCTGGGGTCATTCTGCATCACCCCAAAAGGAGGCATGCAACAGAGACTACGTTGATCACTTCAGCTAGACAGATGCTTAAAGTGTTGCTAAACCCACAACAGTAAAATGCAGTAAAGCATGCTTGTCATACTCGCTGTGGAGCCTAAGGGGTTAATCTTCCGGATTGTGTAAAATGGATGTTTGATCCTGTCTACTCTCATCCTCCCCTCCTTCTTTTACTGTCCCCAATCCATTTGCTGATAGCACAGAGCCCTAGGAAGCACTCTGCACATACTCAGTTTGGTGTGTATTGCTAGAGTGTTTTTTTTTTTGTTTTGTTTTTTGGGAGGGTGCATGTGATCAGCACAGGGCCAATCAGCACTGTCCAGACAGAGGGTCAGGGGTCATGCAGCCTCATAGGACAGCCAGAGGAGAATTAAAAACTCCTATAAGCTTTAACCAGTGCTCTGCCAGACGCTGATAGAAGTCACAAGACTGCTATATATTGCCGATGCGAAAAGGTATTTAGCAGTTTATATTTACTAAAATAATTGCATTACCATGTTCTGTGTACTGTGGGAGACCAGATATAGTGAATGCAGGGTCCTGGGTTTAATAAAACGTTAAATTCATAAAATAACCCAGACTAATATATGTTAAGATTGGAAACAAAAAATTGACTGATTGCATTGAACCATAACCAAAATGACTCAGGAAAAGTATGTAAAGCCCTGTACACATGACCGGGATTCCCGGCAGTTAAAAGTTCCGCCGGGAATCTCGGGGGGAAAACCGAGAACCTGCTCGGTAACTTTCCTCCTTGTACACACCAGAGGTTTTCCCGTCTGGAAAACTGCGGTGAGAGCTTTGCCCGGAAATCCTGGCCGTGTGTATGCTCCACTGCAGTGTTTCCCATAGGGAAACTGCCGGGGAAAAGACCGCCGGGAATCACGGCAGGAAAAAAGGAGAACATGTTCTCATTTTTCCTGCCAGGATTCCTGGCGATTTTCCTGACGGGAAAACTGCCATGGAGCATACACACAGCCAGTTTTCCTGGCCAAAAGCTGTCATGGCAGTTTTTCCGACGGGAAAACTGTTCCTGTGTACGAGGCATTAGAATTATCCTTAATCCTCATCCTCAGGGTTGATCCATAGACCAGGTGATTAACCAGCAGTCTAGTTCTCTCATGATGATGGAAAAAAGTAATTTTCTTTTATTTTTTCATCCTTTCACCCACATATTTTAGTGAGTAAAAAGCTGTAAAAAAATATAGTGCCTGCACCATTCCTGCATTGCATACTGAATATTACCTGTAAAATACTTGGCATAACTGTGAATATCTTGTGATTGACAGGCAATTAATGGCTAGTGAAGATCCCAATCGCTGGTAGAGTAGGTCAAGTGTTACGGTGCAAAAAGTCTCATATTACTTGCAGTATACTCAGTGACAGCAGATAGTTTTTGTTATTTCAGCTACAAAAAAGGACAATAAGTGTGTCTAAAGCCGTTTTAGATAAGTGGACAGGTTTCTGTTCTCCTTCTGTGCTGGAAACACCACAGGAAGTGAGAGGAAATAACCCCAATGTGAAGGAAGATCTGCCTATAGACATTTTTCACCAGAACAGGGGTCTGCAGTGGATGATTTTTATCACTCCTGTAACTGTTCCAGAAACAGCTGAAAAATGTTGGAATTTCCATCACTTTCCATCAGACGGTTTTCATCAGACAAACCGATCACGGAATTACGCATTAAATGCATGATCCTTATCTTGCATCATGTGTTTAGAATCCCAAGATTTTATTTGCTTTTGCAACTGCAGCTTGGGATTCAGAAGTGCTTCGCTAACTTACAATGGGTCCCAATTGTATTAACATATAAGCAGAAATGTTTTATTATGGTAAAGGTTTTTTATAATTGTCAATATGTGCAGAGGAACATTGAGAAGAGTATGACAGTGGGCAGTGCAGGATTGAGGGGGGTATGTGAGGCCTATTGGAAAACATAGCACGGATGTCAGAAAGCATAGTGTGAACCATACGTGTGCACACAGGGTGTGCTGGATATACCTGGGCACCCCCCAATCACCCTGCATGATGCAGATTGCCCCTGCTGACCACTCGATCCCGCATTACTGATGGCTTCACTCCTCTCCTTTGCCACCGGCTGCCGCTGTGGACACACAGAAGAATGTTTCAGGATGGCGAGCAGGGGAAGGGGCCAGTAAATATGTCATTTATCGGCCCCTTTCTTTCTGAATGAAAACAATGACTTACTGGGTTAATTCTTAAATGAAGCATAGTAAACTGTTTTTAAACATATTAACCGCTTATGGACCGCCGCATGTACATTTACGTCAGCAGAATGGCACAGGCAGGCACATCAACGTATATATACGTTGCTGCCTTGACGTGGGTCGGGGTTCCGATCGGGACCCCCCCCGTACATGCGGCGGTCCCCGCGGCTGTACGAGCGATCCGGGATGAGGGGGGGGCTATTCGTTTTTGTCCGTCCCCTCCGGATCGCTCCCAGCCAATGCGCGCGCTCCCCTGCTCTGCACTTCCTCCTCCTGTGTAAACACAGGAAGAGGGAAGTGATGTGATCTCTGCGCTCAGCGTTTTTTTCAACCGCCGCTGAGGAGAGATCACATCGCACAGTAAGTCTGCACAACACTACACTGACACACACTACACAAAGGCACATTAACCCCTTGCGTTCACCCCCCCCCCTTCCCCCTGTCACAGTGTCACTGAATGCAGTAATCATACATGTATGATTACTGTATTTAGTGTCAGTGTGACAGTCAGTTAGTGTTAGGTCCAGGGTAGACCCCGTACCCCCCCCCCTAATAAAGTTTTAACCCCTTCACCACTGCCCTAGTTAACCCTTTCACTCCCTATTGCCAGTTTTACTAAGCGATCATTTTTCTGATCGCCGTATTAGTGTCGCTGTTCCCGCTAGGTAGCTATTTTTTTTTTATTGCAATTTTTTACTAAAGACATGTGGCTAAATACATTTTGGCCTAAATGTTTGACTAAAATTTTGTTTATTTGATTTTCCTTATAACAATAAAGTAAAAAATATTGATTTTTTTCAAAAATGTCGCTCTATTTTTGTATATAGCGCAAAAAATAAAAATCGCAGAGGCGATCAAATACCACCAAAGGAAAGCTCTATTTGTGGGAAGAAAAGGACGCAAATTTTGTTTTGGAGCCACGTCGCACGACCGCGCAATTGTCAGTTAAAGCGACGCAGTGCCGAATCGCAAGAAGGGGCAAGGTCATTTACCTGCATTTTGGTCCGGGTCTTAAGTGGTAAAAAAATTATACTATTTATTGGTAACTATTATTTTTAACCTCCTTGTTACTTGCATAAAAATAGGACATATGCAAAATGTCTTAAACCAAAGAAAAATATCCTTATGTGCCAGCATTGGACAGGTGACAGGTACTCTTTACTGACACATCAGGGGTCTAACTGACACTTTGAGCACAGACTGGGAGTCATTAAAGTGGGCTTTTACATTACAATTCTGAACCTGCTGATGAAATCTATAACTATTCTGAGGCTGTTATTGCAGATGTGATCTTGATTTAGCATTTTTATTGCCATGCCATGTGGCACACATCCTTTGCAGCAAAAGAGTTAAAATAAATATAAAGTAGAAGCAATCAATTAGGACCAGGTTTCATGCACAGTGTGAAGCAGGATAAGCTTTCAAACTGACATTTGAGGCCCCTAGAATATTGCCCTCCCAGTAATCCATGGGCTCGGCTGTCAGTGTGACAGATATATCCCACCCTGTTTATGTAGAGTGCTGACAGTTGCCTCCGTATAACAAGGCTGAGGTTGCAGTGTTCAATCATATGAAATGATTAATTGCAAATATTATATTATGTAATCACCATATAATGCTAGTAACTCTAAAGCCCTGTACACACGATCGGATATCTGATGGAATCTAATCCGATGGATTTTTTCGTCGGATATCCGATTAAGCTGACCTTCATTAGTCTTGCCTACACACCATCAATCAAAAATCCAACCGTGCCAAAACGCGGTGATGTACAACACTATGACAAGCCGAAAAAAGTTCAATGCTTCCGAGCATGCGTCAACTTGATTCTGAGCATGCATGGATTTTTCTCCGATTGAGTTCCACACAGACGATCGGATTTTTCTATTGTTTTTTTATCCGTAGGAAAAATTTAAAACATGTTCTATTTTTTTTCACCGATGGAAAAAAGACTGATGGGGCCGACACACGACCGGTTTGTCCGATGAAAAAAGTCTGTTTTTATCGGACAAACCAATCGTGTGTACACGGCTTAATACATTTTTATTAACTGCTTCTTCACCCTTTTCCCTTAACTTTATTATAGTTTTAAATAACCTGAACGTTGTAACAGAAACATAGAAGAATGCCTGGGCAGCCCATACATTATTCTTTTTTTTTTTCTGTTCAACCAGTGAATCAAACAAAAAAAAAAGACCTGATTCCCCCATTCGCACACATAATGTGTATGGAAAAAAATCACTCCTGATGTATTATTGTATTCTGAAAGTGGGGAGACTTCAGAATACACTGATCAGTGCTATATACTGTATATATAGGTTTCCCCTTTCAAAAGTAACTATCAAATACTCACCTCTGCATACCTCTTTGCTTACCTTTGCTTCTTCCCCCTGTCCATAGCTCACCTCTTCTGCCCCTGCCCGCAGCTCAACTCCCCTTTGCACTCCCTGTCAACATCTAACCTCTGCACCCCTCTATCCACAGCTTACCCCCCAGTCCACATCTCACATCTGCACCCACATTTACAACTTATTTCTGCCCCTTCCACGTTTTACTTCTTCCCATCTAAAGTTCACCCAAATCCACAGCTCTCACCTCTTCCACCCTCTATCTTTCACATGTTAACCCCCAGCTCATTTCACAGAAGCTATCACCTCTGCACGACCTGCCTCCTTCCACAGCTCTCACTGTGCACAACCTGCCAACCCCCCCCCCACCCGCCCAGCAATCACCCCAGTACAATCTTCTCCTTCCACACCCTCCCCTTTCCTAGCTTTCCTCCTCTATGCACAACACCCCTCCATTTCCCAGGTCTCCTCTCTGCACAAATCCTCCCCCTTTCCCAGCTCTCATCTCTGCACAAATCCCTCCTTCCCAGTACTCCTCTTTTCCCAAATCCCCCCTTTCCCAACTCTTACTTCTGCACAACCCCCCTCCCCTTCTTCCCCTTTCTATCTCCACACAGTACAGTCTGATTTGGAGAGCTGTGCCTATCAGAACTGTAGCCTAGAACGGAGGAGGATTTTTAGAGCTCTTTAATAGGCTAGAACGAAGGAGGCTCAGTGCTACAAGTTTGAATGGCGGAAGCGGCCACGGACACAAGCTGCCTCACAAGTTACCATATTTAAAAAAGTTGGCTGTTGCAGTGCTGGGACCCGAAGCACCCACCAACAAATGTGGGGCACATGCCCCGGATGCCTGGTGCTAGTACACAGAAGCCGGAAAAGGAAGTTGGGGAGTTGTGCAGAAAACTTCCTCTGCTGGCTTCTGTTTTAAATGACAGGTGAGAGAGCATAGCGCTGCCAGAGGTTGCTGCTGAAAAAAAGCCCCGAGAAACAGATCCGTGAAGTTCCTACTCAGAGGTTACCATCTTAAATGTAGAAAAATATGATGCTTCCACTCTGGATAAATTTTTGAGCACTGTAAATATTACTACTGCTTCTGTTTTTTTTCTACCCTTATTCCTGCACCTGGTTGCCTACCAATGGCTGTAAAATCTGAATCAACTAGTGTGCAAACTGAATTCTACATTGCATATCTATACTGTGTCACTATACTGGGCTAGAATCCTGTTTAGGATGTTGGAGATACAGTATACTGTAGCATTTACATTTACTACAGTGCTGGGAAAGCGTCATCTAGCACCCAGGGCAGAGATGCCAAACTGCCCCCCCCCCCCCATCATTCATGATGTTCAAGCTTTTCACTGCCAAAACAAAGCTTTTTTTTTTATAAATCATGTTTTTCAAATTCAAACATTTACAAATCAAACACAAACAAAAAGAGTCCAAACCAGGAATTGGGACATTAATGTAACAACCTTAATATTAATAATTAAAAAAGAAAAATGTTGAGTACAAGTTATGTTGGCTGTGCATTCATTTCCTTAAAGCGGAGTTCCAGGCTTTTTATGTTTATTAAAAGTCAGCAGCTACAAAAAGTGTAGCTGCTGACTTTTAATAAACAGACACTTACTGGTTTCACAGTCCAGCGATGCGGGCCCCCGAATCATCACTCCTCTACCCCTCCTCTCCGCCGGCACTCTGGGCACCCGGCCGTGACAGCTTTCGGGCTTCACGGCCGGGCACGCACTGCGCATGCGCGAGTCGCGCTGCGCTCTCGGAGTGGACAGGCGATCTTCTGGGATCGCGTGTCTCAGAAGTTTGTATAGAGGGAGAAGCCACCTAGGTGGAGAGGAGGAGTCGCCTAGGCGGCCCAAAGGCGGGAGGAGGAATTGGGACAGGAAGTCCCACTCTAAACAAAGCTCCACCCCCCAAAAAATGACATGCCACTTTAGGGTGGAACTCTAATTTAATGAAAAGATGAGTAAAACGACATTGACCTAAAGGGGACCCAAAGCCTAATAGTAAATGCACAGCCATAGATAAATGATCCAGGAACTATCCGATTGCCTTAGAGCATGGGTAGGCAACCTTGGCTCTTCAGCTGTGGTGAAACTACAAATCCCATCATGCCTCTGCCTCTAGGAGTCATGCCTGTGATTGTCAGGGTCTTGCAATGTCTCATGGGACTTGTAGTTGCAAAACAGCTGGAGAGCCAAGGTTCCCTACCCCTACCTTAGGGGATGAGGAATGATTTTTAACCTGTTCCTGCAAATTGGACTATGTATTATGTTTTGTTTGTTTTTTGTTTGTTTTTTTACTTCCTTTGGATCTGCTGTGGCCTTACAATTTATTAATGATTATGAGTTGAACGGAGAAGATACCGTATGTCTTTTTTTCAGCCTTCCTAACTATATAAGTCCCGATGAATAGTTTGCAATTAGGATTTTATAGGAGACGGTGACCTAGTAAGGTCAATTGCCTCCATCCCTATCTATTTGTAAAAAATGAGGGCAAAGGGGATTGGGACTTTGAATGACGGTAGGTATAAAGAATTCAGTTTATTATATAAATTAACATATAAACGTATAATCATGAATACAATTCAAATAACTGGTAAAATTCATAAAAATGTATATCCATACATACAATATACAGTCCCACACTTTTATTATATAGTCAATCCTGTTAGTATGGTAGAGAGTGGGTTTTTATACTTGGTTTTATTTTATTTTATTTTTTATCATTTTTTTTTTCCTTGGGTAGGGTCAGACCATACAGCAACTCCTCGTATTATATATATTTTTATTGAACTCACATGCATGCTCCTGAAGAGTGGACCAATCCACGAAATGCATAGAGCTATTGTATGCCATGTCCCTATGATTCAATTAAAATCTGTCAGTACAGTATGTACAATTTTTTATATTAATCGTTTATAATCACCCGTCTATATTGTATGCATGGATATACATTTTTATGAATTGTACCAGCTATTTAAATTGTATTGGATATACACTCATTCATGATCATGCGTTTGTATGTTCATTTTTATAATAAACTGAATTCTTTAAACCTACATGCGTCATTCAAAGTCCCAATCCCCCTTTCCACTCCCGTTTGACATATAAAATGCAATAGATGTTAAAAAACTGACATTGTGAAGATAAATAGAGAAGCAGCTTACAGACAGACCAGTCAGCTCACCACCTGGGAACATCAGTATTATCACTTACTCCAAAGTCTGTCCAACCCTCTTTTCAACATTACAATTTTGCACCTCCAGCTCAATTTTCTTGCTATTTTCATTAATAAAATGTATTCATAATTCAACCGGAAGTTCATTAAAAATGCCTTCACACTGAAGTAATGCAAATATGCAACCTTAAGCTTGAAGGGGTCGTACTGGGTGAAGCATAAAGCTGCACGCATCACCCGGTACAGCTTTTTTAGAGCCGCCGGTCAGCTTTCTTGTGATAACAACCGATGCGGCTTAGCAAACAATGCAGCTAAGCTTTTATCCCAAACAACGGGATGTGGGGGTCTTTACCAGGAGACCTGAACGACTAACCAACATGTCCGCTGGCTGGTCGGAGACCTGAACTAAGCCAGAATCGGCTTGGACCGAGTCTTGGATCTAGTAACCGGGAAGCGATGTCAAGACATCAATTCTGGTTTACTGAAGACTTAAAGGCATAAAATTTAAAAAAATTACCATATTCAAAACAGCCAAACTTGGCTTGGTTTTAAATGCTTTTAAATGCAAAGGATGGATTTGAGGTCTTATAAACCCCAGATTGCTCCATAAAGAGTACCTGTCACTGTCTGGAGGTTTACATTCCTTGTGACAGCAAAAAAAGTGATCACAAAAAAAATGTAATGGGACAGTGTAAAAAATTTTTTTTATGAAAGCGTCCCATCCCTCCGTGCTGGCACACAGAAGCAAACGCATACATAGGTCACACCCACAAAAGTAAACAGTGTTGAAACCACACATGTGATGTATCTCCGAGATTGTTAGAGTGAGGGCAAGACCTCCTCTGTAACTCTAAACTGGTAATCTATGGACATTTTTAAAGCGTCGCCTATTCAAATTTTAAAGTACTGCAGTTTGTCGCCATTCCATGAGTGTGCGCAATTTTAAAGCATGACATGTTGGGTATCTATTTACTTGGCATAACATCATCTTTCACATTATACAAAACAATTAAGCTAACTATACTGTTTTTTTTTTTTTATTATTCATGAAAGTATATCTCTTCCAAAAAAAAAATGCATTTAAAAGACTGCTGCGCAAATACAGTGTGACATTAAATATGTCAACAATCACCATTTTATTCTCTAGGTTCTCTGATAAAAAATATATATAATGTTTGAGGGTTTTAAATATTTTTTTTGCAAAAAATATGCATTTTTACTTGCAAGCATTAAGTGTCAGAAAAAGGCTGATGCCGTGTACACACGACCATTTTTAATGTCATGGAAAAAAACAACGTTTTTCTCGACCTGATTTTATGTCAAGCCTGCCTTGCACACACAATTGTGAAAAACAAATGCTTGAGCAAAGCATGGTGACGTAGAACATGTACAACGGCACTATAAAGGGAAAGTTCCATTTGGATGGCTCCACCCTTTGGGCTGCTTTTGCTGATTTTGTGTTAGTTAAAGTTTTGTGAGAGACAATTTGCGCTTTTCAGGCTTCGTGCTTTTCAGTCTGTTACAGCGTGACGAATGTGATATCTCCATTACAAACGCTAGTTTTACCAGTGCTCTCGTCTCATAACTTGCTTCTGAGCATGGACGTTTTTTTCCCATCGTTAAAGCCTACAAACAACCGTTTTTCACAATGAAAAACAACAAGAAAAATTAGAGCATGTTCTAAATTTTTAATGGCCATTTTTCACGTTCGGAAAAATGCTCTGGAGCCTACACACGATCGTTTTTAATGACCATTTAAAAAATAGCATTTTTCTCGTCATGAAAAACAGTCGCGTGTACATGGCATAAGGTATTAATGGGTAAAAAAGCTATCAGTTAAGCAGCAGAAAGGCATTCTGTCAGGTAAAGAGGTCTGCCTCTTTTGGCTCTTTCTACTGGAAAGCCGAAGACCTTTTCTCAGGTTTTCCAAAATGAAATACATAAGTTATGAATCTCGAAATCAAACACCTAATGCATGATTTTGGATGCAATATTGTGTAAGAAAAGTACTAGACCAAAGAGATTCAGGATGAAGAATATGGATGAAAGTAGTGTCTGTGAAGTTAAAGTGTATCTACCGGCAATTTTAAATGTCTTGTGTAGACGCTACACTTTTAAAATAAAGCCAGTTTGATGGTACCTCACTATCTCGAGCCTTCATCTTTTTCCCTCCGTGATTCCTTCTTGGGATATTGAGTTTTAAGTGGATTGCTCGCGGAAGTCTGTTATCTATACCGGCGAGGGGAGAACTCGTTGAGAGCCAAGGAGCCACATCCCTGGTGACCTTCTCCATAAGGATTGTGAGGATTTACATGTCTATACTGACCCCATCTAACAAGGGGTCCAACATATTCGGTAGGAAAACCCATTCACTCCTTTTTTCCGGTGTGGTCTCGAGGATCTCCTTCCTTCTAATCATCTTTCTTGAATCGGTGGTGGACTTCATCTTTCCATTCCTTTACTACTTTTGGATTTACTTGAAATGGGACAATTGTTTTTTCATTTTTTTCATTTTTTTGGATTTACATGATTTGGAATTCATTTTTTTTTTTTTTTTACTATGTTGGATATATAAGCAATTACTAATAATTGTATTGTTTTGGACAATCAAGTTTATGGTGTATTTATACCAAGTTTAAATGCACATGAATATGTTCACATAATCATAATAGACACATTAGGTTGTGTTTTAGTTCTCTAGCGCAACCCATCCCCCCTTTCTTGTTTCTTATATTGCCACATGTATATATAACATGTTTAGGTGTTGCTGCTTAACCTATTAATTTAGATTTATTTTCACTGAACTCATATTATTATTCTTCTCATTATTTCTTTAGCGCAAACTTATTCCCCATGGTAGATTGCCTTTAAATATCATGCCTGGGATGGTATCCTTAGTCTGCCTGTAAATTACTGCAAGCGGCTGTAATGTATTGTCGGATCCCGTCAATATACAGTACATAAAAATCATTGTAAAAAACAGCGTGAGGCCCCTCCCCCTCCAGTCCATTACCTGGCCCGTTGGGTCTGGTATATATATTAAGGGGAACCCCGCACCAAATGTAAAAAAAAAAAATTGTTTGGTCCCCCCAAAATCCATATCAGGCCCTTCAGGTCTGGTATGGATTTTAAGGGGAGCCCCACACCAAAATAAAAAAAATGGTGTGGGGGAACCCAAAATTCATACCAGAACCTTATCCGAGCACTAACCTGGCAGGCCGCAGAAAAAGTGTCCCCACCCCCCTCCTGAACTGTACCAGGCCACATGTCCTTAACATGGGGAGGGTGTTTTGGGTTCCACCCAAAACACCTTGTCCCCATGTTAATGGGGACAAGGGCCTCTTCCCCTCAACCCTTGCCCAGTGGTTGTGGGGATCTGCAGGTGGGGGGCTTATCGGAATATGAAAGCCAAATTTAACAACATTGTAGCCGTACCAACAAAAGTGACAAAGAAGTAAAAATTACATTTTTGGACAAGTCCTTTATTAACCACTTCAATAAAGGGCATTTTCACCCCCTTCCTGCCCAGACCAATTTTTAGTTTTCAGCGCTGTCGCACTTTGAATGTCAATTGTGCGGTCATGCAAGAAATAGAGCTTTCCTTTGGTGGTATTTGATTACCTTTGTGGTTTTTATTTTTGCGCTAAAAATAAGGCAAGACTGACAATTTTGAAAAATGATTCTAACTTTAGGGGGAGGGGACTCACAAGGGGGGAGACTGATCTGCGTACCTCTGTCCTGGGAACACACATCTGTCTCCTCTCCTCTGACAGGACGTGAAAACTGCTGTGAAAATGGGCAATAGCAGGTGCCTGGTGGACATCGCGGCCGCCAGGAATGCAGACCGGGTTCCAAGCGATGCGGCGGGTGCACGCGCACCCCCTAGCCGCCCGGGAAGCTCAGAACATCATATGACGTCCACCCATAGGGATAAAAGGTTCCTTTTTACAATGACTCGGTAAGGAACAGGTTAAAAAATAAAGAGTTATCTTATCTTCAATCACAGCGTCCGATGTTCCAGAGGAAAATAAATTGGAAAAACTCTGCCTCCATGGGAGGTGTCCCTGCGACTGCCATATTTTTGCTTTGACAGCTGTTATTTAGGCAAGGATAGGGCCACCTGGTAACGTAATCAGGTGACCCAGCCCCTTTTGACATCATGTGATGTCACGTGTTGTCAGAATGGGTGGGGTCACCCGGTTACATCAACGTGTGGCCCCGCCCTCAGCTATATAACAGCTGTCATCGTAAAAAGGCTGCGGTCTCGGGGATGCCTCCCATTGAGACAGAGCTTTTCCAGGTTTTTTTTGGGACCATCGGACACTTTGATTAAAGATGAATGGACATTGCGGGACACTTTTTAAATTATTTTTATTTTTTAATAAAGGACTTATTGTCACTCACAGTATATCATTCACAGATGCTGCTACTGTATAATAAAGTTGAAAGATCTTTGTCCTTTTTTTTGCATGTGAACCTTGTTGTCTGTTTTGTCTTTGCCTATGAAACTCTACATGGCCTTTAGTTCATTGACTTCTGCATTTGATGTACATTTCCAATACTATCAGTGTGTTGTAAACCTAATTACTAGTGAAATGAATTGTGTAGTAGAGTTAACCTTGCCAAAGTTCAGGCTATAATGTGTGCATTCATTTACAGGCCACTGTAATTCCTAAGTTCCTAATTTAAATTAAATTTAGAGTGAATAGGGTTGACCGAACCTGAACTGTAAAATTCGGGCTCGTACCGAACTTTTTTTTTTTTGGACCCGAACCCGAATAATTTGCTGAAATTTCGGGTTCAGGTTCGGAGTTCGGCAATGTAATGGCACGCTGCACGGCAGCCAATCACCATTTGTTTTACTCGTGTGACCTAGAAGCCATCACAGCCATGCCTACTAATGGCATGGCTGTGATTGGCCAGTGCAGCATGTGACCCAGCATGTGACCCAGCCTCTATATAAGCTAGAGGCACACAGCACAGCTCGTCACTTTGCACTCTGCTTTAGTTAGGTTAGGGAAAGGCTGCTGCTCTCAGGGAGAGATTTAGATAGGAGTCAGACTGTCCTGCTTCAGAATCACCAGCACTGCACATGTTCCTGTGAGATACTCTGCAAGATAGGTTAGGGGAAGATTTTTTTTGTGCTTGTAGGGAATAGAAATATATAGAAGTCTGTCCTGTTTCTAAAATCTAATTACACCAGCACTGCATCTGTTCCTGTGAGATACTCTGCAATATACTTTAGGGCAGGGGTCTCCAAACTTTTTAAACAAAGGGCCAGTTTACTGTCCTTCAGATTTTTGGGGGGCCGGACTGTGGTCAGTGGGAATAAAAAATAAATAAAGTTATAGTGCCGGTAGTCAGTAGGTGGAATAGTGCCCCATAAAGGGTATTAGTTATAGGAATAGTGCCCCATTGTTGGTGTCATAGGGAGGACAAATACATCATCATTGGTGGCAGTGGGAGGAATAGTGTCCCATAATTTGTGTCAGTGGGAGAAATAGTGTCCCATCATTGGTGTCAGTGGGAGAAATAGTGCCCCATCATTGGTATCAGTGGGAGGAATAGTGTCCCATCATTTGTGTCAGTGGGAGAAATAGTGCCCCATCATTGGTATCAGTGGGAGGAATAGTGTCCCATCATTTGTGTCAGTGGGAGAAATAGTGCCCCATCATTGGTATCAGTGGGAGGACTAGTACACCATCATTGGTATCAGTGGGAGGAATAGTTTCCCATCATTGGTATCAGTGGGAGGAATAGTGTCACATCATTTGTGTCAATGGGAGAAATAGTGCCCCATCATTGGTATCAGTGGGAGAAATAGTACACAATCATTGGTATCAGTGGGAGCAATAGTGTCCCATCATTGGTATCAGTGGGAGAAATTGTGTCCCATTGTTGGTATCCATGGGAGGAATAGTGTCCCATCATTGGTATCAGTGGGAGGTACAGTACACCATCATTGGTATCAGTTGGAGGAATAGTGTCCCATCATTGGTATCAGTGGGAGGAATAGTGTCCCATCATTGGTATCAGTGGGAGGAATAGTGCCCCATCATTGATATCAGTGGGAGGAATAGTACACCATCATTGGTATCAATGGGAGGAATAGTGTCCCATCATTGGTATCAGTGGGAGGAATAGCGTCCCATCATTTATGTCAGTGGGAGAAATAGTGCCCTATCATTGGTATCAGTGGGAGGAATAGTACACTATCATTGGTATCAGTGGGAGGAATAGTGTCCCATCATTGGTATCAGTGGGAGGAATAGTGTCCCATCATTGGTATCAGTGGGAGGGATAGTGTCCCATCATTGGTATCAGTGGGAGGAATAGTTCCCCATCATTGGTATCAGTGGGAGGAATAGTACACCATCATTGGTATCAGTGGGAGGAATAGTGTCCCATAATTTGTGTCAGTGGGAGGAATAGTACACCATCATTGGTATCAATGGGAGAAATAGTGTCCCATCATTGGTATCAGTGGGAGAAATAGTGTCCCATCATTGGTATCAGTGGGAAGAATATTGTCCCATCATTGGTATCAGTGGGAGGAATAGTGTTCCATCATTGGTATCAGTGGGAGGAATCGTGCCCCATCATTGGTATCAGTGGGAGGAATAGTGCCCTATCATTGGTATCAGTGGGAGGAATAGTGTCCCATCATTGGTATCAGTGGGAGGAATAGTGCCCCATCATTGGTATCAGTGGGAGGAATAGTGTCCTATCATTGGTATCAGTGGGAGGAATAGTGTCCCATCATTGGTATCAGTGGGAGGAATAGTTTCCCATCATTTGTGTCAGTGGAGGAATAGTGCCCCATCATTGGTATCAGTGGGAGGAATAGTGTCCCATCATTGGTATCAGTGGGAGGAATAGTGTCCCATCATTGGTATCAGTGAGAGGAATAGTGTCCCATCATTGGTATCAGTGGGAGGAATAGTGTCCCATCATTGGTGTCAGTGGGAGGAATAGTACACCATCATTGGTATCAGTGGGAGGAAAAGTGCCACATCACCCGTATCATTGGAAGGAATAGCGCTTCATATCTGTAGGAGGATTTCCCAAGGGCCGGATAAAGGCATGCAGATATATAATCATAGTAGTGTCTTCAAAAAATGTCAATTAATTTAGGCATAACGTTGTATAACAAAGCAATTGTCAGTTGGTTCTAAAGGCTTGTTTTTTTTTTAATAATAAATGTGTTACACAGACCTGCTTTTGCACAGAGCTGTCCTGATCCCCTTTTTTCTGAGGTCTCCCAACAATGCTTCTGGATACCCCCTATCTCTGTTTTGGGGGCACTCATGTGTGCTCACTACCGAGCCCCATTCTGTGTGTGTCCATAAGACACACAGAGAAGGGCCTTGCCCCCATCCTTCTCACTGGCTGTGATTGAGCTAAGAAAGCCTCTGCTCTTGGGAACATTTCTAGATTGAGATTGGCTTCAGGTGAGTATAAGGCTCGGTTCACACTGGTCCGACATACGCTCTGACTTTGGGACATATCGAATGCCCCAGGTGGTGATGTCACAAGGGGAGGGGTCTCCAGTTGATGCTACGCCCCATAGCTATATAAGAAATAGCACACACCGGAGCTAACTCAACAATGGGAGCTAGCATTGGATCAAAGTTGGATCACATTCATGGAAGTCAGACATGAAGTCATAGGGCAAAATTTAGATTGGAAGTCATCCAACTTCCATGTCAGAGAAGTGTGAACCCAGCCTAAGTGGGGGCTGGGGGGCTGCATGCAGAAGTTTTTTTTTACCCTAATGCACAGAATGCATTAAAGGGTCACTAAAGGATTATTTTTTTTAGCTAAATAGCTTCCTTTACCTTACTGCAGTCCTGGTGTGCTCATTGTTCGTTTTTGCTGTAATCCTTCTCTGTTCTGGACACTTCCTGGTTGTCTGTTTCCTGATGAAAAAAGTCATGGGAGCTTCTCTCTGTGGTCTCTAATCAAGGAGGTGTGATTACTGTGGACCAGATTCAGGATAGCGAGCGGTTCTTTCCTATTTACGTTACGCGCCGCAACTTTACGCGCAAGTGCTGTATTCACAAAGCACTTGCGTGTAAAGTTGCGGCGGCGTAGCGTAAATTGGGCTAATTGGGCGGCCTAATTCAAATTTGGCGGGTAGGGGGCGTATGCTATTTAAATTAGGCGCGTTCCCACGCCGAACGTTCTGCGCATGCTTCGACCATTGAAAAATCCCAGTGCGCATGCTCCGAATTATGACGGTGTTTTCAATGTGAACGTAATCGACGTAAATCCCCATTCACGGACGAGTTACGCAAACGACGTAAACATTTTCAAATTTCCCGCGATCACGACGTCCATACTTAACATAGGATGTGCCTGCGTTTTGGTGCTTTATCTTTACGCCGGAAAAACCCTTACGTAAACGGCGTAAAGTCACTGCGTCGGGCGGGCGTAAGTTCATGAATTGGCATATCTCGCTGATTCACATATTCTTGGCGTAAATCAGCGGGAACGCCCCTAGCGGCCATTTTAAAATTGCAGTTAAGATCCGACGGCGTAATACAATTTTGCCTGTCGAATCTTTTCTGCAAACCGGCGTATCTTGTTTTCTGAATACAGAAAACAGATACGCCGGCGCAAAGTCAAAGTTATGCCGGCGTATCACTGATACGCCGACAAAACTCTACCTGAATCTGGCCCTATGTGTCTAAAACCCCTCAGAACCAATCAGTTTCATTTTAAAAACAAACACTGCCCTGTATTGGCTCTG
This sequence comes from Rana kukunoris, assembly GCA_029574335.1. NCBI lineage: Eukaryota > Metazoa > Chordata > Amphibia > Anura > Ranidae > Rana > Rana kukunoris. The sequence goes on along the minus strand of CM056058.1, from coordinate 85,206,138 downwards.
TGTCTCTGTACTTCACAGAGGCATGAAACTAGATGAAAAAACGAAACTGAAACTGCAGGCACATTATATGATTGATTTTTATCTATTTTTAATCATTTTTAAACTATTATATTTATATACCCTGTAAACACTGCAGTCATTTCAGCAAAAAAAAATAAAAAATCCTTTACAACTCCTTTAAGTTAAATAGCATTCTGCCTGTAGACCCACTTTAAACTATCACAACCCAATATCAAAATCTTCCTAGTTTTGTGACCATTTAACTGACAGACATGACACCTACCACATTTATGGAAACCTACAAGGTGGTGGAAAAAGGAAGGTCTCAAGGGAGGGTCCCAAATGCTTTGTACTACCCTAGTGTTGATAGAAGGTGTGCCCCTATATACAACCTGGGGTTTAGGTGGAAGTAATGGCTCTAAAACACAATCATTTAGAAGCATGTGCATATGTCTCTGAATGATACGTTTAACATTATAATGCTGGGAGGAGTAGGCCATAATAAGCGGTAGGTCAGGGACATTTTGATCAAGATTTTTTATTCTATCCACTAACAAGGAAATGCGGTCTAATCCTTTTATCACTTTCATGATGTTACGAAGATCTTCTGGATTATATCCTTTATCAAAAAATCGCCAAAACAGAACTGTACACTGTGAATTGTAATCCTGTATATTAGTACAATTTCTCTTAGTTAGGAGGAATTGACTTTTGGGGATTCCTTCTAGCGTAGCCATGCTTTGTGGTGACAGCTGTCTTTCAAAATGTAAGAATTTCAGTCAGTGTTCTTAAAGAAAATGGAAGTAATTAGATTTCCTGCTTCAACCTTGATGTTTAAATTAAGGAAATGTATATCAGTTTGACTGACTTCATAATTCAAAAAAATCCCTATTTTATTTTGATTGAGAGAATCCAAAAACTATATTGCCGCGTACACACGATCACTTTTCGGCATGAAAAAAAATGTAATTTTTCAGCATGTCCAAAAAACGAAGTTTTTCCAACTTCATCATTAAAAACGATGTTGCCCACACACCATGGTTTTTGAAAAATTATGAACAAAGCGCGGTGACGTACAACACGTGCGACGGTACTCTAAAGGGGAAGTTCTATTCGCCTTTGAGCTGCTTTTAGCTGATTCCTTGTTAGTAAAAGATGATTCTCGCTTTTTTGTCTGTTACAGCGTGATGAATGTGCTTACTCCATTATGAATGGTAGTTTTATCAGAACGAGCACTCCCGTCTCATAACTTGCTTCTGAGCATGCGCGGGGTTTAAAACGTTGTTTTAGTCCACACACGATCATTTTTTACAACACAAAAAATGACATTTTCAAAAACGACATAACATTTTTTTTTCTTCAGAAGACAAAAAACGATGTAAAGCCCACACATGATCATTTTAAATGACGTTTTTAAAAATGTAATTTTATTTCATCACAAAAAACGTCCATGTGTATGCGGCATATGAGCGAGACGTGATCACCTTTCCAGGAGGATGTCATCTATGTATCGTGCCCACAAGGCCAATTCTAGTCTCTGAAGAACGTAGATGACATCCTCCTCCCATTTGGCCATAAAAAGATTAGCCACACTGGGGGAATATTTTTCCCCCATTGTGACATTTCTGTCAAAAAATTGACCTCCAAACCAAAATGAATTATGTGTTGCTGCAAATTTTATAAGATTCATAATAAACTCTATGGGCTAGATTCAGGTAGGAGAAATCTTTAATTTGGCCTAACGTATCTCATTTACGTTAGGCCGCCGCAACTTTTTCAGGCAAATGCTCCAAATCACGTCGCTACTTGTCAATGAAAGCGACGTCAGCGTAACTGACGCCCAGCACAATTGTGAATGGACTTACGCAAACGACGTAAATTACGTTGGTTCTAACGTCCATACTTAACATTGGCTGTGCCAGCTATAGCAGGGATAACTTTAGGCCGTGCGTAAGTCTTACGTAAATGACGTAAGCAGATAAGCCGGCCGGGCGCACGTTCGGTAATCGGCGTATAGGCTCATTTGCATATTTTAGACGGGAACGCCACCTAGCGTCCAGCCTAAAATATGAAAATAAGATACAACGGCGTAAGAGACTTATGCCAGTTGGATCTTATGGAAATCGATGCGTTACTGATTCTATGAATCAGTCGCATAGATAGGAGGGCTCAGACGCAGAAATAAGACGGCTTATCTGGAGAAAAGCCGTCTTATTTATTTCCTGAATCTGGCCCTATCTGTCATGTATCAGATAAGACCAGAACTGTGTGGACTGCAACAGAGGAAACTCAAACATAAATAGGTAAAAGTAAGTAAGTTTATTAAGGTAAATGCATATAAATGTGAATACACCACCAATACAAACAGAGTGAACAAACCAAACAACCAAAACAGTGACAGTAAACCAACCAGTATATATAGCAAAGGTTATACCGGAATCGTAGTCAGGCCAGGATCATAAACAGGCGATCAGCAGATGGGAGGCCAGGGGTAAACAGACAGGGACAAAATGGGAGGAATCGGGCTGCAGGGCAAGGATCCAGGAATACAGGAACAGATACAAACAGGTTACAGGATACAGGAATCAAGGTTCAGGTTCAGGATAACAGGTAGGCAGGCTGCAGGTCAGGGCACAAGGACAATACCAGGGCAAGGTGAGTGCACTTGCCAGATAATTACCATATTTATCGGCATATAACACGCACAGGTGTATAACACGCACCCTAACTTTAAGAGGGAAGTTTCAGGAAAAAATCTTTCCACGGCCCCCTGCGTATAACACGCAGGCACAGTTTACCCTCTATTTTAAAAAAGTGAGTGTTATACACCAATAAATACAGTATTCTATTATCTGCTAACAGGCTCAGGTGATGCCTGACTGCAGAAGGTGAAATCTGCACCAAACTGCCAGGAGACACCTGCTGGTGGACCTCAGTACTGCACACCAAATGATAGCTATTACCAGTGGATGGAACCTTTCCTGACACTATCTGGATGGGTAATAAACCCAAAATCACGATTAAGAAAATATGCAACTGCAGTTAGACCCAAGTTATGTGTGATGATGATGTAAAGTGATGTTACGTCTGCTGTTACCAGCCACCACCATCAAAAGGACATTCATTAATTAGGTCAATAACAGGCCTCGTATCTTTGACATACAAAGGCATGTTCCTAATCTGGGGCTGTAAATAGGTGTCAATATATTTTCCCACCCCGGGACATTACAGATCCTATGCCACTTATTATGGGACGTCCCGGGGCAGACTGGATTCTTATGTACTTTGGGTAAGTAGTATATAATTGGTGTTCTGTGAAATAGGGTACTAGGAACAATTTTTCCTTCTGATCTATGACCTCTTGTTGAAATCCCCTATTTACTACTTTAACCAATTCCTGTTGAAAATCTCAACCCGGGTCTTTCCTCAAAGGAGTATAAGTGTCACGATCGCTCAAAATCTTTTCCATTTCACTGATATATGCTTTTTTTATCTAGTATCACAATCCCTCCCCCCTTGTCAACTGGTCTAAAAATAAAACCTTTACAGTCACACAATTGATGTAGGCCTACTTCCAGCTGTGATGAAATTTTACTTTATTTCAGCTTCACCTGATCAAGATCTCTTAAAACCACATCACGGAAGACTCTCACTGAGGGGGCTATTCCACAAACAAAGAAGCGTTACAAAGGTTAGAGGATTGTATTCCTGTGGAAATAATCCTACCTTCCTTATTAGGATTGGATGCAATGTATCTTTTTTAATGTTGATTTTGCTCTAAACTGACATTTTGGGGGGACCTGGGTCCTGTCCCAGGGGACATGTATCAATGTAAAAATAGGTTTTAAAAACGGCTGTTTTTTCAGGAGCAGTGGGGGACCCCAAAGCACCCACCCCATATTGAGGGTATGTGGCCTGGCACAGTTCAGGAGGGGGCACTCTCTAATCCCTTCCTTTTCCTGCCAGGTTGCGTGCTGGTATAAGGGTCTGGCATAGATTTTTTTTTGTTGGGGGGGTACCCTGCCATTTTTTTTTTTTTTTTGGTGCCCACACTGTTTGTTTTTCAATGGTTTTTATGTATATTGCCGGAATCCGGCAATACATTACAGCTGTAAGCAGTTTTAAATAACATTTATTTCTTTATTAATGTGATTTTTCTGCTCTAATTCAGCAAAATAAAGCCGCCTTGCATAGTGTGGGCGTGGACTTAGCCCCCTGAGCCATGATTGGCCAAAGGCACCCTGCCTTTGCCCAATCATGGCTCTCACAGCAGCCATCACAGCAGTACACTGGGCTCGTACATTGGGCTCATCCCTAATGTTAAACATGGAGGTTGTGTTCTAACATACTGCTTTTCCCGTGTCACTCACAATATATCATCCACAGATGCTGCTATAATAAAGTTGAAAGATCTTTGTCCTTTTTTTTGCATGTAAACTTTGTTGTCTGTTTTGTCTTTGCCTATAAAACTCTACATGGCCTTTAGTTCATTGACTTCTGGATTTTTCCAATGCTATCAGTGTATTGTAAACCGAATTACTAGTAAAATAAATTGTGTAGAGTTAACCTTGCCAAAGTTCAGGCTATAATGTGTGCATTCATTTACATGTCACTCGGGATCATACTGATCATCTTAGTTATTTGCCTGAAATTACTATTTACTTAAAGTGAATCTTTTAGTGTCCGAGATATATAATCATAGTAGTGTCTTCAAAAAATGTCAATTAATTTAGGCATAAAGTTGTATAACAAAGCAATTGTCAGTTGGTTCTAAAGGCTTGTTTTTTTTTTTATAATAAATGTGTAACACTGACCTGGTTTTGCACAGAACTGTTCCGATTCCCTTTTTTCACAGGTCTCCCAATGACGCTTCTGGTTTCCCCCCTATCTCTGAGTGCCCCCATAGCAAGCTGATTGCTTTGGGGGCACTCATGTACCGAGCCCCATTCTGTGTGTGTCCAAAAGACACACATAGCAGGGCCCCTCCCACATCTTTCTCACTGGCTGTGATTGACAGTAGCGGGAGCCAATGAGGAGATAGAGCTAGTCGGAAATAGGCCCTTGTTCCCATCAACATGTACTCACCGCCCCATGTTTAGGGCATATGGGTTGGTATGGTCCAGGAGGGAGGACCTGCCAGGCTGCGTGCTCGGATAAGCGTCTGGTATGGATTTTTGGGGGAGCGTCATTTATTTTTATTTGGTGTTGGGTTTCCCTCTCAAGAATCATACCTGACTCAAAGGGCCTGGTATGTCGGATCAAACTTGGATCACATTCATGGAAATCAGACATGAAGTCATAGGGCAAAATTTAGATCGGAAGTCTTTCAACTACCATGTCAGAGCAGTGTGAACCCAGTGGGGGCTGGGGGGCTGCATGCAGAAGGTTATTTACCCCAATGCACAGAATGCATTAAGTTAAATAACATTCTGCCTGTAGACTAGTGATGAGCGGAATACGCCATATTCGATTTCGCGATATTTCGCGAATATTTCGAAGAATATTCGCGAATATTCGTTAATATCGAATATTCGTGATATTTTATAAAAAAAAAAAAAATTGCGATTTTTTTTTTTTTTTTTTATAAAATATCACGAATATTCGATATTTACGAATATTCGGTATATTTTATATAAAAAAAAAGCGAAATTTCACATATGCGGTTGCGAATATTCGTTAATATCGAATATTCGTGATATTTGATAAAAAAAAAAATTGCGAATTTTCGCTATTGCGAATTTTATTGCGAATTTTTTTGCGAAATTTGAAAAATATCGAATATTCGAAATAGCGAATATTCGCCGCGATATTCGAGATATTCGCGAATACTCGAATATGCAATAATCGTAGCAAATATTCGCAATGCGAATATTCGTGAGCAACACTACTGTAGACCCACTTTAAACTATCACAACACAGAAAACTGAGCTAGTAATGATGGGGTATTACAGCCGAGTACTGAATGTTTAAAGTTTATTTTAGGTGAGAACCCAGCTTTGTCCTGTTTACATTTCTCATTGAAAGTAAAAGTGTAAGATAATCCCCTATTTGGAGGGTTTGCCGTTTAAAGGGATTCCCTGTTACTTTTATGGGTGTGGGACATGAAGCAAAGGGAAATCTCTCCAATAGGACACAGACGAGTAGAGATGTACAGAACTGTTCCCCGGCGAATAGTTCCCGGCGAACAACGCTTGTTCGCGTTCGCCGTCGCGGGCGAACATATGCGATGTTCGATCTGCCCCCTATTCATCATCATTGAGCAAACTTTGACCCTGTACCTCACAGTCAGCAGACACATTCCAGCCAATCAGCAGCATACCCTCCCTCCCAGACCCTCCCACCTCCTGGACAGCATCCATTTTAGAATTATTCGGAAGCTGCAGTCTTAGTGAGAGGAGGGACAGTGTAGCTGCTGCTGATTTAATAGGGAAATCTATAGCTTGGCCAGTGTATTCAGTGTCCACTCCAGTCCTGAAAGACTCATCTGATTTCTGCTGTAAGGATAGCGTCCTGACAGCACCCCAAAAAGCCCTTTTTAGGGCTAGTCCATCAGTCTGCTTTTTTTCCTCTGTAATCTAATGTGTGTTGCGTGGTTTACAGAGAGAGACAAAGAGAGAGGGTGTCATTTTTTGGAGTTAGATAGAGCAGGCAGGCAGGCAGGCTAGTCAGTTAGAGTTACAGTGTGCAGAGCATATATATGCATCCCAGGTGTTGTATATATATTTATACACTGTATTGAGTTTAGCTAGACTAGATCCACTCTTCCTAATATACTGACAGGGCTGTAACATCAGTTTGCTTGTTTTTTTTCTCTGTAATCTGCCTGCCAGCACGTGTGTGTCAGGCTCACAGCATATACTGTGCCCACTTGTCCAGTGCCACCACTCATATATTTGGTATCCAACCTTGCATAAATGGGGAGTTTGCGGTTGTGGAAATGCACTGTTTGCAGTTGTTTGCAGTGCGTTAAACGGGGAGTTTGGTCTGTCAGAGTTTGGTCTGTCATTGTGAACCCTAACCCTGTCTGTAACCCTAACCCATATAGCACATATACCCCCCTCCTGCCCAGATGAAATTTCAGCTTCCGGCACTGCGTCGCTTTAACTGACATTTGCGCGGTCATGCGACGTGGCCCCCAAACAAAATTGACGTCCTTTTTTTCCCCACAAATAGAGCTTTCTTTTGGTGGTATTTTATCACCTCTGCCGTTTTTATTTTTTGCGCTATAAACAAAAAAGCAACAATTTTGAAAAAAACAACAATATTTTTTACTTGTTGCTATAAAAAATAGCCCAATTTTTTAAAAAAAAAAATCTCAGTTTAGGTCGATACGTATTCTTCTACATATTTTTGGTAAAAAAGAAAATCGCAATAAGCGCTTACAAAATATGGGACAGAATTATTATTATTTTTATTTTTTACTAGTAATGGCAGCGATCTGCGAATTTTTTTATTTTATTGGGACTGCGACATTATGGCGGACACATCAGACACTTTTGACACATTTTTGGCGCCATTCACATTTATACAGCGATCAGTGCTATAAAATATGCACTAATTACTGTATAAATGTGACTGGCATTGAAGGGATCAACACTAGGGGGTGAGGAAGGGGTTAAATGTGTACCTGTATTGTGCTCTAACTGTGGGGGGAGGGGGTGACTGGGGGGGTGACCGATTGTGTCCCTATGTACAAGGGACACAGATCGGTCTCCTCTCTCCCTGACAGGGACGTGGAGCTCTGTGTTTACACACAGAGCTCCACGTCCCTGCTCTGTCATTACCGATTGCAGGTACCTGGCGGACATCGCGACCGCCAGGCACGCGCATCGGCATCTCGGGCACGCGCGCTCCACCGCCGGCACGCTCGTGCGCCCCCAGTGGCCAGAGGAATCCAGGACGTCAATTGACGTCCAGTTGGATTTTCAGAGCCACCGTGAGGCCGTCTTTTGACAATGGCCTGGGGCTCAGGTGGTTGAAGCATGTTATTCCAAACAATTTAGGAGATTTATGCACTTTATTGATTAAAACCTGACTCTGCATTCAAATTACAACATGAAGGAGTATTATCTCACAGTATATACTGTAACCATGTTTCAGAGAAATATGAGCAGGTAGGTGAAGAAGAAACACATCTCTGGAGGTAGAGCATCTTATTAAAACATAAATAAACAATAAGCCAAATCAGTCTTTATGTAAAATAAATGTTCAAAGGGTCAGTTGACTGTCCAAATACTGATCATTATCGAGTGTGGATATCCTAGGCCTAAAAGTATGGTTAAGGAGGGCCAGCGGAAACACAGTGAAGGGAGTTAGGCTCCGCAGGCACCATCGTCTAAGGTGAGGAGTAGGTGGGGCCAACTTGCGGTGTTACGTTCACTGTGTCCTGTGGTCCCTTTGACCCTAAATCCTGAATCAAAAGACGTCAATGGGACTAGAACGTTCAAATTCAAAAGTGCTCATTTTAATCCCCCATATGCAAGTTATTGTCGGAAATCATCTTTGAGAACCCGGGTCTTGCCCCAGGGAACATGTATCAATGGAAAAAAAAGTTTTAAAAACTGTTGTTTTTTCTGGAGCAGTGATTATAATGATGCTTAAAGTGGAAAAAAAAAATGAAAAATTCCTTTACATATCGTACCTACCGAATGTCTATAGTAGTGGCACGTGTTTGGAACTGTCCCTGCACAAAATGAGATTACTATAAGAAAAAGGTAATTTAGACTTTAATGGAATGTCTGGTTCCTGCAATATGGATGAAAATCACTAAGAAAAATAGCATGGGTTTCCCCGCCCCCCTCCCCCAGGTCATTACAAGCCCCTTTGGCCCTATATACTTTGAACAGCAGTATACAGGTGGTGCAAACAGGACAGAGACTGTAGGTTTGTTGGTAAGTAGAATCTGTTTGTAATTTTCAACTGGTACTTCTTTAAAGTGTAGCTTCAGCCATAAAATCTTTTTTTAAGCTTTTCTGAAAACATAGAGAAGGGTTATCACCCCTGTAACATTTGTTTTGCTGTCTGTGTGCATATGTTCAGAAGATTGCACCTCACTTTCTGTCCCAAAGACAAATGATTTTTTGAATTTTTATTTTTTTGTGAAACAAGGATTGTGATAAAGCATCAGTGGACAGGAGACACCTTTTACCCCTTCCTAGGGGTAGATTTCCTTTCACTTCCTGTTGTCTCCTTCCGTTTGCAAGTAGGAGTCGTTTGTAAGTTGGATGTTTGAAAGTAGGGGCCTGCCGTATATACACTGCAGAAATTTGGACCCTAGGTGTTGGTGTTGCCACAACACTGCAACCCCTCACAGTTAGTCTTGGTGGGCGCTGGAACGCCCTGCTGTGAAATATTAGATCAAGAATTGTAATTACGCGCCCCTGTTGAACAGGAGCAGAAAAATTGGGCCTTAGGCACTGGTGCTGGTGCCACAACACTGCAACACCTCACAGATACTCTAGTTGGAGCACAGCAATGAGCCCGCTGCAAAGCATTGCATAAAAAATTGTAAATTACACGCCCCTGTTAAACAGGGGCAGAAAAATTGGGCCTTAGCCACTGGAGGCGGTGCCCAGAACCAACAATGTTCTTACAAGCTATCAGCAAGATCATAGAGAAGGAGAAGGATATTCAGTCAGCATAACAGGATAGTCACTCAGCATCAGCGTAGGCAGTCTCCAAGGGATCTGACAGTTCAAAAAAATTATTCAGTTACATCAGCATCAGGTGCTTTGGTAGCTGGTGGTGATCCAAGCCTGATTCATTTTTATGAAGGTCAATCAATCGATGGAGTCGGTGGAGAGGCGCACCCTGTGATCGGTCACAAAGCCTCCAGCAGCACTGAATGTGCGTTCTGAAAGAACGCTGGATGCAGGACAAGCCAGTAGCTCTATTGCGTACAGTGCAAGCTCTGGCCAGTGATCCATCCTCAAGACCCAGTAAGCCAGAGTATTTTCGGTGGGAAAGATGTCCAAGTCTGATCTTGCCCCTAGGTATACCCGCACCATGTAAAACAGACGCTGGCGATGGTTGCTGGAACCGGTCATACCTTGGGGCAGCGGACTAAAAAATTGTCTGAACGCATCAGTCAGATGTCCACCTTCTCCACCGCTCCTTTCTGTGACTCACTGAAGCCTAAGCAACATGTTGACCAGGATTTGGTAACCCCCCAGTCTCTGGGAACGCGTTGCACAGACCTTTCTACAAGGCCTCCCGAAGATGTTTCATCTTCTGCTCCCTCTGCGATGGCAAGATAAGGTCCGCAACCTTACCCTTGTAACGTGGATCAAGGAGAGTTGCCAGCCAGTAATGATCCCTCTCCTTGATAGCACGAATATGAGGATCCTTATGCAGGCTTTGCAGGATCAGGGAGGCGATGCGGTGTAGGTTTGCTGAGGCATTCGGGGCAGATTCCTCTGGGTCACTGAGGACAGGGCCGGACTGGGAGTAAAAACCAGCCCTGGAAAAAATGTCATACCAGCCCCATAGCATTATTATACCAGCCCAACAGTAAACGTCATTATTTTCTTGTTCGTAAAAGGGAAAATCATGCATTTTAAAGCACAGTTGAAGAGTGTATTATAGATATGAAAGCACATAGGGCTAGGGATATATAACAACAAATTACAGTTAAAAGTGGAGCAATCATCAAGGGAGACACCTTACATCAATGACCCCCCTCCCCTTCTCAGACTGGCCTGGCGTTGCTGTCACTGACCACTGTGCAGGATTCAGTCAGTCGGCTCCCGATTGATGGCTCCCGTGACCCCCATCCCAGCAGTGCTCCCACCGTTGACTCCTCTCCAGACTGCAGACATGATATAAAACAAGAGATGGTCAGAGGTTGCAGACATGATACAGAGATGTCAGAGGCTGTGGGCATGATACAGGATATGTCAGAGGCTGTGGGCATGGTACAGGATATGTCAGAGGCTGTGGGTATAGTACAGGATATGTCAAGATGGCAGAGAATGTGGGCATGATACAGGAGATGTTAGAGGCTGTGGGCATGATACAGGATATGTCAGAGGCTGTGGGCATGGTACAGGATATGTCAGAGGCTGTGGGCATGGTACAGGATATGTCAGAGGCTGTGGGCATGGTACAGGATATGTCAGAGGCTGTGGGCATGGTACAGATGATGTCAAGATGTCAGAGGCTGTGGGCATGATACAGGAGATGTCAGAGACTGTGGGCATGATACAGGAGATGTCAAGATGGCAGAGAATGTGGGCATGATACAGGACATGTCAGAGGCTGTGGGCATGATACAGGAGATGTCGGAGGCTGTGGGCATGATACAGGAGATGTCAAAGGCTGTGGGCATGATACAGGAGATGTCAGAGGCTGGTGGCATGATACAGGATATGTCAGAGGCTGTGGGCATGGTACAGGATATGTCAGAGGCTGTGGGCATGGTACAGGATATGTCAGAGGCTGTGGGTATAGTACAGAAGATGTCAGAGGCTGTGGGCATGGTACAGAAGATGTCAAGATGTCCGAGGCGGTGGGCATGATCCAGGAGATGTCAGAGACTGTGGGCATGATACAGGAGATGTCAAGATGGCAGAGAATGTGGGCATGATACAGGAGATGTCAAGATGTCAGAGGCTGTGGGCATGATACAGGAGATGTCAGAGGCTGTGGGCATGATACAGGAGATTTCAAAGGCTGTGGGCATGATACAGGAGATGTCAGAGGCTGTGGGCATGATACAGGAGATGTCAGAGGCTGTGGGCATACTACAGAAGATGTCAGAGGCTGTTGGCATAGTACACAAGATGTCAAGATGGCAGAGGATGTAGGTATGATACAGGAGATGTCAGAGGCAGGGGGCATGGTACAGGAGATGTCAGAGGCTGTGGGCATGGTACAGGAGATTTCAGGGGCTGCGGGCATGGTACAGGAGATTTCATGGGCTGCGGGCATGGTACAGGAGATTTCAGGGGCTGCGGGCATGGTACAGGAGATGTCAGGGGCTGCGGGCATGGTACAGGAGATTTCAGGGGCTGCGGGCATGGTACAGGAGATGTCAGGGGCTGCGGGCATGGTACAGGAGATGTCAGGGGCTGCGGGCATGGTACAGGAGATTTCAAGGGCTGCGGGCATGGTACAGGAGATGTCAGGGGCTGCGGGCATGGTACAGGAGATGTCAGGGGCTGCGGGCATGGTACAGGAGATTTCAAGGGCTGCGGGCATGGTACAGGAGATGTCAGGGGCTGCGGGCATGGTACAGGAGATGTCAGGGGCTGCGGGCATGGTACAGGAGATTTCAAGGGCTGCGGGCATGGTACAGGAGATGTCAGGGGCTGCGGGCATGGTACAGGAGATCAATGTAGCCTCACTGTACCCATCATTGCAGCCTCACCGTGCCCATCATTGCAGCCTGTGAATTTGCTTGGCAGAGTCTGCCCATGTGAAAAGGCTCTAAGGGAGAGCTCTGTGGACTGTAATGTAAAGGGAAACTGATGTAAGGGCCAGTTCACACCAGACACAGTTCCGTACAGTTTTGTGCGCTAAAAATGCATGCACAGTGTTTTCCATTTATTCCAATGGCTCTAGTTGGCTCTAGTTCACAACATGCAGTCAGTTTCTGGTGCAGAAACTGACTGAAAACTGACTGCATGGTGTGAACTAGAGCCAACTAGAGCCATTGGAATACATGGAGAACACTGTGCATGCATTTTTTGCATAAAAAAAGCACATGGAACTGTGTCTGGAGTGAACTGGCCCAAAGAGGTACTCTTGGAATCCTGATGTAAGGGGGACTCTGATCACCAAAGCCCCCACATACATCAGAGTCCCCCTTTACATCACAGTCCACAGAGCTCTCCCTTACATAAGTGTGCTCAGAGGCTGGCGAGATGAGAGGGGGGAGGGGGGAAATATTTCCCTTACCAAAGATGAAGGCTTGGGCCCTGGATTGGTCAGCAAACAAGGCCTACTAGCCTGTGCCATACATAGGCTGGTAGAGCATGCTGGGGCTTGTAGTGCACCACATTAGGGAAATCCTAGTGGGCTGCTGTGTTGGTTGAGGGAGGTGACAACACACTCTGTACAGCCCCATCAATGACTGACCCACATGTGTGCTGCTTTCTTTTCATCCATGAGAAGTCTCATTAGGAAGCAAGGATTTTTAGCTGACCTGGAGAGCTGTGGATCCTCTGTGGGGGGTTGCAGGCAGCATCCATAATACAAGCTGGCCTTTCCTCCATTTTCACTATCTACCTGCAGACTGCTGAAGTTTCTTTGGGAAGCATGGAGGAGATGCTGAGGATTGGAATGTTGGAGGGGAGGGGCTGTGGGACACACACAAGGGGGGTGAGAGGAGAAGATCCTGCTATCTGTATCTTTTTTCCTCTCTCCTGTCCGAAGTCTGTGCGAGGAGGGGGGGGGGGAGGGGTGGGCTGTCAGTGCGGGTCTAAGCAGTGTTGTGACAGAGAATGTAATACACACTCTGCTCTTAACTAAAGCCACATTACTATTCCCCCCCCCCCCCCCACAGCAGACACGATCTGGTCTAGGAGGAAGAGGGGAGGTTTTTCAAACAGCAGCACTGCCAAAGTTTTCACACTCCCAGACACACAGCAGGAGATGCCTGCTGACTCTGTGTGACGTGGAGGGGGAAGGACGGAGCAGAGCGCTGGTAGATCAAAAAAGGCCATTCACTGGCACAGCCCAGCACACTCACCTGCGGTAAGGAAATAGAACGAATCATCCTTCCGGGGTGACTAGCAGACAGACGCGCGCATTCGCTCATGCGCACTGCCGCAAGCAGGGCTGGATAGGAACTAGTGTGCACCAGCCGCAAACCCGGGGACACAAAACAACGGCGTACACAGGAAATTACATAGACACATAGGAGGGGCCAGGCTAACAGAGCAGAAATCGGCCAGCTCAGACGGCAGCCATGTTTTTTTCGGGCGCCGCTGCCCTCACACCGGCCTCCAGGAGCAGCCAGGCAGCCGGCCCACCGGGATTTTTCCCGGTGTCCCGGTTGGCCAGTCCGGCTCTGACTGAGGACTACAGGATTTGCAGCCACCTCATCCCTGCCACGTAAAAGTCCATGGGATCCTTGGGACTGTAAGTGATCCCTTGAATACTGCTGCTGATGCTGAGTCAAAAGCTCCACCTCCATGCTGCTGATACAATCCTCCTCCTCCTCCTCCTCCTCCTCTTCCTATGTGATAGGTGGGCAAGCAGGACCACTGTCTGGATAAAGGGGGCCTTGAGAGGTAAGGAAGTCCTCCTCTTCCTCCCTCTGTTCTGCCTCAAGGGCCCTGTCCTTTATTTCACATAGCATGTGCTCCAACATGTGGATAAGAGGGACAGTGTCACTGATGCATGCACTGTCACTGCTCACCATCCTTGTGGCCTCCTCAAATGGTGACAGGACAGTGCATGCATCCCTGATCAAGGCCCACTGGTGTGGGGAAGAAAAAACAAGCTCCCCTGACCCAGTTCTGCTGCCATATTGGCACAGGTACTCAATGATGGCCCTCAGCTGCGTGTGCAGCCGCTGCAGCATAGCCAATGTAGAGTTCCATCTGGTGGGCATGTCACAGATTAGGCAATTCTTGAGCAGGTTGTATTCCCTTTGGAGGTCTGTCAGCCGAGCAGTGGCATTATATGACCTTCTGAAATGCACACAGACTTTCCTGGCCTGCTTCAGAACATCCTGTAAGCCCGGGCACCTGCCCAAGAACCGCTGCACCACCAAATTCAGAACATGAGCAAAACAGGGCACATGGGTCAGTTGTCCCTGTCGCAGGGTAGAGAGGAGGTTGGTGCCATTGTCGCTAACCACCATTCCTGGCTTAAGCTCGCGTGGCATCAACCACCTCTGAGCCTGCCCCTGCAGAGCTGACAGAACCTCTGCCCCAGTGTGGCTCCTGTCTCCCAAGCACACCAGCTCTAGCACCGCATGGCATCTCTTTGCCTGCATTCCTGCGTAGCCCCTCGTACGCCTACGGAGCACGGCTGGTTCCGAGGACACATCAGCACAGGAAGATGCCACAGATGAAGAAGAGGAGAAGGGGGTTGGTGAGAGAGGTGTGTCACAACCAGTAGTAGTGTTTTGGAGGCGTGGTGGCGGAACAACCTCCAACACTACTGTACCTTGCCCTGCATCCTTCCCAGCTGCCAGCAGAGTCACCCGATGTGCCGTGAAAGAGTGGTAACGTCCCTGTCCATGCCTGCTGGACCATGAGTTAGTGGTAATATGCACCTTACCACTGACCGCCCTGTCCAGCGAGGCATGGAAGAGAAGCCTGAAGATGCTACTTGCATGTTGGGCCTCTGTATGTGGCCAGGCTGTGGAAAAGTCTCACACATAGGATATCTCCATACTTAAGATGAGTAGCAGAATATATTTTGGGGGGCAATTTTTGCTATGTACATACTATGTGTTAGAAAGATCTTCTAAATTGACAACTTTGTGAAATTTTCCAAAAACTTTTGGAAAGAAATGACTTGTTAAAAAGACTTATTATGCCTCATAGAATATACATTGGGTTGTTTTCTTTCCAAAATGGGGTAATTTTGTGGTTAATTCCATTGTCCTGGTTCTCCAGGGCCTTCAAAAATGTGATAGGTACTCAGGAAATGAAATGTGTAATTTATGCCTTTAGAACACCTGATGGTGCTACTTGGATGTTTGGCCTCTGTATGTGCCCTTTTATTTGTATATGAACCTTGTCTGTTTTATCCAAGCCTATCAAACTCTACGTGGCCTTAAGTTCATTAACTTCTGCATGTTATATACATTGTCAATGTTATCAGTGTATTGTAATGCTAATTGTTAGTATTATGACTTGTGTAGAATTACTTTGCCAAAGTTCAGGATATGCTATGTGCATCCATCTGCATGATGCTGGGTGACATCCTGTTACTAATTAACCATTTTAATACAGGACACTTTCACCTCCTTCCTTCCAAGGATAATTTTTAGCTTTGAATGACAAATACGCTGTCATGCAACACTTTACCCATATGAAAATGTTATCATTTTTTTCACACAAGAGCTTTCTGTCAGTGGTAGTTAACTGGGGGTTTTTATTCGTTGCTAAATTTTCACAGTCACTTTAGAGTCAAAAAACAGTTCAGTACTTTGTTATTTAATTGAGTGATTAGAACTTGGATGGGGATTTGGGTATTATGGAATGCCCACTTGACTTCCAGGGACAACTTTTTCTATATATACAGTCTATATACAGTCCTCTGGTTCCTCCAGCACTTGCTTGCTTGCAGTATTCCGCTGGCACACTGATATAATGGATCTGACATAGCACTCAGTCAGATTTTTTAGCAACAGCCTGTTATAGTCAGGAACCAGAGGCCCCTTTGGTGTGTAGAGAAATAGTCATAGATCCCTGTGGATACTGATCGCAGCACCACCCCTTTAGATACTGCCAGCCCACCTAGTTGCAGCTGCCCCTTTCACTAGCCCTCTTGGCTAATCTTCCACATTCCTCCCAGACTGACACTTTCTCTCGTCACAGTCCTCCCAGACTGAACACTCACCAATCTACCCGGCTGAATTCTCACAAGATCTCCCAGATGTGCTGACCTGCTACCACTGTAACCCCCTTGCTCTTGTGCCTCCAGGAAGGTGTTCCTCCATATGTTGTAAGGGATCCTTCCAGCACCCGAGTCTCAGGCCCAAAGTCACCCCCCTCCAAACTAGGGGGCACCCTTAAGGGCCACAACAGCCTCTTCAGCACTTCATTTTCATCTTCCACATGAATGCCTCTTGCTGGCATGACTCAGGCCTATTTATGAGGTGGCCTGCCCCCTGGCAGCCCATTTACTGGGGATTGGCTGGAACCCTCATAATTATGTCAGGCAGCTCCTCCTAGCTTCCTCCCACCACATCTGGAAGCTTCTCCAAGGATCCAGAACAGGGGGAGACACCAGAGATACTGCTTGCTGAGTCATCCAGCCTCCATGAGTCACTCAACCCTGACCTAGATTCAGCCCAAGCCTAGTTCCCAACAAAGCCAATTTACCTTCCCTAACAGCTAACTATATACACTAGAACACTAGTGGTGCTACACAGGCATGTGTCAGACTACCAAAATAAATACCCCTATATGTGTGCCAAAATGCAATCCTTACGCCTAGGGACATACCTCCAATAGGAAGATGCACAGTTTAATTTATAAAATTCAGCTCCCCATAAACTTCAATAGGATTTTTTTGCAGGTTCACCGAATTTCCAACAGGATTTGCTGAACCAATTTCAAACGTGGGCAGATTTGTTCAGTACTAATAAGAAATACTGTATATTACTGTAAAGAACATATTACTAGCCAAGGTATTTTAATATGCATCCAGTGTTGCATAGATATTTAAATGACTGTAAAGTACTTCTTTAAGAACTGCCTTATATTAGAAAGGACCATTGTTAACTTCAACTGTGTTTTGCATCCCCATACTAGACTATAGTAATGCAAAACCCCCTGGAAGAAAGGTAAATGCATGTGGGATGGAGGTCAAGTGCAGGCCAATGCATCTGTCAATGAATTCTGAATTGTCTCATAAGCATCTGCAACAGATGTTAAACTTATGCCATCGAAACATGCCAAAAACCTAGACTCATTAGACTTACCCATTTTTTTTTTTCTTTTAAAGTGTATTTTTGTGCGTGAACTCGAGAGAGAGGACCCCCCTATGAGGGAGTGAGGGGGCCTAGCCCACCCAGCCAGCCCCGTAGGTCCTTCGCCTCTCTTTATTTTAAGAGACCGCATGGCCAAAGTGCGTGTGTTTTTTAAACCAATTTCGTGTGCGTGCAAGTGTGGTGGTTTTTGTGGGGGGGGGGTGGGTGTACTAAGCACAGGCGTACCTTGCATAGCACACCCACCGGAAGCCGGGCAGAGACCACCAAACTCAATTCACATGTAGCCGAGACCGGGATCCGAACCCTTGGCTGCAGAGGTGAATGGCTTGTCAGCGCAGTGCCAATCACGTTGAGCCACCACAGCTCCCTTAGACTTACCCATTTTTTAACAAACTCTTTCATTACTGCTCTATGGCAGTTTTTAATAAACTGAAACAATATAACATATTAATTTGACTGGTGTTGAACATGGACGCTATGTTTCAACATACTGAATTTCCCTTGTTACTCACAATATATCATTCATGATTGCTGGCGTGCTGCTATAATAAAGTTGAAAGAACTTTGTCCTTTTATTTGTATATAAATCTTGCCTGTTTTATCTATGTCTATCAAACTCTACATGGCCTTCAGTTCATTGACTTCTGCATTTATTATACATTGTCAATGTTATCAGTGTATTGTAATGCTAATTACTAGTATTATTAGTGGGAATGTTATAAATAGCATCCCCAGTATTGATATTTGTTTTTTATTATTCTTTTTTTTTTCAAATAACAGTTTTTATTAGACACGAGGTAACCCCCGTGCCACAAAAGGAACAATACAGTGATGTCAGTGCATAGCATATAACAGCACAACACAAGGCAGATAACAGGGGGAGTTTTAACGACTCCACTTAGAGGCAGTCAACCTAAAAAAAACACAGTCTGCCAGAAGACAAAAGTAAGCACATGTAAAACAAGCCTCTAAGCAGCAGAGGCAGAAGATGTAACAAAACAGAAAACAAAAGATTGAAAGGTGGGTCAGAGAAAAGAGAGGAAAAAAAAAAGAGGAGCAGGTAGACAGGAAGAAAAGAGGAGGGGGGGGGGGGTAAGGGGGAAGCTCCACTCACGACTCAAGGCGGGTCCTCCCGACGATGCCACTCCGCCCAGACTGCATCATGTGTGTCCAAGCTATCCCGCAGCCTGGCCGTCATCTTCTCCATTAGTTCAATATCTTTGACCCTGGCATAGAGTTCAGACTGAGAGGGGGGGGGGGGACAGGCGCTTCCAATGGAGGGCAACCAGGCACCTCGCTGCCGTCAATACATGCCTCAACAATTTCTTGGAGGACTTAGGGATCTGCAGGGCCGACACCCCTAGTAAGAAAAATTTCGGGGACCAGGGAACCACCACTCCCAGGAGGCGAGACAGCAACTGCTGGGTCTCCGTCCAAAACGTTGCTATCTTAGGGCAGGTCCAGAATATATGGAATAAGGTTCCCCTGGCTCCCTGACAGCGCCAGCACCTGTCCAAGCTGGATGGATAGATGGCGTGGAGAATAGCTGGCGTCATGTACCAAAAGTACAATATTTTATAGGCATTCTCCTTATACAACATACAAAGAGAGCTTTTAGCCGCTTGAGACCAGATTGTCTGCCACTCCATCTCCGAGATCTCCTCCCCGAGCTCTCTCTCCCACCGCAGCATGTATGCATGCTTACCCTGGGTGGGGAAAGAGCGAGAGTTCAACACCCGATACATATCAGATATCAACCCGCGGCGAGCCGATCCCTCCAGTACCAGTTTTTCGAAAGGGGTTGGCGCTGAAAATTGGAGCCCGGGGGCAAATGATTGTGCATAGTGTCTTATCTGCAAATACCCGTAGAACACATGGCGGGGGAGGTCATATTTCTTTTGCAAATCAGAAAACGATAGGAGTTTTCGTGTTATGGGGTCCACCAAGTGGCCAAAGTGGAAAAGGTCACGCGACACCCAGGGCGACGACATCTGATGGGTCAAACTATCAGGCATTCTGGGGTCGAACAGGAAAGAGGTCAAAAGAGACCGCTCTGAGCTCAAGCCGTGCGTCCGTCACAGTCTGCGCCAAAGCGTCGTGAGGTGAAGCATGGGCCCCAAAAGTCGGCCCGGATCTACCTCAGCGCCTGCGTTCCACAACAGGCTATTCGGGTGCACGGGTGCCAGACATATTTTCTAAATTTCTGTCCATTTATTATAAGAGCGCTGAGGGAACCATGAGGTAACAGCGCGTAGTTGAGCTGCCTGATAATATTTAAGCAGGTCAGGGAACCCCAATCCCCCGTCGGTGCGGGATGCTGTCAAGACCGTTCGGGGGACCCTGTGCCGCCCATAGTTCCAGACGAAGCGGATCAGATCCGCTTGGAGCTTACGGAGGTCCGCATATGGTACTGGTATGGGCAACGTCTGGAATAGATAGAGGAGCTTGGGAAGGATGACCATCTTAACAGAGGCCACTCTACCCAGAAGGGAGATGTGGTGGGCCTTCCACTTCTGCAAAAGTCCTCTTATGGAACGGTAGAGGGGGGGGGAAATTAGCCCTATACAGAGAGTCAAAGGACGGGGTGATCTGCACCCCCAGATATTTCAGACCCGCTGTGGCCCAATGGTAGGGGAAGCACTGTTTTAGATGATGAATCTCCTCGTCTGGGATGTTAATGGGAAGAGCTACCGACTTGGCCGCATTTATCTTATAACCCGACAGGGACCTGTATAGATCAAGTTCAGCGTGCAGGTTGGGCAGGGAGATTCTGAGTTGGGTCAGGGTCAGAATAACGTCGTCCGCAAAAAGTGCCAGCTTGAATTCTCTACCTCGCACTGAGACTCCCCGGACGTCCGGGTTCCTACGAATAGACGCCGCCAGGGGCTCCACGCAGAGCGCGAACAAAAGTGGCGAGAGTGGGCATCCCTGGCGCGTACCATTAGCTATTGGGAAAGGGCGTGAGTGGGCAAAGGGGGTCTTAACCTGAGACGTAGGATTCGTATAAAGGTGCTGTATGGCCCGCAGGAAGGGGCCGCAGAGCCCTATGTGTTTTAATGTGGAAAACAGGAAAGGCCAGCTGAGGCGGTCAAATGCCTTTTCCGCATCTAGACTAAGAGCCAGTGACTCTCGGCCCTCCCTGTTCACCACATCTATCAAGTCGATAACCCGTCTGGTGTTGTCCCCCGCTTGGCGGAGAGGGACAAAACCCACCTGGTCCTTATGAACCAATGAGGGGAGCAGCACGTTTAGACGCAGAGAGAGGAGCTTGGTGAAAATTTTTAGATCTGAATTAAGTAGCGCGATCGGCCTGTAGCTAGCGCAGAGCGAGGGATCCTTGTCGGGTTTGGGGATCAGAGTTAAAAACGACCGTTGCATATCTGACGGGATGGGGGTCGATTGAAGAAAGGCATTAAACAACTTGCACATGCGCGGGAGGAGGATGGGGAGAAACGTCTTATAGTACTCATAGGGGAGACCTTCCGGGCCAGGGGATTTATGCGCAGGCAAGGACTTAATGGTGGCTGTGAGTTCCTCCTCTGTCACAGAGGCGTTGAGAGAGAGAAGGTCTGCAGGCTGGATCTTGGGAATCCCACTGCGTTCCAAGTAGTCATGGAGACGGTCAGCGAGGTCAGGGGGTGGAGGGTCATGTGGGATGTCAGGGTGATTATACAGGGCCGTGTAAAATTCCTCAAAAGCATGAGCTATGTCCCGAGGGTGGGTCAGGAGGTTGCCTGTACCATCCTTGATCTGGTGAGGGGTAGTCAAGTGGGAGCGTTCCGATAGCTTGCGCGCCAGTAGGGTGTGGGCCTTATTTCCCTTGTCGTAGTATCTTTGTTTTAGCCGGAGCAGGGCCTTCTCCACCTGGCCTAAGGCCAAGTCCCGAAGTGTCGTGCGCAGGCATACTATCTTTTTAAGAAGGGGTACAGATGGAGAGGTTTGAAGTTGGCTCTCTAGCGTCCGTAGGTCCCTCTCTACCTGCATTTTGGATGCTCTCGCATCCCTTTTCATGGCCGAGGAGAGTGCTATACATCGACCCCGAAGAACTGCCTTGTGGGCCTCCCAGAGAGTGGCCAGGGAGACATCTGGGGTGTCGTTTTCGACAAAATAGTTTTGCAATGTCTTCTCCAGTTCCGACCTGGAGGGGTCGTACTGAAGTAAGAAGTTGTTCAACTGACAGTGACAGGGCCTATGGTTAGGGGCACCCAGGTCCAGAGACAGGACCACCGGGGCGTGATCAGACCAGGATATCGGTAATATCCGGGCTTTCCCAGCAACACGGAGGGTAGCGTTATTAACAAAAGGGTAGTCTATACGGGAGTGCATGCGGTGCGGGGCAGAAGTAATACGTAAACTGCCTGTCCCCTGGGTGAAGGGCGCGCCAGGAATCAAACAATGCATAACGTCTGGTAATCTGGCAAAAAAGTTTAGAGCCCCTGTGGGCTCGGGTCTGTGGGTCCGAGGGGTTCAGAACCAGGCGGTCAAGGGCCACTGACTGGCATAAGTTAAAGTCGCCGCCAATTAGCAAGTATTCGTTAGGTGACCGAAACAACCGCGCAAGTACTCTAGAGAGAAAGTGAATCTGGCGGGTGTTAGGTGCGTATAAAGTGCATAGCGTAACTGGTTGCAGCTGCCAGAGGCCTCTCAGGATGATGTAGTGCCCTCTAGGGTCAATAAATGACTCCGAGCATGTGAAGGGAGAACCGCTCCTAAAAAGTATGGCCACTCCCGCCCGCTTCCTGGTGTTGAACGCCTGAAGGATCTGGGGATACTGTCTGGACGCAAACCCAAAGGAGTCCCCCTTGTTTAAGTGAGTCTCCTGGAGAAAGACAATGTCCGCCCCAGAATGCCTGAGCTCCCTCAGTGCAAGATGTCTCTTCCTATTTGAGTTTAGGCCGTGGACATTAAGGGACATAATCTTAGCCATGGTCATGGGTATGTGCAAACAAAAGAGTACTTACCTGATCCAGCCATGAGGAAACAACAGAGCCCGTTTGGGGAAGACGCCAGGCCGCGGGAACAGTCCGGACAACCGCCAGGAGCACAGGACGAGCCATGAGAGCCAGGGAGGGGAAGGGGGAAGAGAAAGGACAAGAAAAAAAAAAGAGAAAAGAAACAACATTAAATGCAACGCAATCAAAAGTACATTGAGAAAAACAAGGCCCGAGTGCACCACGCCACTCGGAGCCCAAAAGGTTCCAATAAGTCCTCCCGAACAGGGCCCCCCAAAATGGGGAGGGCCCAGGCCGGGGGGACATAGAGAACTGCAATAAACAGCAACCACAAAGTACAATAGGGTACCAAGGGAACTCTGGTAGGTTGGACCTACGGGGGGGTGAGTGACCAGAAAAGTCGCCGCTCTCAGGTCTCCAACTGAATGTGCCCGGTGAATAAAGCAGGTGTCAGGCGGTGGGCCTAGGGGGGGGGGAAGGGGTTGCAAATGAAGCTGATGGGTGGGTCAGGGGGGGAGGGGTCAGGTAAAAATGGGGGTCGGATAGTATCAGTCATCAGCCGTGACCAGATTAGGGGGAACCACGTAGGGGGCCCCGGCCCCGGGGTCGCTTGGTCGGGGGGACCTTTTGCCAGACCGTGGGAGGTGGCGGGGGGTTGCTACCAGATCCCATTCTTGAAGGCGGGGGACAGGTATTTTCAACAGTCCCGCAAAAAGTATCCAGTCTTCCGGATAGCGGAGCACCACTGACTGACCCTCCCGGCGGGCTGTGAGGCTGAAAGGGAAACCCCAGCGGTAGACTATGTCGCGTTCCTGCAGCAGGAGCAGAAGGGGTTGCAAGAGTCTGCGCTTTTGCAGGGTTATCCAGGACAGGTCCGGGTAGAGTTGTAGTTGGACGTTGCCGAAGACCACCTTTCTAGCGGTGCGGGCTTTACGCATAATGTCCTCTTTCAAGGGGAAGGAATTGACTTTACAGATGATGTCGCGGGGTTTGGAGGCAGGTCCCTTGGGGCGTAGGGCACGGTGCGCCGGTCCATCTCTATAGGCTTGTCCGGGGGGTCTCCCAAAAGGTCATTAAAGAGGGTTTGCAGGGTGTTGCGGAGGTCCTCAGGGCCCTCCGATTCAGGCAGGCCCCTGACACGGATGTTGTTCCTGCGCCCCCAGTTGTCCAGATCTTCCAACTGGCGCTGCATATCTCTGAGCATTAGGCGATGATCCGCACTCTGCAGCTGTGTGCGATGAACTGCGATTTTGGTTTCTTGAATTTCCTCCTCCGCCATTTCCACCCTATCAGACAAGTGTTTAAAGTTGGCATGTAGAACTTGAATCTCAGCTCGGCAGGCCGACTTGACCTCCTCAATATGCAGCTTAAAGTCATCTTTGGTCGGCATGGCCTGACAGGGATGGACTGAGACCAAAACTTGGCCCTGGACTTTATCCAGACCGGCCCACTTTATGTTTGCAAACAAGAACAAAAACAGTATATAAACTACGCAATTGTGCAAAAAAACATAAGTAGCATAACATAAAGGAGTCCTCACTCACCTCTTTTATTATTTCACTTATTCTCCTCTGTATTTTCCTCATTCTTCTCACATCACTGCATGAAGTGGAGGGCGAGCTGTGTAGCCATTACTTTGACAGGCTGTCACTGAAAACGGCCCACTGAGCCATCGGCCCACCGGGAAACTCCCTGTAGTCCCTATGGCAAGTCCATGCCTGTGGCCTGAAGATACATCTGCCAGGGAGCAATAGCTTGGGAACGTGAGTCAGGCCCAGGGACGAGCTGGGGGGACAGTAAGGGTGAGGGAGGGTCCCGTCGTGACACCGGAGGGGCCACAGGCCCAGGATGCGCCCAGGGAGGCAGCTGGGGGCCCTGTGTGTCCGATCGTTCTGAGGTACGCGGAGGAAGAGGAGGGGACGCCCGGCCATCCACGGAAGTCACGGCAGGGGATCCGACTGTCCGGGCATAGGAAGCTGCTGTGTCCATCCCCCATGGGGCAGACCCGGGCCCCATGCTGCGGGAAAGTCTCTGTGGCTGAGGGGGGGCAGATGCTAAAGAAGGGACAGGCTGGGGCTCATGCAGACAAGGGTGCTCTAGGTGTGGGCCTCCCAGGGTCCAGGCTTGATTGTGCACTGGTGGGGGGGGAAGTCCTCCGACATGGTGGGGGAGGCAGGGGAGTCAGGGCTCCCTAGAGACACATCTGGGTCCGGGGCCGTCCGGAGCAGTCTAGGGATGGCCTCCGAGCACTGCGTCAGTGAGGTCTGTTTTTTATTATTCTTAATTTTATTATTCCTTAATTTTTTTGGCTCTCCGTAACTTCTGCATACTTTCAGCTATCAAACCATTCAACTTTTAAAATGTTCATCTCTTTCAGCTAATGATTGGACTTCTTCAAGTGTTTTTGTTCTATTTATACTTTTTAAATATTAAGCTTTTAGACACTTTTTTTTAACATTGAAGTCAATGAGAGCATCCTTTTTACCCCTTAAAATCTTATCTGCTACCAAAAGTTTCAGCTCCTTCATACTTTCACCTACAGACACCAAACAAACTTTAAAATGTTCACAAAATACTCAGCTATCTGGCTATGACTTTTCAGATTGATATCTTTTACAGTTTTTGTGAAAAAGCAGTTTAAGTTTAGTGATTTTTTCAGAAAATGTTATCGATTATACAGTGTTTTTATAGAGCTGGTTTAGAGTGAAGAATGACATCATTAGAGCAGAGAGCTTTAAAAAAAAGTATCTTTAAAAAAGGGGGAACAAATTGCTCTCACACCAATAAGATCTACTTGTCATACACAATTTATATATCAAAACTTAGGTATTTTTGTCTGGTTTCAGGCATTGTGGTCAGTTTTGTGATACACATTTTACTTTTGGATGCTGGAGCTTCTAAATGACAAGAGTTCCAAATTTTCTCCCATTGACTGTCATGTAAACAATTCTATAAATTTTCCAGCAAAATGCACAAATAACCTCTTTTTTAAATCGCTGAGATGCCCACATTTTTAAGTTTATCAACATAAATTTTATACCGATACGTTCACAAAGGCCAGGGGCCAGATCCACAGAGAATTACGCCGATGTATCTACAGATACCCCGGCGTAATTCGAATTTCCCACCGGCTATCCAGAAAACAAGATACGCCGGACTTACGCTAAGATACGACTTGCGTAAGTTTCTTACAACGTCGTATCTTAGATGCATATTTACGCTGGACGCTACGGGCAAATGAGGTAGGTACGGCGATCCACAAACGTACGTACGCCCGGCGCATTGTGTTTTACGGTGTTTGCGTAAGTGTCTGTACGGCGTAAAGATAAAGCTGCTATAGTGAGGCGCAGCCAATGTTAAGTATGGACGTCGGGACCGCGTTGTATTGGACGTTGTTTACGTAGTTTGCGTAACCCGTTCGCGAATAGGGAATTGCATATATTACGTACACGTCGTTTTCATTGACTATTTGCGACATTATTTCACGCATGCACACTAGGGTACGTCCACGGCCGGCGCATGCGCAGTGTAAAAAAAGCGTTGTTTGCGTCGGGTCATTCATAATTATACTAAACCATGCCCACCACTAGTAAATTTGAATTACACCCGCGTATGCCAGCCCATTTATGCTACGCCGCCGTAAGCTACAGCGGCATTTCATTGAGGATTCGTAATACGCCGCTGTGGCTTACAGCGACGTAGTGTAAATGGAATACGCCGCACGGGCGTCCCATCTTTGTGGATCTGGCGCCGTGTGTTTCAGTGAAGCCGCTGTTTCGATAGCATGTACGGTTGTGGATTTATTAAGGTTTGTTTGAAGGGTTCTGTCAGTCATTAGGTGTGTCGATTAAAGGGGTTTGTAAAGGTATTTTTTTTCCCTAAATAGCTTCCTTTACCTCAGTGCAGGGGGGAGAGGCGAGCAGAAAAGTCAGGACATACTCTCTATATTGCAGATAGAGAAAAGAGCTGTGTGTTATTAGGCATCCTGCTCGCCCCCTCAAGAGGCAAGGGAAAAAGCCTTGCATTACTGTTTGTAGTTACAGACAGAAGATCAGGAAGTGAGGATTTCTCAGAAGAAATAAGGACATTTAAAAGCAAAATTGAAGGATGAGGTAAGTGAAAGAGGACTGCACTAAGGTAAAGTAAGCTATTTAGGGAAAATATGTTTACCTTTACAACCCCTAATGATCAAAGAGAGGCTTTATAAGTACTGAAAGAACATTGCTTTAATGTCCTAAAGATAGTGTAGTGGTTATGGTGAATGGCTTTGGTGCAGGCTTAGCAGTTCAGCTATACAGCATTCCCACACATTTTTTGCAGGAAATGCATTTTCTAGTTATTATTAATACCTTTTTTCTTTTTCTTTTAACAAATTACAACATACAAAATACAAAAACACTGACAACAAAAGATACATACATTTTTACACAAAATATGCAGGTACCTCCTTAAACATATTTCACCCTGGGGGTTAATGTGCCTATGTGTGTGTGTGTCAGTGTAGTGTTGGTGCACACTTACTTGTGATGTGATCTCTCCTCAGCAGCGGTTGGAAATGCCGCTGCGATGAGAGATTACATCATTTCCCCCTCCTGTGTTTACACAGGAGGAGGAAGTGACACGTAGGGGGAGCGCTCCCATTGGCTGGGAGCGATCGCGGGGGGGTGTGGAAAAAACGGACATCTGCCCCTCGTCCCGGATCGCTCCCAGAGCCAGGGGGACCGCCGCACGCAGCGGAGGGGGTCCCGATCGGCCCCCCAACCCGCTACTGGGCGAGGAAGTATATATACGGCCTTGTGCTCAGCCGTTCCATTCTGTGAACGTATAAGTGCGTGCGGCGGTCCTTAAGTGGTTAAGGAGGGAAAAAAAGCTTAATAACTCCCTATTTCGTGACACTTAATACATTTTAAATCACCCTCCCCTATTATGGCCCCATTCAACAAAAATCTTTAAAGAGGGACTTAATACCCCTTTGTGTAGTAAAAAAAAATCCACCTCTGAAGAAAAAAGCTCTTTATTTTGTGACCTAATATCTCTTTAAATCCCCTCCCCCCATTCTTATGGCCCCATTCAACCAAAATCTTTAGAGGGGGCTTGATACTCCACAAAAAAAGACCCCCACCCTCATCATTCCTCATAATGTGTTGCCTAGTTTTAATTTATTCTCTCTTGCTTCTGTGTACATTATCCTAAAAATGAGTGTGGTAAAAAAAAATTCTAGCTCCTTTCTCTTTTCTATATGTTCAGTCTTCTCTCCAGTGCCCTTCCCCATGAGGAGGGGGGGGCAACAAACAAAGAAAAAAGAAAAAAAACAAGCAATCTCTCTATCGTCCAAATCCAACCCCCCCCCCCCCCCACACACACACACCTGCCTGTCAGGCCACACAGCCCAGGGGAACTAATTCATCCCAATTTTAGTAGAATAGTATATCCATCATTCCCATTTGTCTTTAAATTTATTCTGCTGTTTCTTGACCATATGTACCCATCTCTCTGCTTCCATTATTCTCTCCACCTCCCCCCTCCAATCCATTATATTAGGGACTCTGGATTGCTTCCAGAATCTAGGTACCAATGCCTTCGCTGCATCCAACAAGTGTGGTGTAACACTTCTTTTGTAAAACTTAATGGATGATGGCATTCCATGGAACAGGAAGTGTAATGGTGATGGCTCTATAGGTCTTAGTGTCAATTTTTTAATACAAGGGGATATCTGTTCCCATAATATCCTAATCTTAGGACAGTGCCACCATATATGAAGAAATTAACCCCTTTTGGTTACATCCCCTCCAACAGTTGGCATCCGCCAATGGATACATCTGGGCCAGACGAGTCGGTGTAAGGTACCATCTAGTTACAAATTTATAGGACATCTCTTGTATATAGGAGCTTATTGAGGAGTAGTGTGTTGTTTCCATCAGCCTTTTCACTTGTTCTACTGTAAAATTATAGCCCAACTCCCTCTCCCATTCACGGATATAGTAAGGAGTTGTCCCATTTTGAGCACTCCGGACCAATCTGTACAGCCGAGATAACATATGGCCCGGTTCCAAAGAGTTAACACCCAGTGCTCAAAAATATTAATGGAATTTGCTGGTCTCATTTGATGATTCCATTTGTTAAACAAAACTGTCAACTGACGATATTTCCAGTCCGCCAACTTTTGAACCAGATCACCCAAAGAAAGCAATTTCCCTTGTGGGGCCACTCCTGCACAATTCCAATCTCCCTCCTGTAACGGTCACCACCGCTTACAACCTCCATCCATCCACGACAAGCTGATCTGACACACTCCGACAATCTTGCATACACGATCCATTTCCTTTCCCAGAATAAGACGAGACAGAGCTCCGTTCTTGCTTCCAAAGATATGACAATTTATTAGTTTCCTTAGCTTGCTTATATCCAGTACAGCATAATACAGTTAATCACAGGACAATGCAATCTCCACCCCCCTTCACACCATGGGGGGCTTCAATCACACTCTAAAAGGCATTCAGGTAAGCTAACCATGTAGACCGGTCGGCACCGCATCTTCAATAGTGTTCAATTAACCTTGAACAATAACACAGACATCTAGTTGAATAAGTTATCTATACAGCTTTATCACACAATGGCAGAGTCTTGTGAGAGTGGGTGCAATCCACACCTTCAGATATTTCAATAGCCTATTATACAAAGGTATGACTCACTGGCTGGCTGACCTGAATTAACACCTTTCAAAAGCATGTGTGCCCAGATTGCATAGCTAACAGCTTTTGATATTTGAAGACATCCTGCAAACATGAATTATTATTAATGTCCCTTATTAATGTCTTCTGTAACATATGAATTATGATTCTTTGTCACCCTATGGCCCTAGTGGACATAAGGTGACCCTAGACATAGGAATATCTCAGTCTGTCACGGTGCATTCCGTTACACCTCCTTTCCCCAAACCCTCTAAAACTTCCCTTCTCCTCCCCCAGAGGGAACTATGGGAAACCCTCCAAGGGGGTTATAGGCGATATTGGAGGGGCGAACCTTCCTGTCTTATTCATTTTATCCCAAATGGATAACGTTGTTATAGTTAAAGGTGAGATGTATTGTCTATCTCTCCCATCAATTCGGTCAGGGACTTCTGAGGCGAGGAAAGATACAACAATAGATCATCCACATATGCATATATCTTATGTTCCTTTGATCCAATAACAATCCCTTTAATCTCCCTATTCCCTCTAATTGTACACAGGAAGGGTTCCAATACCATGGAAAATAACAACAGGGACAATGGGCACCCCTGCCTAGTGCCATTACTTATTTTAAAAATAACCTGTAGTCTGCTATTAACTTTAAGGCCGCGTACACACGATCAAATCTGTCTGCTGAAAACGGTCTGCCAGACCGTCCCAGCAGACACATTCGATCGTGTGTACGGGCGAGCCGACGGATTTGGCCAGCCGACAGATTTGAAAGCATGCTTTCAAATCTGTCTGCTGGGAACCCGTCCGCCCGACATGTCTGCTGGTTAGTACGCTAACCAGCAGACATGTCTTCTCGCACACGCGCATGGTTTCGACGCATGCGCGGAAGTGTTTTATTTCCTGGTGCGGTGACGTGGCGGCGTCAACGTCACCGCCACGTCAGCGCGCCGTCTGCCGGCGGGGAATTTTGTTTGATCGTGTGTACACGATCAAACCAATACGTCCCCAGCAGACAGATTTGTTCAAATCGGTCTGTCCGACCGATTTGAACAAATCTGTCTGCTCGTGTGTATGGGGCCTTACTTTGGCTCTGGGGTCTGCATATAATGCCATTATACATCCCATCATCCAATCCCTCAAGCCCATCTCCCTCAGAACTCTGACCATAAATCCCCATCCTACTACATCAAATGCTTTTTCAGCATCCATTGAAATCACCACCGCCGGAGTCTGATTTGGGCCTCTATGCATCCAATGTAATACATGAAGAGCCCGTATTGTATTATCTCTGGCCTCTCGGCCTTTCATAAATCCCATTTGTACTGGGTGAATCAATTTAACTATATGGTGCTGTAGCCTCAAAGCTAAGATTTTAGACAGCAACTTAGTGTCGGAGTTCAAGAGGGAGATGGGCCTGTAGCTGGCACAACACTGAGAGGGTCCTTCCACACTTTCGGGAGGACCGTCACATATGCCAGTAAAGCCTCTGATGACAAAGGATTGAAAACCAAAACAGAGTTGAGGTATCTACAAAGGGGGGCAAGGAGTATTGGAGCTAACTTTTTATAATACATATTAGTAAAACCATCCGGCCTGGGCTTTTACCCTGTGCTGCGACTGATATCACTCTACCTAGCTCCTCTATGGAGATGGCTTTTTCCATTTCCTCCAGGGCTCCAGTTGGTATCACATTTAGTCCTGAGGTCCCCAGGTATATGCCAGATCTATGTTGTATAAAGATGAGTAAAAGCGATGAAATTCCGCTGCTATTGCTTGGGAGTCTACTATCTGATTATTACCTGCCATTATTGTATGTACATGACGTGCTTCCTGCTGTTTCTTTAGTTGTCTGGCCATTAACCTCCCACTCTTATTTCCCTGCTCATAAAAAAACGAT
Source organism: Rana kukunoris (assembly GCA_029574335.1). Lineage (NCBI taxonomy): Eukaryota > Metazoa > Chordata > Amphibia > Anura > Ranidae > Rana > Rana kukunoris. Next base: position 85,174,989 of record CM056058.1, on the reverse strand, counting down.
GGGCAAAATATCTTCTTTTATTTAGAAATTTTCGATCTAGGAGCTAGGAGCTGTTTTAGATCTACTCGTAGCTTCTCCGCATCTCCTGTCTTTAAATAGGCTTTATGTTTAATTTCTATTTTATAAATCTCCTCTAGAAGTGCTACCATTTCCTTGTGTCTCTCTTTTTTAATATGCGACCCCATTGAGATTAGCTCCCCTCTCATAACTGCCTTGTGGGTGTCCCATACTACTTGGTCCGACACCCCCTCCGACGTATTAATCTCAAAATATGATGCCAATGCAGGGGACAGGGACTCCACATTTTGCTTATCATCCAATATCGCTTCATTTAATCTCCAGGTTCTCTCCCTCCTCCCAGCCAATACTGGATTCACCCCCAAACTTATTGGGGCATGGTCCGATATGGTGATCGACTCAATAGTCGCAGAGTGCTGATGTAGCACCCTCCAACTGTCCACCAAGTGTAAAGAGTAGGGTTGAGCGAACCCAAACTGTAAAGTTCGGGTTCGTACCGGACTTTTGGATTTTTTGTACCCGGACCCAAACCCGAACAATTTACTGTAAGTTCGGGTTCGGTGTTCGGCAATGTAATGGCGCACTGCAGGGCAGCAAATCACCATTTGTTTTACTTATGTGACCTAGAAGCCATCACAGCCATGCCTACTAATGGCATGGCTGTGATTGGCCAGTGCAGCATGTGACCCAGCATGTGACCCAGCCTCTATATAAGCTAGAGGCACACAGCACAGCTTGTCACTCTGCTTTAGATAGGGTAGGGAAAGGCTGCTGCTGCTGCTGCTGCTGCTGCTGCTGCTGCTGCTCTTCTGAGGGAGAGAATTAGACTGAAACAGACTTTTAGTTTTTACTGACTGAATATACAAATTGAATGAAATGTAGCATAATTGAAGGTGTAAAACAAAATTCAGCAAAGATTAGTATGTTTGTCTAGAGGAACATTCTTGGAGTGACCACAACAGTTACTGAAAAGGAGATACTCAGTGGAAGACCAAGCACACATGTCTTGTGCGCCAGGTACTAGCAACACTGCTGGATTGATGTTCATATGATTTTACTGTATGTGTTCAGTAAAGTCAATCCTCGGGGGTTACAAACAAGATAGGGTCTGTAGGTTTGTTCTTAAGTTGAATTTGTATATAAGTTGAAACCGGTACATTTTTAAAGTGTTATTTTAAGTTTTTTGGATAGCAAAGGAAAGGGTTAACACCCCTGTATGGTTTGTTTTGCTGTCTGTGCCCCTGTCCAGAAGATTTCACCCTACTTTCTGTCCCTATGCCAATTGGATTTTGAACATTTTGGGTTGACATGGAAACAAGGATTGGTGATAAAGCTTCAGTGGGGACACCTTTGTCCCATAATAACTAGGGTTGAGTAAACCCGAACTGTAAAGTTCGGGTACGTACCAGACTTTTGGATTTGTTTGTACCCGGACCCGAACCCGAACAATTTACTGTAAGTTCGGGCTCGGGTTCGATGTTCGGCAATGTAATGGTGCGCTGCAGGGCAGCCAATCACCATTTGTTTTACTCGTGTGACCTAGAAGCCATCACAGCCATGCCTACCAATGGCATGGCTGTGATTGGCCAGTGCAGCATGTGACCCAGCATGTGACCCTGCCTCTATATAAGCTAGAGGCACAGCACAGCTCGTCACTCTGCTTTAGTTAGGGTAGGGAAAGGCTGCTGCTGCTGCTCTTCTGAGGGAGAGAATTAGATAGGAGTCAGACTGTCCTGCTTCAGAAATCACATTACTCAGCGATCCACATAGCATTAGATAGTTACTTTAGGGAAAGGTTCCTGCTTGTGCTTGTAGGGAATATATAGGGAATATATAGGAGTCTGTCCTGCTTTAGAAATCTAATTACACCAGCACTGCATAAGTTACTGTGAGATACTCTGCAAGATACTTTAGGGGAAGGTTCCTGCTTGTGCTTGTAGGGAGAGAAATATATAGGAGTCTGTCCTGCTTTATAAATCTAACTACACCAGCACTGCATATGTTAACTGTGAAATACTCTGCAAGATACTTTAGGGGTAGGTTCCTGCTTGTGCTTGTAGGGAGAGAAATATATAGGAGTCTGTCCTGCTTCTAAAATCTAATTACACCAGCACTGCATATGTTACTGTGAGATACTCTGCAAGATCCTTTTCTTCTATTGTGCTATTTAAAAAACATCCATTTAGGGCAAAAATATATTAAAAAAATTGCTGTGTTTCCTCCATATCTGTATGTGTGAGATAAACACTTTAGCTACTGTTCTTCTATTGTTCTATTCAAAAAACACCCGTTTAGGGCAAAAAAATATATTTAGCAATTTTTCCTCCAGTGTTTGTAGTGTTTTAGCCTCCTACTCCATATGGACCGCGTGCTACTAGGTCAAGATTATTTTATTTTTATGTATTTTATGTTATTTTAAGTTATTTTCCTATCCACATTTGTTTGCACAGTACTTGTCATGCTCTTACCAACATTTTGCTGCCATTTGCAGCCCTCTAGCCCTTTCCATTACTTTTTTAGAGACATTTTAGTAATCAAAAATTTGGATCCCCATTGACTTCAATGGGGTTTGGGTTCGGGTTTGGGGTCAAGTTCGGGTCCCGAACCCAGACATTTTTCCGAATTTTGGCCGAACCCATCGAACCCTAACATCCAGGTGTCCGCTCAACTCTAGTAAGGAGCGAAAACACCTTTTAATACATCTTAACCACTTAATGACCGCCTCCTGCACATATACGTCGGCAGAATGGCACGGCTGGGCACATGCACGTACAGGTACGTCCTGTGCTAGTACCCAGCCATGGGTCACAGGCGTGCGCCCGCGACCCAGTCCGAAGCTCCGGGACCAGGACCACGGGACTCGCGAACCCGATCGCCGATGGAGTCCAGCGATCGGTCCCTGGAGCTGAAGAACAGGGAGAGCCCGTTCTTCACTGTGGCGGCGTCATCGATCGCGTGATCCCTTTTATAGAGATACACAATCGATGACATCACACCTACAGCCACACCCCCCTACAGTTGTAAACACACATTAGGTCACACATAACCCCTTCAGCGCCCCCTTGTGGTTAACAATTGTGAAAATGACAATTGTCCCAAAAATGTGTCAAAATTGTCCGAAGTGTCCGCCATAATGTCGCAGTCACGAAAAAAAATCGCTGATCGCCGCCATTAGTAGTAAAAAAAAACAAAAAAAATTAAAATGCAATATAACTATCAATAAAACTCTATTTTGTAAACTAATATATTAAGCTATAAATTTTGCACAAACCAACCGGTAAACGCTTAATGCAATTTTTTTACCAAAAATAGGTAGAAGAATACGTATCGGCCTAAACTGAGGAAAAAAAAATATTTTATATACTTTTGGGGGATATTGATTATAGCAAAAAGTAAAAAATATTGGGGGATATTGATTATAGCAAAAAGTAAAAAATATTGAATTTTTTGCAAAATTGTCGCTCTATTTTTGTTTATAGCGCAAAAAATAAAAACCGCAGAGGTGATCAAATACCATCAAAAGAAAGCTCTATTTGTGGGAAACAAGGGACCCCAATTTTGTTTTGGAGCCACGTCGCACAACCGCGCAATTGTCTGTTAAAGCGACACAGTACCGAATCGCAAAACATGGCCGGGTCCTTTAGCTGACTAAAGGTCCGGGTCTCAAGTGGTTAGCGCATTCTGTGACAAAAAGGTTTTCCCGGAAGAGGTATCTAGGCTTGAATCCAGGGTAATATTAAAATCTCCTCCCAAAAATCAATAAACCTTCTTTAAATTTCTCCAATTTATCTAAAGTTCTATTTAGGAATTTAACAGTTTGACTGTTCGGCGCGTAAATCGTCGCTATGGTATAGCACTGGCCCTGGATCTTTCTTTTAACAAAAAGATACTGACCTTCAGGGTCCTCTTGTGTTTCTATAGGTATTAAAGGGCATTGTTTATGTATCGCAATTGTAACTGCTCTTGGCCTCTTGCACTAAATTTGGGTGAGGGTGCATGAAACCACTGACTGTATCAAGACAGGGGCATACGAGGGATCGACCCTCCCACAAAGTGCATCTCCTGCAAAAGAACAATCTCCACCCCCAGATGATGCAGTTTGTGCCAGAGACACCTTGCCACACTCTTGCCACCTGAGCATAGACCTCTTACATTATATGATATCATTTTCATTCTATCTGTCATCTTCCTAGTCCTCACCTACCGTACTCTCCCCCCAACCATCCCCACCCCCCAAAATACGGGGGGCAGGGGGGGTCGAGAAGGGGCAAAAAGGATAGAGATGGCACAGGACGGCGGGCAGGCGGGAAAGAAGAGAGAGAGAGAGAGAAGAAAAAAAAAACAAGCAACAAAACCACCCCTCCCCCCTCCCAAAAAAAGGAAAATAAACCACATTTGCCATGTTTACCACCATACATACATATGGTTTATGTATTATGTATTATGACTTGTGTAGAATTACTTTGACAAAGTTCAGGGTATGCTGCATTCTATATACATTTTCTATCAGTGTATTATAATTATAATTACTAGTAATATGACGTGTAGAATTAACCTGCCCAAATTTCAGGGTATGATTATGTCTGCATGACATCCTGTTCACTTTAATTATTTACTTGACATTACCAATTAACCACTTCAATACCAGACACATTTCGCCCTTTCCTACTCAGGCCAATTTTTAGCTTTCAGCGCCATCACAATTTGAATGACAATTATGCAGTACCTGTATGAAAATGTTATTATTTTTTTTCCTTTGCTAAATAAACAAAATTTGGGGAAAAATGCGTTTTTCATTGTTTCTGTTATACAATTTTGCAAATAAATAGTTTTTATAAATTTAGGCCAAAACGTATACTGCTACATTTCGTTGTGGAAAATAACTAAAATAAGAAAAAACCTCCATGGGAATGGGATTTTTTGGGCAACAAAATATAAGTAACCAATGTGTAAAAAAATTATACATTTATTACAATACATAAATATGATAAACAAACAAAACCAACAATGATACAAGAATAATACAAACATTTAAAAAAAAAAGATGGATACTGTCCGTCACCGCATGCCAGGGATCAGCAAGCTGTAGGTATGCAGGACAGATTTGGCCGAAGCGTTTCAAAATAAATTTCTTCCTCAGGGTGAATTTTACAGTATCAGGTTCTACAATAAAACAAGTACAAAAAACATAAGAAAATAGCATAAAGAAAAATACAGACATTTTGGCATTAGAAGGCTGAACATCACTACGTCGCACTGCAGAGAGTGGACATAAATAATGTGTCTCACTACAGAAAATAGACATAGTTGGTGACTTACCCCTTCCTTAGAAGATATATGTGTCAGAGGTTTCAGAATGCGCACCTCAAGAGGGCCCAGATGGTACTGTTCAAGGATTGATGCCGAAGCAAGCAAGAGGGGCTCACCATCCCTCCAAACCATAGAGGAGGCGGGATAAGGAAATTCCCATATATCGACACTCAAAAGATTCCCATTGTATCACTATGGAAGAGAGGAATATATATATGTATAATAGAAAAAATTGGATCTAAGAAGTAGTTTCAAAAAAGGAAGGAAGACCAAAAGCCATTGGGGACCATTGGGGAGAAATCACATAGGAAAAAAGACTCACCAAGTTTGAAATAGGAACATTTTGAAAAAACATTGTCTCAAGATCCATATAATTCCCTCAGGTCTGCAAAATAGGACCTTCCTCACCCTCCAATGGTTGGGAGGAAAGTGGTGCCGGTGAGCCCCCCTTGGCGTCCTTAAATACTCACCTACGCCTCGTTCCAGGTGTTTAGAGTCTACCCTAATGATCAATATTCAGGCAAATGCCTAGTACAAGGTGTGTGCTGCGTCATACAGACGCGACAGACACTACGTGCCGCGTCATACAGATACGACCACAGCGGCACACCAGGACGTATGTCCCGCACAATACCTACGTGCCGCGTCACACAGACGGGCAAAGCGTGCCGTGTCATGGGAACGCGCAGGTAGTGGGCAGCATTACAGGCCTGCATCATGTCCCGATACCGGAAGAGACAGTACGGCCATGTTGAGTTCTGGAAAAACGCCAGTCCAACAAAAGCTGGCGACCACTGGGGGAAGAGGCAGCAGATCCAAAAAAGGAGAGACATGCCTCAAGAAGTTCCTTACTTTGGGGTTGCACCGGGTATTTTTTCAGCTATTACCAAGCTCCCCATTTTTTATAGAGGGAATTTTTTTTCCCCCATACATACGTCCCTGTATATTATGTTGTTTCAGATTTTCCTCTTTTTCCTCTCTCTTCTTTTTCCCTCATGGGATTTTTGAGAGAGGTGAGGTTATTTGATACATTTCCCTAGTCTCCCCTGTTCATTTTTAATATTTGGGAATTTTAAATGTTTTCTCCTATAAAGGGGGTTGTTTTTTGGTTGCATCGGTTCTCCGGTTGCATGAGCTGGGAACTTCTTGAGGCATGTCTCTCCTTTTTTGGATATGCTGCCTCTTCCCCCAGTGGTTGCCAGCTTTTGTTGGACTGGCGCTTTTCCACAACTCAACATGGCCGTACTGCCTCTTCCGGTATCGGACATGATCGGGACTGTAATGCCGCCCACAACCTGGCGCGTTTGTATGACGCAGTGCACGTTGCTGTCGCGTCTGTGTAACGCGGCACGTAGGTATTGTGTTGGACATACGTCCTGGTGTCCTGCTGAGGTCGCGTCTGTATGACGCGGCACATAGTGCTTGTCGCATCTGTATGACGTGGCACGCACCTCAGTGGCGTTGTACTAGGCATTTGCCTGAATATTGATCATTGGGGGAGACTCTGAAACCTGGAATGGGGCCTAGGTGAGTATTTAAGGACGCCAAGGGGGGCTCACCGGCACCACTTTCCTCCCAACCGTTGGAGGGTGAGGAAAGTGGTGCTGGTGAGCCCCCCTTCTCTCTGCCAGACCCCGTCCTCTCTGCCAAACCCCCCTCCTCACTGCCAGACCCCCTTCTCTCTGCCAGACCCCCCTCCTCTTTTCCAGACACCCCTTATCTCTGCTAGATCCCCCTCCTCTCTGCCAGACCCCCCTTCTCTCTGCCAGACCCCCCTTCTCTCTGCCAGACCCCCTCCTCACTGCCAGACCCCCCTCCTCTCTGCCAGACCCCCTTCTCTCTGCCAGACCCCCCTTCTCTCTGCCAGACCCCCTCCTCACTGCCAGACCCCCCTCCTCACTGCCAGACACCCCTCCTCACTGCCAAACACCCCTCCTCACTGCCAGACACCCCTCCTCACTGCCAGACACCCCTTCTCTTTGCTAGACCCCCCCTCTCTCTGCCAGACCCACTCCTCTCTGCCAGACCCCCCTCCTCTCTGCCAGACCGCTCATCTCTCTGCCAGACCTCCGTTCTCTCTGCCAGAGCCCCCTCCTCTCTGCCAGACCCCCCTCCTCTCTGCCAGACCCCCCTCCTCTCTGCCAGACCACTTCTCTCTGCCAGACCCCCTCCTCTCTGCCAGACCCCCCTTCTCACTGCCAGACCCTCCTCCTCACTGCCAGACAGCCCTTCTCTCTGCCAGACACCCCTTCTCTCTGCGAGACCCCCTTCTCTCTGCCAGACCCCCCTTCTCTCTGCCAGACCCCCTTTCTCTCTGCCAGACTACCCCTTCTTCTCTTCCAGACCCCCCATCTTCTCTGCCAGACCCCCCTCCTCTCTGTCGAACCCCCATCTTCTCTGTCAGACCTCCATCTTCTCTGTCAGCTCCCCATGTGGCAAGTTACAATCCACAATGTGTGGCAGGTGACTTGGCAAGTGACAATCTGCATCCGGTGACAGGCGACGTGGCAAGTGACACGCTGAATCTGATGACAAGGAACCAGTGGCAAGTGACATGCTAATTCTGGTGACGGGATGGGTGGCAAGTGACACGCTAAATCTGGTGACAGGGGATGGGTGGCAAGTGACATGCTGAATTTGATGACGGGTGATGGTGGCAAGTGACAAGCTGAATTTGATGGCAGGTAACGGTGGCAAGTGGCACGCTGAATCTGGTGACAGGTGACAGTGGCAAGTTACACGCTGAATCTGGTGGTAGGTGACGGTGGCAAGTTACACGCTGAATCTGGTGGCAGGTGATGGTGGCAAGTTACACGCTGAATCTGAGGGCAGGTGACGGTGGCAAGTTACACGCTGAATCTGGTGGCAGGTGACGGTGGCAAGTGTCACGCTGAATCTGGTGGCAGGTGACAGTAGCAAGTGACACGCTGTAAAGTAGAAATATTGTACTTTCATTCTTGAGAGTAGGTGCGTAAATTGGGGCAGGCTTGTAGGGGCCCCATAACATTACTTTGCACAGGGGCCCATGATGCTATTAAGATGGCCCTGAGGAGGAGGGTAGAAGTGACATATATTGATGTAAATCATTGACAAAATTTGCCCCCCATAGACTTCAGTGGGATTTATTTAAACTTCACAAAAGTTCAAACAGGATTTGCTGCACCCTCGGGATATTAAACTTGGGCAGATTTGTTTAGTACGAATAAGAAATATTATCGCAAAGAAAATATTATTTAATGATGTTGAAGTACCTCTTTAAGAACTTCCTTATATTAGAAAGGACCGTTGTTAGCTTCAACTGGATTTTGCATCCCCATACAAGACTATAGTAATGCAAAAATACCTGGAAGAAAGTCAAATGCATGTTAGAAAGAGGTCAACTGCAGGCCAATGCACCAGTTTATGAGTTCTGAATGATCCCAGAAACTGATGTTAAACTGATGCCATGGCACAAGCCATAAAATCTATATAATATAACCCATGAATTTGACTGGATTCGTACATAGAAGTGGTGTTTCATCATACTGCTTTTCCCTTGTTACTCACAGTATATCATTCATGGGTGCTGCTATAATAAAGTTGAAGGATATGAACCTTGTCTGTTTTATCCACATCTATCAAACTCTTCATGGCCTTCAGTTCATTGACTGCATTTTATATACAGTACATTGTCGATCTTATCAATGTATTGTAATGCTAATTACTAGTATTATGACTTGTGTAGAATTACCTTGCCAAAGTTCAGGGTATGCTGTGTGCATCCATCTGCATGATGCTGGGTGACATCCTGTAATGCCGCGTACACACGATCAGTCCATACGATGAGAGCGGTCAGATGGACCGTTTCCATTGGTTAACCGATGAAGCTGACTGATGGTCCGTCGCGCCTACACACCATCGGTTAAAAAAACGATCCGGTCAGAACGCGGTGATGTAAAACACAACGACGTGCTGAAAAAAATGAAGTTTAATGGTTCCAAGCATGCGTCGACTTGATTCTGAACATGCGTGGATTTTTAACCGATGGTTGTGCCTACTAACGATCGTTTTTGACCTATTGGTTAGGAATCCATTGGTTAAATTTAAAACAAGTTGGCTTTTTTTTAACCGATGGATAACTAACCGAGGGCGCCCACACACGATCGGTTTGGCTTGATGAAAACAGTCCATCAGACCATTCTCACCGGTTTAACCTATCGTGTGTATGCGGCCTTACACATTGACCATTTTGATACAGGACACATTCACCTCCTTCCTGCCCAGGCAAATGTTCAGCTTTGAATGACAAATACGCGGTCATGCAACACTGTACCCATATGAAAATGTTATAATTTTTTTCACACAAATAGAGCTTTCTGTTAGTGGTAGTTAATCACTGCTGGCTTTTTATCCTTTGCTAAATAAACAAAAAAAGACAGATTTTTATTTTTATAATGTTTTTCTTTGTTTTTGTTATGACATTTTGCAAATAAATAATCTCCCTTCATAAATGTAGGCCAAAAATGCATACTGCTAAATTTTTTTGAGGAAAATAACTAAAATCAGTGAATATTATTTAGTCTGTAGGAAAGTTATAGAGTCCACAAACTATGGTATATATATATATCTGAAAATCAATCAGTCCTGATGTACTGGTGTATCTCATTTCTTCAGGCCCGAAAAATCTCAGGACAGTACATATATCCCAAATGAGGCATGGCGAATTTTTTGAATTTTAAAAAAAATGACATACTGTTGTTTGTGATAAGGCAGAGCTAGATTAGACTAGATTTACAGAATAAAAAATTATTGGGCAGCTAAAATAACTGCTTTAACCACTTGCCGACCATATAACTTCAATATGCTGTGGCAAGGTGGCACTCCTGCATTGGAATCACATACCTAGTACATGATTATACACAGTGGGTGCTGATCTGTGGGTACCGCAGACTGAATGTCCACTGGCACGTGCCAATCATCCAGAACAGAGGCAGAATGGTTGTCTGCTTAGGTCGCGTACACACGATCGGTCAAACCAATGAGAATGGTCTGATGGACCGCTTTCATCGGACCAAACCAATCGTGTGTGGGCATCATTGGTTATTTATCCATCGGTTAAAAAAAAGCCAACTTGTTTTAAATTTATCTGATGGATACCTAACCGATAGAGAAAAAAAACGATCGTTAGTAGGCACGACCATCGGTTAAAAATCCACGTATGCTCAGAAGTCGACGCATGCTTAAAAGAATTGAACTTCATTTTTTTCAGTACGTCGTCGTGTTTTACGTCACCACGTTCTGACACGATCGTTTTTTTGACCGATGGTGTGTAGGCACGAGTGACCATCAGTCAGCTTCATCGCTTAACCGATGAAAGCGGTCCATCAGACCGTTCTCACCAGATGGACTGATCGTGTGTACAGGGCATTATGTAAACAAGGCAGATCGCCATTCTGACAGGAGGGAAGGCATTGCTCCTGTGCTCCTCTAAAGCAGGGGTGCGGATCCATGTCTTCCCCTAGTAAAAGCACACCCCACAGTACAGTAAAACACAGGCTAGGAACACAATTAACTCTTTGATCGCTCCTGATGTTTAACCTCTTCCCAGACAGTTTCATTTGTACAGTGACAGTGCATATTTTTAGCACTGATCACTGTATTAGTGTCACTGATCCCCAAAAAGTTTCAAAAGTGTCAGTTAGTGTCCTACTTTCCGCCGCAATATCACAGTCCCGCTATAAGTCGCTGATCGTTGCCAATGCTAGTAAAAAATAAAAAATAACATAGTTTTTAGACACTATAATCTTTGCGCCAATTAATATTCAATTATTGTGATTTTTTTACCAAAAATATGTAGCAGAATACATATTGGCCTAAGCTTATGAAGTGATGCATGATTTTTTATTGAATATGTTTTATAGTAAAAAGTAAATAATATGTTTTTTTTTCCAAAATTGACAGCATTTTTTTGTTTATAGTGCAAAAAGAAAACACTGCAGAGGTGATTTAATACCGCCAAAAGAAATCTCTATTTGTGGAAAAAAAAAATGACATACATTTTATTTGGGTCCAGCGTTGCATGATTGCTCAATTTTCCGCTAAAATAGCACAGTGCCGTATCACAAAAAATGGCCTGGTTAAACAGTATGGGCTAGATTCAGGTGTAATTGCGTAATTTTGTGTTGGCGTAGCGTATGCTGTTTACACTACGCCGCCGCAACTTTTACGGGCAAGTGCTGTATTCACAAAGCACTTGCCTGTAAAGTTGCGGCGGCGTAGCGTAAATGGCCCATCTTAAGTCAAATTGGGCGGGTAGGGGGAGTGTATTATTTAAATAACGGGCAATCCCGCGCCGAACGTACTGCGCATGCGTCGGCTGTGAATTTATCCCAGTGCGCATGATTCAAATCACAACGCCAATACGTAATGTAAACGACGAGAACGTCACTTACGCAAAGCCCTATTCGCGAACGTTTTACGTAAACGATGGGAAAAAAACGCCGGCGCGCCGTCCTTACTTAAGATTGGCTACGCGTCATACAGCAGGGGTAACATTGCGACGGACCTACGCTTAGGCAAACGACGTAAAAAAAATGCGCCGGCCGTGCGTACGTTCGGGAATCGGCGTAGAGGCTCATTTGCATATTTTAGACGGGTTCGCCACCTAGCGTCCAGCCTAAATATGAAAATAAGATTCAACAGCATAAGAGACTTACGCAAGTCGGATCTAATGGAAATCTATGCGTAACTGATTCTATGAATCAGTCGCATAGATAGGAGGGCTCAGACGCAGAGATACGACGGCTTATCTGGAGATAAGCCGGCTTATCTCTTTCCTGAATATGGCCCTATGTATTTTATTGGTGTAGTAGGTTGTCTACCTGGAGTTCAGATAGATAGGCAGGGAGGCGTCCTAAACACATCCTTTTAAATGCTCCCCAATCAAGCAAAATACATGAAAATACATATGTAATAATTTGTGTTTGGATCAAAATATCTATCAAAAATATTTGGACCATATTTAATAAGTACTACACTTTTACAGAGTGCAATAAACTGTTCATTTATTTACTGTGTATGGGTTACCTAAGTTCACTCACAAACTACACCTAACTTTTTACTATATAAGAGCAAAGGGCTAACTCGTAAAAAGTGTCAAATTACTTAACTCTACAGTATAAGGAAGACTTGACGGAATCTCGACCAACTCTACAAAGTTTACAAGCTACAAGCTATGGCACATACAATATATTTGAAATTTTATATTTTCTGATGTACTGGCTGCCTATCTCATGTCTTCAGGCCCTAAAATGCCATGACAGTACAAATACCCCCCCAGGACCCCTTTTTGGTTGTAGGATTTCCTAATAGATATGGCAACTTTTTTGAAAATGGTATACTCACCTTTCCACAATTTTCCTTTCCTGGCACATCTTCATGGCAGCATGCACATGGGTTGTGACTCCGCCCCCACAATCTGATAGGACTGAATTGCTATAAAATGAAAGAGAGAGTCCCACCACAGCATTCTCTGTATCTATCAACTTAAACAGGATCGGAGTCTATATGCTGCCTTGAAGAAGCGACAGGAAAGGAAAATTACGGAATGGTGAGTATACAATTTTCCGTTTTGCTGTCGCATCATGGCAGCAAACACATGGGAAATAACTCGCCGACTGGGGGATGCAAGAAAATAATATGTTTATTTAACAAGCAATTGAGGTATTGGCCTGAATGACGGACTTACCAAATTCCACAGTTGTCAGTTGTGTGCAATCCACTTTATAGTGTGACATGAATGTGTTTCTCGAGGACCAAGTTGTAGCTTTACATATTGTCTCTGTGGATACTCTGCAGTATGCTGCCCATGTGGTTGCCACCGCCCTGGTAGAGTGAGCCTTTAAGCCCTTAGGTATTGGAATCTGCTGAATTTAATCTTTTTTTTTTGATGGATCTCACCAACCATGAAGCAATTGTGCATGGACACCTGACCCCTCTTAAAGCCATGGGCAATAACAAAGAGGTTGTCTTTCTTCTGAAACAGCTAGTTGCCTCGAGGTATGCTGAGATGTTATATTTATTGTCTAATGGATCTGGATCGCTTTGGTTCGTAAGCAAGGCTGGAAGACCTATCTCTTGGTTACAGTGAAATGAAGAGGCTACCTTTGGAATGAATCGGTCCGAAGGTTTAAAAAATTACTCTGTCCGGTATGAAAATCAAGCGGGGTTCTTTTATTTGCATCGCTTGTATTTCGGATACCCTCTACGCCGAAGTTATAGGAACGAGGAATGTTACTTTCAAGGTCAAGTTTCGTAAGGATACAGACTCGAAATGATAAAAGGGCTCATTAGATAGTGCCTCTAAGACTACCGATAGATCCCAGGAAATTTCAGTTTTCTAGGAGGTTTTAGCTTTAGACAGGCTCTCAGGAATTGTATGATGAGTGGGTTCAGGGCCCACTTGACTCCTGTCATGGCTGATACTCTATTGTAAGTGCTGTTGGTAGTGGTCTTTCTAGCTTGAAGCAACGTTTCTAATACCTCTTGAGAACACCCCTTGGCTAGAAGCCTAGACATTTCAACTTCCATGCTGTCAGATGTAACCTCTCTGGGTGAAGAAACTGGCCTTGGGAGAGTAGGTCCAACATGGTAGAGACAATGGCCTTCCTGTCTTCAGTTGAAATGCATCATGAACAATGGCCTCCTTGACCAGTAGGGAATTACTGCTATCACCGTGGATGTTGTCCTTTTAAGTCTGAACAGGAATCTCGTGAATAGGGGAGTTGGAATAAAAATATGTATCCCAATTAAAAGTTCTATGTTGTTGTAGGTAATTATCCCCTCTGCCATTGGATAGACCATTCTCTTAAGGTATCTTGAGCATTTGGCGTTCACTGGGGTTGCTGCCAGGTCTATATCTGGAACAAGCTGTGCTGCAATTGAAATATATAAATATTAATTTGTGCATTGATTGGTGCTCAATAATGATAGTACTATTATAACTACCATGTACACCACAAACGTTGTCAGTTTTGACATCGTTAGTTTTGACAAAACGGCATAGGGAGGAGCGGCGTGCTGATGTCACCAACTACGAACGCAAAGGTCCTGGAAGTTACGGGCGGATAGCGAGAGGGTAAATTTTATTGTACATATTGGTAGTATCATACAAGGATATAACACAGTACACATTTTCGTACAATATACGACAAGTACATCAGTCGCTAATCATAGAATCATACAGTTTTCAGCTCAAATCTTAAGATACACTGCATGTTGAAAATTAAAAGAGAAAAACAGAAAAAACATGAACCATAAACAGAAGGCTCGAGATTTACTTGATGCGCTTTTTTTATCTACCTTCATGTGAGTGTACCATTGTTTTTTTTAATCTTTACATTTTCATACAGTATCACGCTATGGTAGCTTTATTTTTATTTCTATGGGGACTTAATAACATCGAGTCTATAGTGAATGACATAAAATAGATACAGGAGTGTTTGCTGCTTTCCATTGAGACCTAGAGCTGGGTAATCAGCCACATGTGGATACGATCTCCCTAAAAAGAGATCAAACCTGTTGGTAAGCTGCATTGATATCTCAGGTGGAGGATCTTTTACATATCTCATTGCCACACTTTTTCTTTGGTGTATTGTTTGGAGTCACCATGAATTTCTTTAAGAAGACCAGTCATCTCTTATGAACCATGTTTTTTACCATCTTATGAACTATGTTTTTCACTACTTTGTGAACCATTTGTTGTTTTTATCAATTTAGTTACCATTTATTACATTGATACTCACCACTTTTCACTAACTGGGAATCTATCATTGGTAATATTTTTTTTTGATTTTTTTTTCAATTTTATTCACATTTTATTTCATTGGTTCTTTTGAGATTTTGAACCCATCACTTATGACAAGTTTGGTATTGTTCATTGAGCTAAATGTTTTTTGTGTACATTTATCACCCAGCCGAACTGTTGTAGTGTTAAAATCTGTATCATACGTTGACGGATGATTGATTTTTGGTTGGCTGCTAGAAGGAAGAAGGTCTTTCTCCCTCAGAATGGCCTATTACTGGCAACAGAATTTTTGTGAAGGTTCTGGGAGCAATCGAGATTCCGAAAGGCAGACTCTGGAATTGAAAATGCTGGTGGTTCACCATGAACCAAATACATTTTTGAAACATAAGATGTATGGGGACGTGCAGATAGGCGCAATGGAAAGCATCAAATCTTCTAAGTTTATCTCTGGTAGGATTAATTGCAGACTTTCCATCTAGAACAACGGGACTAGAATTCTCTTGTTGAGACTTTTCAAGTTTAATGCCGCGTACACACGGCCGTTTTTTTGTGATGAAATAAAACGACGTTTTAAAAAACGTAATTTAAAATGATCGTGTGTGGGCAAAACGTTGTTTTATGTCTTCTGAAAAACGACAAAAAAAAAAATTCGAACATGCTTCAATTTTTTATCTTGTTTTTCAGAATGTCGTTATTTGTGTCATAAAAAATGATCGTGTGTACGCTAAAATGTTTAAAACAGCATTTTTAAACCCGCGCATGCTCAGAAGCAAGTTATGATGTGAGCTTGAATGGAACAGAGTGCCGTCGTACGTGTTGTACGTAACCGCTCTTTGCAAGAGCATTTTCGGAAAACGATGGTGTGTAGGCAACGTTGTTTTTTAAAATGAAGTTTAAAAAACATTGTTTTTTTCATGAGAAAAAACAACGTTTTTTACAAGACAAAAACGACCGTGTGTACGCGGCATAATACTGGGTGCAGGTCTCTCATCTTCTTCTTTACCAGGAATAATGAAGAGTCTCTCTCTTTGGACAAACAGCACTTTTATTATTGCCTGTTTTTAAAGTAATTATTGAGCATATTTGACTAGCAACTTTAGTTTGAATGATAGACACTGTCCATAGATCTTTTATGTTTTCCGCCGAGAACTGCGAGAAAAGCTTCATTCTGGCTTCCAATATTATTATTATTATTTTAGGTACTTATATAGCGCCTTTAATTTTACGCAGTGCTTTACATATACATTGTTTATTTACATTAGTCACTATCACAGGCTGGAGGGGCGTACCTTTTAAGGAAACTTCTGTTGATCCCCTGTGGTGGAAGACTTCTGTTTTTGGAATTTTATGTAGTAGGTTTGAGGGTTCCTCCAATTTCTCTTCCCTGATATGTATGACTTTGCCTCCCTGTACCTATATGGGAGATTATGTCTAAGGCCCTGTACACACGATCAGACCGATCTGATGAACCTTGTCCGACGGACCGTTTTCAACAGACAACTCTGAACTTGTCTGATGGTCTGATGTGCGTACACACCATCAGACCAACATCCGATCATACCAGAACGCGGTGACGTAGAACACAACGACGTGATGAAAATATGAAGTTCAATGCTTCCAAGCATGCGTCGACTTGATTCTGAGCATGCGCAGGTTTTTGGTCCGATGCTTTTGTGTACTAACCATCGAACCTGTCCGACGGACAGGTGTCCATCAGACAGGTTTTAAAGCATGTTTTAAAACTTTGGTCCGACGGACAACGGTCTGATGGGCCGTACACACCATCGAACTGGTCTGATGAAACTGGTCTGCAGATCAGTTTCATCGGACCTGTCTGATTGTGTGTACGCGGCCTAAAAGGTGGTGGCTTCTGCTGTTTTGGTCTTCTGTTCAAAGTAATAAGACCCGAGTTTCCACCTGTAACTTTTGAGATTGCTGAGTCTAACTTTGTTCCAAAAAGGTTTGTCCCATCATAGGGAATCTTACAGCAATTGGTTTTAGGCCGCGTACACACGATCGGTCCAACTCCAAGAGAATGGTCTGACGGACCGTTTTCATCGGGTCACCGCTGAAGTGGCCTGATGGTCTGATCGTGTCAGAATACGGTGATGTAAAACACAACGATGTTCTGAAAAAACGAAGTTCAATGCTTCCAAGCATGCGTTGACTTGTTTCTGAGCATGTGCGGGTTTTTGAACCAATGCTTTTGCGTACTAACCATCGGTTTGGACCGATGGTCAGGCGTCCATCAGTCCGATTTTAAAGCAAGTTTAAAGCAACTTTGGTCCGAAGGACGACGGACCGATGGGCCGTACACATGGTCGGTTTGGACCGATGAAACTGGACTTCAGTCCATTTTCATCGGTTTGGACCGATCGTGTGTACACGGCCTTAGAGGCAGCGTTTGCTGCCCATGGTTTAAGCCATGGTGCTCTTCTGGCAATGACCACATTAAGCATTGCCACAGTGCAGGATTTGATTGTGTCCACCGAAGCATCCACCACAAAGTCTCCTGCGAAACTGAAGTTCTGAAGTGCTGTTATAACTTTTTCTCGTTCTTCTCCTTCTAGAATACATTTTTCTATGTTGCATGTCCAGCTGGATATGACTCTTCCTACAGCTGCTAGGGCAATAGCTGGTCTGCAGGCCCCCTCAGGTCCCAAATATGCTCTTTTTTTTTTTTTTTTTTTGAAATATTTTTATTGGAGTTTGTACAGTAAAATAAGATGACGTAACGCGAACAAATAATACAAAGACAATGTATACAAAACCATGTACATGGGAAAGCATTATACATATCGGATCACAGAGAGATATGGAAAGGGTAGTGAAAGCTTGAAACAGAAGAAAATAACCATACAATCAGAAAATAAAAATAAAAATAGAAATAAAAATATAACCACAAAGAAAATATAGAGAGAGAGAGAAAAAGTGGAAAACCAGAAGCAGGAATTGAAGAGAGAACAAAACAGAGCTATAAAACCACTATTACCTGTGTATCACAATTACACCTACAGGGGTTGCGGATATACAACCTTGTGTTAGTGTCAGCTTAAGTTACAATCGGTGCGATAGGACATATAAACTGGCAGGTGACGGATCATTAGGCGTAATGCACTGTGGAGGGCATGAAATATGGTAGGAACGCTAAGGGGCTTGTATCTATGGTTGCTAGGTTCATGGTGGCAGAAGGGCCGAGGGGTCCGACAGATTCAACAGTTTAAGGATACCCAAGGAGTTTGCAAGGTCCCTATGGAGATACCATTCGGTGTATCGGAACGGATGCATGAGAGTTTGTAGTTCCGTTTGGTCAAACGTGTGTTCCATGAACTTCCGCCATCTCATAAAGAACCGTGGGGTAGAGCGAAAGTTCAAGACAATGGTATCCAGTCTCTCTAAATAGAAAAGCGACGAGAGGGCCTTTCTGACCGCCGGTAGATTCGGCGGACTTGGGCTGATCCAATGAGACATGATAGTCCTACGGGCCACTAGGAGGCATAGGTGAGCCCATTGGGGGGTGGGAAGCGAGCCTCCAGTTATTGCGGGAGCAAGGGGAGGTGGCGGTTCGCACCCAAATAGGCATATTAGGTAGTCCCTCGGGATCAGTGTGTCGGTAACTTCATTTACATAGGCAAGTACAGAGTCCCAGTATTTAACAATAGGTGTGCATTCCCATAGGCGGTGAAGCAGAGACGGGCGGGGGGTAGAGCACCAAGGGCAATTTTCCTGGGTAGGGTCAGCCTTACTAAAACGGAAAGGATAATACGCCCTGTGGATGAGTTTGAATTGCGTCTCCCGCCATGTTTCTGATATGGTTAATTTGTGTACCCGTCTGTAGCCCTCGAGAATTGTGGTGGGGAGAGTGTCATCCTCAAATATTTGCGCCCATTTCTGAAATGGTTTGAGACGGTATTTGGCAGCCTGGTGCTCAATAAGATGAGAATAGAGGGAAGATATGGAGTAATCGTTGTTGCGTAAGACTACATCAATGAAGGATTTTTGCAGGGGATTTGAGCCGGGGGCACAGCAAGTACGTAAATAACCGACCATTTGGTGATAGTAAAAGACATGTGAGGCTGGCAAACAATATTCCCTTGACAAGGTGAGAAAGGATTTGAAGTTGTATTGGGTGTCTAGGTATATCGAAGCGACAGTGGTAAGTCCCCTGGCGTTCCATTGTTTAAAGGCTTTGTGTAGAGTGGACGGTGGGAACATTGGGTTTCCAAGTACCGGCAAGTGACAGGAAATACTAGAGGGCAGCCCCAATAATCTACGGACCTCTCTCCATGCTATAACTGTATCCCTGATGAGGATACTGGACTTCATGTAGGTCGGTAATTTGTTGGGGTTCGAATGTAGGATGGCAGGTAGAGTGTATGGATGGGTCGAGGCTTCTTCTAGTATGGTATTGGAGTATTTGGATCTGCCTGATAGCCAGTCCAGGCCTTGTCTCAGCAAGCAAGCCAGATTGTAAAAACGTATGTTGGGCAGGCCCGCCCCGCCCTCAGACTTCGGGAGACATAGTTTTTGCAACGCAATGCGAGATTTTTTGCGAGACCAGAGAAAGACAGATAGTGCCTTATGTATTGTGTTTACATCAGAGTGTTTAAGTAGAAGAGGTATGGTCTGCATGGGATAGAGTAGGCGCGCGAACGACACCATTTTAAATAAGTGGCATCTCCCAAAGAGCGAGAGGGGGAGGGCCGCCCAAACATCCAGCTCCTTCACAATTTTAGAGATTAGCGGTGGGAAGTTGAGTGAGTACAGGGTGGAAGGGTCTCTGCCAATGTGTATGCCTAAGTAGGTAATATGGTTCTTCGCTATGGCAAAAGGAGAGTGACCCACCCACTTGGCAGCCAATCTGGGGTGGAGCGATAAGATCTCGCTCTTGTCAAAATTAATTCGAAAACCTGAGCATAGTCGGAAGGATTGAAATAATAGTCAAAGTCTGTCAAAGTCCGCAAGGGGTCGTGTGGAGAATAACAATATGTCGTCTGCGAATAGGGCGGAGCGGAGAGAATGAGAACCTATTGGAATGCCACTAACTCCGTCAGGGGAATTGAGTATTCGGGATAAAGGCTCGATAGCTATATTAAAGAGTAATGGGGAGAGCGGGCATCCTTGTCTAGTCCCCTTCATCAGAGGAATTGTGTCAGATATAAAGTCGGGGGTCACCAGTCGCGCAGTTGGGGATTCATACATACGTCGTAGAAACTGTATAATCGGGCCTGAGAAACCAAAGTCCGTCATCACCCGGAACAGCCAGGACCAACTAATATTGTCAAAAGCCTTTTCGGCATCGAGCGACAGGATGGCAACGTCCTGTTCTGGGTGAAGTTTTGCATATTCTAATGCCATTAGGACCTTGCGGATATTGAGGGTGGCCGATCGTCCCTGAACAAATCCTGACTGTGCCGGGTGAAGCATAGAGGGCAGTAGTTGAGCCAAACGAGACGCCACAATCTTGGATAATATCTTAACATCGACATTAATTAATGAGATTGGGCGGTAAGAGCCCGGGAGCGAGGGGTCTTTACCTTTTTTAGGAATTATTCTAATATGCGCCTGGGATCCTGTAGGAAGATAGGGGCCCCCATCCCACATATTTGTGTAGACATGACGTAGGGTGTCGGGAAGGAAGTCTTTAGTCAGTTTATAAAATTCGGCAGTGTAACCGTCCGGGCCTGGGGCTTTAGCAGAGGACAATGAGGTGATCGTCTGTTTGACATCTTCAACGGTTATGGGAGCGTTGAGAGTGTCTAAGTGTTCCCTCTGAAGTTTGGGGAGGTGGACCCTAGCCAGGAAAGCGTCGGCCTCAAGTTGGTCTGTAGGATCCGCCGAGTATAACTGTGTATAATAGTTGACTAGGACTTTACTAATCTCAGTAGGCGAAGTGACTACCGTGCCAGCTGAGTTTGTCAGGGCAGAGATATGGGTAGGGCGTCTAGGTCCCGTACACAGCCTCGCTAGGAGTTTGCCGGCCTTGTTGCCATATCTGTGGAAGTGTAATTTAGCGTACGAGTTCTTAGCCAATTCTTGTTGTTCCGCCCAAAGGTCAAATTCACGCTTGGCATTTCTCCAAGCATGTATATTGTCAGATGTGCGGTTAAGTGTCAGGAGTTCGTGAGCCGAGCGCAGAGCCTCACTCGCTCGTACATAGCTTTGTCTGGCATGTTTCTTAAATTGCGCGGTGTATGAGATTATTTTACCTCTCAGGAAGGCCTTTCCTGCTTCCCAAAACAGGTTAGGGTTTGTGAGGTGCGGTTCGTTGTTGGAGGTGTATTCTTCCCACGCCGCAGAAAGCATGTGTCGGAAGTCCTCACTGTTTGCCAGGTACGAAGGGAACCGCCATATGCGAGGGGAAGAGGAGGGTTGGGCGTTTAGTAGATGTATGGCAATGGGACTATGGTCAGAGATTCTAGCATCGGCAATTACTGAGTCACTTAGCATGGGGAGAAGTGCAGGGGAGGCAAAAAAGTAATCGATGCGGGAGAATGAGTTATGGGGTGGGGAGTAGAAGGTATAGTCGCGGTCAGTCGGGTGTTCTAATCGCCATACGTCAAGGAAGTGCATGGAGTCTATGGCGTGTGCGAGCAGCGACGGGGTTGAAGTCGATGAGGTATGCCTGGGCAGAGTGCGCTTCGTGTCGCTTACCCGGTCGACTGTTGCGGACATAACCGAGTTAAAGTCCCCACCCACCAGATGTAGGGATCCCGGAGCAGCTAGAATCCATGTCACCATGTCTTGGAAGAATGAGATGTCAGGTGAGTTGGGCGCATATATGTTGGTGATGGCTATGTCTTTGCCCGCTAGGGTTAGGTGAATAGTAACTTTACGGCCCATCGAGTCGGTCTGTACGTCTCTAAGAGTATGTCTCAGGTTTTTGTGTATGAGTATGGCCACCCCAGCTTTGCGTCCTAAGGCAGGGGAGCCATATACGGTTCCCACCCACAACTTACGTAGACGAGTTAAGTCATCTGTGGAGAGATGGGTCTCTTGAAGTAGTGCCACATCTGCCCGAAGACGCTTTAAGTGTCTAAGAATGGACATGCGTTTGTTCGGAGAGCGCAGCCCCTTAACGTTCCATGAAACAACCTTTAGGTGATTCCCAGCCGCTGAAGAGGCCATATTTGAGCCGGAGTCATGTATTGAGCTAATGATGGGAAGCATAGTTCCCCTCCAAGAGTCACTACAGCAGCCTGAGGGTCACCCAAACATTGCAAACTTTCTGAGGATACTGGTACAACACAGGTAATCATATATAGTGTAAACATTAAGTAAGAGTAAGGAAAAAAAAAGAAAATAGCATAAAAACAATAATAGCATGGAGGCCTAAACTCTAGGCCTCTAACAAATAGGAGGGACTTCACTTTTTTCCACATGAAAGTGAGACGCATAGCAGGGCTCCCGCAGTACGCCAGGTCCCTATTCCCAACAGCAGAACAAGAACTTCGGGGGGGGATGTAGAGGGGAGGGTGGGGGGGGGAAGGAGAGACAGGGAAGAGCTGGCTGTGTGAGGAGTGAGTTTCAAGGGGATATCAGCAGTGGCAAAGCATATACACGGGGGGGGGGGGATAATAAGAAAAGTGAGGTGATACTACCCGTTTTACTCGGGTCTGCCGAGATGAGAAGACTCTGAGATGTGTCCTCAGCGGCTGTCCATGCAATCCGTGTGAGTGGTGTAGCGACTCCGCTTGTACGGTTGCTTGGTAGGGCTGCCGGGTTGCTTGCGGGAGGCGGATGGGGTAGTTGGTTGAGATGAGGAGCCGTCTTCAGAGTTGGTGAGGTCCATTCCTGCAGCAGCTGATTCCAGGTATCGATCCGCCTCATCTGGTGATGTAAAAGTAAGGTGTTCTCCGGTCCTGGATTGAATGTGGAGGATGGCTGGGTAGTGCAGGGAGAATCTGATCTGGTCACGGTGCAGGGTCGAACAGATGGTCGAGAACGCTTTACGTTGTTTCATCACCTCGACAGAATAATCTGCAAAAAGCAACAGTTTGGCCCCGTCAACCGAGAGGGAACGCGTGCGACGGAACGCCTTCATAATGGCAGTTTTGTCCGCATAGTTCAGATATTTCACAATGACGTGTCTGGGTTTGGCGCGATTCTCCGCGTATTGACCAAGGCGATGGGCACGTTCGACGGTGCAAGGTATGCGGAGTCCCAGTTGTTCAGGGATGATTTTGGCACATATGGTAGCGAGCTGGCCATTTGGGACGGACTCTGGCAGGCCAATAATGCGCATATTGTTCCTCCCAGAGCGATTCTCGAGGTCGTCCAATTTGCTCCAGAGTTCCCTGTTTTCAGTAATCAGTCGGGCAAGTTGTGCAGACTGAGCGGTGGAGTCATCTTCCAAGGAAGAAATTCTGTCCTCAGTTTGTGTGATTCTCTGGGCCTGAGACTGCAGTTCCAGGTGGAGCTGTTCAAGACCCTTTTGCACAGCAGCATCCACCGTTGCAGAGAGAGTGGGTCCCAGCAAGGCAACCACTTGCTGAGCGATGGCCGCCGGGGATGCAGGGTCGACTGCTTGTACGTCCGAGGCAGCGTGTGTGTGAGAGGATGCTCCGGAGGATGGCGCGGCCGCCATCTTGGCTGCACTTGAAGCCGCGTCTACCGCGGGAGGTGCCGAGGAAAGGACTCGGGCGTAGGATCGCTCTACAAAGCGATCCATCTGTGTCCCCACAGCAGCGGGGGAGAGATGGGGTTACCCCGAGGTTTTGAGCGGGCGTGAATAGCCGATAATGGGAGGACGGCGGCGGGAGCAGCGTCTCCTCACTCCTGTCTCATGTGGCGCCGGAACCGGAAGTCAATATGCTCTTTTTAAATGGAGATCGATTTTGCAGTCTTATACATCTCTGAATGTTACAGCATCCTCAATGGGTAGTGCTATGTGCCAGGCCAGATGCATTAGTGATGTGTCTACTACTGGTATGGATACCAACAGGTTTACGTTGGGTTCTTTCAGTGAATACATTTTTGCTAGTCTGTTATTAAGACTATTTTTTTATCTTGTTTCTGCCACTCTTCCTTAATCAGGTCTACCAGTTCTATAAATGGGAAGGATTAGGGATCTTTCTTTAAATTTAGAAAATATTTTTTGGTTTTGGAGCTTCCTTGGGCTCTTCCCAACTGATTGCTTCCTTTAGACCCCTTTCACACTGAATCGTTTTTACAGCGTTTTAGCATTAAAAATAGCGCTCTTACAACGCTCTCCATGCATCTCAATGGACCTTTTCACACCGAGTTCTGCAAGCAGCGTCTTTGGAGCAGCTTTTGAGCGCTGAAAAAATGCTCCAAAAACTCCCCTCTCCATTGAAATGAATTGAAAAGAGCTGTAAAAACGCCTTACCCTTTTACACCGAGGCACTGCAAAAACGCCCTAAAACTTTAGGGTCTTATCGGTGCTTTACCAACACATTGGGATTGCAGATAAGGCTTTGCTCGAATAACGCTGTAATAACGCTGTAATAAAGCTGTAATAATGCTGTAATAACGCTCGAATAACGCTCGAATAACGCTCGAAAAATGCCCCAATGTGAAAAGGGCCTTATAGATTTGACAAATGGCTCTAACAATGGGAAAATTAAACCTGCAGGGACTTCTATCTCTTCACTGTCCGATGAGTTATCTGATTTTGTTAATGCTTGCGGGACGGCTGATTATGTACTGCTTTATCTGTCTCAGGGTGTGACACTTGTAGAATTGTGTGAATTACTGGGCGTGCCACAATGCATACTGGGAAATGTAGTTCTTGCATGAACAAGCACCGCAAACCAGGAAGTGAATGAGAGAACAGAAACTAGAACGCCGGAGGTGATATAGATGAAGGAATTTAATAGGTATTTTCTTTTTTTTTAACAGAATCATTACACTATTCTGTCTGTCTACCTTGCAGACATAAATTTTTGGCAATTTTTTTTTTTCCTTTAACTTTATGGAATAGATTGCAGAGGAGTGAACCCTCAGTAAAGAGGATTTTAAAGAGTACCAGTATATTTTTTATTTCAGGAAAGCTACTTTAAAAGATATGTCATAAAACGTTAATTGTTTCCTCCTGAGAAACCAAGAATAGATTCTGCAACATTATGCTCATTAACCACTTGCTTACTGGGCACATATACCCCCTTCCTGCCCAGGCGAAATTTCAGCACTGCGTCGCTTTAAATTAAAATTGCGCGGTCGTGCCACATGCCTTACAAACAAAATTGACGTCCTTTTTTTCCCCACAAATAGAGCTTTCTTTTGGTGGTATTTGATCACCTCTGCAGGTTTTTTTTTCGCTATAAACAAAAAAGAGCGACAATTTTGAAAAAAAACACACAATATTTTTTACTTTTTGCTATAATAAAAATCCAATTTTTTTTAAAAAATATTTTTTTTTTCTCAGTTTAGGCCGATATGTATTCTACATATTTTTGGTAAAAAAAAACAATCGCAATAAGCGTATAGTTATTGGTTTGCACAAAGGTTATAGTGGCTAGGAAAAGAGGGATAGAATTCTGACATTTTTCTTTTTTTTTTTTTTTTTACTAGTAATACGGCGATCTGCGAATTTTGTCAGGACTGCGATATTGCGACGGACACATCGAACACTTTTGACACATTTTTGGGACCATTCACATTTATACAGCGATCAGTGCTATAAAAACGCACTAATTACTGTATAAATGTGACTGGCAGTGAAGGGGTTAACACTAGGGGGTGAGGAAGGGGTTAAATGTGAGTCCTGGGTGTGTTCTAACTGTGTGGGGGGAGGGGGGTGACTGGGGGAGGTGACCGATGCTGTCTCCCTATGTACAAGAGAAATTGCATCTGTCTCCTCTCACTGACAGGACATGGAGCTCTGTGTTTACACACAGAGCTTCACGTCCCTGCTCTAAAACTGCCGATCAGCGGGTACCTGGCGGACATCGCGACCGCCAGGCACGCGCATCGAAAACTCGGGGACGCGCCGGGTACGCCGCCATCGGCGTGCGCACGCCCCCCAGTGGCCGGAGAACACGATGCCGTCAATTGACGGCAGCTTGGATATTCAGATCCACTAAGCTGCCTTCAATTGACGATAAGCGGGGACTGAAGTGGTTAAAGAATCATAAACTGTCAGTGAATGCTACATTGCATGCTGTTCACACTCACTCAGTCACTGTGTGATTTATTTTCTGCATTCTGCAAAACAACTGGTTTATCCTGCTATTCACCATCCCTCCCCCCTTGTCTGTGTCCCTGCTGCAGATTGAGATTGTGTAAACCAGCCATTGCCACATCTACTGAGCATGCTCCCATTTTAGTTCCCTTCTAAATTGTTAATTTCCTTCTTTTTCCTATCTGTGCATTCCACATACAGTAGCTATAGAGTCACACACATATGGACATACACACTCTGGATAAATCACAGTCTCCTCCCACCTCCATGACAACCAAACACCTACAGTATATACAATGGGGTCAGGACATTACATGATGGTTCATAAAGGCATCATCTCCCCGTAATTCTAAGCACTTGCAAAATAACATTAAAAAAGACATTTACAAAAATGTAAAAACAGCAAGGGGGTCCCCCCTTTGGGACTGGTATGGATTTTAAGGGGAACCCAATGGCAAAAGTTTTTTAATACCATTGCTGACAATTAGAGTTGAGCGGACACCTGGATGTTCGGGACCCGAACTTGACCTGAATTTGACCCCAAACCCGAACCCCATTGAAGTCAATGGGGACCCGAACTTTTGAGTACTAAAATGTCTCTAAAAAACAAGTAGAAAGGGCTAGAGGGCTGCAAATTGCAGTAACATGTTGGTAAGAGCATGGCAAGTACTCTGCAAACAAATGTGGATAGGGAAATAACTTTAAATAACATAAAATACATTACAAAAAATTGACCTAGGAGGACGAGGTCCATATGGAGTAGGAGGTTGAGGTGGCGGTGGAGGTTGAAGCACCGGTGGAGGAGGACGAGGTAGCCAACACAGGTTTTTGTTTTTAATTTATTTATTTTTTAAATTAGGCTACACCCCAAAAGAGTGAGAAAGATCAGAAATACAAGAATGGCTGGGTAATTCTGCACAAGGTGTGGATAAGTCTGCCTGGTTAATTTGAATGAATGTGAGCTTGTCCACATTGGCTCTGGACAGGCGGAGGAAACACTGTAAGCACTGGAGGAAACACTGCAAGCACTGGAGGAAACACTGCAAACACTGGAGGAAATACTGCAAAATATTTTTTTGCCCGAAATGGGTGTTTTTTGAATAGAACAATAGAAGAAAAGTATCTTGTAATTAGATTTTAGAAGCAGGACAGACTCCTATCTATTTCTCTCCCACAGAGTATCTCACAGTAACATATGCAGTGCTGGTGTAATTAGATTTTAGAATCAGGACAGACTCCTATCTATTTCTCTCCCTACAAGCACAAGCAGGAACCTTCCCCTAACCTATCTTGCAGAGTATCTCACAGTAACATATGCAGTGATGGTGTAATTAGATTTTAGAAGCAGGATAGACTGCTATCTATTTCTCTCCCTACAAGCACAAGCAGGAACCTTCCCCTAATGTATCTTGCCGAGTATCTCACAGTAACATATGCGGTAACATATTTCAAGTGCTGGTGTAATTAGATTTTAGAAGCAGGACAGACTTCTATCTATTTCTCTCCCTAAAAAGAACAAGCAGGAACCTTCTACCTAATGCTATGTAGATCGCTGAGCAATGTGATTTCTGAAGCAGGACAGTCTGACTCCTATCTAAATCTCTCCCTCAGAAGAGTAGCAGCAGCAGCCTTTCCCTACTCCAGCTAAAGCAGAGTGATGAGCTGTGCTGTGTGCCTCTAGCTTATATAGAGGCTGGGTCACATGCTGGGTCACATGCTGCACTGGCCACTGGCCAATCACAGCCATGCCATTAGTAGGCATGGCTGTGATGGCTTCTAGGTCACACGAGTAAAACAAATGGTGATTGGCTGGCCTGCAGCGCGCCATTATATTGCCGAACACTGAACCAGAACTTACAGTAAATTGTCCGTCCTGAACCATATCAGGCCACGTGCCCTCAATATGGGGTGGGGGGGGGGGTTCCTGTCTCCTGTCTTTTTTTTTACGTTCTTTTTTGGTGAATAAGTAGGGGTATGTACCCCAGGTCTAATTTTCTGATAACGGCAAGGCTAATATATTGACCAGTTACAAAATACAGTGCCTTGCGAAAGTATTCGGCCCCCTTGAACTTTGCAACCTTTTGCCACATTTCAGGCTTCAAACATAAAGATTTAAAACTGTAATTTTGACTTCCGGTTCCGGCGCCGCATGGAGTAGCTGTGTGCTTCCTCAGCTCCCGCACACCGGCTCCAAAACCTGCCTGTAAAAGCCTGCAGACCCGCAACTGACCCCAGGGCTAACCATCTGCCATCCCCCCGGACGAGGATGGACAGGTTTTTAGAAAAAAACGGCGCGCGATCGTACGCCGCCGCCGCGGCACGGACGGGGCAGCCGCAAATCGAGGCCCCGGCTTCGGCCTACACGGATCCGGCCGTGGATCCGATCGCAGAAACGGCGCCTGCTATGGAGGTGAGTGCAACACCAGCCCCTCCAACCACCCCTCAGGCTGCCCACAACCCCCCACCTCCCCCACAAGCGGGGGATATGCACAACATAGAGCTGATTGCCCAGGCCGTGGCTGCTCTATTATCCCCCATGATAGCAACTTCAGTGGAAAAAGCTATCAATGCAGGGATACAGAAGATCCAGGCTCAACTAGGGGAGCATGCATCCCGGCTGAATGAGGCCGAGAATCGCATCGGTCATATAGAAGAGGATCTTTACCAGGCCCAATCCTTTGAACATGCGCAAGACAAGACGAACAAGTATATACTCGACAAACTGGACGACCTTGAGAACAGATCCAGGAGGAGCAATCTGCGCTTTATTGGCGTCCCCGAATCGCTGCAACCCCAGGCACTTTCAGATCTCTGCTCAAGACGCATCCCCGAGGCCCTGGGCCTGCCCGGCCCCAGCACGGTTGAGCGCGCCCACCGCATGGGCCTTTTCAACTCTGAACGCAAATCACCACGTCCTGTGATCGCTAAGTACCTCAACTATTCGGATAAATCCCTCATCCTGCAGAAGTTCAGGCAGTCCAGGACCCTCCAGATAGATGGCATGAACATCTTGGTCTTCGCGGACTACTCCGTGGACGTCTCCAAGAGGAGAAAGGCTTTCCAGCAGATCTGCGCGGAGCTCCACCGAATGCAAATCAAGTTCACTCTGGCCTTCCCGGCCGTGCTTCGACTCAGAGCCCCTAACGGGGATCAGCTCTCCTTCCATGACCCTTCCGAAGCTGAGGCTTTCCTGAGGTCCCACCGCCAAGGCCCCCACCACAACCTGTCTCCTAGAGCTGCACCCTCCAACCGGGCCCTGGAACACGGGAGCCCGCGCAAGGACTCTCCTAAGAGATTCAAGGCTTCTGGATCCGACCGGCAACAAGCCTCCTCCTCTTGAACCCCCCTTTTTTTTTTTTTTTTTTTTTTTTTTTTTTTTTCTTCTTCTCTCTCTTTTTTTTTGGATGCCACACCGTCCTGGTGCAACTCTGCTGCGCTTTGATCGTCTAAGACCACTCCTGGGTCATTCTCCTCCATTGTGCCTCCCCCTCACACGGGGAGCCACGGTAGGCCCAATGCTATTATGCTGTTATGCCATTGTTTTTTTTTGTTCTATAATGCTGTTTTATTTTCACATTGTTTTATGTTCTTTTTACACGATTGGTAATAGTTGTTCTAGCTAGTACTTGTGTTTAATATTGGGTTTTCGCATACGTTTATATGACATGTGTGAGCCCCTCTGTTCTTCCGCAGGGATACCTGTTTAGCTTTTGCCTCCCCCACGCATTGCTCCTGCTGCCTACGCCCCCCCCTTCTGTCACTGCGGGTGAAGTGCTGCATAGTGAGCCCTGGGTTGGGAGTTGGCCTATTCAGTGGCTCCATGCGGAAAAAAGTGAAGTTCCCGAATATTGTTGTTCACTATGTTTCCCCCCATTGTCCCTCCCCCATCTCCCCTTTCCTACTTCCCTGCTCTCTCCCCGCACGTAGGGATCCGTTAAAGCCTCCGTTCTCTCTCCCAGTCAACCACTACTCCGTTTGCTGTCCTTTTATACCACTTCTGCCATACCCCATGCTCCCACCTACTTTGCCTCCGCATCCGGCTCACACCCCTCTGATGGTTTTCCCAACATGAGAATAGTCTCCTGGAACGTTAAAGGGCTCCGTTCCCCTAATAAGAGAATGAAGGTTCTGCGTCACCTTAAAAGGCTTAAGGCCGATATCGCCCTCCTTCAGGAAACCCATCTGTCCACTCCCGACTTCCCGCGGCTGCGGAAACTCTGGGTGGGCACAGTCCTCGGCTCCGACTCATGCGGTCGGAAAGCCGGGGTAATAATCCTAGTCCACAAGAACCTTCCCTGCAAAATACTGTCCTCAGACTCGGACTCTGAGGGGCGTTTCGCCTCTGCCCGTATCCAACTGGGACCCAGGGTTTTAAACATCACCAATGTGTATGCTCCCAACAGCCCCACAAGTACTTTTTTTAGCGACCTCACTTCTTGGGCACTTCGAGAGCCAGATTGCCTGCACCTGATAGCTGGGGATTTCAACTCCATTATACACCCGACAGATGACAGGTCCTCTACCAGACACTCCCGTCCTCCATTGACTCCTCCCACCCAGACCTTGCTGGCATCGACTATAGAATCACTACACCTCCATGATATATGGCGACTACGACACCCAGCTGATAGGGAATTCTCGTTCTACTCCCACCCTCACAATGTCTTCACGAGACTGGACTACCTTTTCTGCTCTGACTCTCTCCTCCCACTGATCTCGGAAGCTGACATACACGACATCGCAATCTCGGATCATGCCCCGGTCTCGACCACTCTTGAAGATCCTGGCCTAGCCTCCAACCCCAAAATCTGGCGGTTTCCCTCCTATCTCCACAACAACTCCGATTTCCAACAACATCTGGAAAACGCCTGGTCGGGATACGCGTCGGATAATGCGCTACACGCCGACAACCCCAATCTTTTCTGGGAAGCGGGCAAGGCTTTCCTCAGGGGCTGCATAATAGCCTACGCCGCCACCTTCAAAAAACACACACTTAGACGCTACAAACTGGCCAGCGCAACACTGCATCAGGCCCAGCGGGTCCTCTATACCGATGACTCCCCCAGCAACCGTAGCGCGTGGTTTGCTGCTAAGCAGGCCTTTGATAATTTGGCGGCCACCCTCGAGCGTACCCAAAAGGCACATCTAGACGCCTCCCTCCACAAGTTTGGCAACAAGGCCGGTAGACTCCTTTCCAGATTAAGCAAAGGACCCAACCGCCCGACACATATCTTGTCTCTGAGAGATCCGTTGGGATCCGTACACAACACCCCGAAAGACATCAATCGTATCATGCGCCAATTCTACTCCTCCCTGTATGCCTCAGACCCTATTGATAAGCCAACGGCCCTCAACTTCTTACAACGTATATCCCTAGATCGGGTGACCCCCACCCAACTCGAAGCCCTCAATGCCCCTATCTCAGTCCTGGAGGTCCAATCCGTCATCAAACAACTTGCCCCCTCCAAAGCTCCAGGCCCAGATGGCTTCACTGGAGAATTTTATAAATCCTTTAGCTCGACTGTGTCTCCCCCCCTCCACGACGTCTACCAGCATATATGGTCGGGTGGGACCTACCTACCAACGGGCAATCAGGCCATCGTAAAACTCTTGGAGAAAAAGGGCAAAGACCCCCTAGAACCTGGCTCTTATAGGCCCATCTCACTTTTAAACCTTGACGTCAAGATCCTATCCAAAATAGCGGCCACTAGGTTGGCATCCATTATACCCTCCCTGATCCACCCCGCACAATCAGGCTTCGTAAAGGGTAGGACGGCCACCATGAACATCAGGAAGGTGATGCTGGCTCTCGAACACGCAAAAAATAACCCGGCAGGTGATCATGCCATCATCACTTTAGACGCGGAGAAGGCCTTCGATAACGTCAGTTTCGAATGGCTCTCCATGGTCATGTCCAAAATGGGCTTCTCGGGCCCCTTCACGCACCTCATAGAGGCCATGTACACTGCCCCTGCCGCGAGAGTGGTCGCTGCGGGCCTCCTCTCTGAGGAATTCAGGCTGCACAAAGGCACGAGGCAAGGCTGCCCGCTCTCCCCGCTCCTTTTCAACATAGCGCTTGAACCCCTGTCCCGCCACCTAACCCAGATCGCCCCCCTTCATGGCATACGTGTCGGAGACCACGACCTTCGCACGTCACTATTTGCAGATGATGTCCTTATTTTCACATCCAGCCCCTCACTTGACATGTCCACAATCAAGTCCACTTTTGACGAATTCAGGCAATGCTCTGGGCTTCGTATTAACTATAATAAGAGCGAAATACTCCCCATAGGTTCTCTATCTGCCCCCTCTTGGTCCCAGAGCTCGCTGTTCACTGTTGCGAAGTCTCATATCACTTACCTGGGAATAAAAATAGGTAAATTACCCTCCTCCCTGTACCAGCTCAATTACCCTCCCCTGTTCACCAAAATATCCCAAGAGCTGGGAAACTGGATGGACCTGCCTCTCTCACTGCTGGGAAGATGCCACCTGGTCAAGATGGTCAGTTTCGCTCGCCTGTTGTACCCACTTCAAACCGTCCCACTACTTCTGCGCCATAAAGACGTCAAATCCCTAAATTCGGCCATTTCCAAGTTTCTCTGGCGTGGTAGGCGGGCGCGCATAGCATTTGCCAAACTGCATCTTCCCAGGCGAGAGGGGGGCATTGCCCTTCCCAACATCAGGCTATATAACCTGGCTTGCCTATTGAGAACGGGCTTGGATTGGATTTCCCAGTCCTCCAGATGCTCAAACTACCCCTTAGAATCGGCGATGGTCCACCCATTCTCCCTTACGGCCCTCCTCCATTGTCGCTGGAAATCTGCCCCCCCTCCCCTCCAACACAATCTCCTTCTCCGGGACACGGTCATTGCCTGGAGAGAGGTCAGGAAAGCCCTCAATGTCCCATCCTCTATCTCACGATATCTTCCAATCCTGGGTAACCCTAGCTTCCAACCTGGCCTAGATAACCAGCCTTACCTCGACTGGCATGATAAGGGTATCAAAATCTTTTATTCATTGTGTGACCCCCTTTCAGGCCGCCCCATGGGCTTTAGAGCCCTGGCGGACAAATTCTCTCTCCCTGCATCACACATGTTCCAGTATATCCAATGCCTCAGTTTTCTGAAAAATACTTGCCGGGACGATAGAAAAAGGTTCCAGAGCTCCCTCACCGACACCCTTATCGCCCGGGCCTCGTACAAGGTATCGGACATTTACCGCCCCCTCCTCCTGCACAATACCCCCCCCCTGGCATCAACGTCAGCGGCCAACTGGTCGAAGGACTTCCCCGACCCTGAGCTGGTGGGGAAGCTCCTCCAAGGCCTCACCACCGTCCACAAACTTATCCCTAACGAGACATGGAGAGAGACGCAGATCAAAATTGTCCACCGGGCCCACATCCCCTTCAGCCGAGCCCATCCCTCCCCAGAATGCCCCCTCTGTAAACAACCCAAACCCAACTTGGCTCACAGGTTCTGGTCCTGCTCCCACATAGCCAGATTCTGGGACCAAGTCATCCAATACATATTTGACGTCACCCTGTTGCGCATACCCAAGGACCCGCTACTACTTATCTTCGGCTATTGGGACCCCCTACTGCTCCCCTGGTCTTCCCCTACCACACCCCCGCGCAGGAATTGGATCCTGATATGCCTATTGCTCGCCCGGAGAGCCATCCTCCAGAAGTGGATATCTGCTGACAGCCCAACCACTGCTCAAGTCAAGAAGGAACTCCTACAACTCTTATACAAAGACAGGCTTAACACGGACTTGACCCACGAACGGAACAAAAGCCGCTTCTATCACCTTTGGAATCCCTTTCTGTTGCACACTTTTACTCCCGCGGAGAGACTGAACTTTGAGAAAATGTCCTTTCTTTACCGAGATCCCTCACGGGACTGAAGATTTCTACCCATACCTCCCTCCCCCCCCCCACCCCCCCCCTCTTATTTTGGAAGGACTATTCAGTTTTACTCCATATACCCCTAAGCCTATGCCCTCCCCTTAATTTTTTTCTTATGAGGACTTCTCCGTATACAATTCTTCTACCATGAATGTCCTCGAATAATGTCTACATGTCTTGTTATGTATTTTCTCTGATGTGTGAATTCTTTAATAAAAACATATTACAAAAAAAAAAAAAAAAAAAACTGTAATTTTTTGTGAAGAATCAACAACAAGTGGGACAAAATCATGAAGTGGAACGAAATTTATTGGATATTTCAAACTTTTTTAACAAATAAAAAACTGAAAAATTGGGCATGCAAAATTATTCAGCCCCTTTACTTTCAGTGCAGCAAACTCTCTTCCAGAGGTTCAGTGAGGATCTCTGAATGATCCAATGTTGACCTAAATGACTAATGATGATAAATAGAATCCACCTGTGTGTAATCAAGTCTCCGTATAAATGCACCTGCACTGTGATAGTTTCAGAGGTCCATTTAAAGCGCAGAGAGCATCATAAAGAACAAGGAACACACCAGGCATGTCTGAGATACTGTTGTGGAGAAGTTTAAAGCCGGATTTGGATACAAAGTAATTTGTAACTGTAACTAATTACTTTTTTAAAGGACGATGAGCAACACTGATTCTCGAAAGGTATCTCATATATCTCGCCCTTGGCTTCAGGCTGGGTCCTTAGGTACTGTGTGCTGCAGGTAACTGAGTAACCGTTACCTCTGCCATGTCACCCTTCTCCTGGCTGAATGGTTGCCTTGCATGTGACACAGACACAGTAGTCCTTAGCAGCAACACATTGCATAGCATTCTGTGTGTTAGTCACATGTACTATTTTTACTGCAACTCAGTCCCCTTGTTGTGTTGCAAGACCTGTTCTTTTGATGTGCTGTGCACCCCTTTAAGAGACTTCAAACCAGGCAAAGCGAGTAAACAGATAATATCCTTTACTGAGGTCGTTTCTGATAAAAGTACAGCTCTCAAGAAACATTCTCAACACAGTTCCCATACAGAGCTCTTCTAATATCCCAAGAAATATACCTTATTCAGAAGGAGAAACTTGCCTGTCCATGTAGGACAATCACCATGACCCAAATTTCTGTGGGGATTGGGGGGGGGGGGGGAATATCTCTATGCAAACTTATGAAAGTCAAAACTTTCCTAAGCAAATCTTATCGAAGGTGGGTTAATGTACAACATTACCATAGGGTACCTATGCAAAAAATTGTGTCCCTTCCCCATTAAAGATAGATAGATACCAGCCCAAGTGATGTCGTAAGTAAGCACTGATCCATGAAACTACAACCACCCAACTGTATGTAGGAATCACAGGATCTTTCAGTTCAGTTACAGACACCTGAGCCCTGTTAGTGATTGATACCTAATTTAAGATATAATATGTAGTTACATAGAGACCAGTCAAGAAGTTTGAATCAGTTGATTTGCTTTAATTTTTGGCACTTCAGATTAAGTACTCAGATTGACGTGTGTAATATAGGTTAAGTCAATATATGAAATTGATCATTTAAATATTATAATGAATACAGCAAGCATTGGATTAATTGTCTTATGATCATTGTTCATCAAGAAGTCATTATTAAAGGATGTTTATTTTTTGTGGCTTTGGGTGTCGGTCTGTTCGACGGTTCTGGTGCGAACCGAACGTAGGTATGTTCGGCTCATCCCTACTTGCAAGTTATCTTGATGGGCCATAACCACTATCTGTGACTGACAGAGCCTTGATATCTAAGATAGTCCAGAAAATGTATACTGTTTGTTAAGTGTGCTAAGTCTAACATCAACATTTTTTGATGATCTATTAAGCGAGCCTTTAATTATTTTTCACATTCTTTAAGTAATTCAGTTTTCAATCTTGTGAAAAAGCATTCGGAGCCAGGTGTTAATAGAAAAGTTCAAAGAATTAATAATTTTGTTCCATTTAATGATTTAAGCACCATTATCACATTTTATACATAATGATCCCAAATTGTACTTTTAGAATATAGTTTGTGATACAACGGCATGAGAACTCCAGCCTGTGTTTTGCCGAAATTCTTGCAAAATGCTGGATGTAATTGATCTAAGGGGAAGAGTGAGGGTCATCAAACCTGTAGTACCACTTTAAAATATTCAAATTGAAACCTAGACAAAGTAATGCACTCCCATTAATCAAACTTGTTTTGTGCTTGGAGTATCTACAGTAATAGAACCATGATGAAATTCTCCTCTGACAATGTAAATAATAACAAGGCATCACCGTAAAATATACAATAGACAGCTCCCTGTTAGTAAGACAGTAATGTTCATTTATTAGCACAGTCCGCGTTCTTATTCCTCCAGGGTGACCTAAATAAATGACTTTCAAATGATTATGTGTCTGCATTTCTTTAATAAAACTTCTAACACTTCAGAGCAGACACACAAAGATGATGCACACAATTCTATCTATCTATCTATCTATCTATCTATCTATCTATCTATCTATCTATCTATCTATCTATCTATCTATCTATCTATCTATCTATCTATCTATCTATCTATCTATCTATTGTCTTTTATGTTTTACCCCCCTGGGGTCTAATGAAATAATGTGTCAGATTTGTCACTACATTGTAAATTATACTCCTGCTAAACAGCCTACAAGCAAATTTAAACATAAATACATGTATATACTTTTAGCATTCAATAATATTGAAAATGATTAAATAGTTACTTGAAGGCAAATAGTACTATAAGAAAACCACATTAGTAAAGGTATAATATATTAAAATAATATTATGAATTTAGAGAAAAGAGACACTGATGTCTTTCATATGTACAGTACATTGGAAAAACTATAGCCTGCATTTTCATAGTTAAAGGCTACTAATAAGATCAAATAACATAAGAACATACCTTTAAAGGGTATTTGTCCAAATGAAGTCCATTTTTAGACAGCTGACTTAGAAAACCTTTGTTTTCTTGGTGCTTTGTAATCAGAACAGTAACTTCATATCAACAGATTGTATTTAAATCATACTTTTACCATTTATTTGGACAATTTTACAGGGCATCATTCGCGCCTATTGAAAGATCAGAAGTTTTGAGAACCTATACTACCATTTTGTACACTGTGAAGATGCAAAAATGCCCTCTGGGAGCCCTTTTTGTAACAACTCCATCGGAGTCGCACCGAATTTAAAAGTTGTTCTTGCTCTACTTTTTGCAAGTTTAGCTACGACTTACTTAGGACATCTGTGCATGAATTCACAGATGTCTTCCAAGTAGCAGCTGAAGTAGCACCACTTTAAAATTAAGCTACTTCAAGTGAAGTAGCGCAATTTCAATATCAT
Source organism: Rana kukunoris (assembly GCA_029574335.1). Taxonomy (NCBI): domain Eukaryota; kingdom Metazoa; phylum Chordata; class Amphibia; order Anura; family Ranidae; genus Rana; species Rana kukunoris. The sequence goes on along the minus strand of CM056058.1, from coordinate 85,137,446 downwards.
GATTGGTGTAACCGATGGCTAAATTAGATTTTGCCTTTCCAAAATTATTGTTCCTCTTAGCTGCCTTATAAAATGTGTCCCTGTGATTGTCCCCTGGTGGTATGATTGTCTGATGGCTTGGCCCCTCTCACTTTGGGTCTATAGGTCTCGATGCAGTAAGTAACCCCATATATGTTTGCAGTCTGCATTATGTACACTAATGGCGCGCACACACAAAGAGACATTCCGACAACAAAAGCGTGGATTTTTTTCTGAAGGTTGTTGGGTCAAACTTGTCTTACATACACACGGTCACACAAATGTTGTCGGACATTCTGAACGACAAGAACGCAGTGACATACAACACTACGATGAGCCAAGAGAAATTAAGTTCAATAAATCCGAGCATGCGTTGAATTGATTCTGAGCATGCGTAGAATTTTTGGGCATTGAATTGTGTACACACGGTCGGAATTTCCGACAAGAACTTTTGTTGTTGGAAAAATTGAGAACCAGCTCTCAAACATGTGTTGTCGGAAATTCCGACAGCAAGTGTCCGAGGGAGCCTACAGATGGTCGGATCTTCTGACAACAAGCTCCTATCGAACATTTATTGTCGGAAATTCCGACTGTGTGTACACGGCATAATATATATTTTTTCTTTCTTTTGTATCTCTGTATGATTATGCAGATATTATGTTTTCCCAGTCCGCCTGAGGAAATCAGCTTCTATCCTATGACACATAGAGGTATATGGAAATCCCATGAAAGGGAGAGAAATATTTTATTGATATTAGGCTGTTTCAGCCTGATTTAATATTTTTTTTGTATTTATTTATGTGTAATTCTTCTAATTAGGCGTGAACCATGATGATTGCTTTTAATGTCTTGTCATACACAGTGGTTCTAAAACTAAGTGTAATAAAACTATACTGTAAATAATGTTAACTACTATTCTGTAATCCTTGGGACCTCAAAAGTCTATTTTATTGAATACTGTTTATTAGCATGAAGGATGGGATGCCACATTATCGATTCACCCTAAACATAAATAGTATGTAAGAAGAAGTAGATAATTGACAACTGTTATAGTGAATGTGAGATTTCCCTTGTAAAAATATATTTTGTATAATTTTAACTATGATGTCTAGTAAATCCTTGAGCACCAGCAATCCTTGAGCACTTAATACTTAAAGCGGAGGTTCACACAAAAAGTGAACTTCCGCTTTTTGGAACCCTCCCCCCTCCGGTGTCACATTTGGCACCTTTCAGGGGGAGGGGGGTGCAGATACCTGTCTAAGACAGGTATTTGCACCACTTCCTGGTTCTGACTCCGGCGGAAGTCTGGCCCCCTATGTCACCCCCCACTGTCTTCTGGGAAACACTGTTCACAGCAGAGAGCGGGGACCAGTGATGTCGCGCCGCGATACTCACGCATGCGCAGTAGGGAACCTGATTCCCTTACCCAGGATGGCGGAGGAAGCAGCTGAGGACCGAGCAATTGCTCAACCTCGTCTGCTGAAATCGTGGGCGCGCTGGACAGGTAAGTGTCCATTTTTTAAGAGTCAGCAGCTGCAGTATTTGTAGCTGCTGGCTTAAAAAAGAAAAATCGGCAGAACCTCTGCTTTAATATGTGTAATACATACACATATTGGGCCAGATTCACAAAGCACTTAAGCCGGCGTTTCAGGAGATGCGCGGCGTATTTGTAAATATGCGCCTGCGTATCTATGCGCAGTATCCCCAAAACAATATACGCCAGAAATCTAGGTTTTTACGAATGGCGTAATTTCGATAGACCGGAGCATCGAGCGCGCAAAAAATGCGCTAGACACACCATTGATTTGCTAGGCAAATATGCAAATGAGGGAGTTGCGGCGATCCACAAAAGTAAGTTTGTGCAGCGCAGGCTACGCGCTGTGCGCATCAGCTGAACGTCCTGTCTAAAATTAGACCATATAAAAGCAGGTTTAAAATTAGATAATCCGTCTACATGTCAGCTAAAGCAACACTGTTAGGGACGAGCTGAGCAGCCACATGTGCAGGACAACAATCTGTATGCCAACATGCCAGGGGCATCCTTGCTCATAGCTATACTACTGACTTTAGATGAGCGCAGAAGGAGGAGGGCACGGAGGAGGGCACGGGAGAGGATATACCACACACGCATAGACCTCTTTGGCATGAGTGATTCTGAGGTGTATCGCATCTTCAGATTCACCCCTCATGCCATCCTGGAATTAACCACAACCCTGCAGGAGGACATCACCAGTCCAACACATGACACCACCAATGACACCCATGACAGCTACATATACAATCATAGCCCCATCCCAACAGAATTCGAACAGAACATGTATGGGGACAGCTGGGTGGTTGGTGAGTGACATGGGTGGCAGGCATGACTGCCCCCCCCCCCATGATGCAGAAATCACAAGGGGCACATGCACTACTAACATCTTCCTGTCTTTTCCCTTCCAGGTGACTCTGCATATGCACTGGGACCCCATCTCATGACTCCTATCCGGAACCCCCCATGGTACCCTGTTGTATTCCCCAAACTTTGTATGCCAAATCATCGGTGCATGTTGCATGCTGCACAACTTCGCTGTGAGAAAGGGCCTGGAGATTGACATAAGTGATAACCTGACCCCCGAACCAGACAATCCCCCCCTAACCAAGGCTACACCGTCTTCTGAGGGAAGAGCAGCCAGGAGACAGCTCACATTAGGCATCTTTGCACGTTAAACACACACATTAATCATGGCACAATGAGAATGCATGCATGCACACCACTGTGGTCCCTAGATCACACACACCACATCCTCATCACATTGGATTAGTACAAGCCCACCATGCAGGACTTGTGAGCAGCAAAGCCACGCCACGGCTCCAATTATGTCACTGTACATTCATACACCATTCACACGGACCTGGGGATCACTTCTCCCTGGTCCTGGGGAACCCTTCTCCACCACAAATGAGGGTGACACCCCTTTTCCGGCAGGAATGTCACCCCCACATTCCAAAATCATTCACAAACAGAGAAAAAATGAAATCATTGCCCAGCAAAAAAAATAAAAAATTACCAGCAAAAAAAAAACACAGCAAAGAAAACACAGAAAAGACAAAAATCACTCTCCAAAACAGTCACCAAATATCTCACAGACATGTCACAAACCAACAAACGCTAACAAACAACAGAACAAAAGCACCTTGCTGTATAGGAAGATATACAAATGGATGTACTTTTGCAAAGGAAGGGCTTCTGTCTCTGTCTATTTAGGCTCTCTGCGTAGCTCACTATGTTGACCGGGCCTAGTTCCAATATCACTGATTGCGCCGTGCCGAGTTCTGAGCATGCGCAGAGAGGTGCTGACCATGGTCTGCTTCATGTGCGCATGCGCAATCTGGCCGGCCCTTCATTTGCATCGGGTCACGGCTCATTTCAATGGAACACGCCCACGTCCTTCCCAATTTAAATTACACCGCCTTACGCCTCGGAAATTACGTTGCACCGGCGTAAATTTGTGCGCAAATACTACGAGGATACGGTGCTTGTGCCTCCAAATTGAGACGCTGTAACGTAAAGGAGATGGGCTACGCCGGTCAATATATGCGCCAATGTACGTGAATCTGGCCCATTGTATGTAACGCTACCCCAAAATAACTGCTTGGTAATTTGAGCTCTCTATTCTGCACCTTGGCTCCAAGAACAACCTCACACCTGGTTGAGTGAAAGTTACTGCATGCACATGTGTGAATACCTTTAACTCGACTGTGAATTATTATTAGAGGAAAAAACGTTTAGTGGTAAATGAACACAATGTATTGGTATGGGTTACAGTAAATGATGGTTTGAGCATACATTAGCAAGTTCAGACACAATCTGCTAGACAGTATAATCAGTGATTATAAGAGGAAAGCTACAGCGCTGACCAACAGTGAATGAACGTAACAGTGAGAATCTTAAACTAAATTAAATGCAGCTCAAATCTGTTATGTGCTAACAACAATAAATGAAAGTGAAATAGAAGGTGATGAGCGCAAAACCTAAACTAAACTAAAGGCGCAAATGGCGCCCCTAAAGGCAAAAAGTGTAAATAATTCAAATAACAAACACTAAAAGTGAACAATAAATAAACCAAAGTCCAGTGATAGTGATAAATCACAACTGCATGGTGATAGACGCAGAAATCAGTCCAAAAAAGTGAATATTGACAATGCTTGTGTCAAACAATTCAATAGCTTCTATCCCTTTAAGCAATCAAAAAAAGTATGATCAGTATGTCAAATAAATTTATAATAGAGTTCTACCAGTAGACTGGAATTAACTAATGAATTTACAAAGTCAACAATAAACAGTACATATAAACATTAACTGCAATGTGAATAAAAATACTTTAACTAATCTAGAGTGCAAGGATATGGTGCAAAGTCCCCAGAGAAGTATCTCTTGGCATAGGCAATTTGCAATGGTTTCTGTGTAACAGCTGTATAAGGGCATGTAAAGAAAAATATCAGTGTGTGCCCTAAGGCATATCACATCCTAGCACTCAATGGAAATGTAAAGCTATATATCATTAGCTATGTAAGTTTGTGCAGAGAAGCAGCTATTATAAAGAAAAGGTAAAGTATAAAAATATGCCTCTAGGAGAGAAACATTAACAGCGCTGTGGGATAAAAAGATTCAGACGTACCTATAACACCCAATCTGCTATATTGACTCAAATAGATCACACTGCTATCAAAATCATTGTGACCAACATCAATAAAAATAGTAATGATATCATGAAATCCCATACACAACAGTAGTGAAATGTTGCATGTAATATTAAAATATCAAAATATCAAAAAAAGTCTCTTAATTGATTGTTAGTCTCTAGTAAAGGGTTAATCCCTAAAGGATCACTAAATGATTTTTTTTTTAGCTAAATAGCTTCCTTTACCTTACTGCAGTACTGGTTTCATGTCCTTATTGTTTGTTTTTGCTTTAAAGTTGCTCTAATCCTGCTCTGTTCTCCACACTTCCTGCTTGTCTGTTTCCTTATAACCACAGTGCTGGGAGCTTTCTCACGATGGTTTAAGCTGTCATTACTGTGTGTCTAAAACTTCCCAGAACCAATCAGATTCATTTTAAAAACAAAACACTGCCATGGATTTGTTTGTTTTTTTGTTCTGTGTGTCTATTTCTACTTTGCAGAAACATGAAGCCAGTTCAAAAGTGAAAGTAAGGCGGCGTACACACGACCGAGGTTCTCGCTGGAAACCAGCGAGAACCTCGCTGGAAGCTGCATTCCAGCGAGGACCTCGGCCGTGTGTACGCTCCTGGCTCGCCCCGCCCGTCGGGAATCCCGTCGAGCGAAAAGAGAGCACGCTCTCTTTTTGCTCGACGGCCCGCCTGGATGAATGGCTGGTTGCCATTCCCGACGGCGGGTCGCCGATTTCGTCGGCCGGCAGAGAACCTCGACGGGCGGAACGATGTGTTCTGCCCGTCGAGGTTCTCTGCCGTGTGTACGCGGCTTCACCTGCAGGCACATTATATGATTGATTTTTATCTATTTTTGATTCTATCTATTTTTAATCATTTTGAAAAGGCATCAGTTAACTTTTATATAACCTGTAAACAGTCATTTCAGCAAAACATTTTTTTTTTTCCTTTAGTGACCCTTTAGGTTATCACTGCATGCTTTCCAATAATGTCTCCCTTAGGAGTTCTACTCACCAACCACTAGTGGTGTGCATCGCCTGTAAAGCTCAACGAGTTGGATCAGTAGTTGGATCAGATCTCCTCCTAAGAGCAGGTGTCCTCTTTCCTCTTTGTTCTCAGCCCAGGGTCCAAGAATCCTCCAAGTAATCAATTGAATAGTTGTGATTCAAAGGGACATTGCATGAGTGGTCATCTAACGAAAGCAGAAGGAAAAAACATATAGTGTGATACCGTCTTTATTCAGGGTAATAAGCCCCACACCAAGAAATAAGCTTACAATGTATCAAAGTTAAAAAACAGCACATCAGAAGTTTCAACACTATAGCTCACATGGGAGAGTGTACTTGTCAGCTCAGCTCCAGCTGACAAGAGCCGAGTTCAGCTAAACCCTGTGTGTGAACAAACAGATCGTGTAGCCACGTCTGACGCGTTTCGTGACTGGATGTCTCGTCTTCAGAGGGCGTCTGAAGATGTGACATCCAATCACGAAAGCCAAGTACACATACCCACCCTATTTAATATATAAGTTAATGGACTAACATTTAGAAAAAAAATCCCAATCAGCAACTGCATTCTATGTGCCCACATTTTATTCTTTCTCTGCCATCTGTTGTTTACTTTGACTATATTTATGTAAATAAATAAAACAGTTACCTATTATAAAGAAAAAATCCATTGAGTATAGTATTATAATGCTTTATCTTACTCATTGAAACCTGAAAGGACTGAAAAAAAACAACCGTTTTTAAAACTTTTTTTTCCATTGATACATGTTCCCTCGGGCAAGACCCGGGTTCTCAAAGACGTTTTCACAGGCAAACTATAGACACCCAGCAGGTACAATATTTAAAGTAATGTTTTCTTTATTTTTTATTTAAGCATCAATAAAATCACTGCTCCAGGAGCAGTGATTTTAATGATGCTTAAAGGATCACAAATTATTTTAATTTTTTTTGCTAAAATTACTGTTTACAGGGTATAGAGACACAATACTTAACTAATTCCTTTTAAAAATGATTAAAAACAGATAAAAATCAATCATATAATGTGCCTGCAGTTTAGTTTCGTTTTAAAAAATGGTTTCATTTTTCTGTGAAGTAAAGAGACACACATAACAAAAACAAACAAATACAGGGCACTGCTTGTTTTTAAAATGAATCTGATTGGTTCTGAGGAGTTTTAGACACATAGTAATCACACCTCTTTGATCATGGACCACAGAGAAAGCATGAGTTTTTTCATAAGGAGCCAGACAAGCAGGAAGTGTGGAGATCAGAGAAGTATTACAGCTACTTCAAAGCAAAAACGAACAATGAGGACATGAAACCAGGACTGCAGTAAGGTAAAGGAAACTATTTAGCTTAAAAAAATTCCTTTAGTACACCTTTAAATAAAAATAAAAAAAATGAAAAATTCCTTTAAATATTGTACCTGCTGGGTGTCTATAGTATGCTTGTGAAAATGTCACCCGGGTCTAAATTTTTACGTTGCTTTGGAGCCTACACACGATCGTTTTTAATGACCAATTTAAAAAATGTAATTTTTCTCGTCATGAAAAAAGGTTGTGTGTATGCGGCATTAGTGATTGCAGGGAGAGACAGTTAGGCCGCGATCACACGACCAAGAAACTCGACGGGTGAAATCACTTTCCCCATCGAGTTCCTTGTTCGGCTGTCAAAAAACTTGTCGAGCCAAATTTTCCCATTGCCTGTCAAGGAAATAGAGAACATGCTCTCTTTTTGGCTCGACGAGTTCCTTGACAGTTTTCTCTGCGAAAAGTGTACACACGACCGGTTTCCTCGGCAGAATACGTCTCCCATCGAGTTTCTTGCTGAATCCTGCCAAGGAAACCGTATGTGTATACGGGGCCTTAGGGATTTTACACTGTGCTAATAGTCTACAATAAGTTATATATTGTTTTTTTTAGTGCTGTTTATTGCCACTGCTGCACTAAAGTAAATTGCAGTTTTGGGGGCCTAGAATGGAGTGTCACCAGACCTGTATTCACTGTAAAAAATGTTCATCAGCAACACATTCTGTTATTGAGTTGCTGTAGGGGGCGTTTAACTGCTTTTGTTGTTTGCATTTTTTTAAGTTTATAAAAAAAATGAAAATCGAAAGAAATTATTTCTACAAGTTCACACCATCGATTTCCAACTCATGCTGGAGATGCAAATCCAAACCAGGCTCTCTCCTCCACATTTGATGGTCATGCCCTATCATTCAAAAGTTCTGGAGCGAAGTCCACAACATAATTTCCAAGATATCTACCTTCACATTAGAATTTTCTCCTTCCTAATTTCTCTTACACCATACCACTATACCCAAACCTCTTACTTCAAATCTCTTGCTATGCACATGCTGAACGCTGCTAAGGGATGTGTCCCAAACTTATGGGGCAAAACCCACGCCCTATCAATCAAAGAATGGTTTTGGAAAATTGCCAAAATCGCCAAAATGGAAGAGCTCATCTCTAAACACACTTCCACCTGGTCTTGTTGGTCACAGTTCTGAACCACCCCTGAATATATTCAAACCATGAACTCCAAACCTTAATGAAGAGGGAAACCTCCCAGGGCTTTCACCTTAAAGCCCCAGGGATAGCTAAGGCCGGATAGACTGTAAACCAGGTTTAGATGGGAGGCATATACCCCCCTATTTCAGTCTACCTCACCCATATCCCCTACCACTCTCACACGCATCTGCACTGTGATGTAAAGGAGGGTGGGGGACTCTTGACTTTGGATGGTGACATCTGATGTAAGGGGGAGGTTGGTGTCTGCAGGATGATGTCTTTTTTGTCCACCAGCTCAGGGTGAATGAGTGTCTTGGGTACTAGTGTCTTAAAAAGCAAGAAACAAGTCAAAACTTTTTTTTTCCTTTTGAATAGAGTATGGGGGGATTATAACCCCTGTAATGTCATTTGCATGGGGTCACGCTTCATTAACATGGATCACGCCCACTTCCAGCCCACTTCCACCTACTTCCACCTATGCCGGCTTACGCCTACAAAATATTTGCCACGCCGGCGCAGAGTTGGGAGCATTTGTTTGTGAATTCCATGCTTGCCTCTCCATGCTGCGCCGGCGTAGCGTAAAAAAGATACGCTGCGGTGGCATAAATATGCGCCGATGTATGTGAATCCGAGCCAATGTGTTTATGTAAGTATCTCTTAAGTATCTCTAGGCCGCGTACACACGATCGAATTTATCTGCTGAAACTGGTCCGACGGACCGTTTCAGCAGACATCTCCGATCGTGTGTAGGGGCTAGCAGACATGTTTTCCCAGCGGACAAATTTCAAAGCATGCTTTGAAATTTGTCCGCCGGAGACATGTCCGTTGGATATGTCCGCTGGTTAGTGCACTAACCAGCAGACAGAAATCTCTGTGCATGCGTCGAATGGATTTGACGCATGCGTGGAAGTAATTTACTGGAGTGGTGACGTGGCGGCGTCAACGTCGCCGCCATGTCACCGCGTCCTCAGCCCGAGGAGATTTTCGTCCGATGGTGTGTACACGCCATCGGACCAAAATCCGATGAGACATGTCCGCTGCAAACGGTCCGTCGGACATGTTTAAGCGGACATGTCTCATCGTGTGTACGCGGCCTTAAGTAATATATGTATAAAATTAATACAAACATTTTTAATATTTTATTGACACAAGACCTGTACAAATAGACAAAAAAATGTAGAAGAATACATATCAGCCTAAATTGAGAAGAAATTGCTTTAAAAAAAATGGGGATATTTGTTATAGCAAAAAGTACAAAATATTGTTTTTTTTTTTTAAATATTCACTCTATTTTTGTTTATAGCACAAAAAAAAATGCAGAGGTGATCAAATACCACCAAACAAAAGCTCTATTTGTGGGGAAAAAAAGTGGCCTCGTTTTTACACAGCCAAATGGTCCGGGTTTAAGCGGTTAAAATATTTACAAAAATGTGAGGGGTGTACTCACTTTTGTAAAATACTGTTGTAGCACTTTTGGCTATTACATATATCTGCCAGGTGATAGTTGCCTTGGCCAATTGATAGGAAGTCAATTGATTTCACCCTAATTCAGGAATTGCGGCACTTCTCGCTTCTGTCGCTAGATGGCTGGGTATCTGGTGACATTAGATAAGACATGGGCATTGCAAGGACAGATTAGGAATGAATAGGGTGTCTCAGCCAATGGACAGGGATTTTTTTGGGTCCCTTGGCCTGCTGGGAGAATCTATTTATTTGGGTGGAGCCTGGTGATCAGAGCTCTGTGCCACCTGGACGGCTGTCTGGGTGGACGTGTGTTGTAATGCTCCGGGTTGCTAGACCATAAGCCTTGGGCCTATCCTGGGGACATCTGGCTACTACGCTGTCTGAGGGCCTATCCAGAAGCAAGAGAGCAGCACAGGGATAAGATTGTGGCTTGCACTCCAACCAGAAGTAACAATTTCACCAGTTGTGGTCAGAGGTAGAAGGAAAGCCACCGGAGACCACTGTGAGTAAGCTAAGGCCAGTACCAGAGCAGACATCTCGGCAGCCTGGGACGGTGAAGTGGGAAAACTTCAGCAAGTACCAAGTCATGGACCCAGCGGGACAACAGAGGTAACACTTGTGGAGTGCCAAGCCAGGAACCTAACGTGTCAGCAAGGGTGAAGCTTGTGGGGGTATCTGTGAGTGCCATGCCAGGGACCCAGCGGTGAAGTGGGGTTGACGCTTGAGGAAGATACTGAATGCTAGATTGGAAGAGTTCAGGGAATCCAGTGGCAATGGATCAGTAAGACTGGGTGCTCAGTGAAGTGAAGTTCTACAATAGGAGATTGTAGAAGAAGTGAAAGAGTTCATTGCAACCTGATAGAAACGATATTACAAGAATTTTGCCATAAGAGACAGTGTTCCCACAGTTGTGGTCAGGGCCGCCATCAGGAATTTTGGGGCCCCTTACACAGCTTCAGGCATGGGCCCCCTGGAGCAGAGAACCCGGGGGGGGGGGGTGCTGCCGCATGAAATTGAGAAGCGGGGGGGGGGGGGGTGCTGCCGCGAATTGAGAAGCGGGGGGGCCCTTTACAAAAAGAAGAAATAAAGAAATATATATAAAAAAGGGGGGTGGCCATCAGGGGCCCTGGGGACCTCTGTGCCCTTTATAAAATAAAATAAAAAAAGAGAGAAAATATATATATATTTTTTTTAAATATAACATTTATATAAAAAATAAAAAAAACAAGGGGGTTGCCTTCCAGGGCCCTGGGGACCTCTGGGCCCTTTAATAAAAAGAATATATATAAAAAAAATGTATAAAAATTAAAAAATTAAAAAACAATTATAAAAAAAGGGGGTTTGACACATGGGGCCCTGGGGACCTCTGGGTCCTTTAATAATAATTATATATATATATATATATATATATATATATATATATATGAAAATACAAGAAATAAAAAAATATATAAAAAATATATTTATTTTATAAAAAAAGGGGGGTTGTCATCTGGGGCCCTGGAGATCTCCAGGTCCCTGTGGACCTCCGGACCTCTAAAAAAATAAAAGAAAAAAAATTGGCCCTTTAATAAAAAATAAAAGAAAAATATATAAAAAATATATATATTTTTTTTTAAAAATATATTTTTTTTATTAAAAAAAGGGCTTGCCATCTGGGGCCCTTAGTGGCCTCCGGGCCCCTGGGGACCTTCGGACCCCTAAAAAAAAAGAAATATATATAAAAAAGGGGGGTAGCCATCAGGGGCCCTGGGGACCTCTGTGCCCTTTATAAAATAAAAAAAAAAAGAGAGAAAATATATATATATTTTTTTTAAATATAACATTTATATAAAAAATAAAAAAAACAAGGGGGTTGCCTTCCAGGGCCCTGGGGACCTCTGGGCCCTTTAATAAAAAGAATATATATAAAAAAAATGTATAAAAATAAAAAAATTAAAAAACAATTATAAAAAAAGGGGGTTTGACACATGGGGCCCTGGGGACCTCTGGGCCCTTTAATAATAATAATAATAATAATAATAATATATATATATATATATATATATATATATATATATATATATATATATATATGAAAATAAAAGAAATAAAAAAATATATAAAAAATATATTTATTTTATAAAAAAAGGGGGGTTGTCATCTGGGGCCCTGGAGATCTCCAGGTCCCTGTGGACCTCCGGACCTCTAAAAAAATAAAAGAAAAAAAATTGGCCCTTTAATAAAAAATAAAAGAAAAATATATAAAAAATATATATATATATTTTTTTAAATATATTTTTTTTTTTATTAAAAAAAGGGCTTGCCATCTGGGGCCCTTAGTGGCCTCCGGGCCCCTGGGGACCTTCGGACCCCTTACAGGGTGGTTCCCATCCGGGCCCCTGGGGACCCCCGGGCCCCTTACAGGTGTAATGCCTGTACCCCCCTGATGGCGGCCCTGGTTGTGGTATCCCACAGCAGATGTGGTATCTAGCTAGATACTGTACATTTCCTTGCATGGATGTCTGTCTATAGAAGTCTTGGAGTCTGCCAATTAACATTGCATCTATTTAAGACTGTCCTGGTCCCAACCCTCTCTCCCACAGTTCCGTTTAAGAGACAATAAATCTCCTTGCATTCAAGAAGTGTCTGGCGCCCATGAATCTACTTTGTATTACACCCACCATGTGGAGGTCACCATTGAGTAGGGTGACCAGACATCCCTGGTTACTGGAGATAGTCCCTGAATTGAGGACGCTGTTCTTGGGGCCCATCTGTCTGCAGATCTGTCATCTCAGAAGGGGGGGCCTGGAGGTAGAGCGGGTGGGGACTCCCAAGATCTGTCCACCAATAAGCTAATCCCTCGCTATGCAGCTATTTACACTGGTGAGGCTGCATTCCTGGGCACTGGTGAGGCTGCATTGATGGGCACTGGTAAAGTTGCATTGATGGGCACAGGTGAGGCTGAACTCCTGGGCGCTGGTGTGACTGCATTGCTGGGCACTAGTAAGGCTGCATTGCTGTACACTGGTGAAACTGCATAGATGGGCACAGCTGAGCCTTGCATTTTTTATGTAGTGTACTCCTGAACTCTGCACTCTGTTTTTTATCTATCTTATCTTTATAACATTTGGTAGTCATATCTCAAAAAATAGTATCTTTTTTTGAATCTTTATTTATGGAGGAAATGTTGAAAAATAACGTATATGTCATACAAATATTCCATAAACACATAACACATACAGTGCATATATAATTTGAGGAAAAAATGTACGGATGGGGACATATCGCCATCTATCTGATTTTGGCAGATCGGATCGGATGTCATCGGACATGTCTCCTCTGACATCCGACGCTCCATAGGACTGCATGGAGCGGCCATTCAGGTCCGCCGTCAAAACTGGCAGGCGGACCTGAACGGTCCGATTGTGTGAAAGGGGCCTTAGGCCTAGAGAGGCCCGGAACTTTGCCACACTGTATATATACACAAATACCGACGATAGATAGATAGATAGATAGATAGATAGATAGATAGATAGATAGATAGATAGATAGATAGATAGATAGATAGATAGATAGATAGATAGAAAACATTTCTATTTTTTGCCAAAATGTGTACAAGCTCAGCCATTACCTCTGCTGTGCATTTCTACAAAATGATACAGAACTTTAAAACTGTAATACGATTGTCAAATGTTAATGATAATAATGATGTCACACATTCAGGCTTCAGATGCTATTCTATGCTCCTGTTGTATTTACATTGTGCTGCATTCATACACAAAAACCTGTAGTATCAGGAAAATGCTTTATACCAATCAGTTTTGTTTGAGCTTTATTGCCGAGGTTTGCAGGAATGAGGACACAGAATTGATTCCACACTCCACTAACCTACTACTGTGATCCACATTTGGTGATTGTAAATGAAGTTACCTTTTGATTTTCTCTACTACAAAACAAAGGCTTCTTTCTTTGCTTACTGTTAAGGGAATAGTTTATTGCAGACTTCCGTGCTTTTTTTTTTTTTTTATGATCAGAGAAATATGAACACAAACTTTTTATTTAAATGAAGGCCTGCAGGGATTGTTTTCTGCATCCTTCAAAACATAATAGGACAACTTGAATAACGCATGTAGGAAAAATCTCTGATATGTTTATTCCTGTTTAGCATGGAGAGGCCTATTGTGGAATACTGCCACCTAGTGGCTGCTGGGTAAACTGTATGTTCTCAGTTATGTTTAATACATTTAATACATTGTGCAAATAAAGTAAACACATGGGGGTTGATTTAATCTGGTGCAGCTATGCAGAAAAACCAATCAGCGTCCAGTTTTTTTTTTCTTTATTAATGCTTAATTGAACACGCTGAAGTTATAAGCTGATTGGCTACTATACACAGCTGCACTAGATTTTGCAGTTTCCAGTTTTAGTAAATCAACCGCACTGTGACAAAATGAAAAAATGAAAAAGTAATTGAAGTACAAAGAAAATAGGAGAGCAAACAAATGTCATGGAAAAAAAGGAAGGTTCATGTGCAACATATAGTAACTCTCTATCAAAGCGGAACTCCAGGTTACATGCTTGTTTAGGTCTAGGGTAGGGTGACCAGACATCCCCGGTTTCAGGGGACAGTCCCCGGATTGAGGACACTGTCCCCGGACCAAGTCTGTCCCCGGTTTTGTCCCTGGATTGGATTTGAACAGGGGCTGGGGCAATTTCAAAGACAGTCAGTACAGAATACAAAAAAAATCTGAATTGCACACCCCCTGCTCCGCCACTCCTACTAGCTTCGGGGGTGTATTTTTTTTCCATTATCTGTGCCTCTTTCTGATGATCATGTGCTGGTCGGAGCGGAGGGAATATTTCTTCAGTTTCGGGTGCATGCCCATTTCACTTCGCTCTCATGTTCTTCTGCCTTGGCTCAAGTCCCGGCCAGCAACCCGAATGTTTATCTCCTTGCCTTCCCTGGTAGAGTGATCTTCCTCCGCACTCCACCCAGTAGTAGCCAGGGGGAGGCAACGGGAAGAGAGTCGCTGATTAGCGCTGTGCCGCCCAATAGGCATATTATATGTTATATATACATATTGTTTCTCAACCATTTTCTAAGTACCTTATGTTTTGTTTACATGCTGCCATCTAGCGACCTTTTGTGGTAATGCACAGTTTTCTGTATTCCTTTTGTCTGATCTATGACACACTTCCTTTCTGTGTAATGCTCCACCCTTCCTGCTGAGTCCTGTCTAATGGACACAGATTAACAGGCCTCATGTAACATGGGCACATGTATTCTGCATAAGTAAGCTACAGACAGTATCATCTTTTGACCACACAATACTACAACCTGTTCATCTGCTGTAACCTGTCATCTGATGTATTCTGATGTTTTGGATTAAAGCAATCTCTGTGAATAGAATCGGTATTGGTGAGTTCAAGCTATCTGATAAGGATTGTCCTCAGTGATTATATCTGTTTATACAGGCCAGGCATAGAGGTCACAACAATCGGAGTCAGAATAGTGGCCACTAGTAAAAAAAAAAAAATATGTCCCCGGATTGCATTTTAAAAATCTGGTCACCTGTCAGAGATTCGGAATAGACCAGTACTATGTGATTGCAAAGAGGAATTCAAAACAGATATAGGTAAAAATGGTGATTTATTTAAGAAGAGGGGGTAACACCCCACCACCTTCAACAAGCTCAGTGCAAACAATCAAAGATCCACAGTGACAAAAACAACACTAAAGACAATATGTACAGTAAAGGGGAATACCAGAGTCATAAACAGGCCAGGCCGAGGTCATACACAGGGGATCAGAAAATGGCTGCGGATGGGGAATAAGCAGGAAGGGGAAATCCAGGAGAGGGATCAGGTCAGGTCGGATCAGATCAGGTCAGAAGTCCAGGATGGAGACAACAGGCTCAGGGTCCAGATATCAGGCTCAGGATCGGGTTAGTAGACAGAAACCAGGGCAAGGTATGATTACACCTGCCGGGTATATATAGGAGGTGTGCTGATTACGTTCAGGTCACACCTAAACGCAACAAGGGCCAAGCGCTCCACACTACCAGGGTCCATCCGCTGGTGGAGGCCAGTATTGCGTCCCAAAGGTGATATACCAGCAGGGGGAAGTTCTCCTGACAGCTCCAAACTGCCAGGAGACCCCTGCTGGTGGAACGCAGCACTGCAAGACAGAACATAAATAGCACCAACGGATGGAACCTCTCCTGACATCACCTTAGTCTAGGGGGCCACAAGAAAATGGTTTTCCTTACCTTATCCCCCACTCTTGCACGCTCCCTCCCCTATACTCTCGAAGTTGCAGGTGCTCTGATGTCATCAAGTCCAATGCAGAGCCTAAAGCCCTGTATTGGACATGAGTGGAAGGAAAGGACAGAGATGCCGTTGGCACGCATGCGCACATACCTGGAATGCAGAATACGTTTTTGACCAATGGCGCGCATTTGCACGCACTCGCGCGCATCCACCAGCCACAACGGCGCGCTCCCGCCCATGCGCGGGTGCAGCGGATGGCGCGCACACGCAGGGGGCATTCCTGACCCTTCCTAACCTATTTAAAGGGCGCTTTGATGACCGGGCGTGGCTGACCGGTCTTCAGCGGTTCCTGAATTCCTGACGCCCGTATCCATCACCAAGATTCCTGTTAAACCACCCGGCTTGTGACCTTGACCTTGCTTCTGCTAAACCCTTTTGTACTTCACTGCCTGCCTGCTAACGACCCGGCCTGTGACCTTTGACCTTGCCTCTGCTAAACCCTTCTGTACTCCGCTGCCTGCCTGCTGCCGACCCGGCCATCCTTGATCTCTGCATCCAAAAGGCTCCTGCTATGGGTCACCCTGACTTGCTAGGGGTTGGAGTTCCCCTTTATCCGGGCTCTTCGCTCTACACCACCTAGCCCTGTGCCCGCTGCTCAACTAGGGTCTTCTGCCCTTCCCACTGGTGCATATGGCGCGTCACGAGTTGCCGAAAGAAGCCGGACTGCGAGTCGGCTCTATACGGTGCCTGCGCACCGATGTTCGGCTTCTTTCGGCAATTCGTGATGCGCCGTATGCGCTGGTGGGAAGCTTTTGTCATCACGTCAAACACTTAGCCTGTGAATAGGAACGCCCACTCCCGCCGGATTCACTACCCAGAAGCGGGGGGAAAATAGCGATATCATGGTATGTACGGCATACTGTCAGCATCAGAAGTCAGTTCAATGTAATGTTAGAATTTTTTTTAGGGTGAACCCCCGCCAATTTAATAATAGGGTGCACATGGATAGATACCACAGTAACGCTCTCCGCACTGCCTACACACTCGCCCCATTATAACGCCTCTCCTCCAAGTGGAGGGAAGTCACTTAACAGGGTATCTCGCAAATTGCTGAGCGCCTGCGATCCTGGAATTTAGTGACTACTTGGGGACTTGGATGAGTAACCAGACCCTAAGATACAGGGTTTTGTTTTTTTCCTCTTCCCTTTTTCTCTCTTCTTTTTCTGCACTCCTCCCCCATCCCCGTTTCAGCCTTTGTCCATGCTAAACCCCTATTCCTCATAAGATACCGGGATTGAGGGATAGTTAAAAGGTAGGATTTAAAAATGACTAGGTTAAATATAACCTCCTATAATGTAAAGGGACTAAACACCCCAGAGAAGCAATCCAAACTGCTAACTGAACTGGGGAGACTGAAATCACAAATTATTTTTTTGCAAGAGACACATTTTAGAAATGACAGAATTCCAAAAGTGGGGAATCAAAGATTTCCTATAGTGTATCATGGTGCCTCTCAGACCTCAAAGGCAAATGGAGTAGCAATCTTGTTTGCGAAACAGATATTATGGAAAGAGTCCAAGGTAATAACGGACGAGGCAGGACGCCTTCTCATAGTAAAGGTGTGTCTGAATGAGCAAAAGGTCACATTGGTGAACCTATACCTTCCAAATGAGGACCCAGTCTCTGCCTTGGAAAGGTATCTGGAATTGGTATATCAAAATAAAGAAGGGGTTCTGATCTTGGGAGGCGATCTGAATATGGCATTAGATCCCATTTTAGATACTTCAAAGGGGGTTATCTAGTATAAAACTACACAGAGCATGTACATGACAGAGACTATAGTTTTTTTTCCGCAAAACATAAGACAAACACGAGAATCGACTATATTTTTCTAGCTCAGAATGTATTGTTAAATTTATGGGATTGGAAGATTAATGAAACACTCAGATTATGAGAATCGAATAGAATCGGATAGCTCAGGAACTAGAATCCTTTTTTACAATTAATGATTCAGAGGAAACAATTTCATTATGCAGATGGAAGGCACATAAGTGCTACATGAGAGAAATTCTTATATCCTTAGTAGAATACAGAAAACGCTCTCTGAACGCTAAGTTGGACGGCCTGCTGGGAGAGATTCGCACACTAGAGACTGCGCATAAGAAATCGCAGACACAGCAGATTGAGGAGTAGCTGATGAGCCTGCGAGACAAATTAAACGTATTATTAATGGACAAAGCAAAGGCCAAATTAAATTGATGCAGACGGGCTTACTATGAATATGGAAATAAGCCTAACAGGATGTTGGCAAACGCACTCAGAGAGCGTGCTCAGAGAGGCCCTTGAATTAATGAAACCGGGTAAATCTCCCAGACCCAATGGATATACATTACTTTATTATAAGATTTTCTCTGAAAAACTGGCACCAAAATTGTTGGCGGCCTTTAATTCAATACGAGAAGGACAGCCGATGCTTAGGGAAACATTAATGGCCCATATAGCAGTAATTCCTAAGGAAGGGAAAGACCCTGCGCAATGTGCCAGTTATCGCCCGATCTCATTGTTAAATGTAGATTTGAAGATCTTTACGAAAATACTTGCTAATAGATTACTGATTTATATTCCCTCCTTAATACACCCAGATAGAGTAGGGTGTATCCCTGGTAGAGAGGGTAGAGAAAATACACAAAGGGTCCTAAGTGCCATATATCTATCCCAACTTCAGCAAAACCCATTAGTGTTGATATTGGCAGCCGCACAGAAAGCTTTCGATGGGGTAGACATATAGGATTGGGAAAGGGGATGCAGAATTGGATCACAAGCTTATATTCATGTCCGATGGCAAGGGTAATGATAAACGACATTGGGCCAGATTCAGGTAGATGGGCGCATCTTTAATCTGGAGTAACGTTTCTCATTTACGTTACTCTGGCGAAATTTTAGGAGCAAGTGCTGTTATTCATGAAGCACTTGCTCCTAAAGTTGCGGCAGCGTATCGAAAATGAGCCGGCGTTATTCAAATTGGGCGGGTACGGGGCGTGTATTATTAAAACTAGGCGCGATCCCGCGGCGAACGTACTGTGCATGCGTCGACTGTCAATGCATCCCAGTGAGCATGCTCACAACTTCCGTCGGCACCACTTCCTTGGAAACGACAGCGCAATGTGTTCCGTTGGACGTTTAAATGCGCCCGTAGATGCGCCATTCCGGCACTAAAGTATATCCTGTTCCCCCTCCCCGCAGTGAAGTTACTTTTGTTCTGAGATAGCTGCTCCCGTTCCCCGCAAACACTGGAGAAAGCTGAACTTTAAAGGCCAGGAGCTGTCAACCGTCATCTCGGCTATGGAGACCTATGATGTCTTCCTCCATGGCTGTAAAAGTTGACAGACAAGCAGGGACAGAGGTGTTGTCCTGCAAGTGGGGGTGCTCAGCTAGCTCTTATCGTCGGTAATGCTGCTGCAGCTGCTCTCCTGTTGACCTGTGGCCGTCTGGAGTAAAGATAAAGCAGCTACGGACGAGATATGCGCGGCGCATGTAGCCAGCATATGGTGCTAATCCGTTTGCGAATCGGGAAATCTCCCTCATTTGCATATTTGCAGGGGAAATCAATAGGCGCGACTGATGCGCCAAGCGAAATTATGCGCTGACGATACTCTGGCGTCGGAAAGTTAAGCCGATCGGAAATGGACCGTTTTCTGTCGCATCTAGTTTGGTGGGTACGGCCACATAGATACGACGGCGCATATTCACAGTTGCGCGGCGCATATCGAAATACTCCAGCGCAAGTGTTGCTGAATCTGGCCCATAATGTCTAAACCCTTTTCGATACGGAACGGAACACGGCAAGGATGCCCACTTTCCCCGATTATTTCTATTCTCACTCTCGAACCATTTTTGAGATCTATACGGGCTAACATGGATATTAGAGGTATCTTATTAAAGGGGGACGAATATAAAGTAGCCGCATTTGCGGATGACCTGTTTTTTTTTAAAACGTCTCCAGTGATATCTCTACCATCCCTGTTATTGGAAATAAGAGTATGGAGACCTGTCCAATTTCAAGGTATATTATAGTAAATCAGAGGCGATGGGCGTGGAGGTGAAGGCCCCATGCAGCATCAATTTCTCTTTTAAGTCGACAGGTTCCCATGTACGCGATCTGGGGACTAAGATATCGAAAAAATCTAAATAGACTTTTCGAACTGAATTTTGCACCATTGGTAAGACAGATCAAATTAGATTTTCAACGGTGGGACAAGGAGATTTTTACATGGTTCGGCAGAATCAATATTATTAAAATGAACATAATGCCAAGATTGCTTTATCTGTTTCAGACCTTACCTGTAAAACTTTCCTTAGGGTTCCTGAGAGATTTGAGATCTAGATTTGCTAAGTTTATTTGGGCAGGATAGGGACATATTAAACCTACCGAAAGAGAAAGGAGGAGTAGGATTCCCAGACCCGATGAACTATCATGATGCCTCACATTTAACATGGGTAGTAGACTGGTGTGCACATCAGAAGGACAAGCCTTGGATACATATGGAACAAAAGACGACGAATATTCCCCTATAAGGAATGGCATGGCTTTCTGATGTGGACATACCACAGGGGGTGAAGAAGCACCCCACAATAGGTGTCACGCTTCAAGCGATTAAAAGTATATTTAGGAAAACCAAGATGTCGACATATCCTAGTCCTATGACTCCGGTTTTGGGCAACCTGAGGTTTGAGCTAGGCCTAACAGACCAGTATTTTAACAACTTAAGACGACAGGGAATCAGTAGGTTAACACATTTTCGATAGACAATTATGTAATGACCAACGGGGAGATTGAATATGCGTTTGGGAGAGAACTAGAGACCCATTGAGACAAATGCAACTAGATAAAACGAATGCTATCCGATCAATGAAACCGCAAAGGGAAATGATTCGCACGCCATCAAAATTGGAGGAAATATGCTTAAAGGGAGAGCCAATGAGACATGGACTGTCGCGTATGTATAGTCTGCTTATTTAGTCAGAAGCCCCACAAGAACTAGCCTTCCTACAAGCGTGGGAAAGGGATCTGAGGACCACATTTTCTGAGGCCCAGAAAACTAATGCCGCTTACACACGATCATTTTTTGTGATGAAAAAAAAACGACGTTTCAAGTGATGAAACAAAACAACGTTTTTCAAACTTCATTTTCCAAAACGACGTTGCATATACACCATCGTTTTTCCAAAATGCTCTAGCAAAGCGTGGTGACGTACACCACGTTCGACGGCACTCTGTTCCATTGAAGCTCCGTCTCATAACTTGCCTCTGAGCATGCACGGCTTTAACCACTTAAGACCCGGACCAAAATGCAGGTAAAGGACCTTGCCCCTTTTTGCGATTCGGCACTGCGTCGTTTTAACTGACAATTGCGCGGTCGAGCGACGTGGCTTCCAAACAAAATTGGCGCCCTTTTGGTGGTATTTGATAACCTCTGCGGTTTTTATTTTTTGCGCTATAAACAAAAATAGAGCGACAATTTTAAAAAAAAATCAATATTTTTTACTTTTTGCTATAATAAATATCCCCCAAAAATATATAAAAAAACATTTTTTTTCCTCAGTTTAGGCCGATATGTATTCTTCTACGTATTTTTGGTAAAAAAAATCGCAATAAGCGTTTATCGGTTGGTTTTCGCAAAATTTATAGCGTTTACAAAATAAGGGATAGTTTTATTGCATTTTTATAATTTTTTTTTTTTTTACTACTAATAGCGACGATCAGCGATTTTTTTCGTGACTGCGACAATATAGCGGACACTTCGGACAATTTTGACACATTTTTGGGACAATTGTCATTTTCACAGCAAAAAATGCATTTAAATTGCATTGTTTACTGTGGAAATGACAGTTGCAGTTTGGGAGTTAACCACAGGTGGCGCTGTAGGGGATGTGTGACCTAATGTGTGTGTTTACAACTGTAGGGGGGTGTGGCTGTAGGTGTGATGTCATCGATCGCGTCCCCCTATTACAGGGATGACGCGATCGATGCTACGGCCACAGAGAAGCACGGGGAAGCCGTGTGTACACACGGCTCTCCCCGTTCTTCCGCTCCAGGGACGGATCGCCGCACTCCAGCGGTGATCGGGTTCGCAAATCCTGCGGTCCCGGTCTTGGTGCTTCGGACCGGGCCGCGACCCACGGCTGGGTACTAAAATCAACGTATATATACGTTGATGTGCCCAGCCGTGCCATTCTGCTGACGTAAATGTGCAGTAGGTGGTCCTTAAGTGGTTAAAAATGTTGTTTTCAACATCGTTTTGCCCACACACGATCACTTTTTATGACACAAAAAAACGACGTTTTGAAAAACGACACAAAAAATTCAAGCATGTTCGAAAAAGACATAAAACAACGTTTTGCCCACACACAGTGATTTTAAATGACGTTTTTGAAAACGTCGTTTTTTTTCATCACAAAAAATGATCGTGTGTACGCGGCATAAGATCTTCATGTTTACACATAAGGCATCACTGGCCATCAGATATCAGGAAGGGGGATATAAAATTTTGACTAGGTGGTACAGAACCCCAGTATTGCTAAAGCGGATATTCCCACAAGTGTCAGATCGGTGCTGGCACTGCCAGGAGGTGGAGGGCACCATAATACACATATTCTGGGGATGTCCAAAATGTTAAGAATTTTGGAAGATGGAATCTGAGATAGTCAAAGAAATCACTGCAGTGGCCCTTGGAGAAAATCCGGCAGCATTTTTGCTGCATGACATTCCATTCTCTATTGAAAAATATAAAAATTCTCTGCTTAGGCATTGACTTACGGCAGCAAAGGCATGTATCCCAATCCTTTGGAAGAGTACAGCATCTCCAACAAGACAACAATGGCTAGGTAGAGTAACAGAGATTCAGTTATTTTAATTAAATGGGGTTGGTGGGAGGTCAACCAGGATTTTATTCTGGTTAAGGGAAAGCAGAGGTTATAAATGGT
Source organism: Rana kukunoris (assembly GCA_029574335.1). Classification (NCBI taxonomy): domain Eukaryota; kingdom Metazoa; phylum Chordata; class Amphibia; order Anura; family Ranidae; genus Rana; species Rana kukunoris. Next base: position 85,114,542 of record CM056058.1, on the reverse strand, counting down.
ATGGCTATATTAGGATATACATAATATGTAAATAGCGAACAAAAAAAAAAAAATACAGGGGGGTTCCTGGAGGTGGAAAACAAATGTGTATCCAAAGTAAAGACTGTTAGTATGGAGATGATGTTATATATGGATGTGCCTGTATATAATGCTGTACCCATATGTGTGTGGAAACAAAGGAAGAGAAAAAAAATATAAAATAAAGAATTTATATAAAAAAAAAAAAAAAGAAGATATAATAAAGTAATTACAAAAATGTGCAGGGCTGCATGAACTCAGCCTTAGGTCCTTATTTTTAGGTATGCACGTGTGAGTGAGTGGACCCGAATGAGTGTTGCCAACCCCCCCTAAAGTAAAAATTTACTGACAAGATGCCCAAAGTTTACAAATGGCACCACATTTTTACTGGAAACAATCATAAAATTTACACTTAAAAAACCTATACCTAAAAAAGTACAAAACAAGTCAATTTTCAGCGCAAATATCAATATTTAGGTTAAAAACATGTAGCTAGTGCTATTAGCAATGTGTAAAGGGTACTATATAGCAATTGGCAAAAAACATATTTCTCCAAGGTTAACATACGTAACCCACCAGTGCAAGGGGGGACTCTGTCATTAAAGGTAACATTGTGGACTCTGATGTAAAGGAGAACTGAATACTCTGATGTAAGGGGGACTGGTGTGGACTCTAGAGTGAAGGGAACATATGATGTAAGAAGGTCTCTGGTCATTACAGCCCCCTCCTTACACAAGAGTCCAAAGAGCTCCCCCTTACATTACAGTCCACAGAAACTGCAGATGTACTACAGGAGACAGTCAGAGACTGCAAATATGGCACAAGAGATAGTCAGAGACTGCGGACATGGCACAAGAGATAGTCAGAGTCTGTGGTCATGGTACAAGAGATGGTCAGAGACTGTGGATATGGAGCAAGAGATGGTAAGAGACTGTGGATATGGTACAAGAGATAGTCAGAGACTGTAGACATGGCAAAAGAGATGATCAGAAACTGCAGACATGGTACAAGATCTAATCAGAGACTGCATATATGGCACAAGGGATGATCAGAGACTGTGTACATGGCACAAGAGATGATCAGAGACTGTGTACATGGCACAAGAGATGATCAGAGACTGTGTACATGGCACAAGAGATGATCAGAGACTGCGTACATGGCACAAGACATGATCAGAGATTGTGTACATGGTGCAATGATCAGAGACTTCTTATATGGTGCAACACATGGGTGCCCAACCTTTTGAAGAGCGAGGGCCACTTAAGGGATCGTGGGGCCAAAATGAGTGGAGTGAGTGGATGGCATGTTCGTGTCTGCTCTGCATATGCAGAGTGGACATGGACACAGCCCACTATACTCTTTTTGTAAGCGGATCGGATTGGAGGTAGGACACTGGTCAGTTTATGTCTGACAGTACTTGGAGGTAAATGGTTGGTCCAATTGGTCGGACTGTTGGACTGACCATGTGAAAGGGGCCCAAGGCTGCTTTCACGCCGATGCGCTGCAGTTTACCCGCACTGCGGGTGCAACGCAGTGTACCTACGGCTTTCCTGCACTTTGCAATAGACTTTTATTATAGTCTGCAGGTTTAATTCACTTTCAGAAAGGTCACCAAACTCATAGGTAATAACAGAAGTCTATGGCTCAGTGCAGGTAACCTGCGGGTAAACTGCCTTGCACCTGCGGAACAGATATGCCCATATATACACTGATTTTAGAAATAAACTGACCTTTAATAACAGTATTTTATTGTATTCCATCCCAGAGCATTGAGGTCGCGGGCCACATCAGAAGACTCCATGGGCTACATGTGGCCCCTGGGCCACTGGTTGGGCACCCTTGGTGCAAGAGATCATCCGAGACTTCTTACATGGCACAAGAGATAATCAGAGACTGCATACATGGCACAAGGGATGATCAGACGCTGAAGGCATACTACATGAGACTGTCAGAGACAGGTTTAGCAGTTCTGTGGTTGTGTCCCTCTTCTCAGTGTGGTGTATGTGTCTTGTGTGTTAGTGCTGAACTGCTGTCCTTCTTTTTGATTTGGTGTCATCCTGTCGGCTCCAAGACTGCACAGGAGGGCACAGCAGTCGGGCAAATTGCAGGCAGAGGCAGGCTGGCAGAGGATGGAGCAGCACCTTTATTGTGCCTAGAGAGAGCATTGGCAGTGGGATGGGAGCTCCGGTGAAGTAGATGTGAGATGGTCGTCAACCAGACGACCATGTCACCTTCAGTTCTGCTTAGTTACCTGTAAAAGGAGCCGAGTGGCACCATAACAATCGACCCCCCAGCCAAGCGCAGCCGAGCCAAGCCATGCAGCTTTAGAACTGTGCATGCACAGTTCTTAAGCCAGCCCAAGGCCATATTTTTTATGAGCTGCTGCTGTCTATGACAGACATTTATGGACAGCTTGTAAATTGCCTAAAATTTAGAAACTGTCCGTAAATTTACAAACGGGTTGTAACCTTGCCCCCAATGCACACTGTCTCTGTATGGGGCCGTAAACCTGCATCTGCATGCCTGTCAGATTAAAAAACAGATTCACACTGTACAGGCCAAAGCACTCATGTGAACTAGCCCCAAAACCACATTTACACACAGAAGTTTATTAACTCAATACATTATTATGTTTTAGATTTAGAAAGGAAATGTGGAAGTTGCATTATGTTTGTGTCCACTAATAATTATTTTAGTGTATTTTTTTGGTGAGGGCCCTGTCAAGTAGGCTGTATGGGGCCCCATAATTTCTTACCGCAGCCCTGCTTGTGGGTGCGGGTCCCCAATGCATATTGGGACACAGCGGCTGTGTCAGTGCAGCCATGTGTCCTGATAGAAATTAATGGGATGCTGGCATGGGGATGCATACAACACTTTATGCATCCTGTGGCAGTAAAAAATAGCCCTGTATGGGAGACGCAATTTTGCACCCTGTGTGAATGGGCCCTTACACTTCTGTTTGGGGGGGGGGGGGGGGGTGAAAAATTTAGAAAATGTGTGTCTCATCTGTATGTTTTTACCATCCAATACCACTCATCCTTATACTGTACAGCATGTGAGGGGGGGGGGGGGGGGAGGTTAATCTCTGCTGTGTCCATTAGACATTTTTTTACAGCAAAAATGTTGTACTGTTGAGTTCAGCCACTGCCCAACCTTGTTTTCCCAGACCCTTCCGCCCCATCAAGTCAGGTTGGCAGCACACAAAAGAGAAGAACATCTTTTTCTCTCTCCTCTGTGACAAATTAAGCTTAAAGCTACAAGGATTTCACCACTTCCTGTTTCACTTTCTGTATTTACTTGCCTGGTACCAGCATCAAATTGATATGTTTGATCAGCAGCTGCTTTAAAGGACAGAGGAGGGAACAGGGGTCTAATAGATTCCAGGTCTCCCCATAAAGAGGACCCATCACTTCCCAAGTTATGCAACAAATTGTAAGGGGGGTAGGGTCGGTGGGTGGGGTTAAGGGCGGGCTCAAGGAAGGGCCCCCGTTAGGTAGACTATACAGGGCACCATGATTTCTAACAGTGGCCCTGTTTATTGCTACCAATACCAATTGAGCTTCTCCTCTTGCAATAAATATACACCATGTTCCAAATTGTTATGCCAATGATATTTTTCTCATTTACCTAAAAAATTGATGTAAACAACAGCCAGCATAATTCCCATGTTATCAACTTAAATTTAAATTTTTAAATTTTATTGAACAACCCTCCCAATGATAACAGTTTTTTTTTTAACTAAAAAACATACAATGCACTGTTCCAAATACATTTTCACAGTAAGTTTCAAAACACTTTATGGGTTTTACAGAACTGAAAATTGTTATTTGTTGTGTTTTCAGCATATTTACTGAAATCAATAGCTATTTCAATCAAACTTTGAACAACATTTTAACTTTTTAAACATTTTAACAGGTCCTGTTACATTTTATAATAGGACCCCTTATTTGATAGCAGCTTCACAAGTCTTGCATCCATTGAACTTGTGAGTTTTTGGACAGTTTCTTCTAGAATTTGTTTGCCAGATGTCAGAATAGCCTCCCAGAGCTGCTATTAGGATGTACTGTAAACTGCCTCCCACCTTCATAGATCTTTTGGGTGATGACGCTTCAAAGGTTCTCCATAGGTTCTTCATAGGATTGAGGTCAGGTGTCATGATCGGTGTCATGACTTGGGTCGCCTGCTGGTGGCACTGTTCCCTCTGGTAACAGGGGTACAGTTTTGGTGGCCACCAGCAGGTGTCTCCCAAGTTGCAGCTGCACTGGTATATAAGCCCGCCCTGCACTTCAGTCCAGTGCTGCAGTATTTTGTCTGTTAAGCCCTGTTCCTGTCTGTCCTGATACCAGTCTGTTTCTTGATCTGTTCCCTTTGACCTAGGCTTGTTACTTCTGGACTTCGCTGCCGTCTCTGATCCTTGACCCCGGCTTTGACCCTGGACTTGCTTGTTTCTTATCCCTGCTGGTTACGTTCTGATTTACTGTACATATTTATGTTCATTAGTTTTGGTGGTTTTGACGTTTATTGTATGTGTAGTTGGCGTGCTTGTTTGTGGGTGTCCTGTTTTTTCACGTGTGCCTTGTCCTCAATAGATTTATATTGTTCACTTACCTTCTGCCTATTTCCTTAGTGCAGCCCACTGACCTGTCCTCTAGTATTGGGTGTCTGTGTAGACATCCCCCTGACATAATACTGCAGCCCTATAAACAGGTCGGCTGCACTTGAGAAATTTGTTCTGGGCACTTGCTATTATAAAAAAAATGTATCTCGAAAATATTTTGTACCTGTCACTCCTGGCAACAGAAGAAAGAGATTTCTGCTATCAGGAATTAAGTGAAAACACTAGAGAGCAGTTATTGGAATGTATCCGTATGGCTCATGTTTTTGTTGATCATGGTAGTTTTTTGTTTGAGGATGTGCAGCCATTGATTCGGATCTGCACAGAGTTGGCCCAGTCTGATGCTGGACGTGATGATTATACAGTACACCTCCTTTTAGTGCAGCTCAGGTAGAGTCTTTGGTGTGGCTGTTGGAAGATGACTCAGCCTTTTTTCATGAGCATTACTCAGCTTGTCCTCAACAGGTGCTTGCAGCATGCATTGATTCTGTGCAGTCTCTGGTCAGACAAGCCGTGTGCAAACCTGATTTTGTGAAGCCATTATTACAAGCCTGGTCCAGTTTGTTGTACTCAGCCCCTGTCAGCTCCCAACCATCCATTTCTGTGTCTAGTTACCAACCTGCTGGCATGTCTTTTTCTTTACCCCCAATTCCCACTTTTGCTGAACAATACACCCTGCTAACAGCAAAATACCAGTCCCCTGTTTCCTCCTGCTGCACTTACCCTGCCTTTAACCCTTCTGCTACTTCTCAACTGCCTCCGTCTGTTCCACCAAAATCCTCTTCAAGGTCGGAACCCTCTGTTTCACCACCCTTACGCTCTTCACCTCTACCAGCTGTATCCATTACTTCCAACCCTATACCCATATACAAATCCTCAGTGGTGAAACCAAAGAAGAAGAAAACATTTTTCCAACCCGCTCGATCCTGCCACTAACCCAATCTGCATCCACTTCGGCCAACCTGCTTCAGCCTGTTGTTCCAGTGCCAACCGCTCAGCCTGTTGTTCCAGTGCCAACCGTTCAGCCTGTTCCAGTGCCAACCGCTTAGCCTGTTCCAGTGCCAGTTTGCCAGTCTGATGCTCCAGTGCCAGTTTGCCAGTCTGATGCTCCAGTGCCAGTTTGCCAGTCTGATGCTCCAGTGCCAGTTTGCTAGTCTGATTCTCCAGTGGCAGTTTGTCAGTCTGATTCTCCAGTGGCAGTTTGCCAGTCCGATGCTCCAGTGCCAGCGGTCCAGTCTGTTCCAGTGCCAGTTTTCCAGCCTGACGTGCCTGGCTTCCAGTCCAACGTGCCCAGCTTCCCGTCTGATGTCCCGGTGCCTGACTTTAAGTTTGTGTCACTTTCCCAGCCTGATGACCCTGAGCCCGCTGCCCAGCTTGATGACTTCCAGTCCGTTGCCCAGCCTGATGACTTCCAGTCTGCTGCCCAGCCTGATGACTTCCAGTTCACTGCCCAGCCTGATGACTTCCAGCCCGCTGCCCAACCTAATGACTTCCAGTCCGCTGCCCAGCCTGATGACTTCCAGCCCGCTGCCCAGCCTGATGACTTCCAGTCCGCTGCCCAGCCTGATGACTTCCAGTCCGCTGCCCAACCTGCTTCAGCCTGTTGTTCCAGTGCCAACCGCTCAGCCTGTTGTTCCAGTGCCAACCGTTCAGCCTGTTCCAGTGCCAACCGCTTAGCCTGTTCCAGTGCCAGTTTGCCAGTCTGATGCTCCAGTGCCAGTTTGCCAGTCTGATGCTCCAGTGCCAGTTTGCCAGTCTGATGCTCCAGTGCCAGTTTGCCAGTCTGATTCTCCAGTGGCAGTTTGTCAGTCTGATTCTCCAGTGGCAGTTTGCCAGTCCGATGCTCCAGTGCCAGCGGTCCAGTCTGTTCCAGTGCCAGTTTTCCAGCCTGACGTGCCTGGCTTCCAGTCCAACGTGCCCGGCTTCCCGTCTGATGTCCCGGTGCCTGACTTTAAGTTTGTGTCACTTTCCCAGCCTGATGACCCTGAGCCCGCTGCCCAGCTTGATGACTTCCAGTCCGTTGCCCAGCCTGATGACTTCCAGTCCGCTGCCCAGCCTGATGACTTCCAGTTCACTGCCCAGCCTGATGACTTCCAGCCCGCTGCCCAGCCTAATGACTTCCAGTCCGCTGCCCAGCCTGATGACTTCCAGCCCGCTGCCCAGCCTGATGACTTCCAGTCCGCTGCCCAGCCTGATGACTTCCAGTCCGCTGCCCAGCCTGATGACTTCCAGTCTGCTGCCCAGCCTGATGACTTCCAGTCTGCTGCCCAGCCTGATGACTTCCAGTCTGCTGCCCAGCCTGATGACTTCCAGTCTGCTGCCTAGCCTGATGACTTCCGGACTGCTGCCCAGCTTGATGACCCGGAGCCCGCTGCCCAGCTCGATGACCCTAAGGTGCCTGTTGTTTGTCCTGACGTGCCTGGCTTTCGGTCCTACGTGCCCGGCTTCCAGTCTGATGTCCCGGTGCCTGACTTTTAGTCCGATGTGTCACCTTCCCAGCCAAATAACCCTGAGTTTTCTGCCCTGCCTGCCTTCACCTCTAGATACCAACTTCCAGACCCTGGTGATGGTAGGATGCATGCTTCGTTTCCAGACTTGGGGGACTTGTCTCCCAATGGGTTAAGGAACTTTGACCGGAAGACTTTTTGGGACTTTTCTGCATCCACATGCACCACCAGGGCAAGGGCAGAATGGGGTGTCCAGAGGCCACTCCTTGGGGGGGGGACTGTCATGATCGGTGTCATGACTTGGGTCTCCTGCTGGTGGCACTGTTCCCTCTGGTAACAGGGGTGCAGTTTTGGTGGCCACCAGCAGGTGTCTCCCAAGTTGCAGCTGCACTGGTATATAAGCCTGCCCTGCACTTCAGTCCAGTGCTGCAGTATTTTGTCTGTTAAGCCCTGTTCCTGTCTGTCCTGATACCAGTCTGTTTCTTGATCTGTTCCCTTTGACCTTGGCTTGTTACTTCTGGACTTCGCTGCCGTCTCCGATCCTTGACCCCGGCTTTGACCCTGGACTTGCTTGTTTCTTATCCCTGCTGGTTACGTTCTGATTTACTGTACATATTTATGTTCACTAGTTTTGGTGGTTTTGACGTTTATTGTATGTGTAGTTGGCATGCTTGTTTGTGGGTGTCCTGTTTTTTCACGTGTGCCTTGTCCTTAATAAATTCATATTGTTCACTTACCTTCTGCCTATTTCCTTAGTGCAGCCCACTGACCTGTCCTCTAGTATTGGGTGTCTGTGTAGACATCCCCCTAACATCAGGGGAGGATAAAGGCCACACTATGACTTGCTCTCTTTTTATCCCCATAGCAGCCATTGATGCAGAAGTATTCTTTGCAGCATAAGACGGTGCATTGTCATGCATGAAGATGATTTTATTATGGAAAGCATAGTTCTTCCTTCTGTACCAGGGAAGGAAGTGATCAGTCAGGAACTCCACATACTTTGCAGAGGTCATCTTTGTACCTTCGGGGGCCCTAAAGGGGCCGACCAGCTCTCTTCCCATGATTCTGGCCCAAAACTTGACTCCACTACTGCCTTGCTGACTTCACAGTCTTGTTGGAACAGGATGGCCATCCACCAACCATACACTACTCCATCCATCTGGACCAAGCAGGATTGCATGGCACTCATCAGTGAACAGGACTGTTTGAAAATTAGTCTTCATGTATTTTTCTGCCCAATGCAGCCGTGTCTGCTTGTGAGCATTGGTTAGTGGTGGCCGAATGGAAGGTTTATGCACAGTTGCAAGACTCTGGAGGACTTTACACCTTGATGTCTGTAGGACTCCAGAGGCACCAGCAGCTTCAAACATCTGTTTGCTACTATGTAATGGTGTTTTAGCAGCTGCTCTCATGATCTGATGGATGGATCTGGCATAAATCCTCCTCAATTTGTCTTTATCTGCACGAAACCCGTCTGTGCTCTGAATCAGCCACAAATCTCTTAATAGTGCGATGATCACGCTTAATTTTTCGTGAAATATCTAACCTCATCCAAGGCATTGAACTATTTCACTGTTTTCGGGAGCAGATAGATCCTTTTTGTTCCCCATATGGCTTGAAAATGGTGCTCTGCTTAATAATGTGGAACACCCTCCTTTAACAGATTTTCATTTAATTGGGCTCACCTGGCAATCTAATTATCACAGGTGTCCAAGATTGTTTTCAGTGATCAAAGGAGCCCTGAGACACAATGACACCCATGAGTTAAACTGAAAAACAAAATATTTAATCTTTGTGACACTGAAATAGAATTTGCATAATAATTTGGAACAGGGTGTATACAGTATATATATATATATATATACAGAATTGTTAGTTGAGTTTTAGAAATTGCAGCATAACGTTATAGAATACTGGGAAGCTAATTGACTGTTCCCAACAAGAAAAGAACATTTAAATTAATGTTATGGTAACTATCTTCTTCATTACTTGACACTAATAGGGTTAATGGTTTTGTTGTAGAAGAGTGCATAAGCTAATTTTCTTTCTAATTTTTCTATCCTAATATAGGTTTGTGTGTGTTCTGTTTGTTATCATCTCTAAAAGGTTTTTAATGTGGTCTATCAATGTTAATCTATTTAAAAAACAAAACAAAGGAAATCTGTATATAGCGAGATACAGATGAGAAAAGTTCTACCCTTAGGCCACTTTCACACGGGGCGGATCAGTAATGATCCCTTCCATGAATCTTCGCTTGCTCAGCGGGTATCGCTCTGTTGATCCCCGCTGAGCCGGCGAATGACAGGGCGGTCCCCGCACACTGTGCAGGGACCGCCCTGTCTTTTCTCCGCTCTCCCCTATGGGGGGATCAGATGAACACGTACCATCTGTCCGTGTTCACCCAATCAGATCTGCCAGGCGGATGGAAAAGTAGGTTTTTCCTCCGTCACACTTTGGTGGATCGGAGCGGGTCAGATGTCAGCGTGCATGTCACCGCTGACATCCGCAGCTCCACAAAGGAGCACAGAGCACCCACTCAGGTCCGCCTAAATAACTGGAAGGCGGATCTGAACGGGCCGCCCGTGTGAAAGAGCCCTTAATTGCTTGTACCGATGGGCCTCAGAACTAACTATACTCTTCAATCTCACTTTTTGGCTCATTGGATTGTGTCAGTTACCAATAGTATGACCTTTTTTACTAGCATGACACAAAAATAGTCATGTAATCTTTATAAATATGTATGCTAATGGAATAGTATAACAGATATCAAAAAATTCAAGGAATGCAAGACCATTGTTAGGGTAAAATCTCTGTGACAGTAAAAGTTGTAAAGATCATCTATACTTTATCAAAAAAAATAAAAAATCTGATTGATATATGCATAAACATGCACACATTTTAAAGTCCGACCATGAATGTTTAACCACTTAAGACCCGGACCTTTAGGCAGCTAAAGGACCTGTGCAGTTTTTGCGATTTGGCACTGCGTCGCTTTAACTGACAATTGCGCGGTCGTGCGACGTGGCTCCCAAACAAAATTGACGTCCTTTTTTTCCCACAAATAGAGCTTTCTTTTGGTGGTATTTGATCACCTCTGCGGTTTTTTTTTTTTTGCGCTATAAACAAAAATAGAGCGACAATTCTGAAAAAAATTCTATATTTTTTACTTTTTGCTATAATAAATATCGCCCAAAAATGTATAAAAAAAACTTTTTTTCCTCAGTTTAGGTTTAAAGGTATTCTTCTACCTATTTTTGGTAAAAAAAAAAAATTGCAATAAGCGTTTATCGATTGGTTTGCGCAAAATCTATAGCGTTTACAAAATAGGGGATAGTTTTAATGCATTGTTATTAATTTTTTTTTTTACTACTAATGGCAGCGATCAGCGATTTTTTTCGTGACTGCGACATTATGGCGGACACTTCGGACAATTTTGACACATTTTTGGGACCATTGTCATTTTCACAGCAAAAAATGCATTGTTTACTGTGAAAATGACAATTGCAGTTTGGGAGTTAACCACAAGGGGGCGCTGAAGGGGTTACGTGTGACCTCATCTCTGTTTCTAACTGTAGGGGGGTGTGGCTGTAGGTGTGACATCATTGATTGTGTTTCCCTATAAAAGGGAACACACGATCAATGACGCCGCCACAGTGAAGAACGGGGAAGCTGTGTTTATACACAGCTCTCCCGGTTCTTCAGTTTCGGGGACCGATCGCGGGACTCCTGTGGCGGTCGGGGTCCGCGGGTCCCGCGGCCGCGGTCACGGAGCTACAATTACGTTGATGTTCCCAGATGTGCCATTCTGCCGACGTATATCGGCTTCAAAGGGTCCTTAAGTGGTTAAGTAATAAGCGATTGCTCACAGCTCGTGACTGACAAATCTTGCATTAGGCATTCGTATATTGAGCATCTTATCCTAAAGTGAAAAAAGTATTTGGTATTCTACATTGGTGTGCTCATCCTTTTGCATTAGTTTGTGTCTTCCCCAAACGTTTTAGAACACGGATGGTGTCAGTAGAGCAGTGGATGGTGCGTCAGTAGTTTTTATTATTTGTTTTTATTTATTTTTTACTATTTGTTTAGGAGCCCTGTTGGGGGGGGGGGCTTTGGTAAAATATCAGCAGGGGGATCTGCGCCACGCAGAGTGATTATGGTGTTCCCAGGCACACCTGGCACACCCCCTGTGCACGCCTATGGTATTCTATAATACAAGATACTCCTAAATATTACCAACACTACATGTCTGTTGCAAAATTGTATCTAGTTGTATTAAAGTGAAAATGTAATATTTTTCATTTATTTTCCTTTACCTTTCATATGCCTTTCCTTCACCTTTCCTTTCTTTCTTGTTTCCCTATCTCACTTCTTTCATCTCTCCTTACTTTGTTTCTTTATTTCCCTTGACTTTCCCTTTTTTCTTCTTTCCCTATCTCCCTTATTTCATCTTTCCTTCCTTTGTTTCTTAATTTCCCTTGTCTTTCCTTTACCTCCCTCCTTACTTTCTTCCAATCCATTGCCTTTCCCTTTTTCTTCCTTCTCTATCTACCTCCTTTCATAATTTCCTTCCTTCCTCCCTTTCTTCCTTCCAGTGCTTTGCCTTTCCCTTTTTTCTTCCTTCTCTATCTCCCTCCTTTCATAATTTCCTTCCTTCCTTCCTTCCTTCCTTCCTTCCTTCCTTCCTTCCTTCCTTCCTTCCTTCCTTCCTTCCTTCCTTCCTTCCTTCCTTCCTTCCTTCCTTCCTTCCTTCCTTCCTTCCTTCTTTATCAAAGGAACAAAGAAACTCTCCACTCCCCTAACACCACACAATGAACTTCAATCACATTCTTTTAGTTCATGACATTCAGAGGATTTATTTATTTATTAGTCATCCCCCAGACGTCCCGTCTCCGCAATTAGAGAAGGTAATTACTACAGCTTGACAAGTTCCCCTCACCTTTTACACAAAACACATTCCTTTACTAAACATAATTGACATGCTAATTCAATACACCTGAAGAGAGACGTTTGACCTTTAGAGTCACAACACATCTATACACAATGAAAGGTCTTTCAGAAGCCTGACTCACCTAGAATCTCAACAGCTTGGGTTAAGCATTGAAAGAGTCATTCTTATTGACCGGTTGTGGGTCAACATGAAATCACCTGTAATCTGTCCCATCTTCTGCAATACATGAATTATGATTTATCAGCCACCCTATGCCCAAAAGGGGCACAGGGTGACCGTAGACCCAAGAGTCCTTAGTGACGCTGGCACAGGAGTATCCCACATCCCTCAAAAGTCTCTGGGTGTCACTAGCCATTCTGTTACATCTCTCCCTTTTCGGTGGAAGACTGACACAGAAGGGAACCCCAAACGGGTTGACTCCAAAGTTAGTAAGTAGTTCCAGTCCTCCAATGCTGGTATCCATACCGTACCCCAAATAAATTGCTCCAAACAGAGCATTACTCACCCAGCCAACCTCTGCCTCTCTCAGAGAACATGTCTGCCGCTGGGGAGAGGCCTGGACTGGCCCTTCTCCCTGGAGTCCTTTCAGCCGCTGGAGAGAAGACAGGGTGACTGTGACTGTTGGGGATCTGGGCCAACTGCCCCCCATCCCTGGGGTATACCAGTGGAGACTGAAGTCCCAACCACTGGTGGTAGGTGAAAATCCCCCGGTGCTTGCAAAGCAAAGCTGACATCCTCCTTTCTCAGTGCCGCACCATTTTCTGGGGTTGTGTCAGTGAAGACTAAAGTCCCATCCACTACCCCAGGAACTCCCTCTTCTGTTAGTTGAGAGCAGAGGCTTGTGGCACTCTGCTCTGTTGCCAGCTCTTCCGCTGGGTGGCTGTGAGTGGAGACCACAGTCCCATCCACTACCCCAGGAACTCTCTCTTCCGTTAGTTGGGAGCAGAGGCCTATGGCACTCTGCTCTGTTGCCAGCTCTTCTGCTGGGTTGCGGTGAGGGGAGACCACAGTCCCATCCCCCGATATCAGCTCAAGCTGCAGTTGTGTGCAGCGGCCAGTAGCATCCTACCCTGCTGCCAGTGATTCAGCTGGGAGTAAAAGCTTTACCACCTCAGCTTGTTGCTGGAGAGAGGGGCCAACTGCCCTGGCTCCCTGGCACTCCACTTCCATGGCGACTGGCATCTGTACCTCTCCCCTCTCTTCAGTTGGTGCTGCTGTGACTTCTGCTGTTGCAGCACCTCTTTGCTGTAGCCAAGTGGCATCCACAGCCGCTATAACCCGGTCTACGATCTCCGGTGGAGGATTAGGTCCATACTGTGCCAGTCCACGTTTAACAGCCCAATCAAAAAATTCTTTCTTCAGGTGTCCTGTCTGTTACGCTGGGCCTTTCAGCTCTATCCATTTTGACAAGTTCTGCAATAATGTCCCTTCTCTTACGGTTGCTGGCTGATCTGCCCCGGCTCTCCAGTAAGTCCATGAGGGAAGAAAGCTTCAGCCGTTCATACACCGCTCCATTGTCCTGTGTCGTTGAAGCCGTCCTTCTGGCGATGGAATCATCCCACTGCTGCCACCACTGTAACGGTCACCACCGTTTACGATCTTCCATCCACCCAAGACAGCTTATACGACACCCCGACAAACCAGCAGACACGATCCATTCTCCCAGAAATAAGACGAGACACACTCTGTTCTCTCTGGTTTCAAATAAATGAACAAACACGTTAATGGTTAGCTCTCTTATATATAGTACAAGGCATGTTTCTGTAATCACAGGAACAATCAAACTCTCCACCCCCAACTTCACACCATAGGGGACACAAAACACATTCCTTTACTAAACATAATTGACATGCTAATTTAATACACCTGAAGAGAGACGTCTGACCTTTAGAGTCACAACACATCTATACACAATGAAAGGTCTTTCAAAGGCCCGACTCATTTAGCATCTCAACAGCTTGGGTTAAGCATTGAAAGAGTCGTTCTTATTGACTGGTTGTGGGTCAACATGAAATCACCTGTAATCTGTCCCATCTTCTGCAATACATGAATTATGATTTATCAGCCACCCTATGCCCAAAAGGGGCACAGGGTGACCGTAGACCCAAGAGTCCTTAGTGACGCTGGTACAGGAGTATGCCACATTCCTCAAAACTCTCTGGGTGTCACGGGCCATTCTGTTACAGGCATACTAGGTGCTTTTTTAAGCATGACTTTCCTGTACAAGTGATCTTGGTATATCTTAAAGGTGAAAGATTTTGTGGGATGACCTGAATTTCCTACGAGGAAAGGCAAATCCAAACTCATTCTGAATAAACAAATGCACAGAAAAGCAAATGAAACCAGGGTATTGCACTAAACAAATGGCATTTTTCAACCTGTGTGAGATACAAAGCAACTTTGATGTTTGCAGGTGATCAACACTGCCGCTGAATATTCTCACTTAGCAATTATTCCCAGCATGGCATGGATTTTACAAGCAATCTCTAATTAGTCACGTCACTTACAGAAATCATGTGCCTGCATTACAAGTAAAGCATAATCTCACACACGTATAGTAATATTAGGTAATAAATATTTCCCAGATCTATAAGTGTAAAAATATTAACTCTCTACTATATTTCTCACGGAATTCTATTTTTCCAGAAATCTTACTGAAATGGTATCTATTTGTTATCAAACATACTAATTACTTATCACCCTAATTTATTTCACAATTAGGGATACAATAATATTTACTTTCCTTTGAGTTTAAGCCACACAATTGTGTCTACTCTGAAACTATAAAGGAATAAGACTCATTTATGAGGGCCAGTGATTCTGTCGTATCAGATTGGACTTAATATGGCCATTAGCTGATTTTCAATCTAACATTTATACTTGATGAATATTGTTCAAAAGTACAGTGAAACCTTGATTTAAGAGTAAGTTGGTTTGAGAGCAACTTTTTTTAACCACTTAACGCCCGCCGCATGTATATGTACGCCCACAGAATGGCACGTACAGGCAGATGGGCGTACTGGCACGTCCCTGCCTTCCCGCAGGTCCGATCGGGACCCCCCCACTAAATGCGGCGGTCGTTTAGCCTCTGGGAGAGATCCGGGATGAGGGGGTGGCTGTTTGTTTCTGTCTGCCCCCTCGCGATCACTCCCAGTGAATCCGCTTCCTCCCCCACTGCCCGCCCTTTGCCTGTGTAATGTAAACACATGCAGAGAAAGTGATGTCACCTCTCCTCTCGGCAGTATTTTCGATCCAGCGAGAGGATCGAAGACAACACATAGTAAGTCGCACCAACACTACACTGACACCATACACATAGGCACATTAACCCTTCAGATCACCCCCCCAGCCCCCTATCACAGTGTCACTAATAGCAGTGATCATATATTTACTGATCACTGCATTTAGTGTCAGTGTGACAGTTAGTGTGACAGGCAGTTAGTGGTAGGTCCAGAGTAGCCCCTTACCCTCCTAATAAAGTTTTTTTTTCCCCTAATAAAGTTTTAAACCTTGATCACCGCCCTAGTAAACCCTTTCACCCCCTATTGCCAGTGTCACTAAGCGATCGGTTTTCTGATCGCTATATTAGAGTCACTGTTG
Source organism: Rana kukunoris (assembly GCA_029574335.1). NCBI lineage: Eukaryota > Metazoa > Chordata > Amphibia > Anura > Ranidae > Rana > Rana kukunoris. Next base: position 85,098,914 of record CM056058.1, on the reverse strand, counting down.
CCGCTAGGTAGCTAGTTTTTTTTATATTGTGATTTTTTTTACTAAAGACATGTGGCTGAATACATTTTGGCCTAAATGCTTGACTAAAATTTTGTTTATTCGATTTTTCTTATAACAAAAAGTAGAGAATATCATTTTTTTTCAAAATTTTCAGTCTTTTTCCGTTTATATCCAAGTAATAAAAATCGCAGAGGCAATCAAATACCATCAAAAGAAAGCTCTATCTGTGGGAAGAAAAGGACGCAAATTTTGTTTGGGAGCCACGTCGCACGACCGCGCAATTGTCTGTTAAAGCGACTCAGTGCCGAATTGTAAAAACACCTTTGGACATTTAGCATCATATTGGTCCGGGGCCTAACCGGTTAAATTCTGTCTCAGTTCGCAAGACTAGCAGAATTCAAGCTAAATAGGCCTGCAGTACCTCATTTGGCCTGAGGTACAGGGGCTCAGAAGCCGAGCAGAGCCGAAAATAGGCCTGCAGTACCTTATATGGCCTGAGGTACAGGGCGCAGGAGCCGAGAAAAGCCGAACATTGGCCTGCAGTTCCTCATTTTGCCTGAGGTATGGGGGCGCAGGAAACGAGCCAAAGTGTCCTTGGGCCTTTTTGGAAATTTTCTGTGCTCTCTGGTGCCCCCCACCTCCTTCGGTATTGCATCCCATTGAAGTTAAAGGATCACTAAAGGAAAAAAAAAATTTAAGCTAAATAGCTTCCTTTACCTTACTGCAGCCCTGGTTTCATGTCCTCATTGTTTGTTTTTGCTTTGAAGTAGCTGTGATACTTCCCTGATCTCCACACTTCCTGCTTGTCTGGCTCGTTATGAAAAAACTCATGCTAGCTTTTCACTGTGGCCCATGATCAAAGAGGTGTGATTACTATGTGTCTAAAACTCCTCAGATTCATTTTAAAAACAAACATTGCCCTGTATTTGTTTGTTTTTGTTCTGTGTGTCTCTTTACTTTACAGAAACATGAAACTAAAACTGTAGGCACATTATATGATTGATTTTTATCTATTTTTAATCATTTTTAAAAGGAATCAGTTAACTTGTATGTCACTATACCCTGTAAACAGTAATTTCAGCAAAACATTTTTTTTCCTTTAGTGACCCTTTAAGGCGGAACAAATTATTTTCATTTCCATTGACTTCAATGGGAAAACTGTAAACACAAAGCTCCACGTTCTGTCAGGGAGAGGAGACTGATGCTGTGTCCCTTGTAGATAGGGACACAGATCGGTCACCTCCCCCAATCACCCCCCTCCCCCTACAGTTAGAAAACTCACTAGGCTACACATTTAACCCCTTCCCCGCCCCTAGTGGTTAACCCCTTCCCTGCCAGTCACATTTATACAGTAATCAATGCATATTTATAGCACTGTACACTGTATAAATGTGAATGGTCCCAAAAATGTGTCAAAAGTGTCCGATGTGTCCGCTATAATGTCGCAGTCACGAAAAAAAATCGCAGAACGCCGCTATTCCTAGTAAAAAAAAAAAAACATAATTATGTCCCCTATTTTGTAGGCAATATAACTTTTGCGCAAACCAGTCACTATACGGTTATTACGATTTTATTTGTATTTTAATTTTTTTATTAAAAATATGTAGAAGAATACGTATCGGCCTAAACTGAGATAAAATATATATATATATATATATATATATTTAAATGGGATATTTATTATAGCAAAAAGCAAATAATAATGCGTTTTTTTTTTTCAAAATGTACGCTCTTTTTTTGTTTATAGCCCAAAAAATAAAAATATTTTTTTAAATGGGACACTTATTATAGCAAAAAGCAAAATAAATTGTGGGGTTTTTTTTCAAAATGTACGCTCTTTTTTTTGTTTAGAGCCCAAAAAATAAAAACCGCACAGGCGATCAAATACCACCAAAATTAAGCTCTATTTGTGAGAAAAAAAGGGCGTTAATTTTGTTTGGGAGCCACGTCGCACGACCGCGCAATTGTCATATACTTCTCTCCTGTACATAGTGCCCCCTATCGCACTCTCCACACTCCTCTCCTGTACATTGTGCCCACTGTCGTACCCTACACACTCCTCTCCTGTACATACTGCTCACTGTCATACCCTCCACACTCCTCTCCTATACATAGTGCCCACTGTCATACCCTCCACACTTCTCTCCTATACATATTGCCCACTATCATACCCTCCACACTCCTCTCTTGTGCATACTGCCCACTGGCATATCCTCTACACTCCTCTCATGTATATACTGAAACCCAACCTTACTCTTCACACTCTACATACTGCCAACTATCTTTCTCTCCACATTCCTCTCCTGTACATACTGCCCACTGTCATACCATCCACACTCCTCTCCAGTACATACTGTACCACCCTCTGTCATACCCTCCACACTCCTCTCCTGTACATAGTGCCCACTGTTAGACCCTCCACATTCCTCTCCATCACCTGCACATACTTCCCAATTTTAATACCGTCCATACTCCTCTCCTACACCTCTTACCCACAAAAACAGTTTTTTTTTTAAATTATACTGAATATCCTTAATGTTACCAGCTATAGAATTGGCACACTTTTGTTAGTTCAACTAAAGGAAATCTTCTCAGCCCTTATATTTGTTTTGCCCATTATTAGTACCTATTTAATTTTGTGATTACTACTGTGATGTATAGAGAAACACGGGGGAACTCAGCTACTCTAAATATAGCACTTGTAAAAAAAAAAGTGTCCCTTAAAAATATTTTTGAAATGTTTGCAACTATGCACTTAGGCACTGCCCAAGTGGGGGCCTCATGAGAGGCTCCTTGGATCCTGTGATAATAAAGCTGTAGTAAACATTGCTAACATTACTACTTTTTAGAGGCCGTGTGGTAGGTTATGCCATAGTGTGCAAATATGCACAGCATATTAGCACATTAGGGTACACTTAAATTGTCAGACTGAGCCCTCCAGTGCTGCACTGTGATCAGTCCTGCGGGGCTGGGCACTTCCATCTTTACCCAGTCTTCCTTCTGGGCTTTGTGCCTTCGGTCACTTGCCTTGGCTGGGCTGCGTTGATGTGATTCCCATGCATGCTCATGCGCATCCTCTCTCTCTCTCATCCCCCTTTTCTCTTTCATCCTCCCTCCTTACCCCTCACCCCTCTCTCATCCTCTCTCTCTCTCTCTCTAATTTCATTTGTCATAACAAAAAATTGTTTGTATATTTATTTATTATTTATAAAAGGCCCACCAAAATCCTCAGCACCAGGCCCATGATGTTCTTAATCTGGCCCTGGAACACATGCTGCTCACACTGGATTCCAGGCATAGGCACCAAACAATGTGAGTGATTCCCATGTGTATTTCATTTATGTTTAAAAAAAAAAGTGGTTTTAAGCTATGGGAGTCCCCTTTCTGTCATTGTTTCTCCCCATCCATGGAGGACATCCTAAGCATTAGCTGACTGGGAATTCACCATCCAGGTGTCATATATTCCCACAAAGTGACCACTCTAGCAATCTAGCAATAGATGGTAAACGTGAAAGGGGGACTGTACATCTATGTGGGGCATCTCTGTCTGAACACCGAAAACCATGGACATCATTGAGAACTCCCTTGAAGAGTGGGAGGATGACCTGGTGTGGGAGTACATGCACATCCCCAAGCCTTTGTGGGTGCCAGATTGTGAGGAGACCTAGTCTTGGTTTCAGGATATTTAAAAGGAATGGAGGCTGGGAGAGCAATCTTCAAGGACAGAGTGGTGGTCGTAAGAGCCGGACATCCTGCCAGGAGCCACTCTGTCTCTATCAGAGAAGTTGAGGGAGGTAGGAGGAGACTGCCTGATTCACATTTCTATGCTTGAGGGACTGCTGGAGATGCAAATTGTACATGGACTGCTCCTCTGATCATTTTTGGGATTAGGCTGGTCTGTCACCCTGACCTGTGCCAGTCGGATGAGCAATCCCAGAGATGAACTATGGAACCTGATAGTCCAGGATAGCAACTTCCTCCTGAACGAATAAAAATAGAAGTAATGCATGTGATTTTGATGGTTGTCAGCAGGATAGTAACCCCCATCCTGACAGAAATGATGTAGCTTTTTATTTGGTAAAACAACAAGCATGTCCCAGGGCCAGGTGTGTAACAGGAATCTCTGTAAAGAGAGAACCACTTGCTAAGATGCCACGGGCCAACCGAGGAGATGATAACACACCTGGCCCTGTCTGGGACATGCTTGTTGTTTTACCAAATAAAAAGCTACTTATCCACAAACAATCTCCTTGTTGCTGACACATGCGATCCTGTTACTCACAGTTTGTGGTGTGGCCGTTGATTATTTGTTGCCTATTGCTATTAAGGTCCCAGGGCCCCTTAACCTTTAATAAACTCACACAGCCAATACAGGTTTCTCACTGTTGTTGGTCCCTTCTTCCATCTTGATGTGCCCCCCCGTGTGAGATTTCATCTCCTCGGTCGCCCCGTGGCTTCTTAGCGAGTGGTTCTCTCTGTACAGAAATTCTACTGACGAAGCAACTATCGTTGCAAAACTAGTAGAGATTTGACTTGTATGACCCCCTTCATTTCACCGCCACCCTTTGTCTAGGGTCCATACCATCTCGGTAAACCGGACGGTTGGTCGTACAATATGTCCACCATTTTATACCACTGTTTTTTGATGTATTTTATAATTATGTGTGTCTCCTGTTTTTTGATACTATGTTAAATAAACTGATTCATTTTTTTACCTTTATCATAACCTCTGTCCTAAAATCTTCTACTTAGTACCGCTATAGTCCCTTTGCCCCTACCTACCTCAACGGTCTTTTTGGGCCTTTGGGGTCCCATTAACCCTTATTCTATTCAAAATTGATCTCCAGGATGATGGTACTATAACTTTATGTTTATTTTCTACACTGAGAGGCTTTCATATAAATCATAATTGTTGATAGGCTTTTTGGTGTTTAAGTGTAGGACTTGGCTGGCAGCCAAGCCTGTCTGTGTTTTTTTGCTGGGTTAGGAAGAGATCCAGGGAGAGTTGGATATCTTACAGGCAGCATCACTGAGACCTCCCCTCTATTTCTATAATGTACTAGAATCTTTCAGAAAGATGGAAGGGGAAGTAAGGTGGATCTGCCTGAAGTATTCTGAGTGCCCAGACCATCGGTGTGCGCAGCCTATTGCATTAGGGTGTGCACCCCAAAGCTCCAACCATAGGTGTGCACAGCCGATCGCATTGGGGCACCCCATTGTTGAAACACACACTACTGATCACTCACACTGTTAATGCAGAATGGGAAGGGGCCAAGTAAATTACATATTTATTGCCCCCTTCCCTTACTTACCCTGAAACATCCCCGCAGCAACAGCAGGCAAAAGAGGAGAGGAGAGAAGTTGGTAGTGCTGCGGGGGGGGGGGGGAGGGCTATGGCAGTAGGGGGAATCTGTGCTGCACAGGTTGATTAGGGTGTGCCTGGGCACACCTGGCACAACCTGTGCGCACACCTATGGCCCAGACCAATTCCCAACTTGGTTTGGCAGGGGACAAGCCCCCTAAAATTCTATGAGTCAGCCTATAGGGGAGAGGAGAGTTTAGGTAGAAGCTGTAGATGGACTGTTAGGCTGTCATGGCTTTTGAAGGCGCCCCCCCCCAGTCTAGGGGGGGTGACCTTGGGCCTGGGCTCGGGTGCAGGCAGGATCTTACAAAAACCATCTCCTCTTACAGTAAAGAACCCTCCACATAGTTTAAGGTTAAACCTCTTTTCTTCTAATTTTAATGAGTGGCCACCTGTCTTGTTAAACTCTTGGGAGAATGCATGTGATTAACACAGGGCCAATCAGCACTGTCCATATAGAGTAGCCAGTGCAGTATGAAAACTCCTACAAGCTTTAACCAGCACTGAGAAAAGGTATTTAGCAGTTTATATTTACTCAAATTAATGCATTGCCATGTTCTGTGTACTCTGGGGGACCAGATATAGTAAATGCAGAGTCCTGGGTTTATTAACACTTTAAAGGTTTACCTGTGCAAGGCTGTGTTTGCCCGCACAGGCATGGGATACAAAGCTGTTGCTTGCATGCATCCTTGTGCCGGCAGTTCCATTTACATCAATTGTGTACAGGGGAAAGGTTGGCTATTCAGCACCAGAGCAACTTTCATGCCAGCCCTTACATTTTGGAGTGAAGGAAGATATTACAGCTTAATAAATAATACTCTGAATCGTTCCCCTTTTTAAAAAACATTTGTGTTAAACCAGTTAAAGTGGATAACGTACACTACATGTGGAAATGCCATATAAAGCAAACAAAAAACACCTTCAGTGGAAAACTTTGGATAATATGCTCATGTCTCCCAACCTATTTAATGTAGGGTGTGGCACCATTATCCTTCTGAAGAGATCTTGGAATACACTCAATACTTCAAATCTCACATTAAAATGCTTCAACACAGTGCAGGATCACTTTTTAAGGCAAGGTTTACACTATTGCGACCCCAAAGTCATGCGATTTACAGTGCAACTTTGCAATGCAATATTTGATGCAATGTCATGTGACCGGTGAGAACCATGGGAGAACCATGGAAGAACACATCTCCCGAAGTCTGAACAAAGTAGTGCAAAAACCTTTTTGAGTCGCACCAATTAGAATGGGGACCATTGAAATACTTGTTTTTTGACTTGTTAATGCGACTTTGCAACCTGACTAACTATGTAACTATGTCCTAGGGTGAGAACACTCACTTCACTGCACTGAATCTATGGAGGTTAGAACTACAGAACACATCCCTCTCTCCTTATCTCCATAACATGGGGGATGGGGGCAAATAACCAACCCCCCCCCCCCAGTTCGGCTTGCGGAAATGCTCTGCTCCCCTGAGCCCATCCTTTTGGAATCCATGGTCTGGCACCCTGTATGTTGATCAGGGGGCCGGACACAATGATGGGGGGGGGGGCCATTGGTTCCTGTAGCTGTCAATCAAATCAGTTAGCAAATCACCCCAGAAAAGGGTTGGGTCCAGGTCAGGGCTCTGTGTCTGGATACACAGAGCTCTGACTTGGCTTGGGTGCCCCCATAGCAAGCTGCTGGTCTATGGGGACATTAGTCGGTAGGGAGGGGCCAGTAACAGCGAAGAGGGACCCGAGAAGAGGAAGATCCAGGCTGCTCTGTGCAAATCCACTACAACAGAGCAGCTAAGTATAACATGTTTGATATTTTTTATTTATTTATAGCAAGACTTTACAATCACTTTAAATGTTATTTGCCAGATCAATATGTAGAGAAAAAAAAGAAGTCCTTTATTAGGGTTTAATCATTTGAAACATTTTCCCAGATCTGTGACCGATTACCATTAAGATATGTTTAGATATATTTTATTTTCTCTTTAAAAATCATGTTGATTTATTTGCCAATAAAAATTTCAAAATAACCAATTGTATTGTAACAATGGTTGTAAGCAAGCACAGTATGTCTTAAGTACCCTATTCCCTATGTAGTCAAATGTCGATTTAATATAGCTATATTCTATGAAAAGCTGAAGCAATCAGAGATGACCCAAGGGAGAGATTCAGTGAGATTTGGCAACCAAGGATCTTTAAATCGATCTCTAAAGTGATTTTCTGCTTCTCAGAGCTTTTCGAATTTTTAACCTTCCTGTTATTTTTGCTTGTTATGTCCTGTACTCCTTTACCTTAAAGGAGAAGTATGCAGGGTTTGTATTTTTATGGATCCATACTTGCCTAGCTGGATGCAGCATCGGTCCGAGAACCCATCAAACACTGCCGATCGCTCTGTCCTCAGCACTCCACGAGCAGAGAGATGATGACTGTCAGATACCACTGTCAGCTCTGCCCTCCTTAACATGGAGAGTCAATCACGATGCTGGCTGCACTGCCTGACCCGAAAAAGAAAGAACAAAGCCTCCGTCTGTGACAAAGGCTCCCCCCTCACTGCCTGCAGGGCATGTGGGCCCCCGGCCTGCAAGGCTGCATGTTCAGATAAAGGTTTGGTATTTATCTTGGGGGGGGACCCCACATAATTTTTTTAGCTTCCTGGCCCGCTCCTTAACAACCAGCAACGATTTACTTTGTGTGGGGGACAATGTTTTTTTTTTTTTTTCAAGAAAGCTTGCAGCTGGGAAAATTAATTTAAATATCATTTTTTTTCTTTATAAATGTAATTTTTGCTGCAGAAGGTTCAATACATGGTACAGATGTGCCACTTTACAGATACACTAAGGGGACCCCCAGGCAGTATATTTAAAGGAATTGTTCTTTTTTGTTTGTTTCACTTCAAGCATCATTAAAATCACTGCTCCAATATTTAACCACTTCCCTACCGCCCCATTGTAATATGTTGGCACAGGAAACCTCTGTCCCTCCGGGCGGCCATCATGTTAGGTCCTCGGCTTCCCAGCATTGTAGAGAGTAGCATCGCTCAGCACCCGATGCGCTTGTCCGGTAGCTGCGTTGTCCGCCGGGCATCCAAGATTGTTCCTCACAGAGCAGGTACCTGGATCTGTGTGTGAAAACACACAGATCCACATCCTGTCAGGTGAGAGGAGACCGATCCATGTGTTCCCAGTACAGAGGAGCGCAGATCGGTCTCCTTGTGAGTCCCCTCCCCCTACAGCTAGAATTACTCCCTAGGTAACATATTTAGCCCCCTAGTGTTAACACCTTTCCTGCCAATGGCATTTTTACAGTAATCAGTGCATTTTTATAGCACTGATCGCTGTATCAATGCCAATGGTCCCAAAAATGTGTCAAAAGTGTCCGATGTGTCAGCTACAATGTGGGCCGACATTACTGGTAAAAAAAAATAATAATAAAAATGCCATAAATCAATAACCTTTTTTATAGACGCTATAACGTTTGTGCAATCCAATCTATATACGCTTATTGTCGGCCTTTTTTTTGTTTATAGCACACAAAACCAAAAAAAAATGCAGAGCTGATCAAATACCACCAAAAGAAAGCTCTATTTGTGGGGAAAAAAATGATCAAAATGTTTTATTTGGGTACAACTTTGCACGACCTCCCAATTGTAATCCAAAATGTTACAGCGCTGAAAATTGGCCTGGGCAGGAAGGGGGTGAAAATGCCCGGTATTGAAGTGGTTATTTTATTTTTTTACATTGATACATGTCCCTCAGGGCCGTACCCACTCCCTAGACCGCTTTTATGGCCAATAACTTGCATATAAGCATTCAAAATAGGGACTTTTTGATTTTTGAAGTTCGGGTACCATTGACTTTAATAGGGTTTGTGGTTCAGGTCCAAACTTTTTCCATATATGGGTGTTCTGGTGGGAACTGAACTGCGGGCTGTTTTGCCCATCAGTAACCACAAGTTGCTTGTTAAAGTGTTTGTTAAGGCTAATGCCGTGTACACGACCGTTTTTCATGACAAGAAAAATGCCATTTTATAAATTGGTCATTAAAAACGATTGTGTGTAGGCCCCAGAGCATTTTTCTCGACGAGAAAAATGGGCATTAAAAATTTCAAACCTGCTCAAATTTTTCTCAACCTTTTTTACGACGTTGTTTTTCTCATCGTGAAAAACAGCCGTGTGTAAGCTTTAACCACTTAAGACCCGGACCAATACGCTGCTAAATGACCCAAGGTGTTTTTACAATTCAGCGATGCGTCGCTTTAACAGACAATTGCGCGGTCGTGCGACGTGGCTCCCAAACAAAATTTGCGTCCTTTTTTTCCCACAAATAGAGCTTTCTTTTGGTGGTATTTGATCGCCTCTGCGATTTTTATTTTTTGCGCTATAAACTAAAATAGAGCCACAATTTTGAAAAAAAACACAATTTTTTTACTTTTTGTTATAAAAAAAAATCAAATAAACTAAATTTTAGTAAAACATTTAGGCCAAAATTAATTCAGCCACTTGTCTTTAGTAAAAAAAAAAATCGCAATAAAAAAAAATAGCTACCTAGCGGGAACAGCGACACTAATACAGCGATCAGAAAAATGATCGCTTAGTGACGCTGGCAATAGGGAGTGAAAGGGTTAACTAGGGCGGTGATCAGGGGGTTAAAACTTTATTAGGGGGGGTGGGGGGGCTATCCTGAACCTAACACTAACTGTTTTTTACACTGCCTGTCACACTGACACTAAATGCAGTGATTAGATCACTGCATTCAGTGACACTGTGACAGGGGGGTGGGGGGGGGGGGCGATCGCAAGGGGTTAATGTGCCTATGTGAGTGTGTGTCAGTGTTGTGTTGGTGCACACTTACTTGTGATGTCTTCTCTCATCAGCAGCGCTGGGAAACAGCGCTGCGATGAGAGGTGACATCATTTCCTCCTTCCTGTGTAAACACAGGAGGAGGAACTGACACAATGGGAGCGCGCTCCCATTGGCTGGGAGCGATCGCGGGGGGGGGCGGAAATCACGGACATCTGCCCGCTCGTCGGCGATCGCTCCCAGAGGCAGGGGGATCCCCTGCACGCCGCGGAGTGGGTCCAGATGGGACCCCCGAACCGCACGAAAGCGGGGACGTAAATTTACGCCCTTGTGCCTGTACGAGCCATTCTGTGGCCGTATATGTGCGTGCGGGGGTCCTTAAGTGGTTAACAACAGGGAAAAAACTTACTTGCTCAGAAGCAAGTTATGAGAAGGGAAATGTTCATAATCAGTCCAAAGGGTAGCGCCATTCGAATGGAACTTCCCCTTTATAGTGCTGTCTTACGTGTTGTACATCACCGTGCTTTGCTCGAGGATTTTTTATCACGATTTTGTGTATGCAAGGCAGGCTTGAGAGGAACCCCTTCGAGAACTTATTTTTTTCCATGACATGAAAAATGGTCGTGTGTACACGGCATTAACGTGTTTTCCCTTCATACATTCTATGCATGAAGGTAAACAAACCTTCTCTGTGTAGCGGCCCCCAAACATTCCCTAATACTTACCTGCAGGAGAATTAGAGATAGAGTCAAAATATGGTCGCGTCTTAAGATGTCATTTGTGGGCAGGGTTAATCTCATAAAAATGATTTCTATGCCCCAGTTTTTATATTTTCTTCACAATACACCCATGGTTATCCCTCTAAAACTGTTCGGGATTATCAACTCTCTATTTAGGTCCTTTATTTGGTTAAATAAACCCCCCAGGGTTAGACTGGAGCAGCTACAGAAACCCAAGTCGGCGGGGGGCCTCGCCCTCCCTAACCCTTGGGTATATTATCTCTCGGCTCAGGCACAGCATATTGCCAGGGCAATGCCGGAGGGATTGAGACTGGGGGAGGGTAGAGTGCAGTCGGACCCTATGAGGGCCCCAATGTGCTATGTCTCCGATCTTGATAGCATGTCCATGGGTTTGGAAGCTCTGGCGTATGCAAAATCCAACAGATGTTTCCCCACTTATGTTCTGATGCAACAAAATTGCAATAAACTTAGACAACTTCAGGAGGTGGAGGGATTTACTGAGTATAGTCCGATCTGGGCCAATGGGTACTACGAGGAGTTGCTTTATTTGGATTGCGGTGCGCGGTGGAAGAGGTGCAGAGTTATACACTTGAGGCACATTTTTGCGGCGGGTGGACTGGTTCCCTTTCGGGAGCTGAGGGAGCGATTTCACCTCCCGCAGTCAATGCTCTTCTACTATAGACAGTTGCAACATGCAGTGAGGGTGCAATCAGGGGGGGACCCTTGGATTATCTCACAAACACCAATATTAAAATATATGGCTGAAGTGTCCTAGTTTCGGGGATTCATCTCTGGAGCTTATTCCATGATTCTAAATATTTACCTGGAAGGATTCCCCCTTGCGGCCTCAAGTAGGTGGGAGAGAGATGTAGGAGTGTTTGAGGATGAGCAGTGGGAGGAGGCACTCCAGGTGGTTCAATTCTGTTCCTTAAATGTGGCCAAGCGGCTCTCACAACTCTACATTCTTCTTAGAGTACATTATATACTCAACAGGTTGTGTAAAATGGGGGTCAGAGCAGATTCTAATTGTCCCAGATGTGCAAGAGATGGGGACCTAATCCATCTGTTGTGGAGGTGCCCTAAGCTACACCTGTACTGGACAGAGGTTTTAGCCACAGTTAACGGATCGTTTCAGACTACCATACCTAAAGGCCCGAAACCATGCATATTAGGAATTTTGAATGACATCCCCATGGACGATAATTCAAAACAGGCCATAACTAGGGCCCTGTTTCAGGCCCGCAAACATATTCTTAGGCATTGGAAGGCTACTGAGCCACCAATGGCGAGGGAATGGATTACCCAAATGGGTGACACCATTCGCTTGGAGAAATTTATATATCAGCATAGGGGTCGGTCGGGGAAGTTTGACAGACTGTGGGCACCTTGGCTAGATACCCCCGGCTTGTCTCCGGTTGATTTGGTGTTGGATCGACTGTTAAGGTAGAGGGTGGGTGAGTGATGTAAACAATGGGTGAGGGTGGGCTTCTGCAATGCTTCTGCAATGACTATTCCTCTGTGACAGCGGGACCTGATTCTTTGTTTTATGCGTGGTGACAGGTATTAGCAGTACTGCCACCGTATTCCTCTTGCAATACAGATGGCGTAGAATGTCTACAGGTGTGGCCTGTATAGGAGCTGTGAAACTTTTCCCTTTTTGTTTTCCCTGCTGTGTGAGTTTTATTTTTTACTTTTCTATGTTCTGTTTGTATGTTATGTATTTTACTTTGTTTGTTCTCAATAAGTTTCCCTGAGTTGAAGGAAGAAGAAGAGAGAAGAGAAGGAAAGAATTGGATGTGATGTAGTGCAGCACAGTGAATGACACTGTCTAGAACAGGGGTCTCCAAACTTTTTAAAGAAAGGGCCAGTTTATTGTCCTTCAGACTTTAGGAGGGCCAAATTGTTGCCAGCGGGAGCAGAATATGTCATGGGCCCAGCATCAGTGAGAATAAATATGGCCTCAGAGTTGGTGGTCAATAGAAGAAGTAATGCCCCTAATAGTAAGAGGAATTGTATCCCATCATTGGTATCGTGAGAAATATTGCTCCATTGTTCATGTCAGTGGGAGGAATAGTGCCCCAAGGGCCAGATAACTGCTAGCAAAAGGCCACATCTGGCCCTCTGGCCGCTGTTTGGAGATCCCTGGTCTAGAATGTTATATGGGTATAGAATACCTTGATCTGTAACCTTTTGTATAAGTAGAGAACTGTGTTGGGATTAAGCCTGTACTCTGTACTTTTTCTGCTGCACCATGTAATATGTATGTTTGTAACTTTGTATGGTTCTTTTTATTTTTATTTTTTTCCAATAAACACAAAATACTTTAAAGCGGATCTCCACCCTAAAGTGAAGATCCGCTGATCGGAACCCTCCCCCCCTCCGGCGTCACATTTGACACCTTTCAGGGGGGAGGGGGGGTGAAGATACCTGTCTAAAGACAGGTATCCGCACCCACTTCCGGCCCGCAGTCTCGGGCAAAAGACGGGCTTTTCCCGTTGTATGCTGGGAACTCTCGGCTCCCAGCACACAGCGGGAGCCAATCGCGGGCGCAGCGCGACTCGAGCATGCGCCGTAGGGAACTGGGCAGTGAAGCCGGAGCGCTTCACTTCCTGGTTCCCTCGCCGTGGATTGTTTTTGGTGAACCATCCGCTTTAATATCACTTCAATGCTATACAGGCATTGTCAAGCTTAAATACACTATTTTAAACATCTGCATGCAGAAGCCCTGGCAGAGAAAAGGGTGTCACCCTCTGAGTTTACTGTCAGGAAGAGCTCTATGAATCACAAAAGTGACTGAACATAATTACAAATCATTTTATAGATAAGTACAGCTCTCATATATTTGTTCAATGTGTATTTAGCTGGTGTTGTATTTTATGTTCATGGTGACCTCTGAATACCATTGCATACATACAAAACATCCACGAAAGGTGGTTGTGAAAGATAAAGAAATGGCACAGGAATGGTTGCAGAGCTTTAGCCAATAATCATAACTAACAGGTGCACTAATAATTAATTTCCCATCATGCAAGTAATCATAAATAATTTTCTTTGGTTCATTTTTACTGACACTTCCTTGCAAACTAGCTCTAAACCTAATAATTATGAAAAGGGGGAGGAAGGGGAACTGAAAACAAATTAGCGATGATTCTAATTAATGGCTAGTATAATGGCTTATTGACGACAAAATTGAGCTCACTGTCTTTTCAGGAATGCACATATTAGATTGCAGAGCATGAACCGGCAACTATTTGACAAATCTATTTGTTCAATTCTAATTACAATGAATTGATAATGTTAATTTTTATTCTATGGTACTGCATCATACTAGCTGCACAAATGCTACATGTTCTGTATCATGCTTGCATGAAAGATTTTAAATTCTCTTTCATACTGGTGCAAGTAAAATGTATGTAAGAATTCTAGAGATTATATTGGGCTGACTGGTTGTATTAGAATTTCTCACACTTTAAAAAACGCAAATGATCATGTGCAAGGTTTAGTAACCTATAGTAAGCCCTCTCTTAGTGGCAATTGACTGTACACTCTTTTACTTGTGTAAATACTGTGCGGGATTTGCTCGGTAGCGGGTGTGTGTGACTCCCTGGATGGGTTCACTACTAGTGTTGCTCACGAATATTCGCATTGCGAATATTCGCTACGAATATTGCATATTCGAGTATTCGCGAATAACTCGAATATCGCGGCGAATATTCACTATTTCGAATATTCGTATTTTTTCAAATTTCGCAATCAATTTTCGCAATCAATTTCGCATTCGCACTAGCGAAATTTCGCATTAGCGAAATTTGGCAATTTTTTTTTTATAAAATATAGCGAATATTCGTAAATATCGAATATTCGTGATATTTTATTTAAAAAAAATTGCGAAATTTCGCTAATGTGAAATTTCGCAATTTTTCTTTTTTTTTTATAAAATATCACGAATATTCGATATTAACGAATATTCGCGAATATTCTTCGAAATATTCGCGAAATATCGCGAAATCGAATATGGCGTAATCCGCTCATCACTATTCACTACACACTGAACTATACAGAAAGGCAGTTGAGGATGGTTAAAGAACAAAGGATATGGTTTATTCTTCCATATTGCTGGATACAAGTGCAAGCATCAAAACAGCATAAACAAAACAAAACATAAAATAAACCCTGGTCACTTGGGGCGTCTACCTTCACGACACAGGAACCTGCCTATGGAGTCTGGCACAGCCTACTGCTGGGCAGACACTGCTGGTCATACAGCAGAAAACAAAAAGTCTCTTTGATATTTATCACACAGAAATACTGATACGACCTCACCTTCAGAAGTCTTTCTCAGCCCACTGCTCTCCTTAACTCAAAGGCCTCAGGATGAAGCAATCAGTAGTTATCCTCTGGGTGATTTATAGAGGCCTTAATTGCCTCATACTGAACAGCTGAAGTTTTCAAACGCCCCAAACTTTTCTGGCTACCTCTGTAGTCGACACCTGATAGTAATTGGTGAATTGTCTAAACAAGGCAGAAATGTATCTCCCGTCTGCAGTGTTGCTCATCTTACTTTAAAAAAGTAATTAGTTACAGTTACAAATTACTTCTCCGAAAAAGTAATTGCGTTAGTGACTCAGTTACTACATTGAAAAAGTAATTAGTTACTCAGCAAAGTAACTGAATTTTGTTTTAATATTCTACAATGCTTTGTTGAGAAGCAGATGACGGGTGCTTGCCAGGGAGCAGTGAGTTAATACTCCAAGACAAAAGAATGCCAGATTCTTGAGAGAAGAAAACCGGAAAGAAATGGTGATCTCGTGTATATCCCAGCCTAGGTGCATCCGTCCCACCATGTATGTGCAGCTAATAGGACTTAAAACCCTTATCCATCTGCTACATATTACATCCAAATTATAAACTGGATTAAAATGTATGTTTATAATATACATTCCCTTGACGTTTACAGAGTCTGTAATTTAAAATCTTATTATAGGCTTTTTCTATAGTTTATTGTTTATTATTTTATTTATCTTATATAACCTTTATTAGATGCAAGGGATCTGGAATGGGAATGTCAGATTTTTCTTTGTTGTCTGATGAAGAGATGAAATCCCTGACCAAAAATAACCTGCTGATCATTGGTCTGTATAGGTGTCCTGCACTTACCATGTTGACTACTAGATGTCGCTGTGTACACTGTGTTGTATAGGGAACGTTTGTTCTGTGGAATATTTTGTTCCGGCCATGTGTTCCCCGGATCATTGATCAGTTTGCGCACACAGTGTGTGTGATCGATGTGAGTTGTTCCCCGGTGATAGGTCAGTGTGAGGCGGGTGGGGCTCATTGTATCCAGGGCTTCTTGCGATTGGGAGTTTTTAGACCACTGTGACAGGCCATCACAGCGGTCACATGATTCTAAAGTGGAGTTCCACCCATATTTATGTTCACAGCGCCGACAGAAGCAATTACTCTGCTGCCATCTAGTGGCGGTAGATGTAATTGCGGTAATGCCGCCCAAGTAATGGGAACTGCGTTACTGTGAGGGGAAGAGTAATCAGGTAGATTACTCGTTACCCTCAAAAGGGGCTGCGTTAGGTAACTGCGTTTATTGTAACTGCCCGTCTGTGAAAACACCCACAGATTTACCTGACTTTCTGTCACAATACTGATGCTCTTGTGCATCTGCATTTACCTGTGTGTATGATGTATTTCCCAAACACAAAACTCCTGCGTTCAGGAAATACATCATACACATGTAGCACTACTTCCGAAGGCGCTGCTGGTTTAGATTTGGGCCTACCGCTACCTTACTGTTCCATACGCTCGCTTCAGGGGTTCTCCTTGAAGAGTTGTCCATAAGAATGTCTGCACTAGGGTTGTCCCGATACCACTTTTTGGAGAGATTATATACTGTAGTGAATTAGAGGGAATGGAACACTATACCTCTCAAATTTACAGTGTAATTACAGTGTATTGGTAAGAGAGACAGAACCTAAAATACCATGGTATTTAGGTAAAGTGGAGCAAAAACTGAGCACATTATAAAGTGATTATTAGAAGTTAAAGATATTAAGACTGGCAAGCTTTTCCTCAGTTAAAGTGTCAATAGGATAATATTATATGTTACAGAATACCTTGTTAAACTAAACTACATGAATAAGGTGATTGCCTGATCCTATACCTGGAAGAGAGAGGCAGCGTGTAATGCCTGTGTCCCTGTATAATACTCAGACGGCGGCCATCCAGTGTATAAAAGCCGCGCCTTCTCCTCGTCCATGATAGGGGAACTCAGTTTCCCAGCATGGAGTTAGTATTCCGCCTATCACGGACATCCTCTCATCTTCGTCCGTGATAGGCAGAAAACTGACTCACTTGCTGGGAGTGTTCCCCTATCACAGACGAGGAGAAGGCACAGCTTTTATACACTGGATGGCCACTGTCTAAGCATTATACAGGGACACAGGCATTACACGCTGCCTCTCTCTCCCAGGTATCGGATCAGGCATCGGGAGCAATTGTGCGAGCACAAGTACTCGTGCAAATGCTCTGTATCGGTCCCGAAACCGATACTAGTATCGGTATCGGGACAACCCTAGTTTGCAGCAAACACAAAGTCTCTTTCTAAGTTTTTATTAAAAAAAAGTTCTCCAACAGAGGGGTAGAGGGATAGGGAAAGACTCAGGTACTTTTGCTTTGGATCACAGGTACAACTTAGATCCAGAGGATTAACTCAGCTCCACACTGGATTTCAGCAACCACCAGATAGAACTACTCGCACTGGCCTAGCAGCTGATGCAAAGCTCATCAAAGTCTCTGCTACAGACTTAATAAGTGTTGTCAGGCTGTCCCACGATCTTCTGCCACAAGACCATGTAACCAACTACACACTTGGTATAGTTCCAACAAAAGTTATGGAACTCACGGTGCCAAGAATCTTTCAGCTGGACCAGCAACGCAGTGAGGCAAATCCGCCAGGGTAGGTCCATCAAATGAATCACTCTGGTTCAGCTTCCTATATTGTAGCGAAGGACCATCCCTGGATCAATAGGCCCCAGAAACTCCTGTGCCTACTATTAGTTGCGAGGCCTCGGGCTAGCCGGCCCTGAGGCTACGAAACAGCGCACACATCCCTGTGGCCAGGAGGGCCATCAGGTCAGGATCGGGAGACGAACCCCGCCAAATGGCCTCTGTCCCTTAAGTACCCCTCCCAGCATGCACAGCGGGTTGACCACGCCCTCTGAGCTACTTCTGGGAAAGAGATACCCAATGCATCCAGCCTGCTGCCTTTACAACATAACCTGTGGTAAAAGCAACACCCACCGTCAAGGCGAAACTTGTGCAACCCAGCCAAACTGAAACAAATCCTTCAGAGCCAAACTAATGCTCAGACAACTATAATTTAACACATAGAATCCACTCAATGGGAGCAGGGCGCTACACACACATGCACAGGTGAACACGGCTGTATAAGGGCAGTAGTGTGTACACGGGTACAAGCCTGTACAGTCATTCATTTCTATGGATGGCTCTACGTGCCATCTACACTAGAGGAAATTTTCTCTTGCAAACATTTGTGTGCAAAGCTTCTTTTTTTTAGATAAAGGTTAAACCCTCTATCGGGTTATTTTTTTGCTGCAAGCATTCCGCTGCGGATATTTTCTGTGTTGGAGACACAAATGAACATAATTCCCTTCCTAGAGAGTTGTCACTATAAAAACTAATTATATTGCTCTATTTGTGAAATTTTTTTTTGCCAAAAATGGTTGTGATGTGATACATTTTAGTAAGGTGACTCAAGCACTGATATGAATTCTTAAATGCAACCAAAAAAATAAATAGAAGATGAACAGATGATAAAAGCCGCAACTAAAAAAATCAACCAGCTAATTCTAAATGCATAACAATTGATAAAATCCAACTAATTATCATGTGATAACATCCAAATGATCACATAAAAATTGCTAATAAATGAATAAGTGAGCAAAATCTAATACAAAATCAAAGAAAATATAAAAAAAAACACCCACAAGCTGGTGTAGATGAGCTTGCCTGATGATAAGTAATCATTGCAAAGATCCCTGTTGCTTAGATGCAATCCTATTCAAAGAACAATTAGTAGAGGCTTCAGGTGCTTTCACATGTGTTCCTATTTCAGGATTGCCTCATGTAGCATAGCTCCCAAATAAACCAGAGAAAATTAAATAAAAAAGCTGATGCTGATTTCTATGTCTGAAGTGTACAAAATAACTTACATTTGGTCAATCAGCAGCGCATATGTATGATTAGCTCCTCAGTCTATGTCCCCTGGGTATCGTCAGGCTCCTCCCTGACGCATTGCGTCATTTGTCACATACATGCCTGTCAGGTTGCCAAGTTGCCATAGTGACATCAGGAGTAGATTGTATCATCATTCCGTTGTGCATCTAAACAACTACTACATAATGACAAAAAAATTATAAAAATTATTTAAAATCTTTAAAATACTATATATATATATATATATAGATATAGATCTATATCTATATAGATATAGATCTATCTCTATATAGATCTATCTCTATATAGATCTATATCTATAGCTATATAGACCTATATAGCTATAGATATATCTATATAGAGATAGATATATCTATATCTATATATATATATATATATATATATCTATATCTATATATATATATATATATATATATATATATATATATAAAGGTCAAATAACAACATAAATGAGAGACCTAAAGAGAAACCTCCCATTCTCCTACATATACTAGACACATGTAATCAGGCTGCATCTAGTGGTCACGATAAAAATTGCCTCACAAATGGTAAACCCATATTAACTATACTGAATACACTATTAAAAGGGTAAAATTGACGGATACAATTTACTCATAAAATAAAAAATCTTAAAAAATAAAACAATTTAGGTTAAAGTCAATATTTAACCCACTGTGGGCAAGCATGCCCATTTCATATATCCATCTAGATTTGCATTTACTAAGTTCTTTTATTTTGTAACTACGCCTCCAGTGGGTTTATATTTATCTATTGCCCAAAATTATTTGTGGCACATATAGGGGCAGATTCACACAGAAATGGATTATCGTAGCGTATCAGAAATACACTACGCCGCCGTTTTTTACCTGGCTCTACGTGGAATTCAGGTAGATTTTGTCCATTAAACGAAGGCGGCGTAGTGTATTTCTCCCGTCGCAATCCATATAGACGAGTAGGGGGCGTGAATCATTTAAATTAGGCACGTTCCCGCGACGATCGATCTGCGCATGCTCCGTTCGCAAATTTCCCGCCGTGCATTGCGCGAAATCACGTCGTGACGTCATTCGTTGTTTAGGTAGCGTCGTTTACGGGCGATCCTAGTCCCGAACGAGTTACGTAAACAAAAAAAAAAATTAAATAAATTCGAAGCGGGAACGACGGCCATACTTAACATGGGCTACGTAACGTTAGAGCAGCAAAAAGCTGCTCTAACATTACGTACAAAAAAATAGACGAAAGTGATTGCGACGACCACTCGTATCTTCGGGAATCGCCGTAAAAAAACATTTGCATATCCCGACGCATCAAAACGACGCAAACTCCTCCCAGCGGCCGCAAATAGATGGCAGCGTAGATCCGAAGGCTTACGAAGACGTAAGCCTCTCGGATCGAAGCCCGAAGCCGCCGTATCATGGTTTGAGGATTCCAACTAGTGATACGGCGCGCGAAATTTGAAATTACTCCTGTCTAACACCAGTTAGACAGGCGTAATTGCTCTATGAATCTGGCCCATGGTCTTTATTATGGCAAGAAGCGAATAGTGTTGCTCACGAATATTCGCATTGCGAATATTCGTAACGAATATTGCATATTCGAGTATTCGCAAATAAATCGAATATCGCGGTGAATATTCGATATTGCGAATATTTGTATTTTTTCAAATGTATTTTTAAAACAGATCACATCCTAGTGATCTCCATCGACGTCTAAAAGCATTGCTGGTATGATTAGAGACCCAGGGCCGAGTAGCTGAGGCGATCCTTTTATGTTGCCGAATATTCGCAATGCGAATATTCGTATTACGAATATTCGCGAATACTTTCTCTGCCCTTCTGTGTTTTGTGTATATATATAAAAAAAAAAAAAATTAGCTTTAGTTTAGTCATATAAGTTTGTGTAAGTAGAGTTAGTGTTTAGTGCATATTAGTTTAGTAATCCAGGAAATGATCTCCGTTTTCGCGTGTTGACGAGAATTTCGCAATCAATTTCGCATTCGCATTAGCAAAATTTCGCCAAATTTTTTTTTTGATAAAATATCACGAATATTCTTCTATATATTCGTGAAATATCGCGAAATCGAATATGGCATATTCCGCTCAACACTAGAAGCGAAATGGCGGGATGCACTATGTTTGGGGAAACCGTTTTTAATATTTTATATGTGCTCACGTATACGTTTCCACATTGAGCATTTCGTCCTCCTTATATATTGCAGAGAGCAAGAAAACTGCAATATGTAGACTACCCCCTCAGTCTTGAACGAGATTAAATCTTTTATTTCATACTGTTTATTTGTGTGTGTGGACACAAATTTGTAACATTTAAGTTAGTATTTTTACATGCGTAAAAACTCTGAAACAGGAAAAAAACTTTTCCTTGGAAGAAAGTCAAACCATTAGAATTTTTTGGAGGATCTGATCATTTTTTTGCTATAAAATCTCTTAAGGTGGGTGCCCGCCTATAGATAAAATTTGTTTTTTTCAGGTAAAATACGTGTGTAATTGTCTGTCAGCTATTAAAAGTGGCCAATACTTTCGAATAATATGTTCCTTTTGTTAATGCTAAACATTAAAATTCATAATTAAGAGGATTTTTTCATAATGTACTGATTTCTTCTCTTTGTCCTGTATTAGTTTGTCCCGAGGAATTTGATATACTTCCTGAATCTTCTCATTTATAAAAGTTTCATTGTATCCTTTGTGTTATATACCTTTCTGGTATATAGTTGTTCCTTTAAACATGCTTAAAGAAGGTTTTTGTAATTAATTTATTAACTCCCTGTTGGATTTCTAAATCCAGGAAGTGGATGGTTTTGTCACTGATCTCATATGAGAATTTAACATTTTTTTAGTTATTCGATTTTCCAAAAAATTCAATTAGGCTGTTTTCATCACCCTTCCAAATTACAATACAATCGTCTATGAACCTTCTATATAAAATTAAATCTTCAGGGGTATTGGAATAGATGGCCTGCTTTTTCCATTTTGCCATAAATATGTTGGCCACATTTTTGCACCCATTCCGATCTTATTTAGCTGCCTGTAGTAATCGGAATTATGCCAGAAATAGTTGAGTTGTAGCCCAAAAGCCAGACATCTCAGAATAAATCTTTTTTGCTTGGAAATTAGGCTACTGAATGTATCCAGGGCCCATCTGGAGGCCTTTATGGCATCTTCATGTTCAACCACCGTATATAACAATGATACTTCTGCCGTTGCAGATATTTTCTTGTGGTAACATATCTATAGTGTTAAGAATCTGAATCAGATGTGGATCCCGTAAATAGGCACGTGTTTGTATCACCAAAGGTTGCATGTATCGTTCCACATATTCACCAATTTATGGATTGAATTCCATTTATTATTGGCCTTCCTGGTGGATGAATAAGATCCTTGTGAACCTTGGGAACTGTTTATATAATCGGTACTCTGCATGAATCGATGTGTTACATTTGTCTTCTTCTTTTTTTCAGTTTTTTTTTTTATTTAAAATGTGTGCTACAGATACAATGAATTAGTAACTTCACAGAATATGCAAACAATAGAAATGTCTTTAGGAACAACCAAATAGGGATGAGCTGAAAACCGGTTTGGTTTGCAGCAGAACATGCGAACAGGTAAAAAATGTGTTTGAACACGCGAACACCGATACAGACTATGGGGCACGGACATGAAAAATCTAATTTTAGAGGTAAATATGCAAGTTTTCACTTAAAGCGAAACAATAAAGTGAAATAATCCTTTATATTTCGTACCTGGAGGGTGTCTATAGTATGCCTGTAAAGTGGCAAATGTTTCCCGTGTTTAGAACAGTCCCTGCACAAAATGTCATTTCTAAAGGAAAAAAAGTACTCGCGGCTATAATGAATTGTCGGATTCTGGCAATACAGATAAAAATCATTGAAAAAAAAGTAATTTAAAAAAAATGCTTGGGGCCCCCCCTAAATTCCATACCAGGCCCTTTAGGTCTGGTATGGATATTAAGGGGATCCCTACGCCAAGTAAAAAAAGATGGCCCAGGGGTCCCCCTCAAAATCCATACCAGACCCTTCAAAAAGTGTCAAAAATTGAAAAAAAAACACACAGACACAGCTTGGGAAAGGTCCTTTATTAAAAAATTCCAGCAATGTCCTCAGCTATTTAAGAGCTGTCACGGCGGGTCTAGCGTTCATTTGGTGGGGGCCTCCCATGGAGGTGAATCAAGTCACGGAGGTGTGCTTTTCCGTATCCTGGGTCAAGGAAGGATTACATCACTGGAATTTTTTTTCCTTTTTTAACAATTTGTGGTGTTTTGCGGCACATTCAAAAGCCACGGAACACAGCAAATTGTTTGTTATTTGGCGACCTGTCTAATCAGGTGATACATGAGCTAACCACATATTAATAGCAAATCTTTCTGTCCTCCAGAGGTAACTACCAAGTCACGGGGGGAAGTCTGATGTGTGGTGTTCAATTTTGGTTAAATAAGTATGAGGGGAAGAGAAACCAAAGGAAGGGAGAAAATGAAAGAGGGAAAGGGTGAAAAAAAAAAGAGTACAGGAAAGGGTGGGAGGGAATCGCTCCCGGGGAGCAAGAAACCTCAATGCCAATCAAGCAGTGGAAATCACCTTTTTTGCCGATAATGCTTAAATGCTCCCCCACACTCCTGGGATCTTCATCCCCATGACTAAGCTCCAAGGGTCAGAGCGAAACCCCGTTGAGGGCGTGGCATGGCTGGAGTCCAGGCTGAGACTCACACTTTCACACTGATTATAGGGACCACCCAGATGTGCGGCTACAGGGATCCTTTTCTTCTGCACAAGCCATAGCAGGAGATGGGACAAGCTCTATCCTGCACCAGCACTCCCATTGGCGGGTGCTCAAAGATCCATATATACCCCGCTTCAACAGAGCCGGAGTGGCACACTAAGTTTGCATTGGTTCGCATTGGAAATCGCAGGTAAGTGTTGCAAGTTATGCCTATTGTAATTCATCGGAGGAGCAGAAAAAATCCCGGTAAAACCAACTGGTCTTATGTTTCTCTGAATTATTCTGGAGACCAGAGGTCAGATCCTCCATCTGCTCACTGTGTCCTACCCTGTCCTCTAATAAAGCCTCCTGAGCGCAACATATTCTGACAGTTGTCATCAGAACAAATAGAGGGATGACTCACAGAGACAGCGATATAACATTTATAAAGGGTTTAATCCTTCCCAACTATAAAAAAATTAAAAAAAAATCCCTAACCTACACTTGAATTGTGCATATGTTTTGAACAGAAATCTGTCTCACCTACAGCAGTAAATCTGCTGTAGACCACTGAAAAATTTCTTATCTGGAAGCCCAGGAAGGTATACACAGGGGTCACAAATACACCAAAAACTGAAACATTTTGCTAAATGAGAAAGAGCCTAATTTAAAATAGATGTGTGTCTAATGTTACTGCTAAATTTGCTTGATAAATGTCCCTCACTATATATACAAGATATACTACTTCAAAGGAGGAGAAAAGAACACTCAAGGAAACCACATGGGAGAATCAAATCTTAGGCCTTGTACACACGAGGGGATATTTCCGCTGAACATGGTCCGACGGACCATTTCAGCCGAAAAATCCCCTCGTCTGTAGGGGCAAACGGACGCTTTTTGCCGGATTCATCCGGCGGAAAAATTTCAAAGCATGCTTTGAAATAATTCCGCCGGATAGCTGGCCGTCAGATATGTCCGCTGGTTAGTACGGCAAACCAGCGGACATATCTTGCCGCACATGCGTCGTATCCTGTGAATGGATCCGACGCATGCGCGCGGAAGTGTTTACTTCCTGGTGCGGTGACGTGGCGGTCACGTGGCGGCGTCAACGTCACCGCCGCGTCACCGCGCTGTCCGCCGGCGGGGAATTTGATCCGATGGTGTGTACAGCCATCGGATCAAAACACCCCGGCGTAAATATACGCTGTAAACGGTCCGGGGACCGTTCACAGCAGATATATTCAGCCGTGTGTACAAGGCCTAACAGTCCTGTTTCCTTTAAATTTCTAAAGCCCCATTAGTGAGAACTCAAAATAAATGACACTGTCTCTCTTTCCGTCTGTCTTTAACCACCACCGCAACACACTACACAAGGCCGCCACGCAGGTGGCCTTATATAGTATAGGGTGTGCATTAAACCCCTTGAGACATAATTGGCCAAAGCCAGGCTCTCCTTTTTTCCTTGCTGTGATTGGCCAAAGCATGCGGGTCATAGTACATGCTTGGCCAATCATCAGCCAGCAATGCACTGCGATGCCGCAGTGAATTATGGGCCATGACGCGCCACTCAAATTTGGCGTGAATGGCCCATAATGTTCTAAATTCAGCGAACGCTCGAACAGCTGATGTTTAAGTAGAACATGGGCTCGACTCGAACTCGAAGCTCATCCCTACTGAACAACTGTATATCTATAATTGGTCAATTGTGCTGTCAGTATTTTGTTTATTTATTTTTTAAAGAACCCATTCCTTTACCTATGTAGAGCATTTACACTACTTGTTAACCTGTCATGTGCCCTGTGTGTTCACTGAAATCAAACAGTTAAGTGCCTGTTTATTTCCTTCATACTGTATATATTTGGGTATCCCTAGATTTACCTTATTTATTAACATTCACATATGAAGCTAAAATTATCCAACCTAAATCAATCCCAATCTCTTTGCAGGGGCCTGGGTAAAATGCATGTAGCCCTCTTGTCTTAAGCAGGGACCACCAGTAAATTTAGCTCTGCTAGGTTGTAGTTAACCTGGCTGATTTGTAAGCTTTGTGATCATTTGGGTTTTCTCCTAAGCTTGGTGTGGCTGGAGCTCCTCGTTTCTGTCAGTAGGTGGCACTGTTACCTTTGGAATTCGTATGATGAGCTAAAGTAAAGCTAAAGTTATGAACATGCATGCTTCTCTCAGCCAATCAGTAGGAGTTTAATGGCCACTGTTGCATGCTGGGAGAGTGTAAAAATAGCTGGGGAGGTCAAATGATCAGGGTCCTCCCACCCAGACCTTGGACCATCTGCATTGGATGAGGACTTAAGCCTAAGGCCTAGCCATGTTTGTTGCCTAGGGGCATGAGAAAAGGATGGAGTTCTTAGATGAAGTAACAGAGGTTACTCTTCCATGAGCCTTGGACTATGGAGAGCATGAAAAGCATCAGGACGGGCTCATCCAAAGAATCCATGCACAGTGCTGTGAGATTTGGCTGCTATAAGAGAACATTTTGCTGTATACATACAGAACATGGGGAGCATGCGTACTTCCTTGTTTCTGTATTGCTGTCTACCTGGCTGTCTTTTTTTTTTTTACTTTGGAGTCTACTGGTCTGTTTGCCTACTGTCCTAGGATGTCCTATTTCCTGGCCCTCTCTGCCTTAATTTTGGCACTGTGAGCAAAAAAATCACTTTTGTTCAGCCTAAAAGTGACTGGTGCCCATTTTTCTGCCACCTTCTATGCCTACCATGCCTAGAAACCGGCGCCCTGTGGTAAAATGTCAGCTCTCCCTGATGCTGGTGGTCAGGGGACCACTACATGTATAATGCCTTTACTGTCTATTTTGTCTTGGATTTCCAATTGTCTCCCATTGAGCTTGATCTGCCAGCGCCTCCCAGTCCATGTACCTTATTATGTAAGCCCTCCTTAAAGGAATGCTGTGGCTTCATTCACCATGTCAACTCTGTGGGCACAAGTGACACTAGCAATAGATGCATTCAGTATTGGGGTTTCAAGTACTGGGGGACACATTTTTTATTCAATCTTTTTTGTTGAAAATAAAGAAATAAATCAAGAAGAAAAAACACTCAAGCCCTGTACACACGAACAGAATTCCCAGCGATTTGCGATATACAGTCCTGTTATCCCCATCTCCTGTACTATTATAAAATCCCATCATCCCCATCCCCGGTACTCCTATACAGTCCCATCATCCCCATTCCCTGTACTTCTATACAGTCCCATCATCCCCATCCCCTGTACTCTTATACAGTCCAGTTATCGCCATCCCCTGTACTCTTATACAATCACATCATCCGCATCACCTGTACTCCTAGCAGTGTGAAACCAGCATATTTATATGGAAGGCTCCATGATCTCAATCACATAGAACAATCTGAATAGCTAGTAAAAAAAATATGAATTCACAATATTAGATCTGATTGGTGAGATCGTTGAAACTTCTATTTTCATCAGGTCTGTGGCAGAGACCATTGCAACAAGTCTAATTTCACCAAGTCTGTGACAGAGACTTGACTGAAAAAATCCTGGCGGGAAACCATTCGCCTGTATGCTTTTCCGAAGGGAAAAAAAATGTGCATGCTCAGAAACAATCAAGCATAGAACTTAATTCTGTCGGCTCGTCATAGTCTTTTACATCAAGTGTTCTTGGCAGGCTTGAGCGGAATTCCGTCAGGAAAACCGTCGTTTTTTTATCCAATGGAAAAAACGGTCGTGTGTACGAGGCATAATTCATCCCAAAGGTGTTCTGTCGAGTTGAAGTCAGGAACTTAACAGGCCAGTCAAGTTCCTCCACCCCAAACTCACTCATCCATGTCTTTATGGACCTTGCTTAGTGCACTGGTGCGTAGTTATGTTGGAACAGGAAAAGGCCATCCCCAAATTAAATTGTCGAAAATGTCTTGGTATGCTGATGCCTTAAGAGTTTACCTTCACTGGAACAAAGGGGCCAAGCCCAAATCCTGAAAAAACAACCCCACACTATACCCCCCCAGGCCTGTCGCTACAGGACAGGTAAAACAAACAATTGCTTGGGGTCCCAAGCTGGGCCTGGGGCCCCATCTTCCCCTTCCCAGGCTGTAGCATGGCCAAGCTCCTCTTCCTCCCTCCTGGAGTCCTCTCAGTCTGGCCAGGTACCGCTCGTGGTACAGGACATTCAGTTTCCTGTTCCTGACCGGACTGACAGGAAGTGCACACTAAGTGCTCCCTTCCTTTCAGTCCGGCCAGGAACACAGGAAACTCCTGTACCGTGCGGTACCCAGCCCGGGCACTATCTGTTAGGGGACTGGGGACCCATAATGATAGAACACTGGACTGACAGGAGGTAGAGGAGCTTGGCCACGCTACAGTGGCAGCCTACAGGGAAGAAGGGGAGGTGAGAATAGAAAAACATAGGGACTAGAGGGGGGAGTAGGAATATGGGTGTAAAAAATTAGTGTATCGCTAACGTAGGCTTTGCATGCGGGGGGGTGTGCTTGGGGGCCCCCATTTTGCTTGGGGCCCCCAAATTCCTTCAAACGGCCCTGCTCCCCCCACCTAATTATTTGGACCAGTGCACAAAGCTAGGTCTATAAAGACATAGAAAAAGCGAGTTTGGGGTGGAGGAACTGGACTGGCTTGCACAGACTCCCCATCTCTACATTATAGAACACCTTTGGGATGAATAAGCAGAGACTGCGAGCCAGGCTTTCTTGTCCAACATTAGTGCCTGACCTCACAAATGCGCTTCTGGAAGAATAGTCAAACATTCCCATAAAACACACTCCTTAACCTTGTGGACAGCCATTCCTAGAAGAATTGAAGCTGTTTTAGCTGAAAAGGGTGGGCCAACTCAATATTGAACCCTACGGACTAAGACTGAGGTGCCATTAAAGTTCATGTGTGTGTAAAGCAGTGGTTCTCAACCTTACTAGTGCTGTGACCCCTTGACAAAATTTCCCAAGTTGTGGGGACCCCTAACAGTAAAATTATTTTCACAGCATGGGTTGTCAGCACCCAAGGCAAGACAAGTAATTTGCTCCCCTAACTCACAGACATTTAGCACTCCTCGAATCCCTTCCACTTGTACAGTAATAAAACCCCTTTTAGTACATTTTAGGATTTTACACTCATTCTTTGTTCTCCTTTCTTCCCCTTTTCTCTCTCTATCATATTTTTTTTCCTTCTTGCCTCTCTTTAGCCATCTTTTTTGTCCCTCCCCCTCTTTTCCTTTCCCTTCCATTTATTCTCTATTTTTATTCCTTCTCTTATTCCTTGGTGCAGGGGAATAGGATGAGTGGCAGTGCTGGCAAGGTGTTGGGATGATGGGTGGCAGTGCTGGGGGGAGTTCTGATCAGCCAACTTAGGTGTTCTTAATCAAGGTCATCTGCTGATCTGAGAACTGTAGTGGGGACTTCTGCCGCGTACACACGATTGGAAATTCTGACAACAAATCTTCGATATGATCTTTTTGACGGAAATTCCAACCGTGTGTAGGCTCCATCGGACATTTGCTGTCGGAATTTCCGTCAACAAAAATTTAAGAGCTGGTTCTCAAATCTTTCAACAACAAAAGTTCTTGTCAGAAATTCTGATCATCTGTATACAATTCCGACACACAAAAATCCTACGCATGCTCAGAATCAATTTGACGCATGCTTGGAATCATTGTACTTAATTTTTCTCAGCTCATCGTAGTGTTGTACGTCACCGCATTCTTGACGTTCGGAATTTCAGACAACATTTGTGTGATCGTGTGTATGCAAGACAAGTTTGAGGCAACAATCGTCGGGAAAAAAAACACAATTTTGTTGTCAGACTTTCCGATCGTGAATACGCGGCGTTACAAAACGTAGATGCGCCAGGCAGAAAAGATATGCGGTTTACGTAAGGGTTACGCCCGGCCATTCATTTGCATGGAGTCACGCTTAATTCGCCTGTATGCTTTTCCGAAGGGAAAAAAAATGTGCATGCTCAGAAACAATCAAGCATAGAACTTAATTCTGTCGGCTCGTCATAGTCTTTTACATCAAGTGTTCTTGGCAGGCTTGAGCGGAATTCCGTCAGGAAAACCGTCGTTTTTTTATCCAATGGAAAAAACGGTCGTGTGTACGAGGCATAATTCATCCCAAAGGTGTTCTGTCGAGTTGAAGTCAGGAACTTAACAGGCCAGTCAAGTTCCTCCACCCCAAACTCACTCATCCATGTCTTTATGGACCTTGCTTAGTGCACTGGTGCGTAGTTATGTTGGAACAGGAAAAGGCCATCCCCAAATTAAATTGTCGAAAATGTCTTGGTATGCTGATGCCTTAAGAGTTTACCTTCACTGGAACAAAGGGGCCAAGCCCAAATCCTGAAAAAACAACCCCACACTATACCCCCCCAGGCCTGTCGCTACAGGACAGGTAAAACAAACAATTGCTTGGGGTCCCAAGCTGGGCCTGGGGCCCCATCTTCCCCTTCCCAGGCTGTAGCATGGCCAAGCTCCTCTTCCTCCCTCCTGGAGTCCTCTCAGTCTGGCCAGGTACCGCTCGTGGTACAGGACATTCAGTTTCCTGTTCCTGACCGGACTGACAGGAAGTGCACACTAAGTGCTCCCTTCCTTTCAGTCCGGCCAGGAACACAGGAAACTCCTGTACCGTGCGGTACCCAGCCCGGGCACTATCTGTTAGGGGACTGGGGACCCATAATGATAGAACACTGGACTGACAGGAGGTAGAGGAGCTTGGCCACGCTACAGTGGCAGCCTACAGGGAAGAAGGGGAGGTGAGAATAGAAAAACATAGGGACTAGAGGGGGGAGTAGGAATATGGGTGTAAAAAATTAGTGTATCGCTAACGTAGGCTTTGCATGCGGGGGGGTGTGCTTGGGGGCCCCCATTTTGCTTGGGGCCCCCAAATTCCTTCAAACGGCCCTGCTCCCCCCACCTAATTATTTGGACCAGTGCACAAAGCTAGGTCTATAAAGACATAGAAAAAGCGAGTTTGGGGTGGAGGAACTGGACTGGCTTGCACAGACTCCCCATCTCTACATTATAGAACACCTTTGGGATGAATAAGCAGAGACTGCGAGCCAGGCTTTCTTGTCCAACATTAGTGCCTGACCTCACAAATGCGCTTCTGGAAGAATAGTCAAACATTCCCATAAAACACACTCCTTAACCTTGTGGACAGCCATTCCTAGAAGAATTGAAGCTGTTTTAGCTGAAAAGGGTGGGCCAACTCAATATTGAACCCTACGGACTAAGACTGAGGTGCCATTAAAGTTCATGTGTGTGTAAAGCAGTGGTTCTCAACCTTACTAGTGCTGTGACCCCTTGACAAAATTTCCCAAGTTGTGGGGACCCCTAACAGTAAAATTATTTTCACAGCATGGGTTGTCAGCACCCAAGGCAAGACAAGTAATTTGCTCCCCTAACTCACAGACATTTAGCACTCCTCGAATCCCTTCCACTTGTACAGTAATAAAACCCCTTTTAGTACATTTTAGGATTTTACACTCATTCTTTGTTCTCCTTTCTTCCCCTTTTCTCTCTCTATCATATTTTTTTTCCTTCTTGCCTCTCTTTAGCCATCTTTTTTGTCCCTCCCCCTCTTTTCCTTTCCCTTCCATTTATTCTCTATTTTTATTCCTTCTCTTATTCCTTGGTGCAGGGGAATAGGATGAGTGGCAGTGCTGGCAAGGTGTTGGGATGATGGGTGGCAGTGCTGGGGGGAGTTCTGATCAGCCAACTTAGGTGTTCTTAATCAAGGTCATCTGCTGATCTGAGAACTGTAGTGGGGACTTCTGCCGCGTACACACGATTGGAAATTCTGACAACAAATCTTCGATATGATCTTTTTGACGGAAATTCCAACCGTGTGTAGGCTCCATCGGACATTTGCTGTCGGAATTTCCGTCAACAAAAATTTAAGAGCTGGTTCTCAAATCTTTCAACAACAAAAGTTCTTGTCAGAAATTCTGATCATCTGTATACAATTCCGACACACAAAAATCCTACGCATGCTCAGAATCAATTTGACGCATGCTTGGAATCATTGTACTTAATTTTTCTCAGCTCATCGTAGTGTTGTACGTCACCGCATTCTTGACGTTCGGAATTTCAGACAACATTTGTGTGATCGTGTGTATGCAAGACAAGTTTGAGGCAACAATCGTCGGGAAAAAAAACACAATTTTGTTGTCAGACTTTCCGATCGTGAATACGCGGCGTTATAATGGCAACTCTAATCACAGGTAGTGTTACCCACTGTGTCTCTGGCTTTGTGGTGTCTTGTAGCACTGACACCTATGCCAAAATCAGGATATGGGATCTCTTTCAGCCCCTCCCACATCAGCTGAACTCTGGTCTCTGCCCCCCAGCCATGCCGTGAACTGAATGGGCAGCAGTGAGCTTCAGGAACAGCCCTGCTGGATGGCTGCAAAAAGGTGGGCGTATCTTTAGAGCAGTGTAGCGCATCTCAAATACGCTACGCCGACGTAACATAGAGAGGCAAGTGCAGTATTCACAAAGCACTTGCTCCGTAAGTTGTGGAGGCATACCGTAAATTGGCCGGCGTAAGCCCGCCTAATTTAAAGTAGGAAGGAGGTGGGCGTCATCTATTTAAATTAAGCGTGACTCCATGCAAATGAATGGCCGGGCGTAACCCTTACGTAAACCGCATATCTTTTCTGCCTGGCGCATCTACGTTTGTGAATCGGCGTATCTTACTCATTTGCATATTTAACATGGGAACGCCGAATGCGTCGAGCGTAACTATGCGCCCAAGATATGCTGGCGTAGCCAAGTTACGCTGGGCAGATACGGCGTATCTAGCTTTGCGAATCGGCATAAAAGTACAACGGCGCACATTTGTACTGGAGATACGCCGGCGTAAAGCTACCTGAATCTGGCTAATAGTGTACATTGTTCCATACTGGACCAGCATAACTGTACAATAAAAATCATGCCTGGACTAGCTCTTCAGCTACTTTTTCCTTGCCAAGCTAGCAAGTCTAAGTAAATTTGTAGTTTCTTATTTATTAAAGGAGTTGTAAAGGATGTTTTTTTTATTTTCTAAATAGGTTCCTTTAAGCTCAAGCATTGTTGGTTCACTTACCTTTTCCTTCGATTTCCCTTCTTAATGTTTTTTTTTCTTTGTTTTCTTTGTCTGAATTTCTCACATCCTGTTCATCCTCAGTAAGCTGTTCTGGCTGACTAACCTTCAGCCAGAACAGCTCGGATGATGAGGGCAAGTTTACTGAGGAGAAACAGGAAGTGAGAAATTCAGAGAAAGAAAAAAAAACATTTAGAAGGGAAAACGAAAGAAAAGGTAAGTCAACCAACAATGCACTAGCTTAAAGGAACATATTTAGAAAATAAAAAAAACGAACCTTTACAACACCTTTAACGTGTAACTCCTCTCAGTAACCAAGTGAGAACATTAACCGCTTCAATACTAGGCTTTTATACCACCTCCATACCGGGCCTATTCTGACACTTCTCTCCTACATGTAATAATCATCATTCTTTTGCTAGAAAATTACACAGTACCCCCAAACATTATATATGTTTTTTTTAGCAGACACCCTAGGGAATAAAATGACGGTCATTCCAAAGTTTTATCTTGCACGGTATTTACGCAATTATTTTTCAAACGCTTTTTTTTGTAAAAAAAATTGTTTTATGAATTAAAAAAATAACAAAACACTAAAGTTAGCCCAATTTTTTTGTATTATGTGAAAGATTATGTTACACCGAGTAAATAGAGACCCAACATGTCACGCTTTAATTATGCGCACACTCATGGAATGGCGCCAAACTTCGGTACTTAAAAATCTCCCTAGGCAACGCTTTATTTATTTTTTACAGGTTACAGTTTAGATTTACAGAGGAGATCTAGTGCTAGATTAGTTGCTGGCACTCTAATGCACGCGGCGATACCTTACATGTGTGGTTTAAACGGCGTTTACATATGTCGGCGGGACTTGCGTGTGCGTTCGCTTCTGCACGCGAGCTATCGGGGACAGGGGCGTTTTCATTTTTTTTTTATCTTTTATTATTTTTTTTTACTTATATTTTATTTATTTTTACACTTTTTTTCATTTTTTTTTTTTTTCCACTTTTATTCCTATTACAAGGAATGTAAACATCCCTTGTAATAGGAACTGTGTGTGACAGGTCCTCTTTATGGAGAGATGTGGGGTCAATAAGACCTCACATCTCACCTCCAGGCTGGAAACCATGAGATCGGTGAAAAAAAATTCACCGATCTCATGAATGGTGACTTACAGCCGCAATCGCGGCTTTGTTTACATACGGGGACCCGGGCGTGACGTCATCAGATCGCGCCCGGGTCCTCCGACGGTCATAGAGATGACTGGTGACCATCTGGTCACCAGTCATCTCTATGCTTCCTGCCGCCGCCGACGATTCGTTCTCCGGGCCCCCGAAGGTACAGGTAAGCCCGGAGAAGCACCGGATGGCGGCGGGAGGGGGGGGATGTCCCCTCCCGCGGCCTGTAAGAACGATCAAGCGGCGGAACCGCCGCTATGATCGTTCTTACTTTGTGCAGAATCGCCGGCTGAAGAGATGGATATCTGGATGATGCCTCTGGCTGCAGGCATCGTCCAGATATTCGCCTGCAATACCCAGGCCGTCAATTGACGGCCACTTAGGATGGTAAATCCCATCCCAGGCCGTCAATTGTCTATGGCTGGGTATTGAAGTGGTTAAAGTATTTGCAGGCAATGTAACGGTACAGATCTTCATTGTAACTTTCAATACTTTCTCCTAGGAACCAGTCAATTTATTACAGCTCTATAACGAGTAGAAAAGGTTTCTCTTCTTCATCAAGCATCTTCCTCATAAAAGATGTGTTCTTAATTTAGCTTTGTGTAATTCGATTGCTGTATAATGAAGGCAGTGATGAAGGCAGAGTATAATAAATAACTGGGTTAATCTGTGTTGAGAAATTAACAAGGTAAGGAGGGACATTTTTTTTAAATCTCATCCTATGCATCTCTTGAGAATAGACCAACTTCCACTTATCATTTCCTTTTTGCAGATGTATTAGTTTCAAAAATATTATCAAGCAGTAAGGAATTACCGAAGGATTAAATTAGACCCTTTTTTGAAGCTCATTAAAGCGAAGGGTTCGCCGTTTTTTTTTTAAAGCCAGCAGCTATAAATACTGCAGATGCTGACTTTTAAAATATGGACACTTACCTGTCCAGTGCGCCCGCGATGTCGGCACCCAAGGCCGACGCGTGCCTCAGTTCTCGGAAGCTGCAGCCTCCATCTTTGCTAAGGGAATCAGGAAATGAGGCCTTGTGGCTTCACGTCTCTGTTCTCTACTGTGCATGCGCAATGGTCCCTACTGTCTTCTATCTCCCAGAAAAAGCGGGGGAACCTCCGCTTTAACTGCAGTATTTCCCCTGGAAAGGTGATAATGGCCAAGTGAGTCAAACATATATAGTATATTTATATATAAAATAAACAAGAGCATTGTATGGCAATAACATGCAAAGCAGGGAATAAAATCAAGCACATCCCTTAGTAAAAGCAGCACACTGTCTACACAAAAACACTATTTAGGCACACATTTGATGCTTTGATCGCCCTAGATGTTTAACCCCTTCCCAATCAGTGGCATAAGTACAGTAACAGTGCATACTTTTAGTACTGATCACTGTATTAGCGTCATTGGGTCCCACAAAGTATCAGTGTCAGTCAGTGCAAGATCACAGTCCTGCTATAAGTCGCTGATGAAGTAAAGTGATGATAGGTGATATTTGCATTACCGTTAAGCATTAAAACATACAGTATCTCACAAAAATGAGTACACCCCCACATTTTTCTAAACGTTTTATTATATCATTTCATGTGACAACACTGAAGAAATTACACTTTGCTACAATGTTAAGTAGGGAGTGTGCAGCTGGTATAACAGTTTCTGTCCCCTCGAAATAACTCAACATACAGCCATTAATATCTAAACCGCTAGCAACAAAAGTGTCACGTACCTGGTTGGAGGCCGAAATGCCGAGAGGGCTCCCCTTGCGGCAAAGTGCAGTACACCCCTGAGGTTGGGTACAGAGGGTGTAGTGCCCAGAGAAGCACAGGTTGCCAGATGGATCCAGGAGAGAAGAGCTGGTGAGTGTCTGAAGAATACTGGAGAATACAGTAAACACCGCTGGGCTGCAGTCTCTAGGAGTCCTCGGTAACACTTGGCAAGGTGTGCACAAAGAGCAACAGTGGAAGCCGGCTGGGGATCAAACACTGTGGATCCAGGCAGGAGATGCAGGTTTGCAGGAATGGAGACAAGCCAAGGTCTGGTGTTGGAAAACAGGCAGGAACAGATAACTGAAGCAAAGTCCGTGAAACAAGCTGGGATCGGGTGCTGGAGAAGGTAACAAGTCAGTAAAGCAAGCCAGGGGGTCAAACCAGGAGAGCGGATCAGACAGGTCAGGAACAAGCCGGGTCACAACAGGAAATCCAAACAGTAATAATACAGAGACTCAGGAACTCAGGAAGGCTGACGACAATCCAGCAATTTGGATCAGACAGTGGCAGCCATTTATAGACCAGCAGGAGGATCTTCCTGTCACATGATGAGCCTATGGCTTCCATTTCTTCTACTGGCAAGATTGCCAGTACTTCTTCTATGGCCATTTCTTCTACTGGCAAGATTGCCAGTACTTCTTCTATGGCCATTTCTTCTACTGGCAAGATTGCCAGTACTTCTACGGACATTTCCCTGACAGTGCCCCCCCCAAGGGGCAGCCTCCGGATGCCACAACGGGCCGATGTTTCGGGATGTCTGCTGTGAAAGTCCCGTACCAGTCTAGGAGCATGCACATTGTTTGCAGGCTCCCAGGAACTGTCTTCGGGAGGGTATCCCCTCCATTTGATGAGATACTGGATCTGCCTACCTCTCCTCCGGCAATCCATAATGGCTTCAACCTCAAATTAAGTTTCCCCTTCTACCAGGACTGGAGGTGGAGGTGGCTCTTCTCTTCCAGGAAATGGACTGGGTACCACAGGCTTAAGCAGGGAGATGTGGAACACTGGATGGATCTTGTAAGTATTGTGTAGTGCCAGCTCAAAAGCAACTGGATTTATTTCTCTTTTAATTTCAAAGGGACCAATGAACTTGGGTCCAAGCTTCCGGGCTGGACATGAGAGCTTGAGGTTTACTGAAGAAAGCCAAACCTTGTCCCCAACCTTAAAGACAGGATTCCCTCTTCTCCTTTTATCATGAAACCTCTTATAGTCCTCTTGGGCTTTTCGCATGGCCTCCTGAAGTATCTTGTAGTTAGTTTGAATGAACCTTAACCGATCATGGACAGCAGGGGCAGATGTTTCGGGTATAGTATTCGGAAGGAAGGAAGGGTGAAATCCATAGTTTGCCCAGAAAGTAGACTGATTGATGGCTGCATGCAAAGAATTGTTATATGCAAACTCAGCGCAGGGAAGAAGGGAGATCCAGTCATCCTGTGACCAAGTACAGAAGCACGGAAGATACTGTTCTAAGGTCTGGTTAGTCCTTTCTGTTTGACCATTGCTCTGGGGGTGGTATGCTGAGGAAAGGCATACTTCAATTGATAGAGATTTGCAGAGATCTCTCCAGAACTTGGAGGTAAATTGTACCCCTCTGTTAGAGACAATACTATCTGGTAATCCATGTAATCTGACGATCTCTTTAATGAACATGTCTGCTGTCTCCGAGGCGGAAGGTGTGCCAATCATTGGGAGAAAATGTGCCATTTTGGAAAGGCGGTCTACCACCACCATGATGGTGGTGCATCCCCCAGAGGGAGGCAAGTCTACTATAAAATCCATGGATATTTCTTTCCAGGGTTGTTTAGGGATGGGTAGTGGCCTCAAAAGTCCCCATGGTTTGGCATTGGAACCCTTATTGCGCTGGCACGTGGTGCAGGAGTTAACATATTTTCTACAGTCCTGTCTTAGTCTGGCCCACCAAAAAGAGCGTTGAACAAGTTCAGTGGTTCTTCGTATTCCAAAATGTCCGGCAAGTTTGTGATCATGTGACATCTTTAGAACTTGGAGTCTAACTGATTGGGGAACAAAAATTTTGTCCTGGTGCCATAAAAATCCATCTTGGCTTCTCAATGAGGACATTTCTGGGTCAGGGCACTGGGTTGAGGCTTGTTTAATCAAAGTCTTTAAGTCAGGTTGGATGAGTAAAAAATTTTGAGCGGAAAGGATCGTACTTGGCTCTGTTGTTTCAGGGGTGTTTGGAAACATTCGAGAGAGTGCATCCGCTTTCCCATTCTTGGAACCTGGGCGATATGTAAGATGAAAATTGAACCTGGAGAAAAATAAAGCCCATCGGGCTTGCCGGGGTCTTAAACGTTTGGCTGTTCTGAGGTACTCCAGGTTCTTATGGTCTGTAAAAATCATAATGGGATGAGCGGCACCCTCCAATAAGTATCTCCATTCTTCTAAGGCAGATTTAATGGCCAATAGTTCTCGATCCCCAACATCATAATTTCTCTCTGGAGGGCTCATCTTTCGGGAAAATAAAGCAATGGGGTGAAGGAGAGCCTTGGGTCCTTGCCGTTGGGACAGAATTGCCCCTGTAGCTACTTCAGAGGCGTCTACTTCCAGGGTTGGATCCGGGTGCTGTAGAATTGGTGCAGACGTGAACAGATTTTTTAATTTATCAAAGGCTGCCTGAGCTTCTAGGGACCACTGGAACCGGGTCGTCTGATGGGTCAATTGAGTGATGGGTGCTATGGTGGTGGAGAAACCCTTCACAAATTTCCTGTAAAAATTGGAGAACCCTATGAAGCGCTGGACACCCTTCTTGTCCGAGGGAGCTGGCCAGTTAAGTATTGCTTCCACCTTCTTTGGGTCCATTGCAATTCCTTCTGTGGAGATGAGACCCAGAAATTGAATAGATGTCTTTTCAAAATCACATTTGTCTGCTTTGACATATAGGCCATGTTTTCTCAGGGTTAGAAGTACTTTCTTTACGTGGGTTCGGTGAAGTTCCAAAGAGGCAGAAAAGATGAGAATATCATCAAGGTATACAATTACAAAGTAGTCAAGGAATTCCCGGAAGATATCGTTCACTAGGTGCTGGAACGTGGCTGGAGCATTGCATAATCCGAAGGGCATCACAAGGTATTCGAAGTGGCCGAACCTCGTCCGGAATGCTGTCTTCCACTCGTCTCCCTGGCGGATGCGGACAAGATTGTAGGCACCCCTTAGATCTAATTTAGTGAAGATACGGGCGGTTCGGAACCTTTGAAAGAGTTCAGGAACAAGAGGCAGAGGGTATCGATTTTTTACGGTAATTTTATTGATGTCTCTGTAGTCTACACATGGCCGTAATGTGCCGTCCTTCTTCTCCACAAAGAAAATACCTGCTCCAGCAGGAGAAGAAGAGCGTCGGATAAACCCCTTTTCAAGACTCTCATCAATATATAAACTTAAGGCTTCCAGCTCGTTTTCAGATAGAGGAAAGATTCGTCCGAATGGGATCTCAGCCCCTGGAAGCAGTTCAATCGGACAATCATAAGGCCGGTGAGGTGGGAGGACATCGGCCTTTTTCTTGTCAAAAACGTCTATGAACTCATGATAAGCAGAAGGGACAAGCAGGAGGTTATCAGGAGAAGGTTGCACGGCCAGACAGCTAGCAGGCTTACTGGAACTGGGAGGAAAACAATGTTGCAAGCAATAATCTGAAGAAAAAGAGATTTCCTTCTTGGCCCAGTTGATTTGTGGGTTATGTGCCTGTAGCCACAGAATTCCTAAGATGATGGGAAACATAGGAGAACATAAAATGTCAAAACGGATAAATTCTTGGTGGCCGGTATCAGTAGTAGTGAAGATGGGTATGGTTTCACGGGAGACAAGTCCAGAACTGGGCAAGGAACCATCAGCCAATAGAACTTCCAGTCTTTGTTTTTTCTCATAAAGGGGCACACCAAGTTTCATGGCCAGAGATATGTCCATAAAGCAACTACATGCCCCGGAGTCGATAATTACTGATAGTCGAACCTCCCTTCCTGCCACTTGAAAGGAGATGGAAAGAGCGAGGTAAGAATGGGAGGATACAGAGACTTGCAGATAAGTGGAACTTGGTGGGTAGGCCTTACTGGGTCTTATGGGGCAGCTGCGTAAAAAATGTCCAGCCCCTCCGCAATACAGGCAGAGATAGGCCCGCCGACGGCGTTGACTCTCATCAAAGGTAAGGGGAGAACGGACCATGCCAACTTGCTTTGGATCTCTTTTGAGACCTGCAGAACAGGCAGGCGTGGGTTCAACAGCAGGTGGAGACCTGGGTGGCCTCTTGGTAGGGTGGAAGGTTTGAGTGCGTTCCGACCGCCGCTCCTGCAGGCGCCTGTCAAGCAGAATGGCTAGGTGGACAAGTTCATCAAGAGTGCCTGGAACAGCAACTCAGGCTAGTTCATCTTTAAGGGTCTCAGATAGTCCTTGGCGATATTGAAACCTGAGTGCTGCCTCATTCCAGCTAGTATCGGTGGACCATCTGCGGAATTCCGCTGTATAGTCCTCCACTGGGCGTTCTCCTTGCCGTAAGGTGACTAAGGCAGATTCAGCAGAGGCCATACGCTGGGGGTCATCATACAAAATAGTCATAGCCTCAAAAAAAGTGTCCATAGTGTTCAAAGCCGGGCTCTTTTGTTCTAGTAGGTTATGAGCCCAAGCTTGGGGTTCCTCGGATAGTAGGGAAATTATGAATCCTACTTTCACAAACTCTAAAGGGAAAAATTCTAGGCTGGAGGGCCAGGTACAGCAGGCACGCATTCTTAAAAGCCCAAAACTTATTTCGGTCACCGAAGAATCGTTCGGGTGTTGGTACCCGTGGTTTAGGAGAAGGCATCATCACTGTATGGGTCGGCTTAGCAGATTCTTGAGGCAGGGAAGCTGATGCTGTGTTAGTGGAAGATGAGCTGGAGTCCACCAAGGCTGGAGAGGTAGGCAAATGCTGCAGCCGATCTTTCAAATAAACGTAACCATCCTGGAGTTTCTGGATGGCTTGTGTAAGGGTGGTGACTTGTTGGCACATCATCTCGAGCAGGGGAGCACCTCTGTCGGCCTCAGTCATGGCTGGATTGTACTGTCACGTACCTGGTTGGAGGCCGAAATGCCGAGAGGGCTCCCCTTGCGGCTAAGTGCAGTACACCCCTGAGGTTGGGTACAGAGGGTGTAGTGCCCAGAGAAGCACAGGTTGCCAGATGGATCCAGGAGAGAAGA
Organism: Rana kukunoris; assembly: GCA_029574335.1. Taxonomy (NCBI): domain Eukaryota; kingdom Metazoa; phylum Chordata; class Amphibia; order Anura; family Ranidae; genus Rana; species Rana kukunoris. Next base: position 85,057,813 of record CM056058.1, on the reverse strand, counting down.
GCTGGTGAGTGTCTGAAGAATACTGGAGAATACAGTAAACACCGCTGGGCTGCAGTCTCTAGGAGTCCTCGGTAACACTTGGCAAGGTGTGCACAAAGAGCAACAGTGGAAGCCGGCTGGGGATCAAACACTGTGGATCCAGGCAGGAGATGCAGGTTTGCAGGAATGGAGACAAGCCAAGGTCTGGTGTTGGAAAACAGGCAGGAACAGATAACTGAAGCAAAGTCCGTGAAACAAGCTGGGATCGGGTGCTGGAGAAGGTAACAAGTCAGTAAAGCAAGCCAGGGGGTCAAACCAGGAGAGCGGATCAGACAGGTCAGGAACAAGCCAGGTCACAACTGGAAATCCAAACAGTAATAATACAGAGACTCAGGAACTCAGGAAGGCTGACGACAATCCAGCAATTTGGATCAGACAGTGGCAGCCATTTATAGACCAGCAGGAGAATCTTCCTGTCACATGATGAGCCTATGGCTTCCATTTCTTCTACTGGCAAGATTGCCAGTACTTCTTCTATGGCCATTTCTTCTACTGGCAAGATTGCCAGTACTTCTTCTATGGCCATTTCTTCTACTGGCAAGATTGCCAGTACTTCTACGGACATTTCCCTGACAAAAAGTGAGAACACCCCTAAGTGAAAATGTCCAAATTAGGCCCAAAATGTCAATATTTTGTGTGGCCGCCATTATTTTCCAGCACTGTCTTAACCTTCTTTAGCATAGAGTTCACCAGAGCTTCACAGCTTTGCCACTGGAGTCCTCTTCCACGCCTCCATGACGACATCATGGAGCTGGTGGATGTTAGAGACCTTGCACTCCTCCACCTTCCATTTAAGGATGCCCCACAGATGTTCAATAGGGTTTAGGTCTGGAGACTTGCTTCACCAGTCCATCACCTTTAACCTCAGCTTATTTAGCAAGGCAGTGGTTATCTTGGAGGTGTGTTTGGTGTCGTTATATTGTTGGAATATTGCCCTTCGGCCCAGTGTTCAGAGGGAGGAGATCATGCTCTGCTTCAGTATATCATAGTACATGTTGGCATTTATGGTTTCCTCAATGAACTGTAGCTCCCCAGTGCTGGCTGCACTCATTTAGCCCCAGACCATGACACTCCCACCACCATGCTTGACTGTAGGCAAGACACACTTGTCTTTGTACTCCTCATCTGGTTGCAGCCACACACACCTGACACCATCTGAGCCAAATAAGTTTATCTTGGTCTCATCAGACCACAAGACATGGTTCCAGTAATTTATGTCCTTGGTCTGCTTGTCTTCAGCAAGCTGTCTTTCTTAGGTATCATCTTTAGAAGAGGCTTCCTTCTGGGATGACAGTCATTCAGACCAATTTGATGCAGTGTGCGCCATATGGTCTGAGAACTGACCCCCCACCAGTTACCTCTGCAACAATGCTGCAGCACACATACGTCTATTTCTCAAAGACAACCTCTGGATTAAGAGGCTGAGCACATGCACTCAACTACTTTGGTTGAGCATTGCAAGGCTTGTTCTGAGTGGAACCTGTCCTGTTAAACCGCTGTATGGTCTTGGCCACCGTGCTGCAGCTTAGTTTCAGGGTCTTGGCAATCTTCTCATAGCCTAGGTCATCTTTATGTAGAGCAACAATTCTTTTTTTCAGATCCTCAGAGAGTTCTTTGGCATGAGGTGCCATGTTGAACTTTCCATGACCAGCATGAGAAAGTGAGAGCGATAACACCAAATTTAAGACATCTGCTCCCCATTCACACCTGAGACCTTGTAACACTAACAAGTCACATGATCAAACGTCCAAATCCAATTTGGACGTTTTCACATAGGGGTGTATTCACTTTTGTTTCCAGCGGTTTAGACATTAATGGCTGTGTGTTGAGTTATTTTGGGGGGCCAGAAAATGTACCCTGTAATATAAGCTTTACACTCACTACTTTGCATTGTAGCAAAGTGTCATTTCTTCGGTGTTGTCACATGAAAATATATAATAAAATATTTACAAAAATGTGAGGGGTGTACTCACTTTGTGAGATACTGTATATACTATAAGTCAATTTTAATAATTTCTTTCTTTTCTTTTACTTCTTAAGTTTGACAGTTGTTTATTTTCTAACCAACTAAAACTACAATATGAAACTAAAGAATTTCCAATTAATGAGAATAACAATGTAGATCCACCTACAGTATAACTCTATATCTCTGTGTGTGACAAAGTTTACCAAGATCAAACAAAAAAAGTTTAACCACTTGACTTCTGGAATATTTATTCCTTTCATGACCGGACCATCTTTTGCTATTTAGCATTACGCTGCTTTAATTGGTAATTAATTAATCCAATACACAGCACTTATATCACAATTAACCACTTGCTTACTGGGCACATAAACCCCCTTCGTGCCCAGGCGAAATTTCAGCTTCCGGCACTGCGTTACTTTAACTGACATTTGCGCGGTCGTGCGACGTGGCTCCCAAACAAAATTGGCGTCCTTTTTTCCCCAGAAATAGAGCTTTATTTTGGTGGTATTTGATCGCCCGTACGGTTTTTATTTTTTGCGTTATAAACAAAAAAAGAGCGACAATTTAAAAAAATATATATTTTTTTTACTTGTTGCTATAATAAATATCCCAATTTATTTTATTTTTTTCTCAGTTAAGGCCGATGTGTATACTTCTACATATTTTTGTAAAAAAAAATCGCAATGAGCGACTGCTTTGCGCAAAAGTTATAGCGCCTACAAAATAGGGGACAGAATTATGATTTTTTTTTTATATTTTTTTTCTTTACTAGTAATGGCGGCGATCTGCGATTTTCATTGGGACTGCGACATTACGGCGGACACACGGACACTTTTGACACATTTTTGGGACCATTCACATTTATACAGCGACCAGTGTTATAAATATGCACTAATTACTGTATAAATGTGACTGGCATTGAAGGAGTTAACACTAGGGGCTCAGGAAGGGGTTAAATGTGTATCCTGGGTGTGTTCTAACTGTGTGGGAGGAGGGGGGTGACTGGGGGAGGTGACTGATGCTGTGTCCCTATGTACAAGGGACACAGATCGGTCTCCTCTCTCCCTGACAGGACGTGGAGCTCTGTGTTTACACACAGAGCTCCACGTCCCTGCTTTGTCACCGCCGATCGCGTGTACCTGGCGGACACCGCGGCCGCCGGGTACACACATCGAATCCTCGGCGATGCGACGGCACTGTTTTTAACAACAACATTGACGTCCAAAGACGTGACCTCGGCAGCTCAGGTCCGCGCTGTTGACGTCTTTTGTCAATAGCGCGGATATGTACTGGTTAATATATAAAGTGTAGATGTGGACAAAGTTATAAAAAAAATGCACACATCCTTTTAAAAGTGAAAATTTCCTTTTTACAAGTTCGTTGTAAAAATAAAAATAAAACAATTCATTGTAAAAATACAAAAAAAAATAAAAAAAATAAAAGTCCTTTATGTGAAAGTGCTAGTTCAAATTATGCATCCTAATTCACAATATCAGTCTTCAGTGAATCACTCCACCACCATGCCTTCATTCACGAAAAACTCACCAAAAAACATGACCCCTCCCATTAAGAATAGGTAAATTTGTGTCGTATCCTTTCAGGAATAATTCATCCAGGTATCCTTTCCTCCAATATCTCCAGGTAAAAACCAGAAGAAACAAGAAAGCTTTAATAGGGAAAAAAGGGAATTACCGCTCCAGAAGAAAATGCTTTGTTAATCAATCGCCTCCTGGAGACCACAGGTACTGGCAGTGCATATAGCAGAAAACAAAAAAGAAAATATTTAGACAGCCGCACTCCTGGAAAAGATTCCTGAATTGTCCTTTAATGGTAAAATGGAATATACTACAATCCACAGCAAAAAGATGAAAACGGGATACACAGCTGACGTTTCGCACTGATATTTAGTGTTTACTCATAGCAGCTATAAGAAAGTAGACATGTGCATTCGTTTTCGTTAGAATGCATTTTCGTGTCGAAAATCAGTTTTTTTCGTTATCGTTTTAACAAACGATAGCGAAAGCGCAAGAAACGAAAACCGAAAGATCCGACATAAAAAATGCTTTATTTTCGTTTTCTTTGCGGTAAAATTTTTATATAGAGAGATTCGACATGACGCTGACTGAATACAGAATAGCAATCTGTCTATCGAACCTGATATACACACACATACAGTACTTTTCGACATTATAGAGAAAATATTCGACATCATAGAGAAAAGATTCGACATCATAGAGAAAAGATTAGACACTATAGAAATAATAAATTCGACATTCGACGGAGAAGATATACTTGTACATTTTAATGCTCCACCCATAGGCTATAGAAACATTCTAATGTTGGTTGACTATGACTAGTAATAATAATATAATTATTTATTATTATTATTATTATTACTAGTCATACAACATTAGAATTTTTGTAGGCGGAATATTTGACCGGAAATGTACGATTCGGCGTAAAGTTTCGAGGTTTCGTCGAATATTCTTTGACCATTCGACAGAAACCAAGTATTATTGGATTTTCGGACTAAAGCTATTCCCCAACGAAAAATTAAATAAATCAAAACGATTTTTGGGAGTAACTAAATACATTTATTTTCCAGACGAAAACGAAAAAACTAAACAAAATATTCCAGTCTGCACATGTCTATAAGAAAGCTTTAATAGTATAAAACTGTTTATTAAAAACCTTTCACACCACAAAGCCAACAATTTATATGCTTGCATTAAAATGTACATTGCGCTCTGCACTCGGGTATACAATCTTTATGGCCGCGTACACACGACCAAATAAATCCGTTCAAATCGGTCTGACAGACCGATTTGATTGGATTTGTCTGCTGGGCTATTTTGGTTTGATTGCTGTACACACGATCAAACCAAAATCCCCGCCGGCAGACAGCGCGGTGACGTGGCGATGACGTTGACGCCGCCACATCACCGCACCAGGAAGTAAACAACTTCCACGCGTGCGTCGAATACATTGGACGCATGCGCGGGCAGATATGTCTGCTGGTTAGCGTACTAACCAGCAAACATGTCAGACGGACAGGTTTTCAGCAGGCAGATTTTAAAGCATGCTTTAAAATCTGTCTGCTGGAAAAACCCGTCTGTCCGCCCGTACACACGATCGAATTTGTCTGCTGAAACGGTCCGTCGGACCACTTCCAGCAGATAGATTCGATCGTGTGTACGAGGCCCAGAGGCGTCGTTAGCCCCTGGCTAGGGTGGCTGGAGCCCCGAATGTACCCCCGAAAAGCCCCGAGTCTCGGGCATACAGTAGTTAATTATGAGCCCCGAGTCATTGCCGCCGAGCAGGGACCAGTTCCCGATCTCGCCCGCCATGTTTTTTGTGTTCTGTCTGGTGCCCTGTGATTGGGCGGATGGTGGTCATGTGCGGCGCGAGCCGACCATGCAACTGCGCATGCGCCGTTCCGATGCCGGCCGGGCTCGGGAAAGATCGTATCCGCTCGGCCGGGTAGCGCATGCGCAGCTACGTAGTGGCGCCGTGTGGCGCCACTTTTGAGGAGATCGGCAGTGGCACTAGTCGGGATACTATGGCGGTCGCTCCTATTCAGTGCACCCGCCACCCGACCTGAGGACTCAGCCGAGCACATTGTGAGGAGGGGGAGAATACAACTGGGGGACAACACTGGGAACCTGTGGCACTGGCATTGGCATGCAGGGAAGGGACAGACACAGACTCATGTGCATGCTCTGTCCACATCATCGGAATGCTGTGTCCTCCTCCTGTGTCCCTTTCACCTCTCCACAGGTCAGATCTGCCCTGACCTGTGGAGAGGTGAAAGGGGCACAAGAGGAGGACACAGCGTTCCGATGATGTGGAGAAGTAATATGATGGTGGACAGAGTAGAGGAGGAGGCTACTGTGAGGGGATAAGGAGGACACTATTATATTTGCAGCCTCTGCCCCCCCTCCTGTGCCATGTCCGCAGCCTCTGCCCCCCCTCCTGTGCCATGTCCGCAGCCTCTGCCCCCCCTCCTGTGCCATGTCCGCAGCCTCTGTCCCCCCTCCTGTGCCATGTCCGCAGCCTCTGTCCCCCCTCCTGTGCCATGTCCGCAGCCTCTGTCCCCCTCCTGTGCCATGTCCGCAGCCTCTGTCCCCCCTCCTGTGCCATGTCCGCAGCCTCTGCCCCCCCTCCTGTGCCATGTCCGCAGCCTCTGTCCCCCCTCCTGTGCCATGTCCGCAGCCTCTGTCCCCCTCCTGTGCCATGTCCGCAGCCTCTGTCCCCCTCCTGTGCCATGTCCGCAGCCTCTGTCCCCCTCCTGTGCCATGTCTGCAGTCTCTGAGGGTATCCTAGAAAGAAGTGAAGAGTGGGAGCGCCGGGATGGGGGTCACGGGAAGAATCAGACGCATGGAGTGTGGAGAGGAGATCGGAACAGAACAGCCAAGCTGGAGCCGCCTGACTGAGCCCCGCACGGTGCACCTGAGAAGAGGTCAGTGACAGTGCCGCCAGGCCAGTCTGAGGGGGGGGGGGGTCACTGATCTATGGAGGGGAGTGAAAAAAATAATGTAATGTAATAATGTGTTTTTTTTTTTTTTACTTTTGTTTAACTTAAACACATTGATATTAGCATTAGATATGTGTTTATAGTTCAAATATTGATATTTTGCACTGTTTAGCACTAAAAACAGTAATTTTAGGTACTTTTTTGCAGTGCCAGTAAAAAAATCGGTGCCGTCCGTAATTTTTTGTCGTTCTGCCAGTAAATGTTTTTTTTGGACTCTGCATTAGTTTTTCTTTTAATACATTTTTCACATATGTTTACACTTCAAGGTATAACATTTATGTCACACATGGTTTTAACCACATAGTGCTGCACTCTTTCCATGTTTTGCCATCTATCCTAAGTTTTTTTTGTTTTTTTTTTGTAGTGAACGTAAATGCCAGTTGCTTTCTTATACACTTTATCACTTTTTTTTTTTTTTATTATCTTCTTAAATTAGCGCAGCGTTTGTCTTAGGGCTTCTTTTTTTCTCACATGTGTTGCAGGCTAAAGTGGTTCAGGGTGCAGCCGGGGGGGCAGGGCGTCAACAATCCTTGCACCAGCCCTGGTGGTTAGTGGTCAGTGTGCGGGTTAGTGGTCAGTGTGTGTGTTAGTGTGCAGTGTAGTGGTGTGTGGGTTAGTGGTCAGTGTGATGGTGTGTGGGTTAGTGGTCAGTGTGATGGTGTGTGGGTTAGTGGTCAGTGTGATGGTGTGTGGGTTAGTGGTCAGTGTGATGGTGTGTGGGTTAGTGGTCAGTGTGGTGGTGTGTGGGTTAGTGGTCAGTGTGGTGGTGTGTGGGTTAGTGGTCAGTGTGGTGGTGTGTGGGTTAGTGGTCAGTGTGGTGGTGTGTGGGTTAGTGGTCAGTGTGGTGGTGTGTGGGTTAGTGGTCAGTGTGGTGGTGTGTGGGTTAGTGGTCAGTGTGTGGGTTAGTGGTCAGTGTGGTGGTGTGTGGTCAGTGTGGTGGTGTGTGGTCAGTGTGTGGGTTAGTGGTCAGTGTGGTGGTGTGTGGTCAGTGTGTGGGTTAGTGGTCAGTGTGTGGGTTAGTGGTCAGTGTGTGGGTTAGTGGTCAGTGTGTGGGTTAGTGGTCAGTGTGTGGGTTAGTGGTCAGTGTGTGGGTTAGTGGTCAGTGTGTAGTGTTGTGTGGGTTAGTGTGTAGTGGTGTGTGGGTTAGTGGTCAGTGTGTAGTGGTGTGTGGGTCAGTGGTCAGTGTGTAGTGGTGTGTGGGTTAGTGGTCAGCATGTGGGTTAGGAGGGAAAGGGAAATTTGGCCATGGGATGGTTGGAAGGCCAACCATGGATCTAGGATTTGTAGCAATTAAGTTGTGGGTTGCCCAGTCAAAAAACCCAGCACCACTCCACCGCGACCGCCCGCCCCCCCCCCCCCCCCCCCCGGCCGGCTTCGGGCTGAAGCCCCTGGTCTTTTTGCCACCTAGCAACGCCCCTGAGCAGGAGGTGCGTGATGAACGACTAACAAACAATTAATTACACATTATACGAGGGAGTGGAGAAGAACTTTTTAATTATTGACATTGTTAGTGTCACGTCTCATCATCCCGATGTTCTCGGGTGCCAACCTGACATGATGTCGTTGTAAACCGTGTTCTCAGGCTGATGATTTCCTACAATCGTGTCACAAATGTTCCTGCATAATATATACAGTAAAGTAGTGCAGATGGATAATAATCTTTCTTTTTATTCTGTTTATTTGTTTCTTAGTTTCTTTGTCCATACCGGGGGCCCTATGCTGGCACTTCTCTCCTACATGTACAAATCATCATTCTTTTGCTAGAAAATTACTCAAAACCCCCCCCAAACATTATATATGGGTTTTTTTTAGCAGAAACCCTAGGGAATAAAATGGCGGACATCGCAACTTTTTATCCCGCACGGAATTTGCGCAATCGTTTTTCAAACGTCTTTCTTTTGGAAAAAAATTGTTTTATATGAATTAAAAAATAACAAAACGGTAAAGTTAGCCCGATTTTTTTGTATAATGTGAAAGATGATGTTACGCCGAGTAAATAGATAGCTAACACGTCACGCTTTAAAATTGCGCACACTCATGGAATGGCGCCAAACTTCGGTAAAAATCTCCATAGGCGACGCTTTGAACATTTTTACAGGTTACCAGTTTAGAGTTACAGGGGAGGTCTAGTGCTAGAATTGTTGCACACGCTCTAACGCACGCGGCGACACCTCACATGTGTGGTTTGAACGACGTTTACATACGTGGGCGGGGCTTACGTGTGTGTTCGCTTCTGAGCGCGGGCTACCGGGGACAGGGGCATTTCATTTTTTTATTTATTTATTATTTTATTTATTTATTTATTTATTACACTTTTTTTTTAATTTCTGTTTTTGATCGCTTTTATTCCTATTACAAGGAATGTAAACATCCCTTGTAATAGGAAATGTGTGACCTCACATCTCTCCTCCAGACTGGAAAGCATGAGATCAGGAAAAAAAAATCACTGATCTCCTGCTTACTAGCCGCAATTGCGGCTTTGTTTACTTCCGGGTACCCGGGGTTGACGTCATCACATCACGCCCGGGCCTCCGACGGTCATAGAGCCCCAGTCATCTCTATGATTCCTATCGCGATCCTTTCATCCGGGTCCCCGATAGCACAGGAGAGCCCAGAGAAGCATCGGATGTCCTGACATACTCTGACCTCACCTACCTGACATACATACGCTGACCTACCTGACATACATACGCTGACCTACCTGACATACACTGACCTACCTGACATACATACCCTGACCTCACCTACCTGACATACATACACTGACCTACCTGACATACACTGTCCTCATCTGACATACATTGACCTACCTGACATACATACACTGACCTAACCTACCTGACATGCATACGCTGACCTCACCTACCTGACATATATACACTGACCTACCTGACATACACTGACCTCACCTGACACACATTGACCTACCTGACATACATACACTGACCTACCTGACATATGTACACTGACCTCACCTACCTGACATACATACGCTGACCTCACCTACCTGACATACATACACTGACCTACCTGACATACACTGACCTCACCTGACATACACTGACCTACCTGACATACATACACTGACCTACCTGACATATGTACACTGACCTACCTGACATACATACACTGACCTACCTGACATACACTGACCTACCTGACCAGGAGACAGACTTCATGTGCCCTGCCGCTCAGCTCAGCCTCAGCCATGGTGAGCAGTGTGCAGCGCGCCCATCTTCATCACAGCAGGCAACCAGAGGAGGAGAGGAGAGCCGAGCGTAGTGCGGGGATCTCACAGTGATGTGGCGCGGTGGCATTGTAATTCCCGCCTTCTGGAACCTGCAGCGCCTATGATCGATGTCACACGTCCCGCAGTCCCGGCATTGGACCAGCGGGACATCCATCATAGGCGTTGCAGGCTCCAGAAGGTGGGACCTGCTCTGTCACTCGGGGGTGCTTGGTATCAGATCTGTCCCCACTCGGCGGCGCTCGGGGCTAACAATTGGACCGTGCATGCCTGGAACCCGGGGCTATTCGGGTCTTCAGCCCCCCATCTCCCAACGCCACTGACGAGGCCTAACATGTGGCAGGCCCGGCTAAACTATTCCTAGTGCAAGCTTGGCTGCTTCCCCATACAGTTCGGATGTATTTCACCACTTCTGGGATCTGGTGTGATGACATCACTTCCTGTAGCCCCACTTCCACGTACGTTTCATCATAATGATGTCCTCAGGAGGAGTGGACACCATTATGATGAAACATACATCAAGGTGAGGCTACAGGAAATGGATACACTTTTGCATGACTGAGTAATTGGCAGTTAAATCACAGCATTGAAAATTGAAAAATGGCCTTGGAAGGAAGGGGTTGCAACATGACAAGGTAGGTAAAAGCACACAGAGGTATGAATGGGCCCTAAAGTACATGCAAACCCAATCATTAAAATCTTGTATAAGTCTTAACATGTTAATGTAAATTTAAAAGTATTTTTTTTTTTAATTTTTAAATCTCCAGCTTTTATTCAAAAAATATTTGGAATATAGTCCTGAGTGAGTGAGTGAGTGAGTGAGTGAGTGAAAAACGTATAAAGCGCAACACATGCGAACTGAATCGCCTCTGGGCGCTCTTTCCTTTCCTTGGGTAAGGAAACCCCTTGACCTTTAGAAGAGATGGGTTTTAATCTCTCTCCTGAAGGCCAAGTGGTCCGACTCTAGTCGGATGGTGGTTGGTAGTGCATTCCACAGCCGAGGTCCCTGGACTGCAAATCTCCGTTCTCCTTTGGACTTGTATCTTGTAGTCCTGCAAGAAAGATACTGCAGGACTCAGGCATTTCCTATTTTAGGGTGGTTTCTAATTGTTCTCCTGCATTGTAACCCTGTCAAGCTCCTTGTGTGACCATTTCAACACAAATTACACAAGCATGGGTCTCTAGTGTTACCATAAGAAGCCCGCTCAATTGCTATGCTGTCAGTGCTGGGGTGCATGCATTTTAGACATGTCATAGTTGCATAGAGGGTGCAGGAGATCAGCAGCACTGAGATGCAACAAACCATGAAAATAAATATTTAGTTAAGAACTCAAAATTGAAGATACACACACAGTTCTTTAGAAAACAAATTATGCTTCAGTTGGTTTACATCCACTCTACAGGTTTATTATTTAACGTTAAAAAGCATATAAAATAAGTGGTTTAATATAAAATCATTTTTTGTGTTCTTTTAAATTATATAAACAATACAAAACCATTATCTTCAGTTATTTAACCACTTCGTTTCGCTGTCACGTCCAAAGACGTGAACAGCGCAAACCTGAGGCGCCGGGTTGACGTCTTTGGACGTGACAGCCTTTCCCCGCTCCCTGCGCGTCCTCGCGAGCGCGCATCGGCGAAAAACTGTGTTGGCCGTGTCCCTTGGACACAGCCAATCACAGATCGTGCTGAATGGCCAATCGCAGAGGCCATTCAGCACTCGATCCCGCTATCCAATGAGAGATGATCTCAATTGTAAACAAATGAGATCATCTCTCATCGCCGGCTTTCTCTCCTCACACACAGCCAGCGTGTGAGGAGAGAAAGAGTGACAGCAGTGACAGTGAGTGTAAAAAAAAGAAGTTAAAAACAGCGCCAGTGTCTCTGCCAGTGCCACCTGCCAGTGCAAACAGCCTGTGCCACCTGTCCCTGCCATCAGTGCCACCTGCCCCCAGTGCCATCTGCCCCTGCCCCCAGTGCCATCTGCCCCTGCCATCAGTGCCATCTGCCCCTGCCATCAGTGCCATCTGCCCCTGCCATCAGTGCCACCTGCCCCTGCCCTCAGTGCCACTTGCCATCTGCCGTAAGTGCCATCTGCCATCAGTGCAATCTGCCGTAAGTGCCATCTGCCATCAGTGCAATCTACCATCAGTGCCACCTGCCAGTGCAATCTACCATCAGTGCCACCTGCCAGTGCCACCTGCCTGTGCCATCTGCCTGTGCCACCTGCCATCAGTGCTATCTGCCCGTGCCACCTGCCCGTGCCACCTGCCCGTGCCATCTGCCATCAGTCATCAGTGCCATCTGCCCGTGCCATCTGCCCGTGCCATCGGTGCCATCTGCCATCCGTGCCATCCGCCCGTGCCAGCTGCCATTAGTGCTACCTGCAATTAGTGTAATTTGCCATCAGTGTCACCTGCCAGTGCAATCTCCCATCAGTGCCACCTGCCAGTGCAATCTACCTTCAGTGCCACCTGCCTGTGCCATCTGCCTGTGCCACCTGCCATCAGTGCTATCTGCCTGTGCCACCTGCCCGTGCCATCTGCCATCAGTGCATCTGTCATCTGTGCCATCTTTAGCCAACAATGGCTAAAAGATCCTTTTCGCTCGAGGAGGCATATGAAATTATGGCGGCTGACGAGAGCAACGGGGAGCTCTGCGATTCAGATTCCACTGAAAATTCGGACAATGAATCTGACATCACCTATGAGCCGATAGTCAGCAGTGGAGAAGAGACATCCGAGGAGGAGGAGGAGGAGGAGGAAGAAGAAGAGGAGGAAGAGGAAGAAGAAGAAGAGGAGGAGGGTCCACCCGCCAGAAGAAGGCGTATTGCTAAGGAGGCAGTGCCATCCACCAGCACCGCTGTGCCATCCACCAGCACCGCTGTGCCATCCACGAGTACCGCAATACCTCAGCAAGCAAGGTCACGTACCAGTGGGGTGTCACCTCAGTCCCAAAGGGTTAGGTCCCATGCCAGCCTTCCCTATTCCCTTCAGAACCCCCTGTGGCTTCCTCCTAATTCAGGAGAAGCCAACATTCCCCCTTTCACTGCCCAGCCAGGAGTCCAGGTGGACACAGAAAATTTTGCCCCGATTCATTTTTTTAATTTAATTTTCACCGACAACATGCTTGCCTCAATTGTTACCCAGTGCAATCTTTATGCAGAACAATTTATTTCCAGTAACCCCACATCCTATTATGCCCGTCCCTTCGAGTGGAGAGCCCTAACAGTGGAAGAGTTTAACATTTTTTTGGGCCTCATATTCTGTATGGGACTAAACCACAAAAACCAGATACGTACCTATTGGTCAAACCGCCCCATCTACCACATGCCCATCTTTTCCTCAAAAATGCCCAGGACCAGATATCAATTGATAATGAGATTCCTCCACTACAACGATAATACCCAGTGCCCTCCCCGAAATGACCCAAGTTTTGATAAACTTTATAAAATTCGGCCACTACTAAATTATTTTTCTGAAATTTTCCCCCAGTTGTTTACCCCGGACCAACAAATATGTGTAGACGAATCCTTAGTAAAATTTTCTGGCAGGCTGGGCATAAAACAATTCATTCCCAGTAAAAGGGCCCGCTATGGGGTGAAGCTCTATAAATTGTGTGACCGAGCCACGGGGTATACGTATGCCTTCAACGTATACGAAGGAAAGGACAGCCAGCTACACCCCCCTAATTGTCCAGACTATGTAGGAACCAGCGGGAAAATTGTTTGGCAACTCCTGAACCCACTCCTGGAGAAAGGATACCACTTGTATGTGGACAATTTCTACACAAGTTTGCCCCTGTTCCGAAACCTTTACCAAAAAAATACCCCAGCATGCGGCACCGTGCGATCGAACCGGAAGGGCTTTCCTCAAAGTCTTGTCGTCAAAAAATTAGAAAAAGGGGAGACGGCGAGTTTACGTACAGAGGAAGTTCTGGCTGTGAAATGGAGGGACAAAAGGGATGTGTTCGTGCTTTCTACCATCCACAACAACACATTCGTTGAGACCAGAACGAGGAATGGGCTAATCCAGAAACCAAAATGTATTCATGACTACAATAAGTTCATGGGGGGTGTCGATTTGAACGACCAGATGCTGGAACCCTACCTTTCCACAAGAAGATCATACCAGTGGTATAAAAAAGTTTCAATTTATTTGTTTAATTTGGCCGCGTACAATACCTACGTAATATATCGGAAATCCACTCCAAGACCCAAACCCTACCTTTTCTACCTGGAGGAAATCACCACTGCCCTTTTATACCCCAGCAACCCACCAGCATACATTCGATCCAATGTGGTTAGCCGACTCAACGAGCGCCACTTTCCAGATAAACTCCCTCCCAGACCATCAGGCCACAAATGCCAAAAAAGATGCAAGGTGTGCTCCAAAGCAGGAGTGAGAAGCGACACCATTTATTTTTGTCCTAAATGCCCTTCCCAACCAGCCCTCTGCGTAGTTGGTTGTTTCGCCCGTTACCATACCTCACTAAATTATTAGTCACTTTCTGCCATTTACTTTCACACCCCTTATACCTCTGCTTATGACCCCGGCTTGTTATTTGACCACGATTCTGCCTACCGATTCTGTTTATACCTCTGCCTGATCTGGAACTGACCCTGGACTGTTATTTGACCACGCTTATGCCTACCGATTCTGTTTATACCTCTGCCTGATCTGGAACTGACCCTGGACTGTTATTTGACCACGATTATGCCTACCGATTCTGTTTATTACCTCTGCCTGATCTGGAACTGACCCTGGACTGTTTGACCATTCTTTTTGCCTGCCTCTTGGACTGATCTTTTACCCTGCCAGTGGTCTAGTGGGATTCATAGCACAGGGGTCTCACATATGTGAGGGGCTCCAGAATTTGTTTTTCTGGATGAAGAAAACAATTTTTTGTTTTCTCATTCTAGATTAGGGTCTGGTTGCCCGGAGGCTTCAAAGAGATTTGGGTGGGAGAAGCCTCCACCCCTGTCCCCATTCTGTCCTGAACGAGGCCCTACTTCTGCCTGTAGGACCTATGCCATCATGGGACAGTATCCCTGCCTGGACAATTGTGTATGCCGTTGCTGACCAAGTCCCTGCCTGCTGCCTGGACCAGTGCTATCCTGCTGTGTAGAACTGCGCTACTATTACCACAGGTAATCTTTTGTTTACGCTTTGCTCAGCATAATGTATTTTGGGGTGTAATTCTTGGTATGTGCATGCTATGTGTCTCTGGAACACCGGACCGTGTTCCTTGCATGTTTGATCTCTGTATGTGGTCAGGCTGTGTAGAAGTCTAACACATGGGGTATCGTTTTACTCAGGAGGAGTAGCAGAATGTATTTTGGGGTGTAATTTTTGCTATCTAAATGCTATGTGTTGGAAATATCTTAGAAACGCACAACTTTGTGTAAAAAAAATGCGTTTATTTTTTTTTCCACGTGTTCCAAAAACTTCTGGAAAACAATGAACCGTTCAAAAGACTCATTATGCCTCCTAGATTATACGTTGGGGTGTTAGCTTTCCAAAATGGGGTCATTTTGTGGGTAATTTCATTGTCCTGGTGTTCCAGGGCCTTCAAAAGTGTAATAGGTAGTCAACTAGTTAGATGTGCAATTTATGCTCCTAAAACCCCGGATGGCGCTTCCTGCATGTTGGGCCTCCGTATGTGGCCAGGCAGTGAAAAAGTCTGACACATGGGGTATCGTTTTACTCAGGAGGAGTAGCAGAATGTATTTTGGGGTGTCATTTTTGCTATCTAAATGCTATGTGTTGGAAATATCTTAGAAACGGACAACTTTGTGTAAAAAAAATGCGTTTTCATTTTTTTTCCACGTGTTCCAAAAACTTCTGGAAAACAATGAATCGTTCAAAAGACTCATTATGCCTCATAGATTATACGTTGGGGTGTTAGCTTTCCAAAATGGGGTCATTTTGTGGGTAATTCCATTGTCCTGGTGTTCCAGGGCCTTCAAAAGTGTAATAGGTAGTCAACTAGTTAGATGTGCAATTTATGCTCCTAAAACCCCGGATGGCGCTTCCTGCATGTTGGGCCTCCGTATGTGGCCAGGCAGTGAAAAAGTCTGACACATGGGGTATCGTTTTACTCAGGAGGAGTAGCAGAATGTATTTTGGGGTGTCATTTTTGCTATCTAAATGCTATGTGTTGGAAATATCTTAGAAACGGACAACTTTGTGTAAAAAAAATGCGTTTTCATTTTTTTTCCACGTGTTCCAAAAACTTCTGGAAAACAATGAATCGTTCAAAAGACTCATTATGCCTCATAGATTATACGTTGGGGTGTTAGCTTTCCAAAATGGGGTCATTTTGTGGGTAATTCCATTGTCCTGGTGTTCCAGGGCCTTCAAAAGTGTAATAGGTAGTCAACTAGTTAGATGTGCAATTTATGCTCCTAAAACCCCAGATGGCGCTTCCTGCATGTTGGGCCTCCGTATGTGGCCAGGCAGTGAAAAAGTCTGACACATGGGGTATCGTTTTACTCAGGAGGAGTAGCAGAATGTATTTTGGGGTGTCATTTTTGCTATCTAAATGCTATGTGTTGGAAATATCTTAGAAACGGACAACTTTGTGTAAAAAAAATGCGTTTTCATTTTTTTTCCACGTGTTCCAAAAACTTCTGGAAAACAATGAACCGTTCAAAAGACTCATTATGCCTCATAGATTATACGTTGGGGTGTTAGCTTTCCAAAATGGGGTCATTTTGTGGGTAATTCCATTGTCCTGGTGTTCCAGGACCTTCAAAAGTGTAATAGGTAGTCAACTAGTTAGATGTGCAATTTATGCTCCTAAAACCCCAGATGGCGCTTCCTGCATGTTGGGCCTCCGTATGTGGCCAGGCAGTGAAAAAGTCTCACATATGGGGTATCGTTTTACTCAGGAGGAGTAGCAGAATGTATTTTGGGGTGTCATTTGTGGTATGCACATGCCATGTGAGAGAAATAAGCTATTACAATGACAATTTTGAGAACATTTTTAAATAAAAAATAAAAATCTTAATTTTGCAAAGTATTGTGGGAAAAAATTACAACTTCAAATACCTCACCATGCCTCTTAATAAATACCTTGGAATGTTTACTTTCCAAAATGGGGTTATTTGGGGGGAATTTGTACTTTCCTGGCTTGTTGGGGTCTCAAGAAATGAGATAGGTCTTCAGTACATCGGGTGTAATCAGATGTGATAATTTTTTATGATTTGCACTATAGCTTGTAGACTCTAAAATTTTCACACAGACCAAATAATTTCGAAAAATTTTGGGTTATTTTTATCAAAGACATGTAGCAGTATAAATTGTGGCCAAAATTTATGAAGAAAAATTAATAATTTGCAAAATTTTATCACAGAAACTAAGAAAAAATCATTTTTTTTCAAAATTTTCGGTCTTTTTTTATTAATAGCGCAAAAAATAAAACACCCAGAGATGATCAAATACCACCAAAAGAAAGCTCTATTTGTGGGAAGAAAAGGACAAAAAAATCATTTAGGTGCAGTGTTGCATGACTGAGTAATTATTATTCAAAGTGTGAGAGTGCTGAAAGCTGAAAATTGCTCTGGGCAGGAAGGGTGTTTAAGTGCCCAGTAAGCAAGTGGTTAACAATATTCTTTCAAGCAGACATTGGCTGATTAATTTTTAGGTTTATGGTCGTATATAAATTTCTGCATTTTATTATGGGTTTGTTTTGAAATAAATGCAATTGAACATTCAAGTGGCCTTTTGGCTGGTCAATGAGCCACACAAACACATTTTCAATGAAATAAGTGTCATAGAAGAGCAGAGAGATAGTAAGGGATAAAATAAAATCTTGCAACTGAATAAGAAAGGGATAAAGCAGACCTTAGGAAATGGGATTGCAAGTGAAATAAAATGGTTTGAGAAAATCCAATTTCCAGACCGGTTTCTTGATCATAGCCTACATTCTGCAGTAGGGATGTGTCTACAAAATTAATTTTGGACAGAAGCCTTACTTGGAAAAAAAATTAACTCTTTCTTTTTTTTTGCTATGCATGCAGAGATACATTCCTTCTTGTCATTTCTCTAAAGAATATTGTGTCATTTATTGCAGCACATATAACCTATTAAAAAATGGCTTCACCATGATCGGCATCAGATAATAGCTATGTACATTCCTATCCTAAAGTGTACCTGTCATTTTGTATAAAAGTATATCTTTAAAGGGAATATAAAAGCTGCTCTTGCTGACCGCATTCTAAAAATGTAAGTGGAGTGGTAATATGCCCTATAGGAAAATCCAACCCAAAGTACAAATGAAAAAACACAAGCCACGCAAAAAAAGAGGAGAAAGGGAGGAAAGCATCTTGAATCCAAAGTGACAACACATACCACAAAAATAATATTAAAAATAAATAAAAACTTTATTCCCAAAATCCTAATCCAAAATTAAAACCCAATAAAATACCATACTTAGATTTTTATTTTTTATTTCTATCAAATACAAATACAACCTTGCTCAGCAAAAGTGATTATGTTGAGTGTTTACTATACAAAATAGATGTGATATATTGATTTTGACTGCTTTTTTTGCAGTACAATTTAAAGAATAATTCCAAATATGACAGCCTAGAGTAGACCAATATAACAATGCATATACTATATCTTTATGCTCCATCTAGAAGATGCCACTACTCCAGTGATCTCACCTGGCTCCTGGGCCAAACACCTACCCTGCATTCTGAACCCTGGAGAAGGTTCAACTTAGAGACTGCTTTGCATTTTCTCTGTGAATGTAGAGGGTTTTATGATTGGACAAGGTGAACCTTCTCTGAATAGCACCTGTGCCATGCAGCCGACCTCCTGTGTTCACAATGCAGCTGTGCAGCTACTTGGTACAGGACCTGGAAGTAAGTGGAAATTGGCAGATTACAGGAGGATAAGCCAGGTATGGTATATACATAATGTAGTCCAAACTATACTATTGTAACTAAGTTAACGACTACTGCTGCATCAAGATCTCTAACTGCTGTCATTGGCCATGTACAATGTGATTGCTGTGACCAATCACAGCAATCACAGTCAGCAGTAGTAAAAAAAGGCTGTCATTCATATAGCCGTTGTTTACTACCGTGATCACTTTGACTGGTCATGGTGATCACATGGTACAGGACCACTGAAATTGGGCCCCATACCATGTGATTGCTGTGAGCAATCACAGCTATCATTGTTTCAAGCCATGGCTGCATGAATGACAGCCATTGTTTACCACTGCAGCAACACATGACTGTATAAGCAATCACAGCAAAAAAAAGCACCCTCTCAGTAAACAAAGTTGTAAACAAATATGTAAACTTTTTTTCTTATATGTCGTCACCAGAGCAGAATGCAGTGTCACTGTTTTGACATTGCACTGCTGTGGAAGTGACCATGTTGGCTACTCTGATATCATTCTATGTCAGTTCCACCATCCATTGTCTCTGATCACTGGCTCAACATTAAAATGTTATCAGACCAGTGCTGCCAATCACTGCAGTGTCCCTAATCACCTGAACACCAGCCACAGCATCCCTAAACACCCTTTCACCAGTCACACTGTCCCTGTTCTCCTTCACACTAGTCACAGTGCCCCTGATCAATGCCATACCAATCATAGTGTCCCCCATGACCGCAACACCAGTCCCAGTGTCCCTGATCACCTCCACACCAGTGTCTGCATCAATCATAGTTTCCCTGATCATCGCCATACCAGTCATAGCGTCACCATAGGGACCAATCTTTTGCCAGTTTGCAAACAATGTCTCTGCCTGCCTTCTGAACTGACTCATCTGCATGTCCTCCTAACTATGTTCCTGCAAGATACTATTCCCAGCCACCCCTAGGACAACTTCACTCACTAGAATCACATGAACCCTTTTGTTCTTCCTTTCTTCAGACTCCTGTACTGTACTTTCTGCCCATTGAACTTTGCATTCCTGGAGGAGTCACGTACAGTAGGCTAGGTTTGCTTGGCTTAAAAGGAATGGGAACTACTTAGGGTGATGCACACTAAGCTATATTCCTTGACAACTCATACAGAAGCAATCAGTAGAGTACATTGCTTTCTATACAGTGTTAGTTGGTTTTTGTGATACACACGATAGAGGGGAAGATATAGTAAAACTGGAGAATGCACAATCTGGTGCAGCTCTGCATAGAAATCAACCAGCCTTCATGCTTTATTGACAAAGCTTAATTGAACAAACTGAAGTTAGAAGCTGATTGGCTACCATGCACAGTTGCACCAGATTTTGCACTCTCCTATTTTAGTAAATCAACCCTCAATACCTGGTACATAATCAGTCAAAACATTGAAAAAGTCTCACACATGTGGTTTTGCCATACTCAAGTGGCAGAATGTTTTTTGGGGTGAAATCCAAGTGTGCAAGTGTTTCCATGCTGTGTGTTAGAAATATCTTATTAATTTGAAAACTTTGTGTACAAAAATTACGTTTCTTCTGCAGTTTCCAAAAACTTGAGGCAAAAATGTAGACTTCAAAAGACTCACCATGCCTCTTACAAACTACCTTGGGGTGTTTGCGCTCCAAAATGTGATAGTCAGGAAATTAAATGTGTAATTTATGGCTCCTGAAAGCCTGAAGGTACTCCTTGGATGTTGGGGCTCACCGTTTGGGCTGTAAAAAAAGTCTCACACATGTGGTATCCCCACATTCGGGAGGAGCAGAAGAATATGCTTTGAGGGTGTGATTCTAAGTATGCCTAAGATGTGTGTTAGAAATATCTTATTTATTGACAACTTTTGTGTAAAAAGAAAATTTTCTCTACATTTTAAAAACTTGTGGAAAGAAATACATTTTCAAAATTCTCACTACACCTTTTAGAAAATATCTTGAGGTGTTTGGGAAATATCTTGAGGTGTTTGGGTTCAAAATGGGTTAATTTGTGTTTCTACTGTTCTGTCATTTCAGGGACTATGATAAGTATTATTGGGTGAATGGTTCAGCCCGAGTATTAGTTTGGGCCGAACATTGGCTGTTCGCCCCATTCGTCCGATTCATCCACTACCCAAATTATCCATACCAGATCCTTATCCGAGCACGCAACCGTACCAGGCCAGATGCCCTCAACATGGGGAGGATGTCCACATGTCGATGGGGACAGGGGCCTCATCCCCACAACCCTTGCATAGTGGTTGTGGGGGTCTGCGGGTGGGGGCTTATCAGAATCTGGAACCCCAGATCCTGGCCCCCTATGTGAATGGTCAAAATGTTAAAATGAGCACGCCCGCCGGGAGCTCCGTGACTCTGACCGTGGGTCCCACAATCATGCAATCCCGCAATCATTTAACAGTGAGGAAGAAGGGGGAAATACTTATGTAAACAAGCATTTCCCCAGTCTCCCTAGTGACAGGACAGTGTACACAGCTTCCTGTAATTGGAAGCTGTGATCACGTTTGTGTCACACATAGCCCACCCCCTACAGTTAGAACACATCCCTAGGCACACTTAACCACTTCAGTGCCACCTAGTGGTTAACTCCTTCACTGCCAGTGTCATGTTCACAGTAATCAGTGCATTTTTATAGCACTGATCGCTGTAAAAATTACAATGGTCCCAAAAATGTGTCAAAAGTGTTTGATGTGTCTGCCATAAAGTCGCAGTCATGATAAAGATCGCAGATCGCCACCATTACTAGTAAAAAAATAATAATAATAAAAATGCCATAATTCTATCCCCTATTTTGTAGACGCTATAACTTTTGTGCAAATCAATCAATATACTATTGAGATTTTTTAACCAAAAATATGTAGCAGAATACGTATCGGCCCAAACTGAGAACAAAATAATATGTTTTTATATATTTTTTGGGGATATTTTTTATAGAAAAAAGTAAAAAATATAGATGTTTTTTCAAAATTGTCGCTCTATTTTTGTTTATAGTGCAAAAAATAAAAAATGCAGAGGTGATCAAATACCACCAAAAGAAAGCTCTATTTGTGGTAAAAAAAAGGACGTCAAATTAGTTTGGGAGCCACGTTGCACGACCACGCAATTGTCAGCTAAATCGACGCGATGCTGAATTGCAAAAAGTGGCCTGGTCTTCGGCCAGCCAAATGGGCCGGGGGTTAAGTGGTTAACCTTTAAAATTAGCACTTTTGATTTTTCATGTTCGTGTCCCATAGACTTTAACGCCTTTTTCACTTGTTCAAACACATTTGTTGCCTGTGTAGCACCTGTATACTTTCAAGTGCAGGTGCTATTTGAAATTTAATATCAGTTGACTCTGATCTCAATTCAAATTGTTTGTAGGGTCTCTGTTTCAGCTTGACTGTGCTGTGGGCTCATTCTGTCATGCCTGGGTTGTTGTTCCACCCCAGGGCTACGGGTGGCAGCAGTGCAGTCAGGACTTGGGTGCTTTTCCCAGCAGCCAATCAGGGGGGAGTTTCCTCGCTGGGTATGCTGGGAGAGGATACTTATAGTTACATAGTTACATAGTTAGTCAGGTTGAAAAAAGACACAAGTCCATCCAGTTCAACCATAAAAAAATAAAAATAAATAAACAAACAAAATAAAACACAGTACATTCCATACACCCAACTCCATACCCACAGTTGATCCAGAGGAAGGCAAAAAAACCCAGCAGAGCATGATCTAATTTGCTACCGGAGGGGAAAAAAGTCCTTCCTGATCCCCCGAGAGGCAATCAGATTTTCCCCCGGATCAACTTTACCCTACAGAACTTAGTACTCAGTTATATTATGTGTATTTAGGAAAGAATCAAGGCCCTTCTTAAAGCAATCTACTGAGCCGGCCAGAATCACCTCTGGAGGGAGTCTGTTCCACATTTTCACAGCTCTTACTGTGAAGAAACTCTTCCGTATTTGGAGGTGAAACCTCTTTTCCTCCAGACGTAAAGAGTGCCCCCTTGTCCTCAGCGTTGACCTTAAAGTGAATAACTCAACGCCAAGTTCACTATATGGACCTCTTATATATTTGTACATGTTGATCATATCCCCCCTTTATTCTCCTCTTCTCAAGAGTGAATAAATTCAGTTTTTCTAATTTTTCCTCATAGCTGAGCTCCTCCATGCCTCTTATCAGTTTAGTTGCCCTTCTCTGCACTTTCTCCAGTTCTCCAGTTCTCCATTGCATGCCATTATTGAGCTTATGATCAACTAAAACCCCCAGATCCTTCTCCACTACAGATCCCCCCAGTTGAACTCCCCCTAGCATGTATGATGCATGCATATTCTTAGCCCCCAAGTGCATAACTTTACATTTATCAACATTAAACCTCATCTGCCACATAGTCGCCCAATTAGACAGAGCATTGAGGTCGGCTTGTAAATTGGAGACATCCTGCACATGAGCCGTGTGTGGGGAACTGTATCGAACTCTTTTGCAAAATCCAAGTATACCACGTCCACTGCCACGCCTCTGTCCAGGGTTTTACTTACCTCTTCATAAAAGGAAATCAGGTTTGTCTGACAACTCCTGTCTTTCATGAATCCATGCTGTCTGCTGCTTAAATAGTTTGGCCCAGATTCACAGAGCGATTACGCCTGCGCAACAGGAGATGCGCGTGCGTAAGTCTAAATGTACGCGTGCGTTTCGATGCACGGCATCCCCGAAACGAGATATGCAAGAAATCTACTTTTTTTTGTCCGGCGTAATTTCGTTAGACAGGCGCATCCGTCCGCGCAAAACTGCGCTAGACACACCATTGATTTGCTAGTCAAATATGCTAATGAGGGACTTACGGGGATCCACAAAAGAACGTTGGTGCAGCGCAGGCTACGCAGTGTGCGCAACAGCAAAATGTCCTGTCTAAAATTAGACCATATAAAAGCTGGTCTAAAAAGAGAAAAAACGTCTACATGTTAGATAAAGCAACACTGTTAGTGAGGAGCTCAGCAGTCACACGTGTTGCACAACAATCTGTATGCCAACATGCCAGGGGCATCGTCGCGCATAGCTATACTACTGTCTTTAGATGAGCAAATAAGGAGGAGGGCACGAAGGATGGCACGGGAGAGGATATACCGCACACGCATAGACCTCTTTGGCATGAGTGATTCTGAGGTGTATCGCATCTTCAGATTCACCCCTCATGCCATCATGGAATTAACCACAACCCTGCAGGAGGACATCACCAGCCCAACACAACGCTCACATGCAGTGCAGCCACTGGTCAAGGTCATGGCAACACTCCATTTCCTTGCCAGTGGCTCTTTTCAAAGAACAAGTGGAGTGGTGGCTGGGATGTCACAATCCTCCATGAGCAGATGTGTGCACCAGGTTGTCCCAGCAATCCTCAGACGCATGGCCAACCAAATCATCAAACCAACCACTGAGGACCTACGGCTGAAGGCAATCACAGATTTCTACAGAATTGCCAGATTCCCACGCACCATCGGCGCCATTGATTGCACACATGTGGCACTCCAGCCCCCCCATGAGACAGAGCACATGTACCGCAATCGGAAGCATTGGCATTCCATCAATGTACAGGTGATAGTCGATGCCCAAGGCCTCATATGGCACGTCCGTGCCAAACACCCAGGGTCCAGCCATGACAGCTACATCTACAATCAAAGCCACATCCGAATGGAATTCAATCAAAACGTGTATGGGGCCACCTGGCTGGTTGGTGAGTGACATGGGTGGCAGGCATGACTGTACCCCCCCATGATGCACACATCACAAGGGGCACATGCATAACTAACATCCTCCTGTCTTTTCCCTCACAGGTGACTCTGCATATGCACTGGGACCCCATCTCATTAATCCTATCCGGAACCCCCAAACCCTAGGAGAGGAAAGATACAATCAAGCACATGCCCAAAAACGTGCAGTGGTGGAGCGCACCTTTGGCCTCCTGAAGTCACGTTTCCGATGCCTGGATAAGTCTGGGGGTACCCTCTTGTATTCCCCAAACTTTGTGTGCCAGATCATCGGTGCATGTTGCATGCTGCACAACTTCGCAGTAAGAAAGAGCCTGCAGATTGACCTATGTGATGACCTGACCCCTGAACCAGACAATCCCCCCTAACCGAGGGTCCCCCGTCTTCTGAGGGAAGAGCAGCCAGGAGACAGCTCACATTGGGCATCTTTGCACGTTAAACACACACATTAATCACGGCACAATGAGAATGCATGCATGCACACCACTGTGGTCCCTAGCACACACACCCAACATCCTCATCAAATTGGATTGGCACCAGTCCACCATGCAGGACTTGTGAGCAGCAACGCCACGCCAAGGCTCCAATTATGTCACTGAACATTCATACACCATTCACACAGACCTGGGGATCACTTCTCCCTGGTCCTGGGGAACCCTACTCCACCAAAATTGAGGGTGACACCCCTTTTCCGTCAGGAATGTCACCCCCACATTCAAACAGCATTCACAACCAAAAAAAAAATGACCAGCAAAATAAAAAATAAAAATAAAAAAAAAGGGGAAAAACAAATTAGTGCCCTTGACGTGAGCCACGCCTGGGGTGCCCCCGGCCACGGCCCCGGCTCCTCAGGGGAGACTCATGGGGAGGGAGAAAACCGGAGAAGGAGGAGCAGCCCCTGGTCTCTGCCCACCTGACGGCCTGCCCTCCAAGGCCACGGCTATTCTGTCCAGGGCACCACCTAGTGTTGCCGTGTTGGCCTGGATAGCCTGGGTGAGGGCCCTCACATCCTGCCCAATGCCTGCTGATGTAGTCTGCAGGTCATTAAGGCAGTTTGTGAAAGCCCGGGAGTGGGAGTCCAGGTTCCCCAGCGTATCCTTGATGGAGGACAGGCTCTCCTCCATCCGCACCAATGTCTGGCTGACCTGTCCCAGATGGCGGGTCTGGAGGAACTGGTCCCTTCTCAGAGTGGCGGGCAGGAGATCGGCCACCCCCCTGGTCTTCTGGGTCGCCTTCCTGCCTCCAGCTGATGCTTGTGGCCGGGGAGAAGGGGAGGCCCTTGGGAGAGGAGCCATGTTGGGGAGGAGGGGGGGCTCCCCTTTAGGGAGGGCTGGCTGCTGCCAGCCAGAGGGGAACGGTCCTCCAACAACAATAGGCCAGTGCCTGACATGGACTCCTCCTCAAACTCCTCCTCCTCAACCTCCTCCTCCTCCTCTTCAACCTCCTCCGCGGACTCCGGCCTTGTCGGGGGGGCCTCATTAGGCTGCTGTCCTGGGGATGGTGTGGTCAGGCCAGATGGCCCTGCACCCTCCTGCACATCTGTGGATGACACAAAACATTCACAGGTTGGAGGATCCACACACTTGCCACATATTCCCTTTCACCCCCTCCCCCACACATGCTACACACCTGATATCAAAAAAAAACTTACCTGGCACCACGGGCTCCGGACTTGAGTCAAAGCAGGGCAGGCCCTCCACTTCATGCCGATGAAAGGTCAGGGCCACCATTTTGGCCAGCTTCTTTTTGACCAGACGCCGGAGGTCATTAATCTTTTTATCAATCCCAGACCGGTTCCGTGTCTCCCCCTCCCCCGCTGAATTGACCTGCTCAGTGATGATGTCCAAAATCTCCCTCCTCCTGGCCGGGGTGGTGTTGGCACTGTCCGGGCCGTGGAGGAAACGCCCATAATCGCTAATGGCCCGGGCAAGAATTCGTTTCTCCCCCAAAGTGAAATTTAGTTTTCTCTTTCTCTCTGTCATACTGAAAAAAAAAAACTTCCAACTCAACAAAAATTAGTCACAAAAACAAGCACAACCAATCAAGCAAGAACACACACAAAGAGAAAACTAACACCCAAAAAATCACACAAGCACTCAGCAAAAACATCAGTCACAAAAACAAACAGCAACAATTAAGCAAGAAAACAAACGACCAGAAAAATATCAAACAAACAGTCTCTCAAACACTTATCAAAAAACACTTTCAAAGATCTACTAACAAACACTTGATCACACAGTACACTAATCTGACAAATACAAAACACAATGCAACTAACAACGGGACAAAAGCACTTTGTTAAATGGGAAGGGACAAAGGGATGTACTTTTGCAATGGAAGTGCGTTTGTGTCTGTCTATTTATGCTGTCTGCGTAGTCCTTAGTCCATTTCCAATTTCACTGATTGCGCCGTTCCCAAGTTGTGAGCATGCGCACAGAGGTGCTGACCATGGTCTCCTTCAAGCGCGCATGCGCGAGCCGGCCGGCCCTTCATTTGCATGGGGTCACGGCTCATTTCAATGTAACACGCCCACGTCCTTCCCAATTTGTATTACTCCGCCTTACGCCTCTGAAATAACGTTACGCATGCGCAATTTTCTGCGTAAAAGCTATGAGAATAGGGTGATTACGCGGCTACATTGCGCAAGTCTAACGTAAAGGCGGTGCGCTACGCCTGAATCTGGCCTTTTGTTTCCAGCAAGAACTCATCCATGTGGTCTTTTATTAAACGTTCCAGTATCTTTCCAACTATAGAAGTTAAACTAACAGGTCTATAGTTACTTGGTAAAGACTTTGTTCCCTTTTTAAATATAGGCACCACATTGGCTCTACGCCAATCCAGTGGTACTATTCCTGTCATTAATGAGTCCCTAAATATTAGATACAGTGGCTTTGAAATTTCAGAGCTCAATTCTTTTAGGATCCGTGGGTGGATGCCATCTGGTCCAGGTGCTTTATCCACCTTTATTCTGTCTAAATTTTTCTGGACCATATCACTTTTGAGCCATTGTGGATTTGGGGCTGTGTCACTCCCACCCCCATTATGGACATGAGCTCCCCCATACTCCATTGTATACACAGAGCTGAAGAAAGCATTTAATAAATTTGCCTTCTCTATGTCCTCAGTCACCCACTCTAGATTATTTTGTAAAGGGCCTACATGCTCAGACTTGACCTTTTTACTATTAATATATTTAAAGAATTTTTGGGGGTTTGTCCTACTATCTTTTGCAATCTGTCGTTCATTTTGAATTTTTGCATCCTTGATTTCCTTTTTACATATTCTATTATATTCTTTGTAACATTTAAACGACACTAGTGTTCCCTCATTTTTATATTTTTTAAAGGCTATTTTCTTATTGTTTATAGCTTTTTGAACTTTGACCGTGAGCCACATAGGTTTTATCTTTAGCCTTTTAAACTTATTGCCCATGGGAATATACTTTGCAGTGAGGTTCCAAAGAGTCTCTTTGAAGAATTCCCATTTCTGTTCTGTGTTCATCTGTGCCAATATTCCCTCCAAGTCCAAGCCCTGGAGAGCAGTCCTCATGCTTTGAAAATTTGCTCTCTTGAAATTAAGTGTTTTTATCTTTCCTGTATGTATTTCTTGCTTATAGTTAATATTAAATGAAATCATGTTATGATCACTGCTACCCAGGTGTTCCTTTATCTGAACATTAGTAATAAGCTCTGCATGGTTTGAGATTACCAAGTCCAACAGAGCATCATTCCTAGTTGGGGCCTCAATAAACTGGACCATAAAATTGTCCTGCAATAGGTTTTTAAATTTTTGTCCTTTGTCCTTTAACCACTTAAGGACCCTGCACTGTATATATACGTCCTCTTTTTAAAGATGGATATCTCGGTAACGGCAGCAGCTGCTGCCACAACCGAGATATCCATCTCTTCAGTGCAGGGTCCTGTGTACAATAACGGCGGTCTCCGCGGCGGATTCGCCGATAGATCGCCGTTATCGGTGACCGGAGAGGTGCCCCCCCCCTCCCGCCGCTTTCCCGTGCTCTCCGCCGCTTACCGTTGCCGTCGGTAGCGGCGGAGGCGATCGGGTCTGTGCGGCTCCTCTGCTGGGATACGAGTGAGGGAAAAATCGCCCCCACCCGTTCCCCATAGCAGCGCTGGGCGGAAGTGACGTCAAAACGTCATTTCCGCCCACTGTCTTAAAGAGACATTTTCTTTTTAAGGCTATTTAAAAAATGTCATTTTCCTTTTTTTTTTTTTTTCTTCTTTTTAAGCCTAAATATGAGATCTGAGGTCTTTTTGACCCCAGATCTCATATTTAAGAGGACCTGTCATGCTTTTTTCTATTACAAGGGATGTTTACATTTCTTGTAATAGGAATAAAAGTGATCAATTATTATATTTTTTTTTTTTCAGTGTAAAAAATGTTAAAATAAATACAAATAAATAGGAAAACAAAAAAAATTTTTTTTAAAGCGCCCCGTCCCGACGAGCTCGCGCGCAGAAGCGAACGCATACACGAGTAGCGCCCGCATATGAAAACGGTGTTCAAACCACACAAGTGAGGTATCGCCGCGATCGTTAGAGCGAGAGCAATAATTCTAGCCCTAGACCTCCTCTGTATCTAAAAAAATGCAACCTATAGAATTTTTTAAACGTCGCCTATGGAGATTTTTAAGGGTAAAAGTTTGACGCCATGCTACGAGCGGGCGCAATTTCTAAACGTGACATGTTGGGTGTCATTTTACTCCGCGTAACATTATCTTTCACAATATATAAAAAAATTGGACCAAATTTATTGTTGTCTTATTTTTTAATTCAAAAAAGTGTATTTTTTCCAAAAAAAATTGTAAGACCGCTGCGCAAATACGGTGTGACAAAAAGTATTGCAATGACCACTATTTTATTCTCTAGGGTGTTAGAAAAAAATATATATATAATGTTTGGGGGTTTTACGTGATTTTCTAGCAGAAAAAACTGTTTCAGTCTTGCAAACACCAAAACTGAAAAACACCCAATGTCCTTAAGTGGTTAACTGTCCCAGAAATTCCATTATTCCAGTCAATTTCTGGGTAGTTAAAATCCCCCATTATTATCACCGTCCCAGCCCTTGCAGCCCTCCACCTCCTCATTAACATTGGGTGGTCTATAACAATCTCCAATGATTAACTTTGAACTACGCACATCTGTATGCAGTTCCACCCATAATGCTTCAGCTTCATCACACTCTCCATCAACCAGGTCCTCTTTCACGCTTGCTTTGAGGTCACTTCTCACATAGAGACAGACGCCGCCACCTTTCCTTTTTACCCTGTCTTTCCGAAAGAGAGCATAGCCAGGAATATTTATAGCCCAGTCATGTGAGGATTGAAGCCAAGTTTCAGCAATACCGATTACATCATAGCTCTAGTCATGCACCAGAGCTTCCAACTCACCTGTTTTGCTTGGAAGGCTTCTGGCATTGGTGAAAAAACACTTAAATGTATTGTTACATTTTTCGCTGGTGTTTTTCATATAATTTTTAGTAGTGCAAATGGCACTATAATTTCCAATGGCTGTTTGCAACATGGGAACTTTCTTGTCACCTGCCATAACCCCACCTCCATCTATCCCCATTCCACTCTCCATTAATGTCTGACCCCTAACTGACCTGTGTGCCCGATGTAATTCTAGTTCACCCCCCCCTCAAGTCTAGTTTAAATACTCCTCCAGCATTCCCCTAAACCTCTCCCCCAGCACAGCAGACCCCCTTCCATTAAACCATCTTTAGCATATAGGTTGCACCCCAATGAAAAGTCATCCCAGTGCTCTAGAAACCCAAATCCCTCCTTCCTACACCAGGTCTTTAGCCATGCATTCAGCTCTCTAATCTCCCCCTGCCTTTCCTGTGTTGCGCATGGCACGGGCAATATTTCAGAGAATATCACCTTGGAGGTCCTTCCCTTCATCTTGCAGCCTAGTTCTTTAAATTGATTCTTAAGGAGCCTCCACCTTCCATGTATACTGCCATTGGTTCCAACATGGACCAAGACAGCTGGGTCATGCCCAGCCCCTCCCAGTAATTTATCCACCCGGTACACCACATGCCGAACCCTGGCACCAGGGAGACAGCAAACCATTCGGTTGAGGCGATCCTGGCGACAAATTATTCTATCAGTCCTTCTGATTATAGAATCCCCTATTACCACCAACTGTCTAAGCCTACCTGCACTGTCCTCACCACTTCTACTAGATGGGTTGCTCTCCCGGCTGTTAGGGGTAGCAGTAACATCTAGTGCTGCCACCTCTGTGTTAGCCACCTCCACATCTTCACCCAACTTGGCAAATTTGTTTTGATGCACAAACACAGGATTGGCCTTCCTTGTCTGCAAGCCCCTTCCACTCCCCTTAACTACATTAACCCATCTTCCTATCTGATAATTCTGACTTGCCCCTCCACCCTCGACATTAACCCTACTGACCACCTGCTCAGCAAGCAGAGGACCCCTTTCAAGGTTGTCCTTTCTGCCCAGTGTTGCAACTTGCTCCTCCAGATCTCTAATGCGAGCTTCCAGAAGGGGAACCTGCTCACATCTGTCACAGCGGTATCCATCCTGGAGCTGTTGCACCAATTTTGCATACATGTGACACACTGTGCACTGAGCAAAACCTTCAACCCTGCTAGCACACATTTCCCAGTTACAATATAATTACTTGTATGAAGTTTAAGATGTTACTTACAGTTTAGAAGACTCCTGTCTTAACTCCTGTTTTCAACTCCTGTTTTTTAACTCTTCCCACTTGTGTTAAAAAATCACACTTCTGTTTAAAAAAATCACATGTAAGCCAGCACCATCAACTGGGAGCCAGCTCCTTATGGGAGCTTGACAGAAACTTTATACTCACCTGTTCACAATAAAACACTCCCCTTGATTAGCAGAGAAAAAAAAATAACCTGTTCACCTGATCACAATTAAACACTCCCCTTAGCAGAGAGAAATAAAAAACCTGTTTAAAACGTGTCAGAAACAAATGACACTTGCAAGCAGAAACAGTTAAAAGCAAACTCCTGTTTTTTAACTCTTCCCACTTGTGTTAAAAAATCACACTTCTGTTTAAAAAATCACATGTAAGCCAGCACCATCAACTGGGAGCCAGCAATATGAGGCAGACACCATTTTAAGTGGTTCTTCTTCAAATGTGGCACCCACGTTTAGGGTGACCACATCAACGCGCCCCTAGTGTTATGGCCTACCTGGCCGGGGCGTGTGTGCCATGCAGTGTTCCTGGTTTCTGGGCCATGTGGGCCTGGAACATTCAAGCAGGGCGGGAACCCAGTGATCGTCTGGGTTTTCACATTGAAGATCCCAAGCGAGTGTGGCTGTTCGGTGGGCAGTCCATCTGAGGAGCGCCAATAAGAGGCTGGCCGTCCAATAGGATTCTGACGAACCACCGGTGATCGAGGTTGCCGGACACTGAAGGATTCACTCCTCTTTCAGTCTGTACCTGGGGGACTTTACGAAGAAGATTCAGGCAAAGCTTTGCTAAGGAGGGGCTCCTCTGTATCTGCAATCAGAGAAGGCCTGTGGCAGAGGCGTTTCCCTGAGTTCATCCTAGAAGAGTCTGTGAGAGAGACCTCTTCTCAAGTTCCAAGTGATACTCTGGCTGCCAGGTCGGTGAGAGAGACCTGTCCAGGTACGCTATACCCACTCATGCTGGAGTGGCGAAGAAATTTGAGTGTTGTCGGAAGCAGGACTGTTTCCATATTGAAGTCCTGAATCTGTTACTCCCCTTCCAACCTTCGTCTATCCCATTCGATCACCTGTTAACTGTTTTTACCCGGCTGGGTAATAAAGAGCACATATAAAAGAGACATTCTCCTTGCGGACATTCCTTTACTGCTGCTGCGTGCATCATTTACCCTAGACGTTTCACCAGAGCCATGGGGTAACATGCCATCCCATCATTTCTTAGCGGCCCCTGCAGTGGTAGTGCTACACCTGTTCTGCTGCAGACCAAACCGGGGGGTGTTCGGCTCATCCCTAGTAGCTTACACATTTCTCTCAGTACAAGTGTCCTTTAGAGTAAACCCAAGCTTCATTTCATAGCATTCAAGTAAAAGTTACCTGTAAGTGGCATGACAATATATACCTACTGTTAACTTTATTATCCAGAAATGCTCTCTGATTTAGTTTGACTTTTTTCATCCTCTATCGCATGCTGGCAAGGGACAGGCTTTTCTACTCTGACTCTTTCTGATCTAGGAAACAAAGAGTAAGGGGGGCTAACATGATGCCCTTAGGCTCCTTTTAGACGCTATGGAGTCCGCCTGCTTCCGCCAGCTCAGCGGGAGATCTGTCCGCAGATATCTGCTGAGCCGACGGATGACAAGCTCCTCTCTGATCACTGAGGGGGGAGGGGCTTGTCGGGCGCCGCCGTCTCCTCTGGAGCGATGTGATGAAAACGGGCAGCATATATTAAAGCCAAGAGCAGCACTGACATCATCTTGGCAGTGATGATCTTTATATCAGGACAGGGTTTTTATTTATGTGTTTGGGGATGTGCAAACATTTTACATAAGACGACCCTCAGCATTTCCTCTGCTTCCCACATGCTCTGTCTTCAATGCAATCTAGTTTATTGCCTCAAGCTGTTGCTACTTCTGTATGGATCACATGCAGCTCTTGACATGCTAAAGCTGGAAACTTTAAAGCCAGTACAGTAACTTTTCTTGCCTCCCTTGCTGTCTCTAAATTTTCCTCTAAGTATTTCCAAATTATCATCAAATCCTCATTTTATGTTTCTCCTGGCAGAAATAGACTCTCGCACTGTTCCTTCTGACTCACTCTTGAGAGTGTTTTGTTTGCTTTCATGCTAAATCATTCCGTCGTGCATTAAATCTTTAAAATCGCCATATTTATTGGCAGAAATCCATGCATATTATTTTTTATGCATTGATTTTTTTTCTTCCTTTTGACCTAAATGTTGATGAGAATTCAAGGACTCTAGAGCTTACAATTATTAATTTATAGCAATAAATGTCACCAAGTTTCCTTCTTGTTGAAATTAACCTCTTTATAGTTTTGTGCAATGCAGTATATCCGAGGAAATGAATAAACAACTTGATTTAATTTCAGTAACACATCTCGACTCCAGCATGACATGATATGCAGCTGTGGGAACATTTAACCCAAATTCAGTGCTTCAGCAAAATATACCATCATTTTGTAGGCAATCTCTGCAACTGCAACAAAGTACACTATGGTCTAGGTCAGGGGTGTCCAAACTTATTTTTAAAGAGGACCAGATTTGATGAAGAGAACATGTGTGACGGGACAGGGAGGGGGATAGGATGAGCACCGACCGATTACATACTGAAGAATCTCCTGTTTACTCGGCGGCCTCTTTAATACAAATCCCGCCTCCTATGATAGACAGTACAGTTGTCCAATGCCAGCCCAGAAGACAGAACTTCCTATTATAGACGCCACTGAGTAAACACTAGATGGCACTCATCCCGCTCCCTCCCTGTCCCCTCCGAGGCAGTGCCGATAAATACGCTACATATCGTTTGTGGTCCTGGGGGCCACAGAAGATGTATATATACAAATTACCAGGGGCCTGCATTAAACCGAAACATGGGCTGGACTTAGGACATGCCTGGTCTAGGTCAAAAAAGAAAAGCAGAGTTTAACCCACTTTTGAGAGGAGGTCCTAAATGAAGGACCACCCCTCCACCCCTTGTTTTGGATATGACTTTCTTTATGGTAAAGGATGTCATATCCTCTTGTGCAATGAGCCGCCCACTGTATTCTGGGACCTGTGTGTGTCCCAGAATACAAGCAGGCCATTCACAAAGTGCCGCGCGACTTGAGCATGTGCAGTAAATAGCCGGCATTGAAGCCGCAAGGCTCCACTGCCGGTTTCCCTTAGTTACAATGGCGGTGCCTGCTCTCGAACCAAAGGACGGATTGATCTCAGGGGGGGCCAACATCGTGGGCTCCATGGACATGTAAGTGTCCTTATTAAAAGTGGAACACTGCTTTAAAGGCTAACGTCTTTAGAAGCATGTTACATGTTTGCCCATATTTAGGGTGTAACATGCAATGCCGGGACAAGGTCATTCAGTGCCCAGGGTGAATATGCCAAACTGCACTACCCCTCCATGTTGTGCACATGATGAGAACATTTGACAAAAACAAGTGCATTTGGAGCAATTGTCTGATAATCGGATCATTAGTACACAGCTTTTAAAATTGTATGGAGAAAAACCAGGACGGCCACACTCCAAAAAATTTTCCTTTATAATAAAACAGATCACAACATCAACATGTCACAGCAAAAAACAGAAAAGAGCTGACACGTTTCACACCAAAATACAGTGCTTATTCATAGCTCAGCTTTTAAGAGTTGATTTTGACAGTTCATGTGAAAATATCACAAAATAAACACAAAAAATAATTCTTGTAAGATAACAGAACAAAATTTGTCAGTGCATGCTCGGAAATTAAATGTTTGTAACTTTGTAACTTATTTTCCATATGAGACTAGCGTGTAAAAAATGTTTTTACTGAGATTTTCATTGTGTGTATGGGCCTATAATTCTAATGCCGCGTACACACGATCACTTTTTGTGTTGAAAAAAAACATCATTTTATTTTAGGAAACAAACAACGTTTTTCAAACTTCATTTTCCAAAACGACGTTGCATACACACCATCGTTTTTCCAAAAAGCTCTAGCAAAGCGTGGTGACGTACACCGCGTTCGACGACACTCTGTTCCATTGAAGCTCCGTCTCATAACTTGCTTCTGGGCATGCGCGGGTTTTAAAACTTTGTTTTCAACGTCGTTTTGCTCACACACGATCACTTTTTATGACACAAAAAATGACATTTTGAAAAACGACACAAAAAATTCAAGCATGTTCGAATTTTTTTTGGTAGTTTTTTTGAAGACATAAAACAACGTTTTGCTCACACACGATCATTTTAAATTATGTTTTTTTAAACGTCGTTTTTTTTCTTTCCTTGTCAAAATATCTTTATTTGGGTAAACAAGAAAGTTGTACAGATGCAATAAATGAAAAGTTATACAGAAAGGAGCAACATTGGAGATTCCTTTGTGTTTAGCACGAGAGCTGTTTCTCCCGAAAGAGTCATATTACGCTTGGATCAATATTGCATTCGAGGCTGCGGCAGTTGGTTACGAAACCGGGGGGCTTAGCATGCTTTTCAGCTAGTTGAAGAGATCAAACAGGACTCGGGGTGGTGACTTGAAGTGGGACAAGGTCACATGCAAGTTCGGAATCTCCAATGTTTATCATGTTGTATCAATATAAATGCATATGTTTATTAGCAAGTTTATGAAAACAAGATTTGGGTAAGTGAAGGGAAGGAGATGAGGAGGAAGGGGGGGGGGGTAGGGGGCAGGGAGTCTGCAGGAATGGTCGGAGATTCCTTGTCAAAGAGGTATTTCATAGAATGGAGCATTACATTGGCTGGGCTACCATGGTAATAGTACATCATTGTTAAAATCACCAGGGATTGCGTAAGCAGACCAGGGATGCCATATCTTCTCAAACTTGGTGGTGGTGTCCGTATCCATTGCCATCATTTTGGCATGGGTCATCGCACAGTTCATTCTCCTTTCCACTTCGCTGAGTGGGAGATTGGGGGATTTCCAGGCCTTTGCTAAGGTCTGTTTTGCGGCTGTGAGTAGTTGAAGTATTAGCTTAAATTGTGTATACGACAGATTAGTCGGCTTGAGATTCATTAATGCTATTTTGGGGTCTGGGGGGATGCTCTTTTTTGTGAGCGTGTTCATTATGCGGAAGATTTCCTTCCAAAATAACTGTGCTTTTGGGCATGTCCACCATATGTGAAGGTATGTCCCTGGAGCCGAGCAACCCCTGAAACAGTCTCCAGAGTAGTCTTTGGTAAATTTAGCTATCCTGGCTGGCACTAAGTACCATCTGGTGAGTACCTTATAGTTGGTTTTGATTGCTAGTTCGTTCCGAGAAGCGGACCTGGTGTTGTTCCATATTTGTTTCCATTCGGAAGGTTCCAACTCTATTCCCAGGTCCTCTTCCCATTTACGAACGTATAGTAGTTTCCCGGAGGTAGTGGAGGAAAGCAGGTGGGAGTATATTACTGAGATTTTACCCCTGGCGTGTGGCTCCTTTTTGCAGAAGTTTTCAAAACTGGTTATACGAAGTGGTGATGGTGAAGCATCAATAAACGGTTTGAAGAAGTTTTTGATTTGTAAGTACCTGAATAGTTCAGATGATGGTATACCATACTTTTCTTGGATAGTTGGAAAGGACAAAAAGGAGGCGGAATCAATAAAATTGTGTAAACAGGTGCAGTTTCTTAACGACCATTCCTTGAAGGAGTTGGGGTAGACACAAGCTGGATAAAATGCCGGGTTTTTATGAAACGACAGCAGTGGGGTGTGTGGGGATAGTAGGGAGCTTTTGGTCTTTATTCTATCCCAAAGGGAGAGCGAGTGTTTTGTGATGGGGTTACTTATATGTTTACGTGACTTGGGGGGGACCCAAAGTATGTTGGATATTGGGGTAGGATCGCAATCAACGGCTTCGATTGAAACCCATAAGGGTGGTTCCTGGGTAGCGTGGTAATTTGCCATAGTCGCTAATTGCGCTGCACTGTAGTAATTAGTGATGTTGGGGTAGCCCAGCCCACCATTGGCTTTGGGAAGGTGCATAGTTTGAGGTTTTATTCTAGGTCTGCTGTTTTTCCAGATAAAGTTAGACATTTTCTTTTGTGTCATTCTTAGGTAGTGCGATGGGATGGGGATGGGGAGCACTCTAAAAAGGTAAAGGAGTTTAGGGAGTATCGTCATTTTGACGGCGTTGAGCCTTCCTAACCAAGACAGAGGGAGGTGAGACCATGAGTTTAAGAGGGCTGATAGGTGTTTTAGTAGTGCGGGGTAGTTGGACGAAAATAGGTCAGACAATGTTGCTGTGAGGCGTACCCCTAGGTAAGGGATGCTCTTTTCTGTCCAAACAAAGGGTAAGCCATGTCTGGCAGCTTTTAGTTCAGTGTTTGTGAGTGAGATGTTAAGAGCGAGGCATTTTTTGGGGTTGATGACCAGGCCTGAGAAAGTTGCAAACTTGTTTAAGATTGGGATTAGGTTGGGGCCCGTTACTTGGGGAGATGAGAGGAATAGGAGAATGTCATCTGCGAATAGGCACAATTTATGTTTGTAGCCACCTACCTCTATACCTAGGATTGTTGGGTCTGTCCTGATTTTTTGCGCCAGAGGCTCAACAAGGAGGGCAAATAGTAGCGGGGAAAGTGGGCATTCCTGTCTAGTTCCTTTGCTAATGGTGAAAGTTTCTGACTTGTACCCCACGTACTTAACGTAGGCCTTTGGTTTGTTGTATAGTTCCGTGACCCATGTCATAAAGTTGGGGCCGAAGCCCCAGTTCTGTAGTGCGTAACCCAGATATGACCATGATACGGAATCGAATGCCTGCTTGATATCTAAAGAAAGGAAGCAAGCAGGTATTCCCCTTTTCTTTGCAAAGTGAGCTAAAAGATTTGCCCTCCTTATATTGTCTCCTGCTTGACGATTAGGCATGAAGCCTACTTGGTCACGGTGTATTAGGGATCCAATTATTTTATTTAGGCGGGTTGCTAGTATTTTGCCTAGTAGTTTGATGTCTATGTTTAACATGGATATTGGACGGTAACTCTCGCTGAGGGTAGAATCAGTGTGTTGTTTGGGGATCATACAAATGGTAGCTAGAAGGGATTCCTGTCTGAAGGATTTATGTTTTAGGAGGTCGTTGAAGGCTTCGGCCAGCCTTGGGGAGATGAGCTCGACAAAGGATTTGTAATATTGGGCTGAGAACCCATCGGGGCCCGGTCTTTTGTTGAGTTTTAGTTCTTTAATAGCTTCCACTACGTCATTCGTGGAGATTGATTTGTCTATGTGGTTTTTCTGGGATTCTGTCAGACGGGGGAGCTGGATTTGTGAAAAGAAGGAGTCAGCCTCTGCTCTATTAAATGTGTTTGTTTCTGAGTATAGCTTTTTCAGGTGGGTGCTAAATTTCTGAACTATTTTATGGGGGTTGCTAGAAGTGACATTATTTGCTAACTTCAGTTTGATGGGGGTATACGTTTTGTTGATAGAGTTGAGTGCTCTGGCTAAGTAGGTCCCTGATTTGTTGGCCCTTTTGTAAAAGGTATGTTTGGATCTACTCAGGGTTTTATTCGCTGATTCTGTGAGGAATAGATCGTACTCCAAACGAGCTTTATCTAAGCGGTTTTTAGAGGAAGAGGAATGGTCATTTTGGAAGGCCAGGAAGGCTGTGTTGAATTCGGTTTCAAGGGTCTTTGCCATTTGAATTCGTTTTTTTTTAAGGATCCCCATTTGCCTTTGGAGTGCGCCCCTCAGAACTGGCTTGTGGGCTTCCCAAAGAGTGAGAGCCGAGATTTCGGGGTTCATGTTAAATTTTAGGTATTCCTGGAGAGTTTGTTTAATTTCTTGGCTGTGGGTTGGGTGTTTGAGTAAAATTTCTGGTAGGTACCAGGTGGGGTCTTGTTTTTTGGGGATAGTAGACGCAATTGTTGTGCAGACCGCATTGTGATCCGACCAGGGGATAGGGATGATGGTCGAGTTGACGACTTCAGGCAGCATACCTATAGTGAGGAATATATGGTCAATGCGGCTTAAAGAATGGTGGGGATTGGAGTAGTAAGTATAGATACGTTTTGCTGGGTTCATTTCTCTCCATGTATCTGCTAAACTATATTTGGTAAGGAGGTTGGGGAGTGTCCATTTAGCGTGGTGCTTTGGTTGGATATATGGTGATCTGTCTAAAAATGGAAGCAGTACTTGGTTTGAGTCTCCGCAAATCAGCAGGGAGCCCAGTCTGTGGGCTTTGATGGTTTGAAAGAGGTGGGACATAAATGGCATAGGGTTGGTGTTTGGGGCGTAGTAGGATACCACGGTGACAGCGGTGTCTAAGATGGATCCTGTCAAGATGAGATAGCGGCCTTCGGGGTCTTTTATTTCAGATAGAAGGGTGAATGGGGTGGTTCGGTGAAATGCAATTAAGGTGCCTCGTTTCTTGGAGGATGCTGAGGCTGTATACACTTGCGGGTATGTCGCACTGAAGTGCTTAGGGGTAGAGTTCGGGGTGAAATGGGTTTATTGTAAGCACACTACGTGGGCTTTTTTAGCCTGGAAAAGCCTGAAAGCTTTTGTACGCTTTTGCGGGATATTCAAACCTTGTACGTTAAGTGTCAATATGTTCAAGGGTGCCATGGTAGCCAAACCAATAGACTCTTCTTACCGTGGTTCAGTGAGAGGAGTTTTCCCAGACCATTCCATGCAGACAGGAGGGGAGGATAGGAGGGGGGGAGGCTCAAAACTTCAACCTTGAAAAAAAAGTAAAAGACAATACATATTATTGCACGCATAAACATCAGAATACAGATAGAGTGTACGATGTTTGCCCGAGGTGGGGGAAAAGGTCCCCCGCCCAGGGAAAAGGGGCCTTCGTCAGGTCCCCAGATAATAGCCTGGGGGCCGGAGGTGGGCCTAGTGGGACGCGTGTTCGCCCAGAGTCAGAAAGCCGCTTACTAAAGTGTAAAGAGCGCACCTCTGGGGGTGCACGAGCTCCCATTCGATCACATAGTAGGAATTAGGTTAGGTATGTTAACATATTCAGGGCATTTAGGGGTGAGAGGGGCCAGAGAGGGAAGGCTAGCGATCATATTTGGGGTTAGGGTGTTGGGGTTTCCCTGAATAGCCCCATGGGTGATTGGCGGAGCAGACTATGTGTCAAGAAAAGGTACTTGGGGTCAGGACCTATGCTGGCTGGGATGTAAATAGCCTGGCTCGTGTGTACAGAGTTTGTTGAGGATGGGATACAGGTGTTAAGGTAGGAGACATAGGACAGGGGTGAGGGCACCTGTATTTTCCTGTGTCAGGGCCTAGTGGGTAAACGGTTCAGTTGTGGGGTTGGGAGAGGGAGGCCCTATTACATTATGGAGGGCATACAGTGGTGTGTGGTGTGTGAGGTGCAAGTATGACCGTTTCCACCTGGTACTATGACCAGGAGAGAAGGGGGAAAGGGAGATTTCCAGTGAGATGTGGTAAAGAGAACAAAGTCCAGTTAGCACGCTTGTGGCCTAGGAGGGTGAGGGCAGAATAGTTGTTGCTTGGGGAACTCAGTCCATAGAGTCCTCTTGTTCTTGGGACTGCGGGGCAAATCTGCCACGTTTGCTTGACTGGTGCGAGCCATTATTCTGTCCCTGATGCGGGGAGTTGTTGCGTGAAGATGTTGATGCTGTTCTTCTGCGGGTAGAGGATGTTGATGAAGGGTTGTCAATTAGCTTGAAGTCCAGAAGAGCCTGGTGCAATTGGTCAGGTGTTCTGCAGGTTATTTTGGTGCCGTGGATCGTGAAGCGCAGGGAGAAGGGGAACCCCCATTGGTACTTGATATTGCGTTGTTGCAGCTCTGTTAGAAGGGGTTTCATAGCTCTCCTTTTGGCGATGGTTAGCTGTGAAATATCGGCGAATATTTGATAGCTGTGGCTTTGGAAGGAAAGGGTGCCTTTTTCCCTTGCTGCCTCCAGAATTTGCTCTTTGGTTCTGAAAAAATGAAACTTGGCTATAATGTCTCTGGGGGGGCCTTCAGCTTTTTTGGGGGAAAGTGCCCTGTGCACTCTGTCCATTTCTAATCTCTCCACTGGTGTACCCAGCAGGAGTTCCTGACACAGTGCCAAAATGGTTGCTTGTAGGTCCAGGATGGATTCCGGTATGCCCCTAAATCTCAAATTGGACCTCCTGGCCCGGTTCTCAAAATCTTCCAGCCTGCTTTGTAGGGTCTGGTTCTCTTCTTTAAGCGCGTCTAATTCAGTCAGACATTCATGGGTATGGGTTTCTATTTCGTCTATCTTCTCCTCAAGGACCTCAGTCCGGTTCCCCAATTCTCTGATTTCTTTGGTGAGATTTGCAGTTATCTGGTCAGATGTGTGTTTCAATGCTTTTTGGAGCATTTTTTCAAATTGCCTCAGTAAGTCCGAGGGGACTTCCTTTTTGCTAGAAAGGGTTTGTGAAAAGTCATTTGCGCCCTCTTCTTCACTGTCTGAGGCAAAGTTAGATGCTGCAGCCATTTGTGAGGCAGGTTTCACTGAGCGCTTCTGTGTTTTCCCTGAGGGGAG
Source organism: Rana kukunoris (assembly GCA_029574335.1). Classification (NCBI taxonomy): domain Eukaryota; kingdom Metazoa; phylum Chordata; class Amphibia; order Anura; family Ranidae; genus Rana; species Rana kukunoris. The sequence goes on along the minus strand of CM056058.1, from coordinate 85,016,227 downwards.
CTTCTCTGAGGTGACTGGCGCCTCTTTTGCGGCGCCTTTGTTCCGCTGGGAGCCGCTGCTAAAATTCGTTTTGGTTCTGTTCCGTGTGCCTCCCAGCACCATTTTTCACACACCTTCCCTCTCTCACCTCTCAGTGAAAAGTACCCGTTGTTGGTTTCGACGGGAGATCGATTAAACTGGAAATATCTGCGGCTTTCTTCCTTCCAGGAGCAGAGCTCTAGTCAGACATGTCTTGCCTGCGTGAGCCCGCGCGCGCGTCCCAAACGTCGTTTTTTTTCATCACAAAAAGTGATTGTGTGTACGCGGCATAAGAGCAGAGGATTGAGGTAAAACCACTTAAACTGGCACACATGTATAGGTCTTTTTTTTCATTCAGCCAGTGGGCTAAATGAAAAAAAAAACACTAAGGGCTCTTTCACACGGGCGGACCGTATTTCCGATTTTTCATGCATCCGTCTGAGCTGAAGGGGCAGGTTCTAACAGGCAAGGCCACACATGGATCAAAATTCAGCTGATTCTTGCTGAACCAAACTAATTTTGATCCCTGTGTGCCCCAACTTTACTTTATTCCTTGTTCCAGTAGGCTCTCTCCAGTGTTGTGACTGGTCCTCTGGAGTCCCTGGCTGAATTGTGGCTGTGGTCACACACAATCGCCATTATACCATAAAGGGTTAATGTTCCTGCGTGGTATGTGATGGTGCTGAGGCTTTGGGTGAAGGCACACTTGCTCTGCTTTTGGACAGGTTTCAGCAACACAGAGGCGGAGACACAGGGTGAAGCTCCAGTGTTTTGGCACCCCCTCCCACACTTTGCCCAGGGCCCCCTGTACTGGTCCTGGTAACACGTAACAAGCTTCTTTGCAGCAATCTCCCACTGTCAGCACCGTCATTATCGCTGTCATAACTTAAAAACAGTGCAGCTAGCGGGGCTCTGCCCATGCAGCCACATCAATCAATTAATTCCTAAAAATGAACTACACTACAAGTTCTGTCAGCCATTGTGGCTGATGGCCTGTATTTCTCAATGAACTGCAATAGCTCTGTCATAGTCCATTGATTTTTCCTACAAATCAGTAACTGCCTGTCTGTATTAGAGGTATGGGCAGACAGTGTACTGAGGGTTTGCAGAATCCCAGTATTGCACCTGTAATCTCCTGATTATGGGTGCAATGCTTTACATGCTGCAGAGTAAAAAATATTAAATTAACATTTTTTTTTGGTTTTACAAAAGGCGAACTTATCCTTTAAATACAACCAAATGCTCCTGCATGACAGTTCAAACCACCAATTTACTATATGATAAATAGCATCATTGGAAGCCACTTTAGGCAGACTTCAATGGCAGGCTCAACAGATATTTTTGAGACTTTAATATTATCAAGTTCTGCATCATATGTTTTAAATGGGAGTAAATACTTCTACTTTAAAGTGTATCTTAACTAGACATGTGTGATTTGTTTAGTTACAAATCGAAATTAGGATCAAATTTGCATGATTCAGTAATTCAGATTTATCTAAATCTCTGAATCACAACAGTAATGAATTTCAACTAATGCAAAATAAATTGTACGAAAACAACAAATTAATTTGCTTTGATTTTTTTCAATCGGATGACAGGATGCGATAGTTTGGGCCTTTTGTTAATGGCTGAAGCATTTGAAATAACATAACGACATAATGAATTATCCAAATTAATTCAGATCCATTCTAGTGAGTGTAGCGTGAATAATCGAATAATTATTTTTGTATTGAGGTTGAACTTTTGACACTATGGCCCGGATTCACATACATCGGCGCATCTTTATGCCGCCGTAGCGTATCTTCTTTACGCTACGCCGGCGCAACGCAGAGAGGGAAGCATGAAATTCACAAAGCAAATGCTCCCAACGTTGTAGCGTAGCGTATATTCGTCGGCGTAAGGCAGCGTAAGTGGAAGTGGGCTGGAAGTGGGCGTGATACATTTTAATGAAGCGTGACCCCATGCAAATGATGGGTTGAGCTTCAGAAAAGTAAAAATGAACTGCGCATGCGTCGTACCTTGGACGTATCCCAGTGCGCATGCTCACATTTACGTCAAAACAACTGGCTAAGATACGTCGAATCACTGCCTACAACGTACGTAAAATTAGACCTTTGCATGAGTTGCGCTTCCAATATGGGGAATAACTTTACGCCGGACGTAAACCTTGCGCAAATCGCTTAAAACATGCGCCGTGAATCGGCGTATCTCCCTCATTTGCATATTTGCATCGAAAATCAATGGGAGTGGCAAATGCGTCCAGCGTAACTATGCACCCACTATACACCAGCGTAGGCAAGTTACATGGTCGGATGAAGTCAGTTTTTAGGCGTATCTTAGTTCTGTGGGCACGGCGCACAGATACGATGGCGCATATTTACACTTACGAGGCGTATCTCAAGATACGTCGGCGTAAGTGCTTTGTGAATCCGGGCCTATTTGTTTGATTTGTATGTACGTGGCCCAACAAAGTCAGTTGGGAATGGGGAAATGAATTTTACTTAATAACTTAATAACATAATGAATAAATACGTATTTGAATTGATTTATTTTATTTGGGTGAGAGTGTCTTTGACTCCTGGAATTTGTTTTAAATGCAAGAAATATGAAATTAAACATATTGCAAAAAACATTGTAAGGCTATTTATTGTGTTTGGGTTGGATGGAGGTGGATCCGTCAGGATCACCCAATTTTATTATAAAAAAATAATCTGAAATTAATTTAGTTCCATTTGTCACTTTTGGATGTACGTGATTCCATCCGATATCGTCCAATCAGCTCATTCCTTTTCTTTTTGTGAGTTGGAATAGCAGAGATAACCCAGAGTGCATAAGTAATCTTCCAAAATAACAAACTAAAGGAGTTGTAAAATGTTTTTGCTGAAATGACTGTTTACAGGGTATAGAGACATAGGGCCAGATTCAGGTAGATGCGCGCATCTTTTTGCCAGCGTAGCGCAACGCATATTCGCTGCGCTGACGCAAAATAGCGAGTGAAGTACAGTATTCACCAAGCGCATGGCCGTTGCTTTGCGACGGAGTAACGAAGATGCGTTGGCGCAACCCGACGCAAGTGGAAGTGGGTGTGATCATATGTAAATGATGGGCGGAGCCCAGCGCAGAGGCTTACGTTCAGCGCATCATCCACGGAGCATGCGCAGTGAGTGAGGCTTCACTCGGCCCCCTGTGCGCATGCTCACAACTTCCGTCGGCACCACTTCACGGTAAACGTCAGCGCAATGTGTTCCGTTGTGCGTTTAAAAGCGCTAGCAGAAGCGCCATTCCGGCGCAAAAGTATTTCCGTTTCCCCCCACCCCAGGGAAGTTACTTTTGCACAGAGATGGCTGCTCCCGCTACCCCCAAAGAGAGGAGAAACTTGAATTTTAATGCCTAGGAGGTCTCTGTGGTAATCTCCGCTATGGAGACTTATAACGACTTTCTCCACGGAAAGAAAAGTCGGAAGACCAGCCGGGAGAGGAAGCAGGCCATCCTGGACACCATTGCTGGCAGGGTGAATGTGTTGGGGTACTCCACCCGGACTGCTGGTGATATCCAGAAGAAAATTAACGACCTGCGGCGCAAGGTCCGTGGCAAGGTGGCCACCATTCGGAGCCATGAGAGGGGCACAGGTGGTGGACCCCCATGTGCGGTCAGCCTGACCACAGAGGAGGAGGTGGTCGCCCGCTGCTTGGACAGGGAGCAGTTGGAGAGGGTCCTTGGATATGACTCCATGGAGGAAGGCTCCAGGACAGGTAAGTGTTTTTTATCCCCTAGTTGGTGTGTTGCATGTGGGGGGGGGAGGGTACATGTGCCAAGTGTGTGTGACCACCAACATGTGTCTGCTTTGTGTCATCCACAGATGACGGAGCTGGGCCATCATCTGTTGCCGGCCATTCCACCCCAACCCCCCAACGGGATCCTGAGGACGAGCCCCTGGGTGCTGAAGACACCGAGGTGGAGGAGAGTGCCCACACAACTTCTGCAGAGAGGTTTGAGGAGGAGCCTGTTCCTCAGCAGGAGTTTATTTTGGTTTTGTCAGAGTCCTCCCCTTCTGCAGGGCCCTCTGTCATCCCCTCACCCATCCTCGGTAGCCCCTCAAGGGCGACTCCATCCCCACGGGGACAACCTTCTCCTGGCCCCAGGAAGGCGACCCGGAAGACCAGGGGGGTGTCTGATCTGGTCCAGGACCAGGTGGCGATGGACCACGCCAGGCAAACCCAGCAGATGGGGAGATTGCTGGCCACTTGGACCGGCTCGCTGACAGCCTGGGCTCCTTGTCCCAGCTGCCCAGTGGTGTGCAGGACGTTGTGACCAGCCTGGGGGAGGTGCAGGCTGATGTACGGCACCTCACAGCAGTGGCCCACGCCAACACAGCTGCCATCCGGGAAGAGGGGAGGCAGCAGCAGCGTGACCAGCGGCATAATGTCACCAGCCAGCTGAGAATGCAGGCCCAGACCAACCTCTATCTGAGCCGGATTGCCGTGGCCTTGGAGGGCATGCAGCCAACAGCTGCCAGGAGTGGCCCACCCGGGGATCAGCCTCCTCCAGATGCCCCCCCACCCCCACCCACTCCCTCCAGGCAGCTGAGGAGCCAGAGAGTGCCCACAAGGAGGAGCCCCCGTCATTCCAGATGAGGGTTTTTTTTGGGGGGTTAATTTTTCTTTTTTTTTTCTTGCTCAGGTTATGAGTTTATATTTTATTTTATTACTCATGTTATGAGATATTTATTTTATTTTTAACTGCACACGGTCAGGAGTGCAGGGGACAGTGTGAATGGTGTGTGAATGTGAGGGGATGGCACTCCTGCCAGTAAGGGGTGTCACCCTCGGACATGGTGGAGAAGTTATCCCCACGGCTGTATGAATGACGTGTGAAAGGTGTATGAATGGACAGCGACATCATTGGGGCCTTGACGCTGGCGTTGCTGCTCCCAAGTCCTGCATGTTGGACTTGGGCTAATCCAATGCGATGTGGATGTGGTGTGTGTGATCTAAGGACATCAGTGGTGTGCATGCATGCATTGTCTGTGTGATTAATGTTTTGGTTTAGTGTCCAAAGGTGCCTACGGCGAGGACCCTCCTGACTGCTCTTCCATAAGCAGACTGGGTCTCCTCTGGCAGGTTGGGACTGTGTGGGTCGGGGGTCAGGTCATCACGCATGTCAATCTGCAGGCCTTTTCTCATAGCAAAGTTGTGCAGAATGCAACATGCACTGATGATCTGACACACAAAGGTAGGGGAATACAATAGGGTCCCCCCGGACTTATCCAGGCATCGGAAACGGGACTTCAGGAGCCCAAATGTTTGCTCCACCACTGCACGGGTTTTGATGTGTGCTTCATTGTATTTTCTCTCTCCTCTGGTTTGGGGGTTCCGGAAAGGAGTCATTAGATGGGGTCCCAGTGCATATGCAGAATCACCTGTAAGGGAAAAGACAGGAGGATGTTAGTCATGCATGTGCCACTTGTGATGTGTGCATCATGGGAGGGGATAGTCATGACTGCCACCCATGTCACTCACCAACCAGCCAGCTGTCCCCATACATGTTCTGTTCGAATTCTGCTGGGATGGGGCTCTGACGGTATATAAAGCTGTCATGGCTGGACCCGGGGTGTTTGGCACGGACGTGCCATATGAGGCGTTGGGCATCGGCTATCACCTGTACGTTGATGGAGTGCCAATACTTCCGATTGCGGTATATGTGCTCTGTGGCACTGGGGGGCTGAAGGGCCACATGTGTGCAATCAATGGCCCCCACAGTGCGTGGGAATCTGGCAATGCTGTAGAAATCTGTCATTGCCTTCAGCCGCAGCTCCTCAGTGGTGGGTCTGATGAACTGGTTGGACATGCGTCTGAGGATTGCAGGGACAACCTGGTGCACACATCTGCTCATGGAGGACTGTGACATCCCAGCCACCACTCCACTTGTACGCTGGAATGATCCACTGGCAAGGAAATGAAGTGTTGCCAGTACCTTCACCAGTGGCTGCACTGCTTGTGAGCGGTGTGTCTTGCTGGTGATGTCATCCTGCAGGGTTGTGGTTAGTTCAAGTATTGCATCTGGGCTGAATCTGAAGAGGCAATACACCTCCTCATCCCCCATGCCAAAGAGGCTCATACGCGTGCGGTATATCCTCTCACGTGCCCGCCTCCTTCGTTCCGGGGGACCTAGTACTAGTGCTAGGACCGCGACTGCCCCTGGCATGTTGGCACACAGAGGTGTTGTCCTTGCAAGTGTGGTTGTTCAGCTTGCTAGTTTCGTCGGTAACGCTGCTGCTGTAGCTGCTCTTCTGCTCACCTGTGGCCGTCTGGAGTAAAGATAAAGCAGCTATTTGTAGAAATAACTTTGCGACGGACGGACGACATACGCGCGGTGCATGTAGCCAGCGTATGGTGCTAATCTGTTCGCGAATCGGGAAATCTCCCTCATTTGCATATTTGCAGGGGAAATCAATAGGCGCGACTGATGCGCCAAGAGAAATTTTGCGTTGACGATACTCTGGCGTCGGAAAGTTAAGCAGGTCGGGGAAAGCCCATTTTCTGTTGCATCTAGTTTGGTTGGTACGGCCACATAGATACAACGGCGCATCTTCACAGTTACGCGGCGCATATCGAAATACTCCAGCGCAAGTCTTGCTGAATCTGGCCCATAATAGTTAACTGATTCCTTTTAAAAATGATTAAAAATAGCTAACAATCGATTATACAATGTACCTACAGTTCTAGTTTCGTTTTTGCATGCTGTTTCCTGCTTCTGTGTTGTACAGAGCCACAGAGCCAATACAGGTCAGTGATGGTTTGTAAAATGAAACTGAATGGTGCTGAGGGGTTTTAGACACAGATTAATCACCTCTCCTTGATTAGTGACCACAGAGAGAAAGCTCCCAGTATTGTGGTCTTCAGGAAACAGACAACCAGGAAGTGTGGAGATCAGAGAAGAATTACAGCAACTTGAGAGCGAAAACAAACAATGAGGACATGAAAACAGCACGGCATTAAGGTAAAGGAAGCTATTAAGATTAAAAAAATAATTCCTTTACAAACCCTTTAAAGCGGTTGTAAACAGCTGGTGATTAACTGCTTGCCGACCAGCGCGCGACTATATACGTTGACAGCATGGCACGAACAGGCAAAAGGACGTATATATTTGTCCCCTTTAAGAAGCGGACCCACCAGGAGCTCTGTGACTCTGACCGTGATCCCGCAGACTTGATGTCCACGGGCATGCCCGCAATCGTGTTACGGTGAGAAAGAAGGGGGAAATGCTTATGCAAACAAGCATTTCCCCAGTCTCCCTAGTGACAGGGCAGTGTACTCGTACTGTAATCGGAAGCTGTGATCACAGTAGTGTCACACACAGCCCAGCCCCCCTACAGTTGGAACACATCCCTAGGCACACTTAACCCCTTTAACGCCACCTTGTGGTTAACCCCTTCACTGCCAGTTAAATTTTCACAGTATTTAGTGCATTTTTATAGCACTGATCGCTGTAAAAATGACAATGATCCCAAGAATGTGTCAAAAGTGTCCGATGTGTTTGCCATAATGTTGCAGTCACAATAAAAAATGCTGATTGTCACCATTACTAGTAAAATAAAAATATTAATAACAATGTCATAAAACGATCCCCTATTTTGTAGACGCTATAACTTTTGCGCAAACCGATCAAAGCTTATTGTGTTTTTTTTTTTTTTTACCAAAAATATGTAGAAGAATACATATCGGCCTAAACTGAAGAATTTTTTTTTATATATATTTGTTGGGGATACTTATTATAGCAAAAGGTCAAAATTATTGTTTTTTTTTTTCAAAATGTACGCTTTATTTTTGTTTATAGCGCAAAAAATAAAAACCACAGAGGTGATCAAATACCACCAAAAGAAAGCTCTATTTGTGGAAAAAAAAAGGACGGAAATTTTGTTTGGGAGCCACGTTGCACAACTGCGCAATTGTCAGTTAAATCGACACAGTGCCGAACAGCAAAAAGTAGCCCGGTCATTGACCAGCAAAATGGTCCGGGGCTTAAGTGGGTAAAAAAAACTCTGCAAGATAATGTGCAAGTAATGTGTGGCATACTTGCACATTATTATAGATATACCTGAGAACGAAGCCCTCCAGTGCCGCAATGCCACCGCTAAGATGGCTGACATGTTCCCCTGTCTTCCTTCCGAGTTCATGGCCTCCAGCTACATAAATAGCTGGAAGCGCAATGCTGTCATGTGCATGGGAGCCGGCGTTCCTTGTACTGAAGGTCGTGCACAGTAAGCTGAACGTTCAGAGGGCATGCGCCGATGGTGTCATCCACTGCGTGCACACTGAATATCTCCTAAACTGTGCAAGTTTAGGAGATATTCACCGTACCTACATGTAAGCCTTATTATAGACTTGCCTGTAGGTGCAAGTGGTAGTACAGAGTTTACCACCACTTCATTTGGATAAGCAGCCTGGAGTGAAGATAGGACTGACACTGACGTACACTAATCTATCAGGCATCCTTAATTGAAGGACAGAAACTTTGGAACTTGAAGCCTGTAATCACCGATGGGATTTTCTACAATGCTGCAAACAGGGAGCAAAAAAAAAGACCTAGATAGAACATCTTATTTATCCCTTTTCTTTTTGCTAGACAATCAAATAAGGCAAATCCAGACCCCCCTCACCTGGTTATCGTCAGCATGGCCACTGTGGAGAATTTGGCCACCATGTATTTATGATCCACTTTGGTTTAGATTCTATGGTGTTCAACATAAGATATCTATATAACCCCCTGAAGAAGATCGATATGATTGAAATGATCGAAACATGTTGGGGACCCGCATGTGGCAACCAAATGGTCAACATATGGTCATTGTGAGATATAGATATGTATATATGTGAACATCATATATTAATTGTACACAAAAGTTCTTAATGTTGTCCTTGTATGTATTGAATCCATTTTCCTTCATCCTTTTATGTTCAATAATTTTTTGTTACTTTTGATATGTATTAATAAATACATTTACAAAATAAATAAAAAATTATTTATGAGTTTAAAAATGTTTTAGTTGCATATACGCCCTTGGGAGCCTCCTTTCCCTTTTTTTTACCACCACTTTAACATTTTAACAAATAGTCAGGGGGAAGCCATTAGCATCGGTGCGGGACCCAAAAATAAGAGAATTGGAGCTGCTCTGTGCAAAACCATTGCACAGAGCAGGCAAGTATAACAGGCAAGTACAACCTTTAGAATTACTTTAAGGGTGTGTCAGCTGGGCATAATACAACACTATAACACACCCCTCAGACCCTTTGGCAGAGTAGAAATAATTCTGTAACACCCTTTCTGGGGTCATGGAAATGATGATGCATTAGGAAGCTGGAGCTCTCATTTACCATTAAATCAAGGATACTGAGAGCCATTTTTGTTTGAGGGTGAGTGACTCTACCATAAAGTTTTGAATTACTCTGCAAGTGATCTAAACTGTGCACAGACCTGAAGACCAGGTGAACCCTCACTGAGGTATTTTTCACAAAAGACTTATTTTACTGATACCCAGGTCTGTTTGTTTTTTTGTACAAAAACTCTTGCATCACTTATTTTTTCATTAAAATATTGTTTAAATATTATTTAGCTCATTCCACAAATGCTAGAAATCACAGAAATTTGCTTAACTGGCCAATCACCATCGCTTCCCAACCTAGGGCTGCTTCAAGTGAGTTTTGCTTATCTTAAAAGGACAGCCTAAATTTGGTTACTGACAATAAGGAGGTCAGTCCAGGGCCAGCGCTAGCACAAGGCAACAATGGCACTTGCCTTACGGCGCTAGTGCCGCCAGGGGAACAGGGCGTAAAACTGCAGGGCCAATCTGAGACGGCTGCGTGGGGTGCACTTCATCCAGGCGCCACAGAGGTGGGGGCGCTCAAGTGCCAGAGTGCTCACTGCTCCCCTCTTTCCTCCTCCTCCTTTCCTTGTCGGTGTCTCTCTGGTCACTGCGGCGCAGCTGCTCTCTCTGCCAGTCACCATGTCACTATCTTCTTCTCTACCCGGGCGGAGCTGTCCTCTCCTCTCCAGCTACCGCTCGCGTGGGGTTTGTCTGTACTAATGGAGGGCAAGGGGGGGTCTGTACTTCTGGAGGGGATGTCTAAACTAATGAAGGGGGGGGAATCTGTACTAGTGATGTCCAGTTCATGAACGAATCGTTCTTTTGAATCGGTTCTTTTCAGTGAACTGAGTGAATCGATTCATGTGAGTGAGTGAACCGTTTGGAAATGGTTCTCTGTGCACTCAATACAAAGCATAGGAGAGCAGGCTGGTAATATGATCCTAGAGTGAGAGAGCTCGGCCCCTCCCTACAACCAATCAGAGTGCTCAAGGCACAGAGACACTCAGGAACTGCATACACGAGTCATCATCAGTACACAGTACACCGAGGAAAAGAACCATATGAGTATGAGTTAAAGAATCAAACGAGTTAAAGAATCAAACGAGTTAAAGAATCAAACGAGTTAAAGAATCAAACGAGTTACCGAGTTAAAGAACCACATGAGCTGTTAGAATGCATTCACTGAAAGAACCCTGAGTCTCCACCAGGAGAACAATACACTGAATCAATGATCAGGTAGTAGCAGTGCACTGTACAGACTGTATAGGTAGTTATAACAGCTATTACAGGACATTCATTAACCATGAATTATATTATTATCTAGAATGATTGCAGTCTCTCTGACTTTTGTGGTGACACTGAACGTGTAAAGCAATTATCGTTTATGTACACACGCACGCCCTACGCGCGTTTATTCACATGCAGATATCGGGGTCGGTGGGGATGGTTTAAATTTGTATTTTATTAATTTTTTCGCTTAACAAGCCCCGCCCCCTATGTGATAGTTTGTTGAAGTGACAGGTTCTCTTTATTGCATCGGGGGTCTGTTATATGGTCATGAGTATAGGATTGTGCTCAGTAACCTGGGTAGCAGGTGTTCTGTCAGATCAAGCTTTTATAGCAGGGGTGTCAAACTGGTGGCCCTCCAGCTGTTGCAGAACTACAAGTCCCATCATGCCTCTGTGTGCAGGAGTCATGCTTGTAATTGTCAGTCTTGCAATGTCTCATGGGACTTGTAGTTCTATAACAGCTGGAGGGCCGCCAGTTTGACACCTGTGATCTATAGGGTCAGACATTATTGCCACTTACGGCGACGCACAAACTGCTGTGTGAAGGAAAAGCTGTTTTTTTGTGCATGCGACCTGCATTCTGATGGACCAACTTCAAAGTTAAAATGGCTAGCCATCAGATTTGTCCATAGTCTTTACAGTGCATAATGAGGCCCCTTTCACACTTGTGCGACTTGGGACTACAAAGTCGCATCACAAGTGGTACCCCACTATTTCCAATGAGTACCATCCATATCCATGTGTCTTCAAGTCGCAGCGACTTCAAAATAGTCACTGCACTACTTTGATCCGATTTTGATGCGACTTGAGGCAGAAACCTCAAGATTACATAGGTATTGCTCCAAGTCGCATCAAAATTGCATCAAAGTCACGGTAAAAAAAATTGTGGCAAAAATTGCACAACTTTAAAGTCGCACAAGTGTGAAAGGAGCCTAACAATTGGATTTTACAACTGTGGGTACTTTCCACGCCTGCGCTAGTAAAATCCAATAATTTTTCCTGCGCATGCGCTGTGAAGACTATGAAAAAATATGATGGCTAGCAATGTTAACTGCACAAAAACCCACTTTTCATTTACACAGGTTTTTGTGCGTCACCAAAATTGATGTTGCTGTCTAATCTGACAAAGTGTGGACACAATCGGATGGTGCTTGTGCTCTAAGTAAGAAACTAAATACACGTAAATGTCCTCAGAACCTGCCAACCTTCTGTGAAGAATCCTTCTTATGATTCTAATCATTTAAAAAGGTTGAATCAGAGCTTTGGTTCACTTGCTTGTCAGTAGACTCAGCAAGTGAACTGAAGAACCGAAGAATCGATTCATTGAATCGGTTCATTTCAGTGAGTGACTCGAAATGAACCGATTCATTTCAAAGAGCCGAACTTCCCATCACTAATCTGTACTAATGGGGGGGGGGAGTCTGTACTAATGAAGGGGGGAGAGACTGTACTAATGGAAGGGGGGGAGAGTCTGTTCTAATGGAGGGGGGAGAGTCTGTACTAATGGAGGGGGGGAGTCTGTACTAATGGGGGGAGAGAGTCTGTACTAATGGGGGGAGAGAGTCTGTACAAATGGAGGGGGGAGTCTGTACCAATGAATTGTACTGTGCCCTGATGTGCTGTACCCTGATGTGCTATGCCCTGATGTTCACTGTGCCCTCATGTGCCCTGATGTGATGTGCCCTGTGCCCTGATGTGCACTGTACCCTGATGTGTTGTGCCCTGTGCGTGCGCACCGGGGGGGCCTTGAGTCGGTCCTGGCTCGCATATACAAGGCCTCTCTGATCGGATTGGTGGATGCCAGGGCCAGCAGCATCAAAGGTGGTAACATGACCTCAACGAGTCTCTCCACTAGATTAAGAAAGGATGGAAAAACATCTTCAGGAAATAACATATTGGTCTACATTAAAGGTCAGCTGCAGCATGAGATCAATGTGCTTTCCTTTTCTATATTTCTTCTCATGTGTATATACAGATTGTCACATTTAAGAATATATCTTCATAGCTTATATAGCTGGGTCAATCCACATCAAAAGCATAAAGTCATTTTTGTATTTAATATTTTAGTGATACTTACATATACTGTAGTTCAGTAATTGGTCTTAGCATTTTTTTTTCTTTTTTTTTTATCAAAACAGTGTATTTGCTAATTGTTAATTTATGAATATTTGATAGGTAATGCTCATACACTGTAGGTGTGCATTAGGGTGTGGACCCCAGAGCACAAACACACATACGTGTATATCAGTAGATCAGTGGGCGGTGTCAGTAGAACAGGGATTGGTGTCAGTAGGGCAGTGGATGGTGTCAATAGTTTTTGTTTTAATTATTTTTTACAATATTAATATACATATATATATATTTTTTAAAAGCTCTAAACAGTGAGAAAGGGACTAAGGACTGCTTCCCCAGTCCCATTCCCTGCAGCTCCAGCTGCACTGGACAGTAAACAAATGGGAAGTGCTCTGTGCTGAGCAACTTCCTGTTCATCCACAAACTAGTTTTACTATGCTCCAGTTAAGAATGAACACAATAGCGATTGGTACAGACCACTCACTGTGTTAATTTCATCCTGAAACATCCCAAGAAGCAGCCAGTGATAGAGAAGAGGGGGGGCTGTCAGCACTGCAGAGAGGGGACAGGAAGCAGGGGGACTCAGCACCACACAGGGTAATTAGGGTGTGCCCAGGCACACCCAGCACACCCTGTTCACATGCCTATGGTAATGCTCCAATTGACCCCTTGGACTTTCATGTATTATGGTTAGCAGAGGCTATAGACTCTTTCTATTTGGGAATTTGTGTTCCATTATCTGCAGAAAGTATATATTTATTTTACTGTTTTAGAACATGAAGCAGCAGGACACAAAGAGTAATGTATACATTTGTCAATCTTATCCCATGGCAATGATTCTCTTTTAAGTCCATTGCCTCACAATATACATTACTAGTAGCTGGCTGCACATAGGGACCATGTTACACTGCCCATACTTGAAACAGATTTTACAATAAAGGTAAGCAACATAAGAGGCATGTTGGAAATGCCACAAATGGTAACCTTTGAGTGAACAATATTATCTTTTAAAGCTCTGCATTACCTCGGGCTGCAATGAGCTTGAGTAATATAGATTATTCTAGTAGTTGTGATCATAGGCAAGCCTATTGCACTAGGGTGTGCACCCCAAAGCTCAAATACACATGTGTGTGTGTACAATTTTTTTAATATATATATATATATATACACACACTCTTATAAACACATATGAACAAACATTTAAAATGTATTAAAACATTTTTTAACACTTATCAATGTATTTTTTTTTTTAAATAAAAGGCTTTATATTTTTTAACTTCTTAAAGCATTTAATTGTTTACACAAGTGGTTGAGGGGCAGGAAAACTCTGCAGCTGAGCCATTCTTTTACCACCCCTCTACCGCTACCACCTTATAGCTGTAGAGGCAGTGGCTGGGCATGTTCACATGCCGCAGCTGCAATTATAGTCCTTTTTGCTTTCAGCAGGTGTAGCACCCGTTGACTGTGACCCATTTAAGTGAATAACGGCACTCCTCTTATATCAGAGTTTCCCAGAGTCCCCACTTTATATACACTGTAAGGGGGGCTCTGCAGGGCTGAAGCCGGGAGGCGGGGCACTTGGAGGCGGAGCAAGGAGGAGAAAGTTACATCCTCCTCCTCTGCCAGGGACCAATAATTTTCTTGGCGGTGGACAAAGGGTAGTGGTAGGCTGTGGAAGCCCAGCAGTGGCAGCTGGTAGGATATGTTTAACCACTAGGGTACAGCACGCCGTCAAATGACGGTGGGCAGAATACCCCATTGTTCTGACAGGACGTCATATGACGTCCTGTCATTTAAAGCCGCTAGGGCTTGGGAACACAATGGGCCAGATTCTCAGAGGCGCTACGCCTGCGTAAATGTATATGCGCGGCGTAATTGTAAATATGCGCCGGCGTATCGATGCGCCGTAAACACAGAACCACATACGCCAGAAAATCTTTTTTGTCTGAGCGGTGAAAATGCTTTAAGCTAGCGCGGCGTAGGCGCATAGTTACACATCGCACATATTCAGCTCTCATTGAATTTGTATGCAAATATGCAAATGAGGGAGATGCGCGGATTCCCGAAACTACGCGCGTTCGGCATAGGCTACGCGTGGTGCACGTAACACGAAAGCCTTGAGTAAACATACCCCTCATAAAAGCACGGGTAACTTTGCTCAAGACCGTGTGCAAGTCAGCTGGAGAGCAACTACAGCAGCACCATAATGGACGAGCTGAGCAATCACACTTACTGGACAACACATTCGTATGCCAACATGCCAGAGGCAGCCATGGTCTGCGCACTACTAATGTATGCAGAGGAAGAGGAGCATAGAAGGAGGAGGAGGAGGGCACGTGAGAGGATCTACCGAGCGCACATGAGCCTCTTTGGCATGGGTGATGAGGAGGTGTATCGCATCTTCAGATTCAGCCCTGCTGCCATCCTGGAACTAACCACAGCCCTGCAGGATGACATCACCAGCCAGACACACCGCTCACATGCACTGCAGCCACTGGTGAAGGTACTGGCAACACTCCATTTCCTGGCCAGTGGATCATTCCAGTGTACAAGTGGAGTTGTGGCTGGGATGTCACAAACCAGCATAAGCAGATGTCTGCACCAGGTTATCCCCGCAATCCTCAGACGCATGTCCCACCACATCATCAGACCCATCACTGAGCAACTGCGGCAGAAGGCAATGACAGATTTCTACAGAATTGATGGATTCCCACGCACCGTGGGGGCCATTGATTGCACACATGTGGCACTACAGCCCCCCAGTGCTACAGAGCACATTTACAGCAATCGGAAGCATTGGCATTCCATCAACGTACAGGTGATAGCTGATGCCAAATACCTCATATGGCACGTCCGTGCCAAAGACCCCGGGTCCAGCCATGACAGCTACATGTACCGTCAAAGCACCATCCCAGAAGATTTTGAACAGAACATGTATGGGGACAGCTGGCTGGTTGGTGAGTGACATGGGTGTCAGGCATGACTGTCCCCCCCATGGGGCACATGCACGGCTAACATCCTCCTGTCTTTTCCCTTACAGGTAACTCTGCATATGTACTTGGACCCCATCTCATGACTCCTTTCCGGAATCCCCAAACCAGAGGAGAGAGAACGAAGCACACATCAAAACCCGTGCAGTGGTTGAGCGCACATTTGGAATCCTGAAGTCCCGTTTCCAATGCCTGGATAAGTCTGGGGGCGCCCTGTTGTATTCCCCAAACTTTGTGGGTCAGATCATCGGTGCATGTTGCATTCTGCACAATTTTGCCATGAGAAAAGGCCTGCAGATTGCCCTACGTGATGACCTTACCCCCCAACCAGACAGCCCCCCCCCCTGCCAGAGGAGACCCTGTCTACTGATGGAAGAGCAGTCAGAAGTTGCCTCGTGTTACGAATCTTTGACCGTTAAACACACACATTCATCATGGCACACAGACAATGCACGCGTGTACACCACTGTGGTCCCTAGATCACACACCCCACATCCACATCACATTGAATTAGCCCAAGTCCAGCATGTAGGACTTGGGAGCAGCAACGCCGCGTCAAGGCCCCAATGATGTTGCTGTCCATTCATACACCATTCACACAGCCGTGGGGATAACTTCTCCCCAACGGCCGAGGGTGACACCCCTTACTGGCAGGAGTGCCACCCCCACATTCACACACCATTCACACTGCACCGTGTGCAGTATCAAGAAAATAAATAAAAAGCTCTTCACCAGAGCAAAAAGCAAAAAATAAAAAGCTCTTCACCAGAGCAAAAAGCAAAAAATAAAAAGCTCTTCACCATAGCAAAATAAAAAAATCTAATAATTAATGGGCCTGGCGTGGGCTCCGCCTGGTGCCACGGCTCCTGCCCCTCACTTGCCTGGGGGCAGCCACAGGTGGGGGGGGTGGGGTAGCAGGCGGAGGAGAAGCATCCCCATGTCCCTCCCTGGCTGCCTGTATGCCCTCCAAGGCGACCGCAAGGCGTGTGAGCGGAGCATTCTGGTCCTGGACAGCGACACGCAGACCTTTGACCTCCCCCACAAGGTCGGAGGTGGTCGCCTGCAGCTCCCCCAGGCTGGTGACTGTCGCTGCACTGTTGCCAGCGACATCCAGGATGGCATCAGTAATGGCATCCGAGGAGGCCAGGCTGTCGGCCAGGCGCCTCATCTCCCCCACAACCTCAGAAAGGTGGCGATTCTGCTGGTCCTGCTGCCTGGCCAGCTGCTCCGGCAGGACCTTGGGAACACCCCTGGTCTTGCAAGTCGCCTTCCGGGGAGTGGCAGGGGACCTGGCATAAGGGGAGGATGTTGAAGGGCCGGAGATGAGGGGGGTGGAAAGAGAGGGACTGGAGAGGTTGGGGGTGGACACTGAGGGGCTTGAAAAAGATGGGGGGATAGCTTGGGCTGGTCCGGGCAACCCATGGTCCTCCTCCAAAATCAGGTAGAGCTCCTGGTCCTGGTCGACGAGCTCCTCCTCAACCGCCTCCTCCGTAGAGGTGTGCCCACTTCCCTCCAACAAGGCCTCTTCCAGGGGGGCAGCCAGAGGGACTGGATGTTCGGGGGATGTCTTTGGACAGGCCCTGGCAGCCACAGATGGCCCCGCTCCCTCCTGCACATCTGTGGATGACACAAAAATGCCATGTGGGTGGACCCACACACTTGGCATATGTTCCCTTCCACCCCCACACATGCTACACAACAGAGAGTGTATGAAACACACTTACCTGTCCTCAGGGCTGGCACAACAGACTCATAGCCCCCAACTCCCTCAACCTGCTCCCTCTGCAGGCAGCGGGCGACCACCTTCTCCTCCTCAGTCAGGCGGATGGTACAGGGTGGGCCCCCTCCAGTGCCCCTGGCATGC
The DNA here is from genome assembly GCA_029574335.1 of Rana kukunoris. Taxonomy (NCBI): domain Eukaryota; kingdom Metazoa; phylum Chordata; class Amphibia; order Anura; family Ranidae; genus Rana; species Rana kukunoris. The sequence goes on along the minus strand of CM056058.1, from coordinate 84,998,629 downwards.
CGACTCATTCCAACCAGCTTGCCCTTGACCAGACGCCGCAGGTCATTCATCGTTTTTTTGAATATCCTGCGGGGTCCGGACCTCATGTGAGAGGGCATTCACTTGGCAAGACACCTTCGTCACGATTTGATCCCTCCGGGACTTGCTGGTCCGGGCACTGTCAGCACCATGGAGCCTGAAATCGTACTTTTCCATGGCTGATATTACAATGGCCCTCTCCTCTGGGGAGAAATTTTTCTTCCTCCTCTCCTTCCCAACAGAAGCCATGGTACAGCACAAAGTTTTCCCGTGACAATCCAAAAAATGGGAGACTTTTGCGCTGCACGGGCGCATGTGTGGGCGCATTATATACCCAGCTCCGGCGAATCGTAGGGAGGCTTTGCGCATGCGCAGAAGGCATCCACGTCACGGCGCGGGTCAACCACATCACGGCGCGGGTCATCCACGTTACGGTGCATGCTCCGTTCGTCCCGGCCTTCATTTGCATGGGGTCACCCTTCATTAGAATGCAACACGCCCACTTCCCTCCTACTTTGGAGTTGCACCGGATTACGCCGATGAATTTCCGCTACGCAGGCGCATCTTGGAGCACATTTGCTTAGGGAATACGGTACTTGCCGCTCCGCGTTACGTCAGCGTAGTGCATCTGAGATGCGCTACGCCTGCATAATTAGGCGCGCATCTACGAGAATCTGGCCCAATGCGCGTGCGGCCATGGAGCACCCGCGATTGCCCAGTAACTATGTAGGGACATGGAGCTCCTCCAGTCACCCCCCCTCCCCCTACAGTTAGAACACTCACTAGGCTACACATTTAACCCCTTCACTGCCCCCTAGATTTTAACCCCTTTCCTGCCAGTCACATTTACACAGTAATCAATGCATATTTATAGCACTGTTCACTGTATAAATGTAAATGGTCCCAAAAATGTGTCAAAAGTGTCTGATGTGTCTGCTATAATGCCGCAGTCCCTAAAAAAAAATCTCAGATCGCCGCCATTCCTAGTAAAAAAAATGTTTGAAAGAAAAATATCATAATTATGTCCCCTATTTTGTAGGCAATATAACTTTTGCGCAAACCAGTCACTATACGGTTATTGCGTTTTTATTTTTTTTTACCAAAAATATGTAGAAGAATTCGTGTCGGCCTAAACTGAGATGAATTATATATATATATTTTTTTAAATGGGATATTTATTATAGCAAAAAGCAAATAATATTGCGTTTTTTTTTTTTCAAAATTTACGCTTTTTTTTGTTTATAGCCCAAAAAATAAAAACCGCACAGGTGATCAAATACCACCAAAAGAAAGCTCTATTTGTGGGAAAAAAGGACGTCAATTTTGTTTGGGAGCCACGTCGCACGACCACGCAATTGTCAGTTAAAGCGACGCAGTGCCGGAAGCTAAAATTTTGTCTGGGCAGAAGGTGGTGTAGGTGCACAGTAGGCAAGTGGTTAAATGACAAAATCAGTGGGGTTAATCCAGCCCAGCTACAGCATCCCTGACAGTAGGCAGCTGAGTGATATTCAGCTGTCAGAGATATTGTAGCCGGAACTATAGAAGTAGCATCGGAAAATGCGGCCACTTGCCTGCTCACTCCGCGATCAGTGGCTGACTCACAAGAGTTACACAGCCAACTAAATAATAGTCCCACTCGCAGAGTAGCAGCACTGCCATTGTTCAATACCAGAGGGCCGAAATAGAGATCCTGCACATTCTGCTGCCAAAAAAGTCCTGGGGTGTGTTGGATGTGCCTAGGCATTAGGGTGTGTCAAAGCACACCCAGCACACCCCGTGCACATGCCTATGGTTGTGATATATGTGTCTTTTAAGTTATGTTGGAGAAGAGTTTCAAGGTATTGCCATTCTAAAGGGAAGACAATTTCATTAACAGTAGTGTATCTGATTACCAGTAAACCTCCCAGTATTTTTATTGCATTTTGAAGCATTAAAATCTACACTGTAGGATAGTTTTCTGCAATAAAAATTGGGAGCTCTACAAACCCCCTTAATTCAAGAGTATTCAGCATATTTTACTTTTGTTTTGTTTTTTTTCTTTTCTTTATATTTTTTTAAAGATTGCATAATACACAGGGGAACTATACCATGAATACAGCATATACCAACAAAAAAGTTATTATTCTAAGTGGAAAGCTTCTGATTTCACTATATAATATAATATAATATAATATAACTAATAAACACATGTTGCAATGTGAATAAAGCTTAAAACTTTTTATGTCTATTTCAGACTCCTGAACCACATAAAATGTGATTACCTGCACAGCTTTCAAAACACAAAGCCAAACCATGGCTTCAGGTTGGTAAGCGCATTCAAACCCAACACATCCTATCACAGTGCTAATCCAGGTTAATTTGCTGATAGCATACATAACTTGAAAGATGTTTACACCTTGCTCAGTAGCAGGAGCATCAGGATTACAACATTGGCTGGACAAATTTACAACTCCTTTGGAAAAAATGTCAAGGATGTGTTTAGGTTGCTTAGAATTTAGCTTACAAAACCTCAGCAGATAATGCCTTCTTATCATGCTGTGAACAAGGCTAAGTGCCGAAACGCGTCAGCTCTCAATTTTAATGGTCATGTTATAATAAAAGATTACAGAAGAATTTCCAGAGTTGCCGGCATTTCATTTTTTATACTGCATATCAGTGGTCATCAACCCTGTCCTCAGGGCCCACTAACAGGCCAGGTTTGCAAGATAACTGAAATACATCACAGGTGATATCATTTGCTGCTCAGTGATTGAAGTATTCTAGTCTGCATCTCCCCAAGGTAATACATAAAATCTGGCCTGTTAGTGGGCCCAGAGGACAGGGTTGATGACCACTGCTGTATATGTTATAGCAGGCATATTAGATCATCCCTTCCAAAGCCAATCATACCGAAAGGTAAAATTGGTGGCAGATAGCTAAAATAATAAACACAATACATTTATGAAATGGCATGTCCACATGAACTTTCTTTTCACTCTATGGCCACTAGTATTTTATACTAGCTGTCCCACTAGTCACATAATAAAGCGTCTTAGTGGGTTATCCAAAGAATCAGGATTAATCGTTTGCTCTTACCGTGTTTCCCTGAAAATAAGACCTACCCCAAAAATAAGCCCTAGTGCGATTTTCGGGGAGGGCTGCAATATAAGCCCTACCCCGAAAATAAGACCTAGCGCGGTATGTGATGTGGTGCTCGGAACGGGAACAAGAGCTTTGGCGGGCCATGGAAGAGCATAGCGGCGCTCAGCTGATGTCTTGCTGCTTTTCTCTTCTGCCAGCTCTCTTCTGTGGGGGATATCGGACCCCCCTTCATGTGCAGTGCTCTGGCAGGACACGAGTGCGGGGCTATGTGAAGGTGTTTGTCACACATGGATTGCAGAAAGGTACAGTTTTCATTACTGATACTGTAATCCAGAGCATTCTTGAGTTTTACAGGCACTTTTACTCGGTTACACTGGCCACTGGGGATTCCTTACAGGCAGGGAGGGAGATTGGGGGAGAAATCAAGCCCTTCCCTGAAAATAAGCCCTACTGGGTCTTTTGTTGCCAAAATTAATATAAGACCCGGGGGTTATTTTCGGGGAAACACGGTAGCTGTGCAATGTATTCTGTATTCCTCCTCCAAAACTCACAGCCTAAATTGCTAAGTGTGAGAATTGAAGCACAATTTATACTTATGGTTAGTTGACATGTTTTTATACTGTTCATTTGTGCTATTTGCTTTATTGATCCTCAACTGGATTATTTAACACATTTCAGTTATTTCAAGTATTCTACTTCTTTCAAATGTGCTCTGTGCATAAGTGCATTTTTTATTTGCCATGCCCTTCATGAATTTAAATAAATACAATATAATTTTGAAAGCTTTTTATGGAAAAGCACACTTAAAACATGTGGCTGTGGCCACTTAGCCTGCAAAAAGGTATAAGTCCTTAGGACAGATCTAATTTCGTTGATCCTCCCTGGGAATATGGTGTCATTCTCAGACTCTGAGTCAAGCAACGGTGGCAAAGTGAAATAAAGGAAACGTTCGGAGGGTACAAGCTCCTTGAAGTATGCTGGTAATAGATGAAGTCTGTTTACGGGAAAAGATTAAATATTGATCGATCGATATGCCAAAAATTCTTGAAATAAAGGTATAACTATAGGGCAACTGTTTTCCTTTCACTCTTGTGGCACAGACGTCCCCCATTGGACCTCTTGGTGGGTCTTGCGGATTATCCTGAATCGTGACCATTCAACAGGCGGTAAGGTTTTAAAATAAGGGTCCTACAAAAGCTCCAGAAGAAGCAACGTGTGGGGTAAAACATGTAGAGGCAACCATTACTTTGTAATATGACTATCTATAGCCCTAATTGTATAAGTAGTTTTATACTGTTTATGTATTAATAAAAAGTATGTATTCTTTGTATAACTGATTCTATGACTTTTTGCACCTTAAAACTGCCCCCTCGGGGCCTATACACTATGGGCCAGATTCAGCAAGACTTGCGCTGGAGTATATCGATATGTGCCGCGTAACTGTCAAGATGCGCCGTAGTATCTATGCGGCCGTACCCACCAAACTAGATGCGACAGAAAACGGGCTTTTTCCGATCGGCTTAACTTTCCCTCGCCAGAGTATTGTAAGCGCATATTTTCGCTTGTCGCATCCGTCGCTCCTATTGATTTCCCATGCAAATATGCAAATGAGGGAGATTTCCCGATTCTCGAACGGATTAGCACCAGACGCTGGCTACATGCGCCGTGCGTATGTCATCCGTCTGTCGCAAAGTTATTCCTACAAATAGCTGCTTTATCTTTACTCCAGACGGCCACAGGTCAGCAGGAGAGCAGATACAACAGCAGCGTTACCGACGAAAATAGCAAGCTGAACAACCACACTTGCAAGGACAACACCTCTGTGTGCCAACATGCCAGGGGCAGCCGTGGTCCTAGCACTACTAATGGGTCCCCCGGTACGGAGGAGGCGGGCACGTGAGAGGATATAACCCACGCACATTAGCCTCTTTGGCATGGGTGATGAGGAGGTGTATCGCCTCTTCAGATTCAGCCCTGATGCAATACTTAAACTAACCACAACCCTGCAGGATGACATCACCAGCAAGACACACCGCTCACAAGCAGTGCAGCCACTGGTGAAGGTACTGGCAACACTTCATTTCCTTGCAAGTGGATCATTCCAGCGTACACCGTACAAGTGGAGTGGTGGCTGGGATGTCACAATCCTCCATGAGCAGATGTGTGCACCAGGTTGTCCCCGCAATCCTCAGACGCATGTCCCACCACTTCATCAGACCAACCACTGAGGACCTGCGGCTGAAGGCAATGAAGGATTTCTACAGCATTGCCAGATTCCCACGCACCATCGGGGCCATTGATTGCACACATGTGGCACTCCAGCCCCCCAGTGCAACCGAGCACATATACCGCAATCGGAAGCATTGGCATTCCATCAACGTGCAGGTGATAGCCGATGCCCAATGCCTCATATGGCACGTCCGTGCCAAACACCCCGGATCCAGCCATGACAGCTTCATATACAATCAGAGCCCCATCCCAATGGAATTCGAATAGAACATGTATGGGGACAGCTGGCTGGTTGGTGAGGCATGACTGTCCCCCCCATGATGCTGACATCACAAGGGGCACATGCATGACTACCATCCTCCTGTCTTTTCCCTTACAGGTGACTCTGCATATGCACTGGGACCCCATCTAATGACTCCTTTCCGAAACCCCCAAACCAGAGGAGAGAGAAGATACAATGAAGCACATATCAAAACTCGTGCAGTGGTGGAGCAAACATTTGGGCTCCTGAAGTCCCGTTTCCGCTGCCTGGATAAGTCTGGGGGGGCCCTATTGTATTCCCCTACCTTTGTGTGTCAGATCATCGGTGCATGTTGCATTCTGCACAACTTTGCCATGAGAAAAGGCCTGCAGATTGACATACGTGATGACCTGACCCCCCAACCAGACAGCCCCTGAGGGTCCTCGCCGTAGGCATCTTTGGACACTAAACCAAAACATTGAAAACACAGACAATGCACGCATGCACACCACTGATGTCCCTAGATCACACACACCACATCCACATCGCATTGGATTAGCCCAAGTCCAACATGCAGGACTTGGGAGCAGCAACGCCGGCGTCAAGGCCCCAATGATGTCGCTGTCCATTCATACACCATTCACATGTCATTCACACAGCCGTGGGGATAACTTCTCCCAACGGCCAAGGGTGACACCCCTTACTGGCAGGAGTGCCATCCCCTCACATTCACACACCATTCACACTGTCCCCTGCACTCCTGACCGTGTGCAGTTAAACTCAAAATAAAAAGCTCATAACCTGAGCAAAGTTCAAATAAAGAATAAATACTCATAACCTGAGCAAAGTTCAAATAAAATAAAAAGCTCATAACCTGAGCAAACTTCAAATAAAGAATAAATACTCATAACCTGAGCCCAAAAAAAAATTGCCCTCATCTGGGCTGACGGGGGCTCTTTCTTGTGGGCCCTCTCTGGCTCCTCAGCTGCCTGGAGGGAGTGGGTGGGGGTGGGGGGGCATCTGGAGGTGGCTGATCCCCGGGTGGGCCACTCCTGGCAGGTGTTGGCTGCATGCCCTCCAAGGCCACGGCAATCCGGCTCAGATAGTGGTTGGTCTGGGCCTGCATCCTCAGCTGGCGGGTGACATTATGCCGCTGGTCACGCTGCCTCTGCCTCCCCTGTTCCCGGATGGCAGCAGTGTTGGCATGGATGGCTGTAGTGAGGTGCCGAACATCAGCCTGCATCTCCCCCAGACTGGTCACCACTGCAGCGCAGTTGCAGCTGACATCCTGCACAGCGTTGTTCAGCTGGGACACGGAGCCCAGGCTGTCAGACACTCGGTCTAGATGCCCAGCAATCTCCCCCATCTGCTGGGTCTGCCTGGCCTGGTCCCGGGCCATTTGGTCATGGACCAAATCCGACACCCCCCTGGTCTTCTGGGTCGCCTTCCTGGGGCCAGGAGATGGTTGTCCCCAGGGGGATGGAGTCGCCCTTGAGGGGCTTCCTAGAATGGGGGAGGGGATTACAGAGGGCCCTGCAGAAGGGAAGGACTCCTCCAAAATTAAAACAAAGTCCTGATCTATAAAGCCAGGCTCCTCCTCAACCACCTCAGCAGGTGAGGTGTGGGCACTCTCCTCCATCTCATTGTGTTTACCACCCAGGGGGTCGGGCTCAGGATGCTGTTGGGGGGTTGGGGTGGACTGGCCACCAAAAGATGATGACCCAGCTTCGTCATCTGTGGATGACACAAAGCAGACACATGTTGGTGGTCCCACACACTTGGCACATGTACCCTCCCCCCCCACATGCAACACACTAAATAGGGGATAAAAAACACTTACCTGTCCTGGAGCCTTCCTCCACGGAATCATATCCCGGTACCCCCTCCAACTGCTCCCTCTCCAGGCAGCGGGCGACCACCTACTCCTCCGTGGTCAGGCTGACCGCATATGGGGGTCCACCACCCATGCCCCTCTCATGCCTCCTGATGGTGGCCACCTTGCCACGGACTTTGCGCCAAGTCATTTATTTTCTTGCCGATATCGGCAGCAGTCCGGGTGGAGTAGCCCAAAGCATTGACCCTGTCAGCAATGCTCTCCAGGATGCCCTGCTTACTATCCCGGCTGGTCTTCTGACTTTTCCTGCCGTGGAGGAAGTCGTTGTAGGTCTCCATAGCGGAGATCACTACGGTCAGCTCCTGGGCATTAAAATTGAGGTTTCTCCTCTCTTTGTGGGGAACTGGAGCAGCCATCATACAGCAAAAGTTACTTCCCTGGGGTGGGGGGAACCGGATATACTTTTGCGCCGGAAAGGCGCATCTGCGGCTGCTTTTATACGCGCAACGGAACACATTGCGCTGGCGTTTCCCATGAAGTGGTGCCGACGGAAGTTGTGAGCATGCGCACAGGGGAGCGAGTGGAGCCCTCCCTCACTGCGCATGCTCCGTGGATGATGCGATGAATGTAAGTCACTGCGCTGGGCTCCGCCCATCATTTACATATGATCACACCCACTTCCACTTGCGTCGGGTTGCGCCAGCGCTTTTTCGTTACTCCACCGCAAAGTAACGAACATGCGCTTGGTAAATACTGGACTTGACTCACTAGTTCGCGTCAGCGTAACGTATATGCGCTGCGCTACGCCGGATAAAATATGCGCGCATCTACCTGAATCTGGCCCTTTTTTGTTACACACTTAAAACATCCTCTTACATTTCAATATTCAGTCAGGTAGTATTATTTAGAACAGAGAAAAGTAAAATATGCTAATGTTCTTGCAAAGTATATACTGGTAGTTCACCTGGACTGGACTCTTTTCAAAAACGCTGGAATTTCACTTTTAAAAAAAAGGGTGTACAGATAGAGAACATATAGGACAGAGAGAGGAGCCAATGTATCATTTGCAGAAACCCTGAGGCCGCGTACACACGATCGAATTTGTCCGCTGAAAACGGTCCGATGGACCGTTTCAGCAGACAAATCCGATCGTGTGTACGGCTAGCGGACAGATTTGTCCATCCGCTACAAACCTGTCCGTCGGATATGTCCGCTGGTTAGTACGGGAAACCAGCGGACATATCCTCCTGCACATGCGTCGTATCCTGTGAATGGATCTGACGCATGCGCGCGGAAGTGTTTACTTCCTGGTGCGTGACGTAGCGGTGACGTGGCGGCGTCAACGTCACCGCCGCGTCACCACGCTGTCTGCCGGCGGGGATTTTGATCCGATGGTGTGTACACGCCATCAGACCGAAATCCGATGAGACATGTCCGTGGACATATCTCATCGTGTGTACGAGGCCTGAGAGTCGGTTCACACTGCGGCGGCATGACTTCGGGGGCGACTCGGCAAGTCGTCCTGAAGATGACTTCAGAGGCGATTAGCAGAGGCGATTAGCAAAAAGACTTCAGTATAGAAGTCAATGCAAATCGCCCCCGAAGTCGTACAAGAACCTTTTTCTAAGTTGGAGCGACTTGCGTCGCTCCTATTGGAATGGTTCTGGTGACTCGTCAGGCTGAGCCACCTGACGAGTTGCCCCAGTGTGAACCGGCTCTAAAAGCGGATCTGTGTTCTAAAAATAAGGGGTCATAAATAAAACAAAATACTATGCAATACATCTCTGGTGTAGTCATTCGTTTGTCATATTTAGCAAACCAGCGGCGGCATGACTTGGGGGGCGACTCGGCAAGTCGTCCTGAAGATGACTTCAGAGGCGATTAGCAAAAAGACTTCAGTATAGAAGTCAATGCAAATCGCCCCGAGCCGCCCCCGAAGTCGTACAAGAACCTTTTTCTAAGTTGGAGCGACTTGCGTCGCTCCTATTGGAACGGTTCTGGTGACTCGTCAGGCTGAGCCACCTGACGAGTTGCCCCAGTGTGAACCGGCTCTAAAAGCGGATCTGTGTTCTAAAAATAAGGGGTCATAAATAAAACAAAATACTATGCAATACATCTCTGGTGTAGTCATTCGTTTGTCATATTTAGCAAACCAGTGGTCAAAAGAAGTAGAAATGCTTCTCTGGAACCTTTTCCCCAAGAGTATTTTATTCACTGCAGAATACTTAAATCCACACTCTGAGTCACACTCCATTGCAGCAGTATTGTGTCATAGCTGTTTCATGAGGAATAAGATCTTAAAACTCATATCATCAACACACAGTTTAAAGCTATAATTACACACAAATGTTAAAATTTGGATATGACACTGAACTACTGACCATACAATCACGGGCATCAATAGTTCCCAGTGTACTCAATTTCACTACACAGTGTCCTGCTAGCCCCATACAGTACATGTATGCAATAACAATGCCTTTTATTCTTATGCCTTGTACACACGATCGGGTTTCTCGGCGATCAAAAGACCGCCGGGAAAACCGAGAACCGGATTTTCCCTGTGTGTACACGGCCGGTTTTCCCGACAGGAAAACTGCCTGAGAGCTTTGGTTGGGAAATTCGGTCATGTGTGTTCCCCATAGGAAAACTGCAAGGGAAAAAACACCACGATTCGCGGCGAGAAAAAACAGAACATGTTTTAATATGTTTTTAACCGTAGTTTTCCTTTCCGGAGCATACACAGAGCTGGTTTTCCTGGCCAAAGAAAAACACGGCAGTTTTCCCGATTGGAAAACTGGTCGTGTGTACAAGGCATTAGAGTGCCATGGGTGACCAACTGAACACAAACATGACAAAGCAAGAATTTTTTTTTTTAAAGATTCCAGCCAAATTTTTGTTTTAGCTTTGGATAGTATATTGAAGAAATAGAATTTTTTTTTGTTGTCTGAACCTCCTGGACATGACTTCCCTTACTTCCTGTAAGGACAGGAAGTGGTGAGAAATCTTTCCTGTGGAAACGCAGACTGCAAAAAAAAACATATTTTTATTAAAAAGAAAAATTGTGAAGCATACCCAACTTCTGCCACACGAGGAAACATCTTCCATCGTCCAGAAGCTCCTTTTTTTTAATCTCTTCTAATTGTGACTCCATCCTGGTCACAATAGGTCAGAATGCATTGAAATCCTCAGCTTACAAACTTGTTCCATATATCTAAGAAAATACTGAAATCGGACGCAACCAGCTCCAGACCACAAAAAATTATCCTACCACTCGCATTGCTGAGGAGATTGCAGCTCCATCATCTGTCTCCCTTAAATGTCTTGCACCGCAAAAATAAAAACACTTTCATTCACATCCTTTTCCATGCTTCTGCCACTGGGCCACATCAGTAAAAAATTTCGACTCTTCATGTCTCTCAATGTCGAATCTTCATGTCTCTCTATGTCGAATCTTCATGTCTCTCTATGTAGAATAATATTGGACTATAATAGAGTTAAGGTTAGGCACATTTGACTGCAACAAAAACGAAAATAAAGCATTTGTTTATGTTGGATCTTTCGGTTTTCGTTTTCTGTGCTTTCGTTATCGTTTGTTAAAAAGATAACGAAAATACCTGAAATTCGGACGAAAATGCATTCGGATGAAAACGAATGCACATGTCTACAATTTGGCATTATTCCTTCCACTGGCAACACATGGGGCACTATTCCTCCGACTGACACCTACTATTTCTCCCCCTAATGCCAAAGATTGGGCACTATTTACTCCCACTGGGCACAGTCCACCCCCCCCCCCCCCCCAAAGTCTGAAGGAGGGTAAACTGGCCCTTTCTTTACAAAGTTTGGAGACCCCTCATCTAGACCAACTCCTTATGGTACACTGCTCTAATTACCAAACTTCTGTGATATCAAGACTAGGATTCTCATGGCAACTCCATATCCATATACTCTTTCTTCGAAGTGGCTACTCGAATACTCAGAGCAACCTTCCTCTAAATCAAAAAAAAAAAAAAGTAGTGAGAACAAATTACCTTGCAGCCTGATGTACCCAGCCAAACATTAGATTGCTGATAAGGTAAGACTTTGTTTTTTCAGACCCAACAAAGAGGTGACAATTCCAACATGTTTAGAAGCAAAACAGTATAATGAATATATAAAATCTGTAAAATTCATGTACATCAACAAAAATGATAACCGAAAAAAGCATAGAAATGCAAAAAAAAATATTGTTTCAAACCAATACATAGCAAGGATATATAGGGATAATAAAATATAATTATAGTATTCATTAAAGGGATATTGATATAAGTCTACAGTATATGTTGCTAAATAAGGATCAATATTCAAAGATTATGGGATATATAAAATCTATGAAATGCTTATATCAGAACACATGTAAACAATACATAATCGATATTGCAGTGTCACAGTTTTGCATCTGAAAAATCATGTTCAGGACACAGATCATATTTTAAGCAGCAAAATTGTGCATTGTCATCCCAGAAACACATGAAGTTAAAGCGGAGGTTCACCCTAAAAAACAACTTTTTACCATGCCATCCAGCATACTAGCGTCAGCTACAGTATGCCTTTATTTAATTTTTTTGCGCTGTACTTACAGTTTAATCCATTCGTTTGTTTCAGGCTACCGCGGGGGAAAAGGCGTTCCTATCAAGAGGGGAACATGATTGACGGCCAGCTATGGTGCGTCACGCGTTCCGAAAATAACCGGAGTAGGACTCGGCTCTTCACGGCGCCTGCGCACAGACTAGGAGCTGACTGCGCAGGCGCCGTGAAGAGCCGAGTCCTACTCCGGCTATTTTCGGAACGCGTGACGCGCCATAGCCGGCCGTCAATCATGTTCCCCTCTTGATAGGAACGCCTATTTCCTGCCCGGAGTCTGAAACGAAACAAAAGGATTAAACTGTAAGTACAGCACAGAAAAAATAAATAAAGGCATACTGTAGCTCATGCTGAAAGGCACTGGAGACAAAGATTTTTTTTTTTTTTTTAGGGTGAACCCCCTCTTTAAGGACTAAATCTAGTATACTGTGTTGTAAGGATCAATCCTATGTTGGTGTACTGAGTATCCTTAATACAACCGGAACCTTGTTGTTAGTAGTAGCATCCGATTCATACCAGGTTGCAGATGTGGAAAAATAAGGTTCTTCTCAGGGGTTTAAAGTAAACTGGGGAAGTCTAATATTTTCTCGATATTTCTGCTGACTTTCATCCATCCATACGTAAACTTAAAGTGGTTCTAAAGCTACTTTGAAATTTACATAAATTGGATTCATAAGATACACTAACACAACTTTTTTCTCCATAAAATATGGAAGAAAACCCAAAAAAAGAAACAGGGGCGTACTCTACTTCAATCTGACACCAGGGCCCGGATTCACATACATCGGCGCATCTTTATGCCGCCGTAGCGTATCTTCTTTACGCTACGCCGGCGCAACACAGAGAGGGAAGCATGGAATTCACAAAGCAAATGCTCCCAACGTTGCGCCGGCGTAGATTATAGTCGTAGGCGTAAGGCAGCGTAAGTGGAAGTGGGCTGAAAGTGGGCGTGATACATTTTAATGAAGCGTGACCCCATGCAAATGATGGGCTGAGCTTCAGTCAAGTACTTAAAATGAACTGCGCATGCGTCGTACCTTGGACGTATCCCAGTGCGCATGCTCACAATCACGTCGAAACAACTGGCTAAGATACGTCAAATCACTGCCTACGACGTGAACGTAACCTACGCCCAGTCCTATTCACACATTACGTAAACGACGTAAAATTTGTTGGCGTTCATTCCCTGGTCCATACCTTTGCATGAGTTGCGCCTCCAATATGGGGAATAACTTCACGCCGGACGTAAACCTTATGCAAATTGCTTAAAACATGCGCCGGGGCGAAAGTACGTCCGTGAATCGGCGTATCTCCCTCATTTGAATATTTGGATCGAAAATCAATGGGAGTGTCAAATGCGTCCAGCGTAACTATGCGCCCACTATACGCCGGCGTAGGCAAGTTACGTCGGTCGGATGAAGTCAGTTTTTAGGCGTATCTTAGTTCTGTGGGCACGGCGCACAGATACGACGTTGCATATTTACACTTATGCAGCGAATATCGAGATACGTTGGCGTAAGTGCTTTGTGAATCCGGCCCCAGGTCCATCTATAGATGTCAAAAGCCCTACTACTAAAATAACACATTCCTCACCATTATACTCCTTTCTAAACTCTAATGACATATCCAGGGCTAAAAATGTCAAGTCCCTAGCTACTAGCCAGGCCTGAAGGGTTACTCACCACCAGTTGCCCCATCCAACCCCTACCCTGCCCAGCCCTAATTCCGCCCCTAAACACACCCTCATAAATTATCTTATGAAATGACACTTAAATGTTTTATGTAGAATTAGGTAACAAAAATAAATATTAACAACAACTTTATCAGTGCCCATCAGGGCAGCTTCACCGGTGCTCATCAGTACAGCCACACCTGTGCTCATCAGTGCAGCCTCGTCTGTGCCCAACAATGTAGCCTCATCTGTGCTCATCAATGCAGCCTCACTCGTGCCCAACAATGCAGCCTACCTGTGTCCATCAATGCCGTTTCACCTTTGCTGAACAATGCAGCGTACCTGTGCCCAACAATGCAGCCTACCTGTGCCCAACAATTCAGCCTATCTGTGCCCAACAATGTAGCCTACCTGTGCCCAACAATGCAGCCTACCTGTGCTAAACAATACAGCCTACCTGTGTCCAACAATGCAGCCTATCTGTGCCCAACAATGCAGCCTATCTGTGTCCAACAATGCAGCCTACCTGTGCCCATCAATGCAGAATACCCGTGTCCAACAATGCAGCTACCTAGTCATAAACACTGTGACTCACCTTTGGCCACAATTGGCCACCCCTCAGACTTTCTGAGTGCTCAGATCATTTCTGTCGATAACCTCCTCAGAAACTATAATAAAGAAACCACATCAGCAGGCTCTCTTTTACCTCAAACAAGGAACATCAGCCAAGATCTATGAGAGCTACTCATCCATTTTACTTGCATGCTGAATCGGCGGCAATTGCCAGCAATGGTACTGTCTTAATCCGATTTCCAAAAGTAGTTTCTGTACTACTTTTGCCAATTTCGGGGTGTGATTTCCTATGACTTCTGTGCAGAAACCCACACAAATGTCTCTGAAATTGTCCACAAAATCAGGATTGACATGCAGGAATGAAATCATGCGAGTTCAGCTGAACTCACACAATTTCATTCCCGCACTTAGTAATAATATTGTGTGGCAATGATTGATTTGGGATATAAAGGGTTAACTGTGTAGTAAACAAAACACAGCAATGATCACTCTCAGTTGGCTGTCAGTTGGATGGTAGTCTCGAGAGTTGGAAAATCTTTATGCAGAGTGAGGATGAGTGTGCCATCATCACGTATCAGTGACAGCACAAGGTGAGTTTGACCAGCCATTTGTCATAAGTTGGTGAAGGTGGCCGGGGCCTGACACCACATCTGTCACAGTGATTTGTTGCCCCAACTCCATGAGAGGCTCAACCCACTATGGTCAGAGCTGTCAGCTGTCGGGGTCAGCCTTCCGATACAGCAGTCAATCCATTTATCTATTATATATATATATTAAAATATGCTTAGATGACTCAATTGTATTGACTTAAATTCATAGGCTTGATTATACTTTATGGGCTATCTTTGCCCATCTTGTTGTTTTCATGCTGTGAGCGCAGCAATTTTTGTTTATTTCCTGGCATTGTTGCCCTGTATGCATGGTGTGTGGTAGAGTAAATCTTTATATTCTTGTGTTAGAAGTTTCTGTTTGTGTAGAAACATGAGGCATGCCACATGGCATTACACCGGTTAATGCTTGACCTCTGTCTGCACTCTGATAAGTAACATTTCCAGTAAAATTAAAAAACTACATATCCGACAATCCCTGGGTTTCTCAGGCTAGTGTAGGTGCAGGTAAGAGCTAATTAGATCTGACAGACACAAGCAGGCAGAACATTCACAGATACACAGAGAGCTCGCCATGCAGCCTGAATCACTATTTTTTTAAATCATTATTACATTAGCACTTCCATATCTGTGATGTTGCAAACAGTAGATGGAAATACAAACACGTGGTCAGTGCCCCCACCTATAACTGGTCTTTGCAGCAAGGAGCCCTGGAAGGGCAATATACGTCAAACAAATACAGTCTGCACTAGGGACGAGCCCGTTGTTTGAGTCGAACATAAGTTCGACTCAAACATCGGGTGTTCGCCTGTTCGCCGAATAGCGAACAATTTGGGGTGTTCGCGGCGGATTCGAAAGCCGCGGAACACCCTTTAAAAGTCTCATTCTAGCAATGTAAATCCATTCTCAATCTCCAGCGATGTAAAGCCATTCTCGATCTCCAGTGAGGATATGAAGAAGAAAAAAAAGCCATCTCGATCCTGCCTCCATGGGAGGCACCTGCGGAATGACGCTCTCTCACCGTGACAGCTCTTATATAGCTGAGGGCGGGGCCACCCATCACATGCACGGGTGCCAGTCATGTGTGTGGGTGACTCCGCCCCCTCTGGTGCAACGGGGAATCCACGTTGCGTCAGAGGGGATGGGGTCACCCGTACATGTCACTGGGTAACCCTGGCGTTTCCCCCTCGCATCAGAGGGGACGGGGTCACCCGCGTACGTGATGGGTGGCCCAGCCCTAAGCTATATAAGAGCTGTCACGGTGAGAGAGTATCATTCTGTGGGTACCTCCCATGGAGGCAGGATTGAGTCTGCTTTTTTTTTCTTCTTTGAATCCTCGCTGGAGATCAAAAATAAATTTACATCGCTGAAGATCAAGAATGGGTTTAAATAGCTGGAATTTTTATTTTATTTTTTATTTAATTTTGGCGGGGTGTTCCCCTTAAAATCAATACCAGACCTGAAGGGTCTGGTATGGATTTTGAGGGGGACACCTACAGCACTTTAAAAAAAAAAATTGGCACATGGTTCCCCTTAACCACTTAACTCCCGGACCATATTGCTGGTCAAAGACCAGAGCACTTTTTGCGATTCAGCACTGTGTCGCTTTGACTGACAATTGCGCGGTCGTGCAACATGGCTCCCAAACAAAATTGGCATATTTTTTTCCCCACAAATAGAGCTTTCTTTTGGTGGCATTTGATCACCTCTGCGGTTTTTAGTTTTTGCGCTATAAACAAAAATAAAGCAACAATTTTGAAAAAAAATGATATTTTTTACTTTTTGCTATAATAAATATCCCCCAAAAATATATAAAAAAACATTTTTTTTCCTCAGTTTAGGCCGATATGTATTCTTTTACATATTTTTCGTAAAAAAAAAAATGCAATAAGTGTTTGTTGATTGGTTTGCGCAAAAGTTATAGCGTTTACAAAACAGGGGGTAGTTTTATGGCATTTTTATTAATATTGTTTTTTTTACTAGTAATGGCGGCGATCAGCGTTTTTTTCAGTACTGCGACATTATGGCGCGCCCCTATTGGCTGCTGGGCGAGGTGATGTATAGCTACGTGCTCTCACCCAGCAGAGCCGACCTGCCGCCGTATAACTGCGGCGGCTGGTCAGCAAGCAGTTAATATATACACCAGACCTGAAGGGCCTGGTATGGAATTTGGGGGGGACTACTCCTAAAGAAGTCACGTGAAGTGACAAATGCGCGTATGAGGTTAACTTAAAGTCCATTAGAGGTACCGGAGGTGACGTCGTGAACGCCCTGTTTTTATATGCCTGTTTTTTATCACAACATTGTAAGTACCCAGTGTATTGGTTTGTTTGAATAAACCCCCCTTTTAAAATGTTACTACACTATTGGCATTTCTTTTCTCCCTGGATGCGAGTCACTGCCACTGTTTGAATGTGAGTACCGAGAGGGATCTATCCTTCCCACTACAGCCCATTTGGATGATACCATATGTGGACCTGACCAGAAAAGTGCACCTGGGTTTTTTTGCTGTTACCTTACAGCAGTAAGGTAAGGGGACATCCTTACTTATCCTGAAGATAACACTTGAAATGAACGTTTCTTCACGTCACTTTGGCTTTTTACACCAGCATTTTTTACTTTGAATTTACCTGTAGTTATGTTTACAGATATCTGCTGTATGGACATTTAATTTTATCTTTACAATCACCGCTGGGTGTTGTTGTACCTGGCACGCTGTACACCCTGTCGTGTATCAGTACTTTTGTTACTACTATATGTTACTTGCACTGTCAATTGTTTACTACTTCACCTTTTGGCAGCTAGTCTTGGCTGCACTGTAGCATGTTTATCTACTTGTTAGAATTTACCACTGCCATTTTTTATTATTGTTACCTATGATTATTAGTTAGAGTTTATTTTTACATATATTAAGATTTGCCACACTTCCTTTGCACGTTACCCCTTCCACAGCGCAGCACTACCCCTTTATTCGGAATTTGGGGGGACCCCACACATTTTTTTTTATTTTGGTTCGGGGTTCCCCTTAATATTCATACCAGACCCAAAGGCCCTTTGGGTTTGGTATGAATATTAAGGGGAACCCCCGAACCAAAAAAAAATAAAAATGGGGGGGAACCCATGCCGTTTTATTCAATTACTTTTATCTGTATTGCCGGGACCCAACAGATCATTATAGTCGTACAACATTTGTAAAACCCAGAAATAGTACCCCCTGAAACAAAAGGCTGTATCAACATGCAATAAAAATATGCCCCACAAAAAAAAAAATACAAAGTATTACTAAAACAAAAGCCTTTAAGGTAAAGCCTTGCTGCTAACCTAAAGTAAAGGCACTACCTACAAAAATAATAAACAAGTTATCCCCAAAGAAAATTAAATACCCAAATTACCACCCCCTAAAACAAAAGACCATTTTCATTTAAAGGGAAGCATTGTAGCAAAAAATGTGGGCTATAGACTGAGCATCAGCTAAAAGTAGTTACTGACCTCAAATCAATCACAAAATAAAATAAAGACGAAAAAAAATCCCCCGATAATAAAAAGGGCAACAGAGAGGTTGATTGCCCCATGAGCTAGCAATTAGAATTATAAAGTGTTACTAAACTCAGGACCCTGCATTCACTATAACCGGTCTCGCACAGTACTAGACATGTGCATTCGTTTTCGTTAGAATGCATTTTCGTCGAAAGATCCGACATAAAAAATGCTTTATTTTCGTTTTCGTTGCGGTAAAAATTCGATATAGAGAGATTCAACATTATAGGGAAAAGATTCGACATTATAGAGAAAAGATTCAACATTATATGGAAAAGATTCGACATTATAGAGAAAAGATTCGACACTATAGAAATAATAGATTCGACATTACAGAGATTAGATTTTGATTTATGAGAAAATAGATTCGACATTACAGAGATTAGATTTTGAGTTATGAGAAAATAGATTCGACATTATTACTAGTCATACAACATTAGAATTCTTGTAGGGGGAATATTCAAACGGAAATGTACGATTTGACATAAAGATTCGACGTTCCGTCGAATATTCATTTGACCATTCGACAGAAACCAAGTATTATTGGATTTTCGGACGAAAGCTATTCCCCAACGAAAAACGAAATAAATCAAAACAATTTTCGGGAGTAACTAAATAAATTTATTTTCCAAACGAAAACGAAACAAAATATTCCAGTCTGCACATGTCCACACAGTACACAGAACAAGGAAATGCAGTTATTTTAGTAAATGTAAATTGCTAAATACCTTTTCTCATCAGCAGTATATAGCAGTCTTGTGAATTCTATCAGTGCCTGGTTAAAGATTTGTAGAAGGAGTTTTCACACTGCACTGGCTGTCCTATCAGGATCCAGGACCCCTGTCCCTCTGTCTGGACAGTGTTGATTGACCCTGTGCTGATCACATGTACTCTCCAAAGAAAAAAAAAAACTCTCTAGCTATACACACCAAACTGAGCAAGTGCAATCTGACTCCAGTAACTCTGTCTTATCTGCACCTGTTTTGGAGTCAGTGGAAGAAGAGAAAGATCTGTGCATACAAGATCAACCAGCCGTTTTACACAATGCAGAGGATTAACCCCTTAGGTTGCACAGTAAGTATAATAAGCATGCTTTACTGCATATACAGACTGATTTTTACTGTTGTGGGTTTAGTAACACTTTAAGTACAGCTTCATAACTGACCCTGATTCCTCCCTATGCAGTTTGTAAGCTTTCACTGTCCTTTCTCCACAGCAGCTTTCAGTATTGACCTTATGGTTGTCCATAGTAAGGAGGCTGGCTAATCCAAAGACCTCTTATTGGCCCTTTTAAATGTAAAGACCATAGTTCAGGCAAGCCGTGCGTTGTGGTTTTTAAAAAATTGTCCTGTGACAATCTGCAAATAAATTCTTGAACCCATGGCAGCAGCAAACTCAAACCTCATGCCTAAAGATATCACATATAACCAACTAAAACTCAAAGGCTCACTATTAAAATATTCCTGGAATTGTATCTTATAACAATGCCAATTACGCACTTCAAGTCAAAAAACGGTTTTCATAGTTCAGTGGAAGTAGGAATACAGAATAGCAAGAGACAGACAACAGATACTGAAATGAAAGAGAACTTAGCTTGGCAGTGCCTATGGGAAGAAGAAAGACTCCTGTGTTTCAGTCATAAGTCATACATTTTATTACTTATTATACAGCCATCTATGTTCTGCAGAGTAGGAAATATAGTCACCTCAGCTTCTCTTTCTGCTGGCCCTGCCACCCTTTGTGTTTTAGAAAAAGAGAGGCGCGAACAATAGAATATTGGACCTGAACTGAGGCACTCAGTTTTAGGTATGTTGTTTTATTTGCACAGGTTTTAACAGACAAAGCAGACAATTATAACATACACAGTAGACTAAACTATTTGTTCGTTTGTATAATTACTTCCTTTTCCCACAACCAAAACCAGGCAATTATGGGAACTGCAAAAGAAAATGGAGGGTAAGTACAGGGGGAAAAGGAGAGATACGGCGCTAGTGAATAAGGGAGCGAGATCGATTGATCAGATCAAGCTCCAAATGACTCAATAAGAACATATATGATTAAATACATGTAAACACAAAAAAAATGTATATATAAAGCGATTCAGTTTGTGAAATTCGTTTGCCCTCTACTGCAAGCTTGGTCGGGGATCCTATCCCCAGGACAAGATGAGTCACATAAGGCATACCACCCTTCAAGATTGATCCGATTGAGGAAGCTTGAACGAATATGAGCAGGAGAAGGACGATCAGCCGCCGGCTTTACAATAAGCATTTGGATACTCTGCTGTTTGACAACTTAAATGTGAGTGCATCAGCTCTAATCTGCTATAAATAAATCTTATCTGTGGTATTATGCTATGGTCCCTTTCTCTTTTGTTTTGTTAATACCGAGCCGCATTAGAGAACGCCATAGAGACAGTACAGAGGGTCAGGAGGGAGACCTTAAATCTAGGGTTGTCCAGATACCGATACTAGTATCGGTATCGGGACCGATACCGAGTATTTGCGGGAGTACTTGTACTCGCACAAATGCTCCCGATGCCTAAATAGAATACTTTTTTTGTATTTATCAACATGTTCTGTGAAAATTCTTTGAGTTTTTTACTACTGCGTGACAAGAAAATAAAACATTTTTACTAATTTTTATTCTTTTATAATGTCTTGAGTTAGAGTTCTTCATAATTCTAAAGAAAATATCCTTAGTCTGTATTGTGGTTTGAAAACTGTCACATGACATTTAAAAAAGTATCGGTATTCGGTATCGGCGAGTACATGAAAAAAAGTATCGGTACTTGTACTCGGTCCTAAAAAAGTGGTATCGGGACAACCCTACTTAAATCCCCACGCCCAGAGTGACCAGCAAAGTGGTCAGGATACATGGTAAGGAGACTACATCACCATTCCTGGGTGTCTCTTCCGGTGGATTAAGTTCATTCTATCCCCCTCTCTCTTCTATCCATGGATGATTAATTGGACCCTTTTTTTATTTTTTCTACTTTTTGGACATTTATGAAGGACTTTTCTCACTTATATATACATTTATTCTCGGCATATTCATATTGCTCACGAATTACACTGGTGTTTTTTTTTTTTTGGTGTTTACATGTATTTAATCATAGATTTTCTTATTGAGTCATTTGGAGCTTGATCTGATCAATCGATCTCGCTCCCTTATTCACTAGCGCCGTATCTCTCCTTTTTTCTATTTATTTTAATTTTTGTATCACAAATTTTTGATACTGGCTGCTTTCACTATTATCAACAACTTTTTAGTGCATTCCTCCTATTAGATCGAGCGCAGTGTTTCCTTTTGGGATTTTTTTAAGTACAGGGGGAAACTTACCTTATTACAAGGGCTAGCATAGATAGAGTTGTAATATTACCACCAGTACCTAAATGGTTTAATGTTGTAGAACACAGGTGTCAAACACAAGGCCCACGGGCCGAATCTGGCCCTTCAGGCCATTTCATGTGGCCCTCGCACCTCTCCTGCAGCTGCAGGAGAGCTCCAGCCCTCCTCTGATCCTCCTCCAGACCCTTACTTTCTGCTTTCAAGCAATGCATCCAGCTTCTTCCCAGCAGCAGCATAAGGAAAGGGGGTGCACTGTGATGTAAGGGAGAGTGGGGGACTCAACGTCTAATGGTGGCTCTGGACATCTAATCTTACAGATACAACCGACCCTTTTGAGGGCAATCATAATGCTGATGCGTCCCACGGTGAAATTGAGTTTGACACCCCTGTTGTAGAATGTACTATGTCAGAGACATACAATATACTGGAGTAAAATCCTAGGAGTTCTTCTACCTCTGCAGTCTCTGAGGTGATTACCAATATAAATACATCATTACACTGCACTTATCAGGGATCTATTTTGTGCACACTGTTTATTAACCGCACAATGGCACGGCTGGGCCGATGGACATAACTGTACGTCCCCTGTAAGATGCAGCAATGTGGGAGCGCATGCCCGCCGCAAGCACCGTGAATCCGACCGCAGATCCCGTGACTCAATGTCTACGGGGATACCCGCGATCATCTCACAGAGAGGAAGAATGGAGAAATGCTGATGTAAACAAGCATTTCCCCATTCTGCCTAGTGATAGGACATTGATTACAGCTCCCTGTAATCAGGATCGATGATCAGTGTCGTGTCACACATAGTCCACCCCCCCTACAGTTAGAAGCACTCCCTAGGACACACTTAACCACTTCAGAGCCCCCTACTGGTTAACCCCTTCACTGCCCATGCCGTTTTACAGGAATCAGTGCATTTTTATAGCACCGATCGCTGTATCAATGACAATGGTCACAAAATGGCGTCAAAAGTGTCCAATGTGTCCACCATAATGTAACAGTCATGATAAAAATCGATGATCGCCGCCATTACTAATAAAAACAAAATTATTAATAAAAATGCCATAAAACTATACCCTATTTTGTAGATGCTATGGGCCAGATTCAGATACACTTAATATTGCGCTGCGTAATCGAAATACTCTACGCTGCCGTATTTTACCAGGCTCTACACCGAATTCTGGTAGATTTTTGCCCGTACGCTACGGCGGTGTAGTCTATTTCTCACCGCGTAATCGAAATACGCGATTAGGGGGCGTGAAGCATTTAAATTAAGCGCGTCCCCGCGGCGATCGAACTGCGCATGCTCCGTTCAGAAATTTCCCGCCGTGCATTGCGTGAAATCACGTCGTTACGTCATTCGTTGTTTGAGTAGCGTCGTTTACGAACATTCCTATTCCCGGATGACTTACGTATAAAATAATAAATGATCTCGGAAAACGTAGAAATTCGACGCGGGAACGACGGCCATACTTAACATGGGCTGTCTAATATTAGAGCAGCAAAAAGCTGGTATAGTGTTACGCAAGAAAAAGATGACTAAAGGTGCCGTAAGAGATTGCGAATGAAGATCGTAATTTCGGGGATCCCTGGCAAAAGCTCATTTGCATACCCCGACGCGTAAAACGACGGAAAGTCCACCCAGTGGGCGCAATTTTATTGCAGCGTAGATCCGAAGGCGTACGAACACGTAATCCAGTCGAATTGAAGCCCGCAGCCGTCTATTCATGGTTTGAGGTTACTCCAGTAAGGGCTCTCTGAATCTGGCCCTATAACTTTTGCACAAACCAACCAATAAATGCTTATTGCAATTTTTTTTACCAAAAATATGTAAAAGAATACTTATCTGCCTAAACTAACTGTTTTTTTTATATATTTTTGGGGGATATTTATTATGGCAAAAATTTAATTGTCAAAATTGTCGCTATATTTTTGTTTATATAGCAAAAAAATAAAAACCGCAGAGGTGATCAAATACCACCAAAAGAAAGCTCTATTTGTGGGGAAAAAAGGGCACGACCGCGCAATTGTCAGTTAAAGCGACACAGTGCCGAATTGCAAAAACATGCTCTGGTCTTTGTCCAGCCACATGGTCTGGGCTTAAGTGGTTAAAGCAGAACCCCAGCCAAAAATAACACAACAACACAATATCATTTATTAGCTCATTAAAATATAAAATATAAAAAACAGCTTTTGTTTTTGAATTTTCACATTCAGTCTGGAGTTCTTCCTCACAGTAATTCAATTAAATCACAAGGTGCCCTAGTCTGATGACCAGCACCATTAAACTTTTTCCTTTGAGTCCAAGTTGTCCTGAACCTGCCCCACCCTGAGATTGGACAGTGAAAGGAGAAGCAGCACAGTGATGCATTCATTTCTCTTTCACTCTATTCTCTCTTCCTATCAACATGCTCATTGTCAGCACATCAGCTTCTTTGCCTGTTGCCTTCCTATCTTGTTAACTTGATGCACATTTTCACTGCCAAGTTGTACACTTCCAGAGCACTTGAAGCAGAAGTTCTAGTTGACACTTTTCCAATTTTAGCAAATTTGGAAAGTCTTTCGAATTGTTAGGTTAGTGCCACGTTGGACAGTGTAAAAGAGAGTGTAACAGACACTCTTGGCTTAGACAACTGCAGCCAGTAACCCTGCTGGGAAGTCATAGCCTGGTCTGAATAATGTGTCCGGGTTTCAGGCAGTCTGAAACCTGAACTCATGATTCCAAACCTGAACTGTCTGGGTGAATCCCAGACAGGTGACAACCCTAATGTGGAGGGGGGGGGGGATGTGCAGCAAGTTAAAAAGAGAGGAATGCAACAGGCAAAGAAGCTGATGTGCTGACAATGAGCATGTTGATAGGAAGAGATAATAAAGTGAAAGAAAATTCAGCCACGGTGACCCCTGTGGTTGGATTACTATTGAACCACATAACTGAACCAAAGCTTGCAGCAGACTTGCAGAATGTATGCAAAGAAAGTTGATCTGGAGTCATGCAATGCGGACTTGCTTCAATTGTGCAACAAACTTTTGAAGCCTGGCAAGTCTAGTGTATCGTCACCCCCGGAAGGGCCGCTGGATTAATAATGGGATCGGCAGATTAAGTTGCCCTTGCTTGGTCTAGGGGTGCACCAGAAGCCACTAAGTAGTAATTGAGTGTCCATATCGTCAATAAAGATTTTCTCAATGCTTTAATTCCAGGCCAACATAGCCAAACATCAACTCAGTGAAAGGAGGATAGGTTGATGAGGAAATAGAGATTCTTGATGTCAGGCCTGGATACATGTACAACAAAATCAGCCCCTTGAAAGATACAATTTTGCACGTGTAGCCAATTTAAATGCTGGCTGGGAGGAACAGGTCTCTCTCACTGACCCGGCTCTAGACCTCTGCCACAGGCCAGTGTAGTCTAGATAGCTTGTAAATGTCGGAATAGAGCAAATCCTCCCAGCAGTTATCTCAGCACAGATCACCGGGTGACAGCAGTGCGTACCTGTCTATGGCCCAGACGGCGGATCCTCTCTTCGGCATCGGGAACCCAGTAAGTCACTGGGGTCCCTTTAGTTTTGTCCCAGACCGAGACTCAGCAAGGCCTGGAAGCTTGGCCAGGTGGGCCACGCCGGCAGGATCCCTGTATGTGCACACTCTGAAGGTGGGTGCCGCACCCCGACTCTGGGACCTTGTGTAGGAGAAGGAAAAGAGAGCCTAAACACATGACCTCCATCACAGATATACCCCTCCCCAGCATGCCCAGCAGGGAAAACCCCTTCTAATTGGCTGCTGGGGAAGATTCCATCTGCCAGAAATCCCTCTGCTTCCCACTGCCGGCCAAAGATGATACTCACATCCCCAGAATGCAGTCCGAGCCAGTGGACCTTTCCAGAATGACACAGGTCATTAACCTGAAAAAATCACGACCGGGAGCAATGTAACTCTCCCAGTGAACTAGTTCTAGCGCAGTGCCCATGCATGGAAGCAAGGGGGCGCTACACTAGCAATAGCTTAGCAAGTCATTTTCAAACTTGCAGCTCAATTGCTTTCTATCTGGATATGAGATGTACCAATGATCTTTAAAGAAGTGTTAATTTCATGTGTAACTTCCACACCAAATTGAGATTTATCTTTGTGAATTCCACATTTTTCAGAGGACTTTATCATGCAATGAAAATAGCCAGCGAGGTTTTAAGTAACTTGTGAATCTTAGTGATTTGACCCAAATATGTCATTGTCACATAACCATGCCATGTTGCACTGAATAGCACATTATACTGTATCATACCATTACAGTAAAATGTACAATTCACACTGTAAATTCCAGCAAGAATAAAGACTAAAATAGCCTGTTACATCACTCTACAAGAATGCAGACTGCAATATTGTATTATGTAACAAAGTATCAGAGAAAATCCAAAGATAATTCTGATCCTAGCGCTCTATGGTGTGAACAGTTGAAGCAGAATAGCAACTATTAGAAAATATGGTAAATAAAATAAAATATGTCTCATTGAAAGCAATAAAACATTAACAGCGCTTGATAAAACAATAATTCATCTGAACTAAACCGTTCGTAATCTGCAATAATAAATGCTCAAGAGTATCAATCAAAACACCATTCGTATGACTCCTCTGACAAATTTACCAATAAGTTCTAAAAGGCATGCAACAAATTCTTGATGCAATGTGACAGCTTTAAACTTCACTTCACTGGTTTTGGTGCTGTAAAGTAATTTGATCCAGCCCAGGTGAAAGCAGAGAATCCCGTCACTTGTGTGCCCCTTTAGATATTCTTCTCACTGGACCCCAGGTCAAGACAGCATTGAAAACTCCTCTTATCCAAAGATCATCAGCCACTCTCCTCCAGGTGTGTAATGGTTCCAATCAGTGGGTGCATGCTTGCGTCTTGGGGGTTAAAGTCAGAGTATGGAGGCCTCCATCTGGAGCAGAGACCCCAAATTTAACCAAATAAGAGGTCCAGAGCCAACTATTTCTCTGAACTTTCCCCTATATTTAGCATAGCACCGGCTCTGAAAATAGCCAGGTGCTACACATCCAAACTGTCCTCCCAGTTCACTTAGTTTGATCCTGCGCGGTGTACACCTATTCAGCACCATATTGACAATCCTTTCACATTTTTGGTTAGGGTTAATTGCTTCATAGCATTGATGGCCATTGTGAATTACTCTGTTACATTGGTAGTCCCTTTAAATGTAATTGTTACCTTGGTGCTTAGTGTAACTTTCCTCCAACTCCTCAGTTCTTCCCAAGCACCAAACCCCACACACTGTGCCCTGGCACCTCATCCCAGGCCTTAGATTTGCCCCGGCACCACCTCAACTTTATTTAGACTCAGCTTTCCAGACCCTAGACTCCATACCCCACAACACTTTATTGTGCCCTCTCATCATCTCTTCTTCCACTCCCTCCTGAAGGCAGACTAAGAGACTAATTGGGCTGCTCAAGGACAGAGCTTTGATTTCTGCTCAGAGAATTAAGACATGTGGAGGAGAAGAGCTCCTTAAACTGCATGGCTCAGCAGCAATAGACACTTGTGTTGGAGTATAACCCTAAATGTACAAGCTGTGTGCCACCCCTCTCCCATCTCTGTACAACATCTCTCCTGTCACCTTGCACCCCTTCCTATCACTATGTTTCTCTGTCCTCCTTGCTCTCATCCCTATGCTTCTGTCTTTTTTTACCATTTGCATGTAAATCTTTTAAATGTGTGTTTGTTCATTTTTTTTTTTTGTACTGACAAGTTTTAAAAGTTTTTAAGGGACATGCTTTGGTATCCTCACCTGAGTGCCATGATACTGGTCAATGGTTACTTTTCCTGGATCCTCTTGACATGTTGATTACTGCACCCTCTGGGCAGGAACTTTGAGGTATCATTAGTTAACACCCACAGACTCGGGAACCCAGACAAAGTACTTTCATTCACAGATATGGATTGTATACTTAATTCACATTTACAGGATTACTTGCAGTGCAAATCTGCAAAGATTAATTTATTGTGTACCATGATACTTAAACTGATTGCTTAAGAAATATTTTTGAATCAAAGTCTAAGCTGGTTTTTACTACAGTGCCTTAAAAAAGTATTCATACCCTTTGTAATTTTCCACCTAAGTGTATTTTATTGGGATTTTATGTGATAGACCAATACAAACTGGCACAAAATTGTGGAAGGAAAATGATAAATGTTTTTAAAAAATTTGGGCACCTAATTAGTATATAGAGTCCACCTGTGTGATTTAACCTCAGTATAAATACAGCTGTTCTGTAAAGCCCATGGAGTTTTTTTTAGAGAACTTTAGTTAACAAACAGCATCAGAAAGGCCAAGGAACACACCAGACAGGTCAGGGATAAAGTTGTGGAGAGGTTTAAAGCAGGGTTAGGTTATAAAAAAAAAAAATCCCCAAGCTTTGAACATCTCACGGAGCACTGTTAAATCCATTATCGGAAAATGGAAAGACTATGGCATAACTGCAAACCTCCCATACGGAAGAAAAATATATTTCCAATATATTTATTAAAAAAAATTATATATTTTAAATATATTTACAATATATTGACCTACGCGAATATATTTTTACATCTATTCCAGAAATGTAAATTCAAATATATTTTCCAAAGGCATATATTTTAAAATATATTTTTTTCAATATATTTGACAGATATTTTTGAGCATCTAAAAAAATGCATTTAAAAATATATTTTTAAATATACTTGTAAAGGCATTCCAAAATATAATTTATATGCATTTTCCAAAGACATATATTGGAAAATATATTTTTTAAATATATTCTTCAGATTTTTTTCAACATATATTTGTACATATATTTGTAAATGCGTTCCAAAAATATAATTTTAATATATTTTCCAAAGGCATATATGTGAAAATATATGTTTGTAAATATATTGTCCAGATATTTTTGAACATATAAAAAAAATGCATTTAAACATATATCTTTAAATATACTTGTAAATGCATTCAAAAAATATAATTTAAATGTATTTTACAAAGATATATATTAGAAAATATATTTTTAAAATATGTTTTTCTGAAAATATTTAATGTCTAATAAAGACATTTCAACATATATTTTGTCTGATATTTTTGTAACTATGTCATAGATAACATTCTGAATACATTTATAAGAGACCCACTCCCATTTTGTTTTGTATTTTACTCTTTTAAAATAAAAAATAAATAAAATAAAAACCAAAAGATTTAAATAAAATTTAATTTTTTTTAATAAGATTTTAAGCACATAATCCATTTAATACAAAGCAGATAAACCTCTCGCATCCACTTTCCATTCCCAAAGAATTTTTGTATAAGTCATTCTGAATTGAGAACGCTTGTCGGCGGACCAGCAAAATGTCTTAAAATACAGCAAGTCCAGTTATATTGATTTATTGATTGACCTGAATGAATGAGAACCTTCACAGACATCCACCTCCACAGTCCAAGGGACTTGTCTGCTTACAGAGTACCGAGAGAAACTCTGGATATAAATATTCAATGTTCTGTTTAATCCATGAATCAGAAGTTGCACTATTATTACCAAACTCGCTCATCAGTGTCTTTATGGTCCTTGCTTTGTGCACTGGTGATCAGTCATGTTGGAACAAGAAGGGGCCATCCCCAAACTGTTCCCACAAAGTTGGGGGCATGACATTTTCCCAAAATGTCTTGGTATGCTGAGGCCTTAAGAATTCCCTTCACTGGAACTAAGGAGCCAAAACCAACCCCTGAAAAACAACCCCACACCATAACCCCCCCCCCCCACACACACCATAATCCACCAAATTATTTGGACCAGTGCACAAAGCAAGGTCCATAAAGACATGGATGAGTGGGTTGGGGTGGAGAAACTTGACTGGCCTGCACAGAGTCCTGACCTCAACCTAATAGAACACCTTTGGGATGAATTTGTGTGGAGACTGTGAGCCAGGTCTTCTCATCCAACATCAGTGCCTGAACTGACAAATGTGCTTCTGGAAGAATGGTCAAACATTCCCATAGGACAGCCTTCTCAGAGGAATTGAAGCTGTTATAGACTGGCATGCTATTAAAACTCACGTGCGTGTAAAGGCAGGTGTCCCAAAACTTTTGGCAATATAATATATATAGTATATATACTGTATATTCTTTTTATACTAAGTCCAGTCCATTGTTTGGACTTAGTACCTGCCGAAGGGTAATTCCAGCAGCCAATTAAAAGGAATTGGCATATTACAGTTCTCCCCAGCACAAAATTAAAACTCAGCAGCTACACAAAGGGGGTTATTTACTAAAGGCAAATCCACGTTGCACTACAAGTGCAAATTACAAATGCAAAGTGGACTTGAAATTGCAAGGAAAGTGCACTTCGGAAGTGCAGTCGCTGTAGATCTGAGTGGGCAAGGAAAATAAAAAAAAACAGCATTTTAGCTTACACATGATTGGATGATAAAATCAGCAGAGCTTCCCCTCATTTCAGTTCTACCCCTCAGATTTACAGCGACTGCACTTACAAGTGCACTTTCAGTGCAATTTCAAGTGTACTTTGCACTTGTAGTTTGCGCTTGTAGTGCAAAGTGGATTTGCCTTTAGTAAATAACCCCCCATAGTGTACACATACTGCAGCTGCTGACTTAATATTAGGACACTTACCTGTCCTGGAATCCGGCGATGTTGGTATCCCAGCCAATGTTTCCATTGGCTTCTCGGTGCTGCGTGCCTCCATTGCCTATAGGCCCGGTAATTCATACACCACCACTGCAGTCCAGTGCGTTTTTTTTTTTTTTTTTGCATGAAAAGTAAGTTATATGGTTTTCAATGGCATAATTTACACCAGTGCTTGCAGTTCCAGAAAAAAAAGTAGAGCATGCTGCATCTGCACCTGCACTGGGCTATATTGGAACACTGTAAAGCACATCAAAAACGCACTAGAATGCACCTGAACACACTGGAACACACATGTCTTTATTAAGGTTAAGAAAAAAAAAGAGAGGAAAATTCACTGGAATGCTTTAAAAACACACCAAACATGTCCTGGAATGCATCAAAAACACACATGCAGAAAAGCATCGGGAACGCATCCGCCGCAGCGAGATTTCTCGGAAGGGGGAAAGGGTACCTGTCAAAAATAGGCGAGAGGCAAATACGTGGAGCTTCCACTTTTGGGTGAAACTCCGCTTTAACCACTTCACTACGGCCATACGACTATATGCGGCTGCAGGGTGGTTCTAATTCTCCGGGCTGCCGCATTTTCACGGCAGCTCCTTTCTTTGTTCCCAGCACGCGCTCCAGAGCGTGCAGCGGGGAACTTGTGTACTGGCCGTGTCCCTTGGACACAGCCAATCACAGATCGCCGCGAACGGCCAATCAGAGTGGCCGTTTGCAATGCGATCTGTGGGCGAATGAGAGATGATCTCATATGTAAACATATGAGATCATCTCTCATTGCCGTTTTACACAGAGACAGCGTCCTGTCTCTGGAGAGGAGGAGACCGATTTTGTGTCCCTTGTACATAGGGACACAGATCGGTCACCCCCCCTCCCCCCACAGTTAGAACACTATGCAGGGAATACATTAACCCCTTCCTCCCCCCCTAGTGTTAAACCCTTCCCTGCCAGTCACATTTATACAGTAATTAGTGCATATTTATAGCACTGATCGCTGTATAAATGTGAATGGCGCCAAAAATGTGTCAAAAGTGTCCGATGTGTCCGCCATGATGTCGCAGTCGCAATAAAAATCGCAGATCGCCGCCATTACTAGTAAAAAATAAATAATAAAAAATAATAATTCTGTCCCTTATTTTGTAGGCGCTATAACTTTTGCGCAAACTAGTGGCTTATTGCGATTTTTTTTTTACCAAAAATATGTAGAAGAATACGTATCGTCCTAAACTGATTTTTTTTTTTTTAAATTGGGCTATTTTTTATAGCGACAAGTAAAAAATATTGTATTTTTTTTTCAAAATTTTCGTCCTTTTTTGTTTATAGAGCAAAAAATAAAAACCGCAGAGGTGACCAAATACCACCAAAAGAAAGCTCTATTTGTGGGGAAAAAAGGACGTCAATTTTGTTTGGGAGCCACGTCGCACGACCGCGCAATTGTCAGTTAAAGCGACGCAGTGCCGCAAGCTGAAATTTCACCTGGTCAGGAAGGGGGTATACATGCCCAGTAAGGAAGTGGTTAAATGTCATATCCTTGCCCAAGCTGCACTGTTGTCATGTGCCAATACTAGGCTGGGCTGGAAGATAAATATGTAAGTGATGAGAGCTGCATTCTTGTGTGTGTGTGTGTGTGTGTATATACAGTATATATATGTGTGTGTGTGTGTATATATACTGTGTGTATATATATATATATATATACACATATATATATATACATATATACACAGATACACATAGAGTATATCTGATATACACACACACACACACATATACCAGAATGAAGATACAAAATATATATATAGAATGCATCTTCCATAACTTACTTACATGTATAAATATTTTTCTAATTTCTTTTATCTCATTCTTTATATTAAGATATGGGTCTGATTTATGTGCCTTCGATCTTCTAATATGTAAATCCAGCCCTGGGGAAAACTCTTTAAACAGAGAGACTGCAATCATAATACAGGAGGTCTGTTACAGGAAGTGAGCTGTGGGAACCAGAGGGGTGAACTTTCACCTCTCACTTCCTGTTCCTGGTAAGGCCTCTGAAAAGGAAAGCATGGCATGGTGGAGAAGTTCTCTGTAATGTCCTGGATGTATTCTCCTGGATGTATTCCCCTGGATGTATTCTCCTGGATGAAAGGTGAGCCTTCTATCAAATAATATTAGAATTGTGAAAGTTTGGTGTATGAGTTAAGTTGTATTTGTCTATTTCCTGCTGAATAGTTCTCATTCTGTGTGCATTCACCTTCCCAGTTACCATACAGCATGTGCACAGTAATGTAATATTATAGGGCTCCTCTGTCACAGCATGTCACCCTGCTGCATATAATATGTATGGCTTCCATGTTATATCCAGTAACTGTGTAACATACTGTCAGTGCACATTGCTGCATATAATATTATACGGCTTCCATTCTATATCCACTCACCATGCAGCATAGGGGTTGATTTACTAAAGGAAAATCTATTTTGCACTACAAGTGCACTTGGACATGCAGTCACTGTAGATCTGAGAGGAAGATCTGAAATGAGGGGAAGCTCTGCTGATTTTATCATCCAATCATGTACAGGCAAAAATGTTTTTTTTTTTTGTCCCCTTCAGATCTATAGTGACTGCACTTCCAAGTGCACTTGTAGTGCAAAGTGGATTTGCCTTTAGTAAATATACCTCATAATGTCAGGGCACAGTGCTACCAATATTTGATGTCTCCCTCCCCTTTTGCATATTATTATCTGCCCTGCTACTAGGTGTCATTAGATATGGATTTTTCCATACAGATACCAATTATGGGCCACCTTTCAGGCCGATAACAATATGAGGTACTAATATTACATCCAGCTGCCCCAGAAGTTGCCTGATATCAGTTGACACCTAGGCTTTTTTTTGTATTCTAACAGCCACTGGCCACTGTCAGAATACAGGAAAAAAGAGCAGATAGCAGGGGAATCAATAGCCAGGTTGCTATTGACTATTTTAATTTGCAGTAGCCAATAGTGGGCTATTGCGCCCCCTTCCCACTCCCTGTTGTCAATCAGCAAAGGAGAGGATTTGAAGGAGAACATTCTTCTTCAGGTCTTCCTCTGCTGATTGACAACAGGGATTGGGAAGGGGGCGCAATAGTCAGCCTAATTTTAAAATTGAAACAGCCAATGGCAGTCTGGCTATGGTTCCCCTCTACCTGCTGTTTACATTCAGCTGCCATCAAATAAATTGTGCAGAAGGAGGTTAGCGGTGTCTGGGATGTGTGTGTGTTGTGTGGAGATGGAAAGCTAATTTTTTTTTTTTTTTTTTTTTTTGGCGGATTCTGACAGATGGGCCGCCAGCCGCTGTCAAAGCACCTGACCAAGACTGACAACTGGTGAATATAAAACCGGAATAAGCACTTGGAAGAAGAAAACCAACAACTGAGACAACTTGCCTTTGGTAAGCGGACAACTTAATTATGGTGGTGGGCACCTTGCCTTTTTTTTTATATCACCACATTCAACTGGCACTGTATCTGATCATCATATTGCATCATCCTTCATTATTCATTTGGTCATCAGTGTTTGAGTTTTGTGGTGATATCATTAAGAACTTTAGAGGTTTGGTTTGCCAATTGTGTGCTGTTGGCATACAATTTTTGGGATCACGGATTTGGCGTATTAACCTCTCATTGTTTATACATATAATTTGACATTCATTTTGTGAATTTATATACAAATTTTTCCTTGCACTCTGATTTTTTTGTTTTAGTTAATTATTGTGCACCGTTTTTGGCATATCAGCCCCTGGATGCCAGTCTTTCAATGTGAATTGGTATTGGTGAAATTTTTAATTTTCATAGAATGTTTTATATTGGTGCAGTCTTTTTATTTTTTATCTATTTATTGTCTATTATTCCACCAGTTCTGCTGCCTTTGTTATTTTTATCTTTATTTTCTGTTTGACCAATCATTTGCCTTTTCATTCTACAGTGTTTTAGGGCAGAGGTAGGCAACCTTAGAGAGGTGGAGATCTACCTGAACAACATGGGAGAAGTCAAAGATCACAGGTAGGGTTGTCCCGATACCACTTTTTTAGGACCGATATGTTTTTTCAAGTAGTCGCCGATACCGAATACCGAAACTTTTTTAAAATATGTCCCCAAATGCAGCCATGTCCCCCACATATTGCAGCCATGTCTTGTCCCCCACATATTGCATCCATGTCCTGTCCCCCACATATTGCAGCCATGTCTGTCCCCCACATATTGCAGCCATGTATGTCCCCCACATATTGCAAGCCATGTATGTCCCCCATATTGCAAGCCATGTATGTCCCCCATACCCGTAGCTATGATGCCGCCACCGCATACCGCCGTTAATCCCCCTGCATTATAGCGTAGCGTGCATTGCAAGCTTCCGTTTTGAATACTTGTAAATGCCCGTGCCGCCATGTATAGACACTCCCCTTCTCGGGGATCTGTCAAATACCGAGCAAGGGGGGTGTCCCACGCCGTAACGTCACCACTCCCCCTTGCTCGGTATTGGACGGATCCCCGAGAAGGGGAGTGTCTATACATGGCGGCGCGGGCATTTACAAGTATTCAAAATGAAAGCTTGTAATGCACGCTACGCTATAATGCAGGGGGATTGACGGCGGTATGCGGCGGCATACGTGGGCATACGTGGGGGACATATCATAGCTACAGGTATGAGGGACAGGACATGGCTGCAATATGAATTATTCTATTTTGGTATCGGGGGTATTTGCGGGAGTACAAGTACTCCCGCAAAAACTCGGCATCGGTCCCGATACCAATACTAGTATCGGTATCGGGACAACCCTAATCACAGGGCAAAGTGTCCTCCAATGTTGCCTTATCACACCTGACTAAAACCTATAATTGCCGTACTACCGCGCTGCAATCCTGTGCTTTTCACTGCAATTATTGGTGTTAACATTTTGCCTCCTGACCACCTTGTATAATTTCTCAGAGGCCCATTGGAGCATTGCATAACGCATTATGAATGAGCCCTTAGTTGCATTTGGCAATAGCACTTTTTAGGCTCATCGCATGTGAATTTGGGGGTGGTAAAACAATGCCCCCAATCCCTACCCCATTTAGCTGCTAAGTGGGAGGGGGCAGGGTGCCATGGGAGGTGGATGCTTGAGAGTTACTATTAGATCTCAAGCAACCAGAAATAACAGTAACTGGGAGTTTACTGTACTACATTCATTATGGTATCAGTGAGTGCACTGAGGTAACTACATACTATATGCACAAGTAAGATTTTTGTTTTGTGGAACATCTTTACTTATACCTTGGGAGAAACCCTCCTGGAATATTTTTGATCTGGTGGGGGGGATGGGTCAGAAGCAGACTGGAGGAAACCCTCTAATCATGTAAAAGTACATTTTTCCACAAGTCATCAATTTCTAACAAATGAAATTAATGGATATGGTGAGAAAATAGGCCATTATGTTACTTAAAATGTTTTTATGCATTTCCATAGAGTTGCCTGGCGTAATGGATACTTTGAAAACAACAAGAGCGCAGCTAATAGCACTGAAGAATGATGGTGGAAGTTCATCCTGTGTGGGTGTATCGTGTGCATCACCTTCTGTCCCATCTGAAGACTTGAGCTCATCTCCTTATCAAGTGTCGTACTCAAGGCCTAAACAGGTAGGATTTCTTTTGGTACCGAAACATTAAAACGTTGTCTTTTTTGTAAATATCAAATATGACATATTTTACCTGCTCTGTGTAAGGGTTTTTGTACAGAGCAGCCCAGATCCTTGGCCCCATCTCCTAATTAGCTCACTGACTGTGATTGATAGCATCGGGAGCCAATAGCTCCCACCACTACAGAAAGCCAATCAGCAGTGCAAGTCCCTGGAGAGACAAGGCACTCGTGGTCATCGCTGGATCGAGAGGAGGCTCATGTAAGTATAGGGGGGCTGCTGCACACAGATTTTTTTTTTACCTTAATGCATAAAATACATGAAGGTAAAAACCTTTGTACCTTTACAACCACTTTAATAAAAAGTAACTTTCAAGGCGGTGCCTCCAAGCGGCTGACAGATGGAGAGAAGCGGGTACAGTTAGACCCTATGTAAACATCAGCTTTGACATGTAGACTGTAAGCCAATTTGACTTTTGTTTCAAAATAAGATATCTTGCTCAGTCTGGTGGTAGTCTGAACTAATAAGACAAGTTGTAGGCAAGATGTTGATTATTATACTGATTTTTGAAAAGTCTACAATATTTTGATGTTTTTATACATGCTTAATTTGGTTAGTTTTATTTACTCAGCTGCATCTGTTAGACCCCTTTCACACTGAGGCAGTTTTCAGGCGTTTTAGCAATAGAAATAGCCTCTAAAAAGCTCATGAAACTGCATCCCTTTCAGTGCAATGAGCACTTTCACACTGGGGCGATGTGCTTGCGGAACATTAGAAAGAGTCCTGCAAGCAGCATCTGGGGCGGGTTGGGAGCACTATAAATAGCGCTCCTAAAACACACCTGCCTATTGAAATTAATGGGCAGCGCTTCCAAAGCACTTTAAAAGCGCATTAAAACTGTACTTTTTCCCTTAAAAAAAAAAAAGCCTAAAAAGTGTTGCAAAAACCGCCGGAGCTTTAGCAGCGCTGCAGTGTGAAAAGGGTCTTATATGGCTTTTGATTCACAGGGTAAATCTAATAAGTCTAATATTTTCCATTTACTTTTTAAAGCTGCCACTTTGGCAAAGTTTCCTGGGACTTCAAATGGTGTGATCAGTGATGCTGTTACAAGAAAAATTGTTGAAATATCACCTGAAGGGAAACATGGGGAACCATCAGAATACCACAAATAAACTTTTATGTCATTAATGTCATTTACCACAGTTAACACCACTTTCTATTCTCTGTGTTGTAGTTTTTGTATATTTACATGCTAATAAAGTTGTGTGTATTGTACTGTGTTATTGTTTTTATTTCCAAATATTTGCTGGTTTTATAGGCCTACAATATATAAATGCACAGCCTTTCAAAATGTATTTTTTTTTATTTTACAATTAGTACATTTATATTTAAAATATATTTTATAAATGTGTTTAAATATTTCTTAACCAATTTTTATTATATTTTGCTACATTTGTTGGCCAATTTGGCCACAATATATTTCAAAAATATATTTTCAATATATTGTGAATATATTGGGTAATGCATTGTGAAATATGTTGCAAATATATTCATAAATATATGTTAAATGCATTTAGCAATATATTTTTGCAGCCATAAATATATTGCAAAGTGCATTTTGGAATGCATTGTGAATGTATTCAGAAATATATGTTAAATGTACTTCTGAATGCATTTAGCAATATATGTCTGAATATATTCACAATGCATTCCAAAATGCATGTTGCAATATATTTATGGCTGCATAAATATATTGCTAAATGCATTCAGAAATACATTTAACATATATTTATGAGTATATTTGCAACATATTTCACAATGCATTTCCCAATATATTCAATAATATATTCACAAATATATTGAAATATATTTTTGAAATATATTGAATCTGGCCAAAATTGTAGCATTTCAAATATATTGCAATATATTTGGGAAAAATATATTAGGAATGTTTTTTTTAAATATATTTAAAATATATTTTTCTTCCACATGGGTCTACCATGACATCTAAACTGACAGGCTGAGCAAGGAGAGTATTAATCAGAGAATCAGCAAGGAGGCCCATGGTAACTCTGGAGGAGCTGGAGAGATCCATAGCTCAGGTGGGAGAAACTGTTCACGGGATGTTAGTCATGCACTCCACAAATCTGGCCTTTATGGAAGAATGGCAAGAAGAAAGCAATTGCTGAAATAAAGCCATACGATGTCCCATTTTCAGTTTGCAAGAATCCATGTAGAAGAAGGTGCTCTGGTCAGATGAGACTAAAATTAAGCTTCTGTGGTGGAAACTAACACAGCACACCACCCTAAACACACCATCAATGGGAGATTTTACATTTTTCCACAATTACAACCAAGGAATTCAAGTTGATTTATCCATGCCATTTAGAAGACAAGTGACACAAATGATATGCTTAAAATATATATATTTATTAAAAAACTAAAAATACAGTGTAAAATAATAATCAGGTATATTTCGTGATGATAAAAATGGATATCCTTTTAAATATCAAAGCATTATGATGAAACACATGATAACAAATCACATTTCTATGCAAGCTCTTATTACAAAATAGCATATTGAGCAATTCAACCCGTGGTTCCCCTTTGTATTTATCGTGTTTTTTATGTTTTTCTTTGATCACTGATTTATTGCTTAACTATTTTAGATCTTCTCCTGATGAAGCGGTTTCAACCGCGAAACTAGTAGAGAGCTTGTGACAATCTTCAACCCATCGTACTGTTTTTCCCTTTGCGGGGATTTCTGTCCTGATGCTGTGTTTGTGATTGCCATAATTTTAATTCTGTATCTTGTTGTGTCTGTATATTGTAATAAAATTATCATATTTTTAATCCTTTATTCTTATGTTTTATCTGCACATTAGTACCGCAACAGTCCAGCTTGTCCCAAACCTCCTCTTCTTGGCTCTTTGGTTCGGGGACCTTAGACCCAAGTATTCTCTATCTAAATTGTAAGGATGATGGTACACTTTATCCCATATATATATTCTCTATCCCAGAGGCTCCCATTTCAAAATAGCATATTCAATACTTGAATGATAACTTGTTAAACTTATGCTGGCCATACACTATACGAAAATTCGGCCGAAAATTTGTCGTTAAGAAAGATCTTTCGTTTTACGGGCAGTTAATGGGCATGAAATCGAAAATTGTTTGGACGTTTTTAAGCCGAAAAAACGAACGATAAATCGGAAGGTTAATGTGTTTCCCGTCCGAACTTTCTGCACTAGGTATATGTAAAAAAAACGAACCATTTTTTTTTTATGTCCACTGAGCGATTTATCGGCCATTACATGATGGCGCTATCGTTTGCACTCACGAAAGAACTTTCGTTTTTCGAAAGTTCGTTCGGACGATTTTTCGTGGAGTGCATGGCCAGCATTAGACTTGGTAACTTTTAGTGAATAGCTTTCCGTGGCTTCACGCACTTATGTAAACAACTGGTGTTTACGTTAGCACATTCCTTCTCAAAATAAATAGATCTTAAAGCTAAAAACACGTTTTTAATATATGGACCATTTGGTTAACCATATACAAACTTAGTAATTTTAACCAAGATTCACTTTTAAGTTTAGAATGAATCAATGGTTGAACGCATACAATAACCAATCTAATACTCATGCCGCGTACACACGGTCGTTTTTTGCGATGAAAAAAAACGTCGTTTTTTAAAACGTCATTTAAATTGATCGTGTGTGGGCAAAACGTCGTTTTTTGTCTTAAAAAAAACGACCAAAAAAAAATTCCAACATGCTTGAATTGTTTGTGTCGTTTTTCAAAACGTCATTTTTTGTTTCACAAAAAATTAACGTGTGTAGCAAAAACGCCGTTTAAAACGACGTTTTTCAACCCGCGCATGCCCAGAAGCTAGTTATGAAGCGAGCTTCAATGGAAAAGAGTGGTGAACGTAACCTCGCTTTTTGTGAAAAAAACGATGGTGTGTATGCAACATCGTCTTTGAAAAGTGACGTTTCAAAAACGTCGTTATTTACTTCACAGAAAACGTCGTTTTTTTTCATCACAAAAAAATGATCGTGTGTACGCGGCATAAGACTTTAAAGTCAGTTTTGTGAGATATGACAATATTGTCATATCTCACAAAACTGACTTCAAAGTCTTATGCCGCGTACACGCGATCACTTTTTGTGATGAATAAAAACAACGTTTTCAAAAACGTCATCTAAAATGACCGTGTGTGGGCAAAACGTTGTTTTATGTCTTCAAAAAAACGACCAAAAAAAAATTCGAACATGCTTGAATTTTTTGTGTCGTTTTTCAAAACGTTGTTTTTTGTGTCATAAAAAGTGATGGTGTGTGGGCAAAACAATGTTGAAAACGACGTTTTTAAACCCGTGCATGCTCAGAAGCAAGTTATGAGACGGAGCTTCAATGGAACAGAGTGCCGTTGAACGTGGTGTACGTCACCACGCTTTGCTAGAGAATTTTGGAAAAACGATGGTGTGTATGCAATTTCGTTTTGGAAAATGAAGTTTGAAAAACGTTGTTTTGTTTCGTGAGATAAAATTACGTTTTTTTTCATCACAAAAAGTGATCGTGTGTACGCGGCATAAGTATTAGATTGGTTATTGTATGCGTTCAACCATTGATTCATTCTAAATTTAAAGTGAATCTTTGTTAAAATTACCAAGTTTGTATCTCCCTTGTTTTAAAAGCAAAATTCATACTGCAGTTAGAATTCGCTCCACTCCAAAACTGAACTACCAATATTGATTGGATTAGTCAAGCATTTGCTCAACCAAACTTCAATTACCTAAAAGGTAAAATAAACAGAATAATACTTTACCAAGACTTAAGAATTATGTTGTTTTGAGAAGCATCAAGTAGGTGTCCCGCAGGACCTCGTCCAACATTCGTACATCTCTCCAGATTTCCTTTAGATCTTAGCCTCCTCCAGCCTAGCATTCCTCTTCTACTGCGTGTAATCACTTTTATCCCACCCAAAAAGTGGGCATGTATGTGTCACTACTACGTAATGGATGGTGTAAAATGATGTGCTGTTCCTATATCACCATGACAACCAAGTCTGGTGGCCATCTTGAATTCTTACTATTTTCCCTGTTAGGGGCAGTGTTGTATAAGAACTGACTTTTAATGTTATTTTCATGTACTTCTGACCTTGGCTTAGTAAAACACCATAAACGTTTAAAAACTGTCAAACCACTGTATCCATCCTGGCTCAAGCTTAGATATATGTGTATGAGAAAATATACCCCACACAATTAACAGTTTTTTTTAAATGCCATGAAAGTGAAGTCATGATTTTAACAATAAACATAAGGCCTCATACACACGATTAAATAAGTCTGTTCAAATCGGTCGGACCGACCGATTTGAACAGATCTGTCTGCTGGGATTTTGGTTTGCTCGCGTGTACACACGAGCAAACCAAAATCCCTGCCAGCAGACAGCGCGCTGACGTGGCGGTGACGTTGACTCCGCCACGTCACCGCACCAGGAAGTAAAACACTTCCACGCATGCGTCGAAATCATTCGGCGCGTGTGCGAGAAGACATGTCTGCTGGTTAGCGTACTAACCAGCAGACATGTCAGGCGGACGGGTTCCCAGCCGACAGATTTCAAAGCATGCTTTGAAATCTGTCGGGTGGCCAAATCCGTCTGTTTGCCCGTACACACGATCGAATCTGTCTGCTGAAACGGTCTAGCAGACCGTTTCCAGCAGACAGATTTGATCGTGTGTACGAGGCCTAACAGTTTTTCATGAACATTCTCATCAATAAGGTATCATGTTTGCAACCTTTATCATAATAATATATATATGCATTAATGCGTTTTATGAATATCAAAACAATACATTATGAAAATATTATGAAAGAAACATTATTTAAAATATATAATACAATAGCTTCATTTGTGAATAAGCCTTCTTGTTTTGTGGCTTAATTCTGGAAATACCAATTAGGTTTTTAAGCTCACTTGAAATACGACTCTCTGATCTATACATTGCCTGTAAAATTTTCCCTATAGGTTTTAGATTTATAACCTATGATAAGGCAAGGAGCCTAAAATTCTCTTACAAAAGAATAACCTCTTCTTTTAAACTTAGTTTAACCTCCTAAAAAAAAATGAAAGCCAAAATTACTTTGGTCATGTTCATAGCATATATTAATGAAAAATATACAATATACAGGCCTTATATATACTATTTTAACCCCAACAGTTCTAATAAACATGTTTTGCTAAGCTACAAGTTTTGGGCTCCAGTTCTCAAGAACTGAAGAAAGTGCAGAGAAGAGCAACCAAACTGATAAGAGGCATGGAGGAGCTCAGCTACAGTATGAGGAAAGATTAGAAAAACTGAATTTATTCACTCTGGAGAAGTGGAGAATAAGGGGGGATATGATCCACATGTACAAATACATAAGAGGTCCATATAGTGAACTTGGTGTTAAGTTATTCACTTTACGGTCAACACTGAGGACAAGGGGGCGTTCTTTATGTCTAGACTAGAGGAAAAAAGATTTCATCTCCAATTACGAAAAGGTTTCTTCACAGTAAGAGCTGTGAAAATGTGGAACAGACTCCCTCCAGAGGTGGTTCTGGCCAGCTCAGTAGATTGCTTTAAGAAAGACTTGGATACTTTCCTAAATGTAAGTAATATAACTGAGTACTAAGATTTGTAGGTAAAGTTAATCCAGGGAAAATCCGATTGCCTCTCGGGGGATCAGG
Organism: Rana kukunoris; assembly: GCA_029574335.1. Taxonomy (NCBI): domain Eukaryota; kingdom Metazoa; phylum Chordata; class Amphibia; order Anura; family Ranidae; genus Rana; species Rana kukunoris. The sequence goes on along the minus strand of CM056058.1, from coordinate 84,955,805 downwards.
AAGGATTTTTTTCCCCTGCTGTAGCAGCAAATTGGATCATGCTTTGCTGGGGTTTTTTGCCTGCCTCTGGATCAACTGTGGGTATGGAGTTGGGTGTATGGGATTGTACTATGTTTTTTATTTTGTTTGTTTATTTTTTTGTGGTTGAACTGGATGGACTTTTTTCAACCTGACTAACTATGTAACTATGTACAAAAAATAATTGCCTTTTGTTATGTCATAAAACCTGCTGGAGTCAGCTTGTATTAACAAGTCATATTAACCACTTAAGGACCGCCTACTGCACATTTACGTCGGCAGAATGGCACGGCTGGGCACATCAACGTATACTGTATATACGTTGATTTTAGTACCCAGCCGTGGGTCGCGGGCGCGCGCCCGCAACCCGGTCCGAAGCTCCAGGACCGGGACCGCGGGATTCGCTTCTCTGTGGCCGTAGCATCGATCTCGTCATCCCTGTAATAGGGGGACGCGATCGATGACGTCACACCTACAGCCACACCCCCCTATAGTTGTAAACACAACACATAGGCACACATCCCCTACAGCGCCACCTGTGGTTAACTCCCAAACTGCAACTGTCATTTCCACAGTAAACAATGCAAATTTAAATGCATTTTTTGCTGTGAAAATGACAATTGTCCCAAAAATGTGTCAAAATTGTCCGAAGTGTCCGCCATATTGTCACAGTCATGAAAAAAATCGCTGATCGCCGCTATTAGTAGTAAAAAAAAAAAATTAATAAAAATGCAATAAAACTATCCCTTATTTTGTAAACGCTATAAATTTTGCGAAAACCAACCGATAAACGCTTATTGCGATTTTTTTTACCAAAAATAGGTAGAAGAATACGTATCGGCCTAAACTGAGGAAAAAAATGTTTTTTTATATATTTTTGGGGGATATTTATTATAGCAAAAAGTAAAAAATATTGCATTTTTTTTTAAATTGTCGCTCTATTTTTGTTTATAGCGCAAAAAATAAAAACCGCAGAGGTGATCAAATACCACCAAAAGAAAGCTCTATTTGTGGGGAAAAAAGGACGCCAATTTTGTTTGGGAGCCACGTCGCACGACCGCGCAATTGTCAGTTAAAGCGAAGCAGTGCCGAATCGCAAAAAGGGGCAAGGTCCTTTACCTGCATTTTGGTCCGGGTCTTAAGTGGTTAAAGTCACCAAAAAAAGGCAGTTGCAGATCTAAAGGATGATTTTGTTTGATTGATGTCAGGTTAACCAGGGTACCAGTTTAACACAAACAAAAATTGACATCATTTTTTACCCACAAATAGAGCTTTCTTTTGATGTATTTGATCACCTCTGCGTTTTTTTTTTTTTTTTGCACAATAAACAAAAAAAAGATTGTCACATTTTGAAAAAAAATATATATATATTTTTTTTTTACTTTCTGCTATAATACATATCCCAAAAATGTATAAAACAACTAATTTATTTATCAGTTTAGGCCGATATATATTCTTTCACATATTTTTGGTAAAAAAAAAAAAAATCGCAATAAGCGATTGGTTTGCACAAAAGTTATTTTGTCTACAAAATAGGGGATAGATTTAGGGACTTTTATTTTTTCTTATTGTTTTTACTGGTAATGGTGGCGATCACCAATTTTAAGAGGCACTGCGACATCGCGGCGGACAAATCTGACCCCAAATTACACTTTTTTCGGACCAGTGACATTATTACATTGATCAGTGCTATAAAAATACCCCAATAAATTTACACTGGCAAATGTACACGTGCCCCAGGACAAAGTCTACTGAGACTAAACGTTGAGGAGGAGGGCTCCTAAATGCCGGCCGGCAACATTTGTTTTTATGCCTGTTTATATCGTGTGCTGTGTAAGTACATTTTTATTATCTTATTAAAATTTCGCCAACGGAGTTATGCTATGTGCGCCTTTTCTTTACTCTGAGTTTAAGAGGTGTTCCGTCCCGTTCAAACCAACTCTGGAGATCCTAGGAACCACAGGTATATCAAAGGCCATGACTGGGTTATAGTCAGACACTGGTTTACGTTTGACCTCTGGTAAGCTGCTCATTCACTTGGTGGTGGGTGCACCCTTGGAGTTTTTTCATTTGGTGACACGAAACAGAGGATCTCCTTTGGGAATTAATTCCTATAATCACTATGGACTTTAACGGACTTTAGTGGCAAAATGCTATATTATCACTGATACTGGTGTAATAATTATTGATGATCACTTATGTGGCGCGGCTTTTTATATTCCATTGTCTATTTTGTTTATCACACGCTTACTGCAGCCTGTTGCTTTTGGGGGGGGAGGGGTTTTATAGCGCGGTCTTTTTTGCTTATACAATATTTACATACAACCTCCCAGTTCAGGATTGAAGCTGTGGGCTCGAACCTGAGCACAAAGCCTCCTTCCCTCTCAGGGAGTCTTAAGACTTGTAAGTGCTGTGGAAGCATGGGCGTCCGCTCATAGGAGTAAGGGGGAGCCAGTGACCCCCCCTGGAATCGGCAAGGGTCTGCCATGCTCGCATCTGTAGCTGTGCTGACTCTCTCTGTGTTTGTGCGAGTTGGCTCCACAGCTGTTGCAAGATCAGTGTCACTGAGTTACAGAGCTCTTTACTGCCACCTCTGGCTGCTTCCTGTATGTGCACCCTTGTGTTTGTTTTGCTGCCTGTAATGTATTTTCAAAGGGACATGTGGAAACAGGACTTGGGAGAAGGAAGACCACCGTGACCTTACAAGTGGGGACTGTGAGTACAAGTTAAGGGAGAAGGCTTTATGGGATAATGACTAAGCCCCTGCCCTTCATGACATTGTCAAAGGAGCGGAGCATAGGTGACTGTAAAATTATGCCCCCCCCTGGAAAAAGTTCAGCGGACACCCATGTGTGGAAGAAATACTTTTGGTTATGCAAGAAGATTAGAATAGTAAAACTCAACACATTTCTTTTTCTCTGTTAAAGCGGAGTTCCACCCAAAATTGGAACTTCCGCTAATCCCACTCCTCACCCCCTTACATGCCACATTTGGCATGTCATTTTTTTGGGGGGGAGTGGGGGCTTCAGGAGGAGTGGGACTTCCTGTCCCACTTCCTGCTTCCGCCGAGGGGCTGGTTAGGCGATTAAGCTTAATCGCCTACAGCAGCCCCTCCCTGTAGGCGATCGCATGGGACACATGACAGGTCCCATGCGATCGCCTGTCCAATCAACGGCGGGCCGCGCCGCTCACGCATGCGCAGTGCCGCTCGCGCATGCACAGTGGGTGCCCGGCCGTGAAGCCGAAGGCTGTCGCGGCCGGGTGCCCACAGTTGTGATGAGGACGCCGGCCGGGGAGGGGGGTGCAGGTAAGTGTCTGTTTATTAAAAGCCAGCAGCTACACTTTTTGTAGCTGCTGACTTTTAATAAACACAATTTTTGGCTGGAAATCCCCTTTAAGTCATGGTGCAGAACACTGCCCCTAGCGGTCAGTGCGCTGGTACTGCAGCAGTCCCAGGAAAAAAAAGTTAAAGGTGCGGAAGTAGCAACAAAGTCCTCTTTCAATCTTCCACTGTATCTCCCAAACTGCAGCAAAAGGTTTGTGCAAGGCCCCCATTCTAACTGACTGAACCCTGACCCCTCTCAAGAGTTCTGCACAAAAGTTTATGTGGTTCTGGAGGAGCAGGGGGAAAAGGGAAACCGGAAAAAAAAAACAGTTCAAACAGAATGAGGAGGGCATACTTGTCCGTAACTTCCCTAACATCAGCAAAGCAGGCCCCCCCCCCAAAAAAAAAAAAACAGGGGCCGAGACATGGACAGCGGGCGCCCACCTGGGACAGCACATCCCTGGTTGGATGAGCGGTGAGTCAAGGGAAAACTCATGACTACAACTCACCCGCTCCTAAAGGTAGACACGGGGCTCCCAGTTCACACGACTTTCTCCGAACAGGACGCTTCTTCTTCTTCTTCCTTGTGGAGCCCCAAAGTCCCTCAAAGCCCTGTTGCTCGGGAATCGTGGCTTGAAAAGGCAATCGGGCAAGTCGCCACCATCCATCTGTGATCCACCGGATAGAAAGTCGGGATCAGAGGAATCCTCCGCTCCGGCAGGGAGGCAGTTCAAAGCCCGGGTTGCGACAGTGGCCGTAGCAGGTCGGCAAAGCTCCCTTACTACACCACAATAAATTGGTCGGGGAGACCTCTCTCCCGTGGTGATGCACCTGATTGAGGCGGCGCCAGCGGAGACAACCTTGCCGATAGTGTCGACCCGCATGCTTTTTGCGCAGGCTGCGTGGTTATTGGCATCCTCCGTCCGATAGGCCTGCCTTCTGAGGGTGAGAGAACACGGCAGCCGGTACTAAAGTCCTGGTGGACGGGCCTTTGGTGCTGGTGCTGGTGCCACAACACTGTAACTCCTCACAGTTAATCTTGGTGGGCACAGGAATGAGCCCTTCTGTGAAATATTAGATCAAGAATTGTAATTGCATGCCCCTGTTGAACAGGGGCAGAAAAATTGGGCCTTTGTTGGTGGTGGTGGTGGTGCTGGTGTCACAACACTGCAACCCCTCACAGATACTCTAGTTGAAGCGCAGGAATGAGCCCGCTGCAAAGTATTGCATCAAAAATTGTAATTAAATGCCCCTGTTAAACAGGGGCAGAAAAATTTAGCCTTAGGCACTGGTGGCGGTGCCCAGAACCAAAAATGTTCTTAAAAGCTATCAGCATGATCATTGAGGAGGAAATGGATAGTCACTCAGCATAACAGGATAGTCACTCAGCATCAGCATAGGCAGTCTTGAAGGGATCTGACATTTAAAAAAAATATATTCAGTTACATCAGCATCAGGTGCTTGGTAGCTGGTGGTGATCCAAGCCTGATTCATTAATATGAAAGTCAGTCAATCGACCGAGTCGGTGGAGAGGCTCACACTGTGATCGATTACAAAGCCTCCAGCAGCACTGAACGTGCGTTCTGAAAGAACGCTGGATGCAGGACAAGCCAGTAGCTCAATTGCGTACTGTGCAAGCTCTGGCCAGTGATCCATCCTCAAGACCCAGTAAGCCAGAGGATTTTCATTGGTAAAGGTGTCCAATTCTGATCTTGCCCCTAGGTATTCCCGCACCATGTAAAACAGACGCTGGCGATGGTTGCTGGAACCGGTCATACCTTGGGGCTGCAGACCAAAAAATTGTCTGAACGCATCGGTCAGACGACCACTTTCTCCACCACTCCTTCTGTGACTGACTGAAGCCTCAGCAACACGTTGTCCAGGACCAGAATTTTGTAACCTCCCAGTCTCTGGGAAAGCATTGCACAGACCGTTCTACAAGGCCTCCTGAAGATGTTTCATCTTCTGCTCCCTCTGTGCTGGGTCCACAACCTTACTTGTAATGTGGATCAAGGAGGGTTGCCAGCCAGTAATGATCCCTCTCCTTGATAGCACGAATACGAGGATCCTTCCGCAGGCTTTACAGAATCAGGGAGGCCATACAACGTAGGTTTGCTGAGGCATTCGGTGCAGAGTCCTCTGGGTCACTGAGGAGTCAGGACGACATGGTCCACAGCCACCTCATTCCAGCCACGTACAAGTCCATGGGTTTCTTGGGACTGTAATTGATCCCTTGAAGACTGCTGCTGATGCTGAGTGCTAGGCTCCACCTCCATGCTGACACAATCCTCCTCCTCCTCCTCCTCATCCTCTTCCTGTGTGATAAGCGGGCAAGCAGACACACTGTCGGGATAAAGGGGGCCTTGAGAGGTAAGGAAGTCCTCCTCTTCTCCCTCTGTTCTGCCTCAAGGGCCCTGTCCATTATTCCACGCAGCGTGTGCTCCAACAGGTGAATAACAGGGACAGTGTCACTGATGCATGCACTGTCACTGCTCACCACCCTCGTGGCCTCCTCAAATGGGGACAGGACAGTGCATGCATCCCTGATCATGGACCACTGGGATGGGGAAAAAAACAAGCTCCCCTGACCCTGTCCTGCTGCCATATTGACACAGATACTCATTGATGGCCCTCTGCTGTGTGTGCTGCCGCTGCAGCATGGCCAACGTAGAGTTCCACCTGGTGGGCATGTCACTGGTGGGCGGTTCTTGGGGAAGGTTGTATTCCTTTTGGAGGTCTGCCAGCCAAGCACTGGCATTATATGAAATGCACACAGACTTTTCTGGCCTGCTTCAGGACATCCTGTAAGCCAGAGTACCTGCCCAAGAACCTCTGCACCACCAAGTTAGGGACATGAGCAAAACAGGGCACATGGGTCAGTTGTCCCTGTCATAGGGCAGATTAGGACGTTGGTGCCATTGTCGCAAACCACTATTCCTGGCTTAAGCTGGCGTGGCATCAACCACCTCTGAGCCTGCCCCTGCAGAGCTGACAGAACCTCTGGCCCAGTGTGGCTCCTGTTCCCCAAACACACCAGCTGAAGCACCGCATGGCATCTCTTTGCCTGTGTACCTGCATAGCCCTTTGAATGCCTATGGAGCACCGCTGGTTCTGAGGACATATCAGCACAGGAAGAGGCCACAGAGGAAGAAGGAGGGGGGATGGAGGAGGGAACGGTGTGTCACAGCCAGTAGTAGCATTTTGGAGGCGTGGTGGCAAAACAACCTCCAACACTACTGTACCTTGTCCTGCGTCCTTCCCACCTGACAGCAGAGTCACCCAATGCCCCGTGAAAAATAGGTAACATCCCTGTCCATGCCTGCTGGACCATGAGTCAGCGATAATATACACCTTACCACTGACCCCCCTGTCCAGCGAGGCATGCACATTGTCACGGTCTGGTGTCAGGCTCAGAGGCCAATTGCAATAGCAGTGGCAGAACAGACAGTCACTTCTGGCAGATAACACAGGCTTCCTTGAGATGCGGAATCTAAGTACTAGCTGGTTTTCCCCAGAGCTCCTGATGGTGGAGATGGATTTAGCTGCAAGGTAGTACCAGGTCGCAGTCCTCAAGTTTGCCCCACCAGGGTGTGAGCAAGCCGGGGTCCAATAGCGGATAAGCAGACAAGGAGGAAACAGTAGCGTGGTCAGGAAACAAGCCAAGGGATCAATCACGAGCGGCTGCAGGCTGGGATCAAGCAGAAGAGCAGTCAAAGAACAGGCCAAGGGTCAAACACAGACGATAGCAGATTAGGATCAGGCAGTAGAGAAGTCCAGGAACAGGCCAAGGGTCAAACACAGACGGTAGCAGATTAGGATCAGGCAGTAGAGAAGTCCAGGAACAGGCCGAGGGTCAAACACAGGTGGTTGCAGATACAATGGTAGCAGAGCAGACAAATTGCAAGGCACTGGCTGGGAAGGCACAATAACCTGGCAAGGAGGAAGTGCAGAGACATGGCTTATATCAGGAAGTTCGTGGGAGGAGCAAGGGGTTCAAGGTTCAAGACAAATTAAGACACAAGGCAGCAAGGTCCAATGGATCAGATGGGTTTGTCCAGCAGAACAGACAGGGTGCTGTCCAGCATCCCAGATAGCTCAGTGAGAAGGCTCACTGCCAGACGCAGCTGAGGTCCCAGGTTCAAAACCCGGTCCTGACACACATTGTCTTCCACATGCCGGTAGAGAGCCGGAATCACCGTCCATGAGAAAAAGTGGCGTTTGGGAACTTGCCACTGAGGTACCACACATTCCACAAACTCATGGAAGGGGGCAGAATCTACCAACTGAAAAGGCAGCAGTTGAAGTGCTAGAAATTTAGCTAAGCTAGCATTCAACCGCTGGGCATGTGGATGGCTGGGAGAGAACTTCTTTTGGCGCTGCAGCAGCTGGGGCAGGGAAATTTGCCTGGTACAATCTGCCATCGGTGTACCTATAGTAGATTAGCAAGTACTTGGCTGTGACACACCTAATTCTGCACCTTCAGTTCTATCAGTGCAGGCTCCAGAGAGGACTGAGGGTATAGTGGGGTTGGAGATCCCAGCTGATGAGGAACAAGGAGAGGTCTGCTTTGTTGTTTGGTGTGGGTCTTTGAGGTACGCTTGCCAACGAACTACATGGCAGGTCGACATATGTCTAGTCAAGCATGTGGTGCCCAAGCGGGTGATGTTTTGGTCATGCGAGATATGCTTGAGACATATGTTGCGATCTTATGCACTCGTCTCAAAAGGGAAGGGAAAAGGGAAGGAGTGACTGATGCCATTGAGCAGAGGGAAGAGGCCACGTTGGGAGCTGCTTTGCCAGACAAAGTACCCTGATCCTGGGTGAGAGAGGATGAGGAGGATGAGGACAGCTTGGTCATCCACTCTACCACGTCTACGGCATGTTGCGGCTCAACGCGGAAAAAAAAAGGACGAGCGTGTTCCATTGCCACGTGCTGATGAGGATGCACCGTGTCCACGACCAGCACTATTGCCTCTAGATGCAGAGCCTTCTTTCCCCTTTTTTATCAGCTTATGACTCACTGCAGAGGACACAGACAGTACACCACTTGAAAGTACTTGCAGCAATATACCCTGCCTGTAGTATTAATATGAGAAGATCTCTGCTTCTAGGAGTAAATATGAGAAACACCAGCTTTACGTTAGGTGCACAATGTGCAGAGGACACAGACAGTACACACACCACGTAGCTTTAGGTGCACACTGTAGAGGACACAGACAGTACACCACGTGAAAGTACTTGCAGCAATATACCCTGCCTGTAGTATTAATATGAGCAGATCCCTGCTTCTAGGAGTAAATATGAGAAACACCAGCTTTACGTTAGGTGCACAATGTGCAGAGGACACAGACAGTACACACACCACGTAGCTTTAGGTGCATACTGCAGAGGACACAGACAGTACACCACGTGAAAGTACTTGCAGCAATATACCCTGCCTGTAGTATTAATATGAGAAGATCTCTGCTTCTATGAGTAAATATAAGAAACACCAGCTTTACGTTAGGTGCACAATGTGCAGAGGACATGGACAGTACATACACCATGTAGCTTTAGGTGCACACTGCAGAGGACACAGACAGTACACACGCCACGTATCTTTAGGTGCACACTGCAGAGGACACAGACAGTACGCCACGTGAAAGTACTTGCAGCAATATACCCTGCCTGTAGTATTAATATGAGAAGATCTCTGCTTCTAGGAGTAAATATGAGAAACACCAGCTTTATGTTAGGTGCACAATGTGCAGAGGACATGGACAGTACACACACCATGTAGCTTTAGGTGCACACTGCAGAGGACACAGACAGTACACCACGTGAGAATACTGCAGCTAGCACAATTACCTGCCTGCCTGTCAGTAAATTAGGAGGAGCGGATCTAGCTAAACTATACAGTGTATAACTATATATACAACACCTGGGATGCATATATATCCTCTACAATAAAAAATAATAGAATCCTGGAATCCACTCTCCCTTTAGAGATAACCTAAATTATTAATTAGTGTACCAGCCGATTCGCCATGGGTGGACGGGATACCTGCCAACAAGCAAAAAAGCTACATAGAAAAGGGGTTTGGAGGGGAAAAGAGAGCCCCCAGAAAGCAAAAAAAGCAGGTCAACAACGGCTTAAGGTACAAAAATATGAAAAAGTCTTTATTAGGGGTGGGGGTATCATATACATTAAATATCAATCAATATCATATCACATATACACATCCAGAATATTTGATGCACTATAATGATGAAGAAATGACTCAACATTAGGCTCAGTGGCTCCTGTGAATGGTGAATCAAAACCAAACCAAAGTTCAAACACACAGATCCACAGAGATCTCTAGATTAGGGATGAGCTTTGCGTTCGATATGAACGTATGTTCGACTCGAACATTGTCTGTTCATGCGTTCGACGAAATTCGAACAAAAGCGGTCGTTCGCGCCAAATTCGAGTGACGCAAAACGGCCCATAATTCACTGCGGCATTGCGCGCTGATGATTGGCCAAGCATGCTGTATGTCCCGCATGCTTGGCCAATCACAGCGCGCAAAAAACGAAGAGCCATAATTGGCCAAAGCCAGTGTCAGTCAGTTTAGCTTAATTTACAGTGTGTAGAGAATATATATACATCCCTAGGAGTTGTACATATATTTATACACTGTATAGCTTAGATAGATCAGTTCTTCCTAATTCACTGGCAGGCAGGTGATTGTGCTATTTAAAACAACCATTTTTAAAACTTTTTTCCATTGATACATGTTCCCTGGGGCAAGACTGGGGTTCTCAAAGACATTTTCCAACAATAACTTGAATATTGGTCTTTAAAATTAGCGTTTTTGAATTCGAAAGTTCGAGTCCCATAGACTTCAATGGGGTTCTAAATGTTCGCGCGAACGGTCGGTCTGTTCGACGGTTCTGGTGCGAACCGAACGTGGGTATGTTCGGCTCATCCTTACTCTAGATCATCAGCAGCTTTCAGAGCACTTGTGCTGATTTAACCACCTATATGCTGAAAGTGCAAAGTTCCAGATACTGAAAGAATCCAAATCCGGGAGCATATATAGCAAGTTCACACTGTAATTCTAACTGACTAGCCTGCCTGCCTGCTCTATCTAACTCAATTGAAATGACACTGTCTCTCTGTCTCTATCTTTAACCACCGCCGCAACACACTACACAAGGCCGGCTTGCAGACGGCCTTTTATAGTGTGGGGCATGTACTAAACCCCCTAAACCATAATTGGCCAAAGCCACCCTGGCTTTGGCCAATTATGGCTCTCCATTTTTTGCAAGCTGTGATTGGCCAAGCATTCGGGTCATAGTGCATGCTTGGCCAATCATCAGCCTGCAATGCACTGTGATGCCGCAGTGAATTATGGGCCGTGACACGCCACTTGAATTTGGCACGATTGGCCCATAACTTTCATATTTCGATGAACTGTCGAACATACGATGTTCGAGTCGAACGTGAGTTCAACTCGAACACAAAGCTCATCCCTACTCACCAAGTTTGAGTTTGAAGGTCAAATACATTCGGCTATCATGGCTCTTTCCACAGCCCCCTCGGCCCAGGTGTACATATCAGGAATGCCTTCCACACCATTTGATATATCAAATGGTACTCGCCAGGGTTGTCCGCTTTCCCCACGTATCTTTAATATATTATTGGAGCCCTTGGCAACTTACATTCATTCCTATCTCCAGATAAGTGGATTTAAGGTCCGTGACACAATGCATACCATCAGTCTTTTTGCAGACGATATCATCCTAATGCTCACTAACATCAAATCCTTCCTGGCTTCGGTCCATCAAGCACTGCAACTATTTACATTGGTGTCTTACTACAAGATAAATGAAACCAAATCATATATTTTAGGTTTGGGAATTTCTACCCAAACTAGGCAAGATCTTAGTAAACAATTTCCATACACATGTAAAGAGAAAGGTATATCATACTTAGGTATTACCCTTACCTCTACAACTTCTGATCTGGTTAGAGAAAACTACACCCCACTATTGCAATCACTTCACGCCAAATTGGGTAAACTAGCAAAATTTGAATTATCCTGGTCAGGATGGTCGGCTGCTTTTAAAATGCTAATTCTCCCATAATTAATATATATCTTTAGAACCCTACCCATTCCTGTCCCTACCTCTTTCTTCTCTTCTGCGCAATCCACTATTTTTTTATGGGTAGAAAAACTGGCACAATGTGCATTCAGCAGGATAATAAAACACAGGAAAGTGGGTGGAGTGGGCAACACACATATAAGAGATTACTATACAGCCTCTATTTTAGCCCAATTAAAGGGCTGGTTCTTCCATTTCCCGACCACCTTGTGGGCGCTTCTTGAACAATAGATTCCAGGACGGAACCTTTACAACTACCTGATCTCAAGCCCTTTCCTTCCTTGCTCATCCTCCACTATGGGACCAACCATACAAGCATCTATTGATGCGTGGCGAACTCTTACGTCACACGTATCCCCTCAGCTCAAAATCACCTAGCTGAAATTTCCATTGTCAGCTCTGTCCGTCCTCATACCAGGTATCTCCCTCACTAACTGGAGGTCTATCAGAGAATTGGAATTGGAGGATCTGTATGTGGGACCTGTTCTCAAGATCTTTAGAACCCTCCAATTGGAATTCTCTATTTCTCCAGCTGAATATTATAGATACCTACAAGTTTCACACTTACTCAAGTAGCCCACCAGATTATCCATCTCTCTCCCATGGCAATTATCCCAGTATTACTTATCAAAAAATGCGAACATTAAAGGCATATCGTTATTTTATTCCCATCTACAAAATAAACTATTATTTACGAAATCACCCCCCCATGCAAGCCTGGCAAAGGGATTTCAACAGGGTATTCTCAGAGGATCAGTGGCAAACAGCATTAACTGTCACATATTCCTCTACCAAATGTGCTAATCTATAAAAATGATTCCAGAAGATCATGTTGCGTTGGTATCTCACCCCACATAGGTTGTCCAAATTTTCTCCAGGGGTGTCTCCCCAGTGCTGGAGACAGTGTGGGGAAACAGGTACACTATTTAATCTTGTATGGTCATGTCCCATCATATCACGGTACTGGAAGCTGATTTACAACCTCATATCACAAGTACTTAAAATCACCTTAGAACCATCACAGGGGGTGGCGTTACTCTCTCTGGGGATGGACCTTGTCCCTCACAATTTGAGAACTTGCTGTCTCACATGCTCTTAGCAGCTCGACTTGCCCTGGTTAGGCATTGGAAGGACATAATACACCCAAAACTTCCTGAAGTTATACAAATAATTAATACTGGTATGTATGAACAACACTTTGCCTCGGGTGTGGGTAAATACCCTATAATTAACAAGATTTGGGACCCTTGGAACAAATGGTATAATACCAAATCTAAATCTAGTTCTGCTTAAAGCGGAGGTTCACCCTAAATATAAGCCCTCCCATGTGATCCAGCATACTGGCGTCAGCGCCAGTATGCTGTTTTTTTTTTTTTAATCCATGTACTTACTGTATTATGCTGAATTTTATTTTTTTTACCCCGCGGTGGACGGCGGCAGTATAGCGCGTCACATCTTTCGAAAGTACCCGAAAAGGACTCGGGTAATCTCGGCGAAAATGCGGCGCCTGCGCACAGACCTAGGAGCTGACTGCGCAGGCGCCGTATTTCTCCGAGTCCTACGGCTATGGCGCGTTACGCCCTCCGAAAAACGCCGAAATAGGACTCGGAGAAATACGGCGCCTGCGCAGTCAGCTCCTAGGTCTGTGCGCAGGCGCCGCATTTTCGCCGAGATTACCCGAGTCCTTTTCGGGTACTTTCGTAAGATGTGACGCGCTATACTGGCGCCATCCACCGCGGGGTAAAAAAAATAAAATTCAGCATAACACAGTAAGTACATGGATTAAAAAAAAAAAAACAGCATACTGGCGCTGACGCCAGTATGCTGGATCACATGGGAGGGCTGGGTGTGAACCCAGCCTCTAATATGAGAAGATCTCTGCTTCTAGGAGTAAATATGAGAAACACCAGCTTTACGTTAGGTGCACAATGTGCAGAGGACACAGACAGTACACACACCACGTAGCTTTAGGTGCACACTGCAGAGGTCACAGACAGTACACCACGTGAAAATGCTTGCAGCAATATACCCTGCCTGTAGTATTAATATGAGCAGATCCCTGCTTCTAGGAGTAAATATGAGAAACACCAGCTTTACGTTAGGTGGACAATGTGCAGAGGACACAGACAGTACACACACCACGTAGCTTTAGGTGCATACTGCAGAGGACACAGACAGTACACAGACCACGTAGCTTTAGGTGCACACTGCAGAGGACACAGACAGTACACCACGTGAAAGTACTTGCAGCAATATACCCTGCCTGTAGTATTAATATGAGAAGATCTCTGCTTCTATGAGTAAATATAAGAAACACCAGCTTTACGTTAGGTGCACAATGTGCAGAGGACATGGACAGTACACACACCATGTAGCTTTAGGTGCACACTGCAGAGGACACAGACAGTACACACGCCACGTATCTTTAGGTGCACACTGCAGAGGACACAGACAGTACACACACCACGTAGCTTTAGGTGCACACTGCAGAGGACACAGACAGTACGCCACGTGAAAGTACTTGCAGCAATATACCCTGCCTGTAGTATTAATATGAGAAGATCTCTGCTTCTAGGAGTAAATATGAGAAACACCAGCTTTATGTTAGGTGCACAATGTGCAGAGGACATGGACAGTACACACACCATGTAGCTTTAGGTGCACACTGCAGAGGACACAGACAGTACACCACGTGAGAATACTGCAGCTAGCACAATTACCTGCCTGCCTGTCAGTAAATTAGGAGGAGCGGATCTAGCTAAACTATACAGTGTATAACTATATATACAACACCTGGGATGCATATATATCCTCTACAATAAAAAATAATAGAATCCTGGAATCCACTCTCCCTTTAGAGATAACCTAAATTATTAATTAGTGTACCAGCCGATTCGCCATGGGTGGACGGGATACCTGCCAACAAGCAAAAAAGCTACATAGAAAAGGGGTTTGGAGGGGAAAAGAGAGCCCCCAGAAAGCAAAAAAAGCAGGTCAACAACGGCTTAAGGTACAAAAATATGAAAAAGTCTTTATTAGGGGTGGGGGTATCATATACATTAAATATCAATCAATATCATATCACATATACACATCCAGAATATTTGATGCACTATAATGATGAAGAAATGACTCAACATTAGGCTCAGTGGCTCCTGTGAATGGTGAATCAAAACCAAACCAAAGTTCAAACACACAGATCCACAGAGATCTCTAGATTAGGGATGAGCTTTGCGTTCGATATGAACGTATGTTCGACTCGAACATTGTCTGTTCATGCGTTCGACGAAATTCGAACAAAAGTGGTCGTTCGCGCCAAATTCGAGTGACGCAAAACGGCCCATAATTCACTGCGGCATTGCGCGCTGATGATTGGCCAAGCATGCTGTATGTCCCACATGCTTGGCCAATCACAGCGCGCAAAAAACGAAGAGCCATAATTGGCCAAAGCCAGTGTCAGTCAGTTTAGCTTAATTTACAGTGTGTAGAGAATATATATACATCCCTAGGAGTTGTACATATATTTATACACTGTATAGCTTAGATAGATCAGTTCTTCCTAATTCACTGGCAGGCAGGTGATTGTGCTATTTAAAACAACCATTTTTAAAACTTTTTTCCATTGATACATGTTCCCTGGGGCAAGACTGGGGTTCTCAAAGACATTTTCCAACAATAACTTGAATATTGGTCTTTAAAATGATAGTTTTTGAATTCGAAAGTTCGAGTCCCATAGACTTCAATGGGGTTCTAAATGTTCGCGCGAACGGTCGGTCTGTTCGACGGTTCTGGTGCGAACCGAACGTGGGTATGTTCGGCTCATCCCTACTCTAGATCATCAGCATCTTTCAGAGCACTTGTGCTGATTTAACCACCTATATGCTGAAAGTGCAAAGTTCCAGATACTGAAAGAATCCAAATCCGGGAGCATATATAGCAAGTTCACACTGTAATTCTAACTGACTAGCCTTTAACCACCGCCGCAACACACTACACAAGGCCGGCTTGCAGACGGCCTTTTATAGTGTGGGGCATGTACTAAACCCCCTAAACCATAATTGGCCAAAGCCACCCTGGCTTTGGCCAATTATGGCTCTCTGTTTTTTGCAAGCTGTGATTGGCCAAGCATTCGGGTCATAGTGCATGCTTGGCCAATCATCAGCCTGCAATGCACTGTGATGCCGCAGTGAATTATGGGCCGTGACACGCCACTTGAATTTGGCACGATTGGCCCATAACTTTCATATTTCGATGAACTGTCGAACATACGATGTTCGAGTCGAACGTGAGTTCAACTCGAACACAAAGCTCATCCCTACTCACCAAGTTTGGGTTTGAAGGTCAAATACATTCGGCTATCATGGCTCTTTCCACAGCCCCCTCGGCCCAGGTGTACATATCAGGAATGCCTTCCACACCATTTGATATATCAAATGGTACTCGCCAGGGTTGTCTGCTTTCCCCACGTATCTTTAATATATTATTGGAGCTCTTGGCAACTTACATTCGTTCCTATCTCCAGATAAGTGGATTTAAGGTCCGTGACACAATGCATACCATCAGTCTTTTTGCAGACGATATCATCCTAATGCTCACTAACATCAAATCCTTCCTGGCTTCGGTCCATCAAGCACTGCAACTATTTACATTGGTGTCTTACTACAAGATAAATGAAACCAAATCATATATTTTAGGTTTGGGAATTTCTACCCAAACTAGGCAAGATCTTAGTAAACAATTTCCATACACATGTAAAGAGAAAGGTATATCATACTTAGGTATTACCCTTACCTCTACAACTTCTGATCTGGTTAGAGAAAACTACACCCCACTATTGCAATCACTTCACGCCAAATTGGGTAAACTAGCAAAATTTGAATTATCCTGGTCAGGATGGTCGGCTGCTTTTAAAATGCTAATTCTCCCATAATTAATATATATCTTTAGAACCCTACCCATTCCTGTCCCTACCTCTTTCTTCTCTTCTGCGCAATCCACCATCACTATTTTTTTATGGGTAGAAAAACTGGCACAATGTGCATTCAGCAGGATAATAAAACACAGGAAAGTGGGTGGAGTGGGCAACACACATATAAGAGATTACTATACAGCCTCTATTTTAGCCCAATTAAAGGGCTGGTTCTTCCATTTCCCGACCACCTTGTGGGCGCTTCTTGAACAATAGATTCCAGGACGGAACCTTTACAACTACCTGATCTCAAGCCCTTTCCTTCCTCGCTCATCCTCCACTATGGGACCAACCATACAAGCATCTATTGATGCGTGGCGAACTCTTACGTCACACGTATCCCCTCAGCTCAAAATCACCTAGCTGAAATTTCCATTGTCAGCTCTGTCCGTCCTCATACCAGGTATCTCCCTCACTAACTGGAGGTCTATCAGAGAATTGGAATTGGAGGATCTGTATGTGGGACATGTTCTCAAGATCTTTAGAACCCTCCAATTGGAATTCTCTATTTCTCCAGCTGAATATTATAGATACCTACAAGTTTCACACTTACTCAAGTAGCCCACCAGATTATCCATCTCTCTCCCATGGCAATTATCCCAGTATTACTTATCAAAAAATGCGAACATTAAAGGCATATCGTTATTTTATTCCCATCTACAAAATAAACTATTATTTACGAAATCACCCCCCCATGCAAGCCTGGCAAAGGGATTTCAACAGGGTATTCTCAGAGGATCAGTGGCAAACAGCATTAACTGTGACATATTCCTCTACCAAATGTGCTAATCTATAAAAATGATTCCAGAAGATCATGTTGCGCTGGTATCTCACCTCACATAGGTTGTCCAAATTTTCTCCAGGGGTGTCTCCCCAGTGCTGGAGACAGTGTGGGGAAACAGGTACACTATTTAATCTTGTATGGTCATGTCCCATCATATCACGGTACTGGAAGCTGATTTACAACCTCATATCACAAGTACTTAAAATCACCTTAGAACCATCACAGGGGGTGGCGTTACTCTCTCTGGGGATGGACCTTGTCCCTCACAATTTGAGAACTTGCTGTCTCACATGCTCTTAGCAGCTCGACTTGCCCTGGTTAGGCATTGGAAGGACATAATACACCCAAAACTTCCTGAAGTTATACAAATAATTAATACTGGTATGTATGAACAACACTTTGCCTCGGGTGTGGGTAAATACCCTATAATTAACAAGATTTGGGACCCTTGGAACAAATGGTATAATACCAAATCTAAATCTAGTTCTACTTAAAGCGGAGGTTCACCCTAAATATAAGCCCTCCCATGTGATCCAGCATACTGGCGTCAGCGCCAGTATGCTGTTTTTTTTTTTTAATCCATGTACTTACTGTATTATGCTGAATTTTATTTTTTTTACCCCGCGGTGGACGGCGGCAGTATAGCGCGTCACATCTTTCGAAAGTACCCGAAAAGGACTCGGGTAATCTCGGCGAAAATGCGGCGCCTGCGCACAGACCTAGGAGCTGACTGCGCAGGCGCCGTATTTCTCCGAGTCCTACGGCTATGGCGCGTCACGCCCTCCGAAAAACGCCGAAATAGGACTCGGAGAAATACGGCGCCTGCGCAGTCAGCTCCTAGGTCTGTGCACAGGCGCCGCATTTTCACTGGGATTACCCGAGTCCTTTTCGGGTACTTTCGTAAGATGTGACGCGCTATACTGGCGCCGTCCACCGCGGGGTAAAAAAAAAAAAATTCAGCATAATACAGTAAGTACATGGATTAAAAAAAAAAAAACAGCATACTGGCGCTGACGCCAGTATGCTGGATCACATGGGAGGGCTTATATTTAGGGTGAACCTCCACTTTAAGTTCATATTCATCTAGTATAAAGGCTCTCCGCACAGTATAGTGTTTATAGTAACTAACTGCATTTACTGTTTCCTCTACCCTAGTAGTTTTGTTTTATTCTTCCTATTTCAGTTTTACTTTAAATTAATTGGCACACTAACATCACGGTCATACTTGAACTCCAGTCCTTCAGGACATGATTA
This sequence comes from Rana kukunoris, assembly GCA_029574335.1. Lineage (NCBI taxonomy): Eukaryota > Metazoa > Chordata > Amphibia > Anura > Ranidae > Rana > Rana kukunoris. The sequence continues at coordinate 84,937,325 of CM056058.1, read as the reverse complement.
ATTCTAGAGATTATATGTTATGGTCAATAAATACAACTGATGCATTCAATGTGATAGATATATATTGTTCAACTGTGATGCATCATATGTCCTACTACCCAATACATCATTATGCCATGTATGTACATGTATATGTTTTATCTGGTTTAATTGTTAAAATCCAATAAAAAAACGATTGAAATACAATGTATGTAAGTTATGTCACAAATATAGCTTTTTTTAGTGGTATTTGATAGAGTGTTTTTTAGTGGTATTTGATCACCACTGTGTTTTGCATTTTTGCGCAATAAGTAAAAATAGACTGCCAATTTTGAAAAAAACAAAACAATATTTTTGTTTACTTTCTGCAGAAAAAAATGTATTTTGATTTACGTGAACGTTATAGCATCTACAAACTATTGGATATATTTATGGATTTTTTTAAATATTAGTAATGGTGGCGACCAGCAACTTATAACGGGACTGAGATATTGCGGGGAACAATCAGACACTAACTGACACTTTTTGAAATTTTGCAGAAACCAGTGACACTAATGCAGTAATCAGTGCTAAAAATATACACTGTCACTGTATTAATTACACTGTCTGGGAAGGAGTTAAACATCTGGGGTGATCAAAGGATTAACAGTATGCCTTGCCAGTGTTTTTGTGCACTGTTTTAGATGCTTTATACTAGGGGAAGTGATGTTTTTTGTCCCTACTTTAGAGGAACAACATCCCTTCCCCCCTGTCAGAATGGAGATCTGCCTTGTTTACATAGGCAGATATCAGTTCTGTGTGTTTTACCGATGATCAGTGGTGCCGGAAGACATCTAGTGCTCTATACCCACGATCTGATATTGCTGTGATTAATGGTGTGAACCCAGCCTCTAGTGAGATGAACTTTTGTACCAGGAGCTCCTCGGATCACATCCAAGAATACTACTTGGCTGGAGAAAGCAAGATGGAAAAATCTTCCAGTGAACACTGCCCTGTAATTGTTACGTATGAAACTCACTTGTACCCGTATAGATAAGTGAAGCACATAAAATTATTATAATAGACTATGATTCAAGAGCATGAATTAAGTAGCACGTGCTTGATAACAAATCATGGAACATTGGCATAATTACTGCTGGATTGCCCTCTAGTGAATATTTGATGATATTATGTCATATGTTTTTATAGTAATATGTCAAATTTTAAAGATATCATGACAAGTACAGTACAGACTATATCTAATATATGATGATAAAAGGTTTTGTGTGGGACGAAAATGTGTCTAAAGATAAATTATGTTTTGTAGGAAGGAAATGTATTATATTTTATATTTATTATATAATTATATTTTGTCTAATGTGGGAAAATAATTCTGTATATCTGAAGAATGTATCTGTTGAACAATGATGTTTTCGTCAGATGTGGGGAGAGAATTTATCTAACCAAAAAGTATGTGTTGTTGGAAGTGGAGAGAGAATTTATCTGATAAAAAATATATATTGTCAGATATGAAGAGAGAATATATTTGATAAAAATATATTTTGTCAGATAGGGGGGGAGAATTTATCTAATAAAAATAAATATACAGTATATATTGTCAGATGTGAGATTCAGCCATAGCATCCAATGTCTGATAAGCTACAATATATACAATTGTAATTTTAATCTATTGGACAATGATGTTTTGTCCAATGTGGGAAGGTAACATATCTGATGAATGATGGTGTCATGTCTGTTGTAGAATGTGATTAGTTCTGACATTTGGAAAAGTATAGGTATATACTGAGTATATACCTATACTTTTCCAAATGTCAGAACTAATCATATTCTACAACAGACATGACACCATCATTCATCAGATATGTTACCTTCCCACATTGGACAAAACATACTGAGTATATGCTGAGGACATATTGTACTCACAATCTTGCTTTTGAGATGTACAATAGGGCTACTTGGCACACATGATGAGATTGCATCAAAAGTACCAAGAGGTTGTGTGGGATGTCACAAGGGGTTCCCTCACATGTAGAATGATTTCCTACATTGTACACAGTTCTCAAACAAGTATAAAAGTATCTTGACATAGTAAATTCCATAACATTGCTTCTTTTGAAGAGACGCTATTACCATGACCATTCATAAAAAAAGTAATTGGGTTGACTTATTAAAACTGGAGCATGCACATCTGGTGAAGCTCTGAAAAGAAACCAATCAGCTTCCATTTGTATTTATTGTCAGAGCTTAATTGAACAAGCTGGTTGGCTACCATGCACAGATGCATGGGATTTTGCACTCTCCAGTTTCGGTAAATCGATCAAACTGTGTAAAGCCCATCTTCCTAGAACAATATTCTTTCTCCAGAACTCCATTAGTTAGTTTTTATGTCAAAGCCACAACTAAACCTTGTGTCAACTGATGTAGGGCAGTGGTCATCAACACTGTCCTCAGGGTCCTCAGGGTCCACTAACAGGCCAGGTTTGCAAGATAACTGAAATACATCACAGGTGATATCATTTGCTGCTCAGTGGTTGAAGTATTCTAGTCTGCATCTCCCCAAGGTAATACATAAAACCTGGCCTGTTAGTGGGCCCTTAGGGCAGGGTTTATGACCACTGGTGTAGGGGATCAGAAGCTGTAGTGGATTTCCACCAGAAATATTGTTTGCTTTTGAGGTCAAAAATTTCAATTTTAGCCTCATTTGGCCTCAACACTAAACAATATGTCCGGCTGAAATACAATACAGCTCACCATCCGAATAACACCTTTCCTACAGTAAAGCATAGAGGTCGTAATATCCTGTTATGGGGGTGTTTCTCACGATAGAAGGAAAAATGATGGGGGAAAATACCATGAAATTATTGAGGAAAATCTGCTGCCCTAAAATCGTCAATGGGAAGAAGGTGTACCTTTCAACATGACAATGACTCAAAGCACACAGCAAACATTACCACACCATGGTTGAAGGAGAAAAAGTTGAAAGTCCTTTCATGTCCTAGTCAGAGTCCAGAGTTAAACCCCACTGAAAATCTGTGAATAACTTATAGACTGCAGACCACTAACAGTTACCATCAAACTTCAAACATCAACGGAAGTTGAGCAGTTCTGCAAAGAGGAGTGGGCAAATTTTGCAGAGTACAGATGTGCAAAGTTAGTACAGACATATCCCAATGGACTAAAGGCTTTAATTGGTCCAACAAAAAACTGACATAAGGGGGTAAACCTTTTTCTAACTCAGTGATTCTGTTTTGGATTGTTTACATTTTTTCTGACATGTTGGTGTTATATCTTTCACTTAGATGTTATAAGTTGCACTAGTAAATACATAGATAAAAAAAAACAGTGTCTGTCTTCAGTTCATGCTGCAAAGCAACAAAATGTAATTATTTTAGAGGGGGAGCTTCTTTTCTATACCCAATGTAAGATGGAGGACCTTGAAAATAGGAACAGGAGAAATAATCTCTGTCTGCGTATACCTGAAGCGATGAAAGATGAGGATTTATTTAATGTGGTGCAAGGTATCCTTAACCCCATATTGCAACAGTCAGACTCTATTGACATACATTTTAATTGAGTTCACATGGCTCTGCGATGATGCAATGTTTCAACAGAGCAACCTCATGATGTCATATGCAGGCTGCATTATTTTGAGAAGAAAAATGCTATTATGATGAAATTGTGAGGATCACTAGCTATCGACTTTGATGGTGCCTCTATAACTATCTTTCCAGACTTTTCTAAAGGGACACTTGAATGCCAATGGGCTTTGAGACCTCTCCTTGACAAATTAAGCTCTAAAGACATACTGGGGGTTATTTACAAAAGGCAAATCCACTTTGCACTACAAGTTCACTGCGAGTGCCCTTGAAAGTGCAATTTCAAGTGCAGTCGCTGTAGATCTGAGGGGGGCATGTAAGGAAAATAAAAAATAGCATTTTTGCTTGCACCTGATTGGATGATAAAATCAGCAGAGCTTCCCCTAATTTCAGAACTTCCCCTCAGATCTTCAGAGATCTGCAGCGACTACACTTACAAGTGCACTTTCAACTGCACTTGCAGTGCAGAGCGGATTTCCTTTTAGTAAAGCAACTCCTATTTATCATTGGAGATTTCCCTTATGTCTGGTGGCAATCAAAAACGACCTCTCTTCTACCCTTAGATTTCTGGAAGATTTGCTAAATATGCAACACACCTCCTGTTCTATTGTTTTTTTTTGCAGGAAAGGCATATAACACATTCCACATCTACTCACTTAAATTCCACCTACTATCCTACCTGGTATTACAGTCTAACATTTTCTAATAAGGCCAAAGGTGTCACTGTTGGTTTTCACAAGAACATCCTCTTCATATTATACCAAATGATGGCAGATGATCAGAAAGATTTGTATTTCTCCGACGCTTAGTCGGTAATATGCAGTGTACCTTGGCAGATATCTATTGTCCAAATAATAAACAACCTGCTTTTTCCATTGGTATGCTAACTAAATTAAAAGATTTTGCCATTGGGATTACTATTCTAGCCAGGGACATTAAAATGTCCTTAGGTCTTTTGTTAGGCACTTCTCCAGTGTGTTCTACTTTATCTTGTAGACACCTTTCTCATGTTAGGAACAGCCTACATGCAGCTCAGCTGGTTGATGGTTAGAAGATTTTATATCCTAAAGAGTGTGACTTTTTCTATTATTCTAATACTCATGACTTCACAATACAGTACAGTACAGTGGTTAAGAATGCTTAAAATATTGATTACTTGTGTCTCCTTGTTTAATGACCAATTTGTTTAACGACCTGGTTGTTGGAGCAGAACCTGGTCATTAAGGAAGGAGAGCTTGTACTCAGATAAAGGTCAATGGCTCTCTTAGTGACGCATTTATACTCAAAAATTGTGCACAACAAGGGTGCCCTTTGTCACAGATTTTATTTGCTATCTCTTTGGAACTTTTTCTTTCTAAAAGTGAAGGGCATAGATATTTTCCGCATATGCAGATGTCCAACAACCAAGGATTACACTATCAAAATTTGTTGATGCTATTACTGGAATTTCTATCTATAGCCAATTTTAAAATGAATATGACTATATCTGAAATATTAAATATATCAATTGCCTCTGAGGTCGCAATCCTCAAACTGTTATTCCCTTTCTCCTGACAACCAGCTATCTTAAAGTATTTAGGTATTTACCTTACACTTAGGCCGTGTACACACGACTAAACAAATCCGATGAAAATGGTCGGACAGACCGTTTTCATCGGATATGTCTGCTGGGCTATTTTGGTTTGATCAGTGTACACACGATCAAACCAAAATCCCCGCAGACAGACAGCGCGGTGACGTGGTGGTGATGTTGACGCCGCCACGTCACCACTCCAGGAAGTAAAATACTTCCACGCATGCGTCGAATCCAGCGGACATGTCGGACGGACAGGTTTCCAGCAGACAAGTTTTAAAGAATTCTTTAAAACTTGTCTGCTGGAAAAACCTGTCTGCTCGCCCGTATACACGATCGGATTTGTCTGCTGAAACGGTCCGTCGGAACGGTTTCAGCAGATAAATTAGATCGTGTGTACGCGTCCTTAGTCTCTCAAACCTATTTCAATATAATTACCTCCGTTTGCTCAATAAAATTAAATCAGATTAACATAAGTGGTCTTCCCTCTGTCATTCTTGGTTAGGCAAGATCAAAGTTATAAAGATGAATTTCCTCCCCCCAAATTTTATATGTTTTTCAAATGTTTCCCTTAGGAGTCTCCATATTTATTTATTTTTTTTGTCGATGCTTCAGTCCATTATCTAAAATTATATTTGGAAGGGACAACACACTAGAATATCTTGTAATGTTTTAAAACACACTAAAAGATCAGGCTTTACTGAATTTTAACTTATATTATCAAGCGACTACCCTGTCACGCATAGTGGTTGCTTTAGGGCTACCTTGTTCATCGTGGGGGGGGTTTCCACCTCTGGCATCACCTTTGGCTATATCTACTTTGGAAATATGAGAATCCCTGCATTCTCGTTATTCTTGAGAATATAATTCCCCCTTAATGCCATTAATTACTTTAATTACTGCTTTAGATAGGGGTTTTAAATCTTGTTTAAGGATCCCAGGGTGAGACCATTATGGTCCTTGTGTGGACTAAAAAAAAACACCTTCATGGACCAGTAGCGCTATGCCCAACTGTCAATTTGTTCAGAATCTACTGAAATCTACCCGGTCTTTAAATGAATTGACAACAACAAAACCTAGGGAATGCCCAGGAAAAAAACAGGCCTCCTTCCCGACCAGCCTGCAGAACAACCAAATTAACCTGTCTAACAGTATGCGTTAAAAACAGGGGTTTTGTCTGCACGCATTTGCAAACGCATGCGTAATCTGTGGTCCTAACACTAAACAGTGAGTGTCCCCATAGTAGAGGCACATGCATTTTAATGGATAGATGAGGGTAGGTGGACTGAAGGGGAGCCACCCCTCCTAAAAGGTACAGGAGCACACCAAACACCCAGAATATAGCACAATGGCTGCATAGGTGCTGGTGTACTACTGGACCAATATAAGCACCACAGGTGAAACAAAAACGTGTCCACCGCCCCCCATCTATTGCTGGCAATCACAGTAAGTGGCATTGGTAGGCTAAAACAGGTAACAACAAAACCTAGGGAATGCCCAGGAAAAAAAACAGGCCTCCTTACCGACCAGCCTGCAGAACAACCAAATTAACCAGTCTAACAGTATGCGTTAAAAACAGGGGATTTGTCCGCACGCATTTGCAAACGCATGCGTAAGCCACAGAGCCGCACCAAGGCACCCTGTAATCTGTGGTCCTAACACTAAACAGTGAGTGTCCCCATAGTAGAGGCACATGTATTTTAATGGATAGATGAGGGCAGGTGGACTGAAGGGGGGCCACCCCTCCTAAAAGGTACAGGAGCACACAAATGAATTGACCCCTATTGAAGCTATCCTGCAGTTTAAAAAACCACTACAGAATTGAGTTTTATAACGTTTTTTATAAAGCTCTGTTGACTTTGCATAGCCCAGAGTATCCAGATTATATAGGTCGTTCGGAGTCAGAATTGCAATCTAGTCTTACGGATAAACAAAAGATAGGGTCATACAACATTCTTATATGTCTGCCACTTCCTCTAGAATGAAAAAGGTAAATTATAAACTTCTTACTAAATGGCATACTACACCAGTTTAATTTCACTATATATATTTTTCTAATTCACCCTTGTGTTGGAGAGTTTGCGGAAGCCGAGCCACACATGGTCATATGTGGTGGTCTTGCCCTTTTATACGACCATTGTGGCAGATATGACCTCTTTAATACAGGACGAAGTAATCAGATTTGAACCATGGATGTTCTTGTTTCATTCCATGACAGAACCAATATGTCAATATAGAAAGTCTGTGACTCCATATCTTCAATGTTGCTAAATCTTTTTTTCTAACCCTTTGGGACAATGACCTGTACGACCTACACTCTCTTAGTGGTTATGTAAGGTTGATGATTTTTGTTCAATGGAGGAAGTAACATGTATGAATAGGGGATTCAATCAAAACATATTTTAATATATGGGCACGCTGGTTTGAATTTAAAGCTACTACACTGTATTATGAAATTGTGTCATACCCTTAATGGGCTATTTTCCCTAATGGATCATGTTTTGAATGTTAGTTGCTAACTAGACATGGCCTAGTATCTTTATATCTTTAACTAGCTATATTTTTTTTGTCTCAGTGCATTTGCTTGTTTTCCCTCCACTCCTGCCCCACTTCCCTTTTTTTTCTCCCCCATTTCTTCCCCCCCCCCCCCATTTCTTTTGTTATAATTCTTTTTCTCCTTTTTTCTTTCTTCTTTTTGAGAGAGAGGAGAGAGGGAAAAAGTTTGCGTCCTATGTAGGTGATAATATATGTTATACGTACAGTATGTTTGATATTTTTGTGAGCTACATGTTTAAGAGAGGTGTGGTTTACTATGGTGATATTTAATGTTGTGTTCACTTTCATACAGTATATTTTGTACTGTTTAAATCCACAATAAAAAAATAAAATAAAAAAATTACAAACCTCAACACAATAATTTACAGAAAATTAAACTTTTGAAGAAATAACTTAACCGATTAACCCCCGGACGATTTTACCCCCTTCCTGACCAGAGCACTTTTTAAAATTTGGCACTGCGTTGTTTTAACACACAATTGTGCGGCCCTGTGTCACTGTACTCAAACAAATTTTGCTTCCTTTTTTTCCCACAAATATAACTTTCTTTTGGTGGTATTTGATCACGACTGCTGTTTTTATTTTTTGCGTTATAAACAAAAGAACAGCAACAATTTTGAAAAATACACAATGTGGGTTATTTACGAAAGGCAAATTCACTTGAAATTGCACTGAAAGATCTGAGGGGGACGTGCAAGGAAAATAAAAAACAGCATTTTAGCTTGCACATGATTGGATGATAAAAAAGCTTCCCCTCATTTCAGATCTACCCCTCAGATTTACAGAGTCTGCACTTCCAAGTGCACTTTCAGTGCAATTTCAAGTGCACTTTGCACTTGTAGTGCAGTGGATATGCCTTTCGTAAATGACCCCCAATATCTTTTACTTTTTGCTACAATAAATATCCCACATTTAAAAAATTAAAAATTTCCTCAATTTAGGCCGATATTTATTCTTCTGCATATTTTTGTTTAAAAAAAAATCGCAATAAGGGGATAGAATTATGGCATTTTTATTATTATTCTTTTTTTTTTACTAGTAATGGCGGTGATCAGCAATTTTTATCGGGACTGCGATATTATGGCGGACACATCGGACATTTTTGACACCTTTTTGGGACCACTGACAATTTTACAGCAATTATTGCTATAAAAATACACCGATTACTGTAAAAATGTCACTGGCAGGGAAGGGGGTTAACACATTAGGGGTGATCAAGCGGTTAATTGTGTTCCCTCTGCATGTTATAACTGAAGGGAGATGGGACTTACTAGGGGAAATGACAGATCACTGTTCGTACAAAGTATGAACACATGATCAGTCATTTCTCCCCCTGAGAGAACCAGGATCTGTTTGTTTACACACACAGATCTCGGTTCTCGATGTGTCACGAGTAGGGTTGTCCCGATACCGATACCGGTACCGGTATCGGTACCGCCGATACCAAAATAGAATACCTTTTTTTTTTTTTTTTGTTAACGAGCGGCTGCTGAGCGGTGCATAGAGCAAGCAGAGCAAGCAGAGAACGGGAGCTTAGAGGGGCTGAGCGATCATCCTAATTTGTTGGCGGCGGTGTGTGACTGTTTTTTTTTTAGTTTCCTCCCCTTCGAGCCGGCGTATAGCGGCAGCTTAGAAGGGGGTGGAGAGAGCGGCAGCGTCATCCTAATTGGTTGAATGGTACTGGACTGGTATGTAAATGTATTTGACTGTGTTCCTCCCCTCGAGCGGGCTGGTGCGGGCATAAAAGCCATTGTAATAGGCTATTACAGGGACATGACTGCATCATATGTGGGGGACTAGGCTGGAGGGACATGGCTGGGGGGACATGGCTACATATGTGGGGGACATGGCTTCATATGTGGGGGACATGGCTGGGGGGACATGGCTACATATGTGGGGGACATGGCTTCATATGTGGGGGACATGGCTGGGGGGACATGGCTGCATATGTGGGGGACATGGCTGGGGGGACATGGCTGCATATGTGGGGGACATGGCTGGGGGGACATGGCTGCAAATGTGGGGGACATGGCTGGAGGGACATGGCTGGGGGGACATGGCTGCAATATATGGGGGACATGGCTGCATCTGTGGGGGACATGGCTGTATTTGGGGACACATTAAAAAAAAGTATCGGTATTCGGTATCGGCGACTACTTGAAAAAAAGTATCGGTACTTGTACTCGGTCCTAAAAAAGTGGTATCGGGACAACCCTAGTCACAAGTGATCGTGGTTGCCTGGCAGGCTTTGCGCCTGCTGAGCATTCGCATCGGCTCTGGGAGTGAGCAGCGGGCGCGTGCCTCCGGCGGCACATGCCCCTTTTGGCCACAGGGGGAAGCGACGTGACATAACGTAATTTTGCCGAGCCGAGCCATGCTGCCGCAGTAAAACTGCAGTGGCTGGTCAGCAAGTGGTTAATTTAGTATATGTAAATACCTTCAACTTCTAAAACGACTTATTCAGTTTAAAATAGAAATGAAAGCCCTTTTGTGTATAGATATATAAAAAACACAATAAACAGTTTTCCCTTTTTTATTAATGATCACAATCCCTCTGTTCTCAGCTGCATTAAATCTCAGAGAGAAGGAGAAACAGCAGCACACTGGTCTTCCCAGTGAAAGGCTGTGCAGGTGAGGGGGGGTGTCAAGACAAGTCTGATTATTGGAGGAGAGCACACTGCATTCCCAGCATAGCTAGAGAACTGACCACAATGTGTTCTCCTACTTAGTGTGGTCAGTTTTTAACACAAGAGCAGAGGGACTTACAGGACCACCAGGGATTTCACACAAAGAAAGCAATGCAAAGAAAAACAGGATACTTCCATACAATTACATGGTACAGCAGGCACATATCTGGAATATAAATTGTTGGGTTTACATTTTACACTCTTAAAGCGGATCTCCACCCTAAAGTGAAGATCCGCTGATCCGAACACTCCCCCCCTCCGGTGTCACAATTGACACCTTTCAGGGGGGAGGGGGGTGCAGATAGACATGTATCTGCACCCACTTCCGGCCCAGCATTCACGGGCAAAAGACGGGCATTACATCACATCCCGTCTCCCGCCCGTTGTGTGCTGGGAACACTCGGCTCCCAGCACACAGCTGGAGCCAATTCGCGGGCGCAGCGCGACTCGCGCATGCGCCGTAGGGAACCGGGCAGTGAAGCCGCAGCGCTTCACTTCCTGGTTCCCTCACCGTGGATGGAGGGGGGAGCAGCAGGGTGACGAGCGATCGCTCATCCTCTGCTGCGGACGCCGCTGGACTCCAGGACAGGTAAGTGTCCTAATATTAAAAGTCAGCAGCTGCAGTATTTGTTGCTGCTGGCTTTTAATATTTTTTTTAAGCTGAACCATCCGCTTTAAATGTAGTCAGTGACTACTGAGCAACCAGCAAAACTTATATACTTTAAACACTTCCAGCCCAAGGACGTCATATGACATCTGACTTTCAGTGGGAATATCTAAATGATACCTACAGCTACAGGCATCAATCAGATATCCTTGTTTTCAGCCGGCGATTCTGTGCACCAAAAAAAATGATCATAGTGGCAGTTCCACCACTTTAACGTTCTTACAGACGACACCCCCCTTACGCCACCATCCATTGCTTCTACGGGCTCTCCCATCCCATCGGGGGCCCGGAGAAAGAATCTGCCCCCACCGGATGGCGACCATAGAGATTTCCAGTGACCAGATGGTCACCAGTCATTGACTCTCGGAGGATGACGTTATAACCTTACTTCCGGGTCACAGTTGTAAACAAAGCCGCGATCGCAGCTGGTAAGCATGGGATTGTGATTTTTTTTTTATTGCAAGCGGAGAGATGTGTGGTCATGAACGATTCCTATTAAAAGGGATGTTTACATTCCTTGTATTAGGAATAAAAGTGATAAAAAAATGTAAAAGAAAGTGTCAAAAAAAAAAAAAAAAGTAAAATTAAAAAAGAAAGTAAAATTAAAAAAAAAAGTATAAAAAAATAATAATTTAAAATGCCCCTGTCCCCGGTAGCCGCGTGTGTTAGAGCGCAAGCAACAATTCTAGCACTAGACCTCCTCTGTAACTATAAACTGGTAACCTGTAAATAAAATAAAGCATTGCCTATGGAGATCCCTCTGATAACTTGTCAAATTTCTACCTCAGCAATCAAAAACTCTAGGTCAGACAAATCAAGAGAGTCTATAGTAAGTAGCTAATTATTTCACATTATATTAATATTTTCTCAGTTCAAAGATTTTCTTTCTGTAGGCGTTTTCCAACCACTTTGCAGAGGTCTCAAAGTCATGACTGGTAGGAATGGCTTTGATGTAAGACTCCAGATCCCATCCCTCCCTGGAACACAAAGAATGGAAGAATAGTTGAATAGCCCATCAGAGCCCTGCAGTAAGGGACAGCCGTGAAGTGAGCTCAACTGGGTGGCTTCACAGATCAAATTTTGTGCTGAAGAGAGGTGTGCTGGCACCATTCTGGGAGGCTGCTGTCCTCTGGAAACTAAAGAGGAGTGAGTGAAGAAGTGCTGGATTTCACCCAAGGTCTGCCCACTGCTGTGTTGCTTGTCCTCCCTACCTTAATGTTTACCAATGTCGGGACCTGTTGGGTGCATGGTCAGGCTCCGGGCAGTGATTTTTTAAAATGCTTGAAATTAAAGTTTAAAAATATAAATTTCTGTGATGTACATAAAATGCTGCAGCTGCACAGACATTTACAAAAGGTTTTAAAACTGCCGGCAAATTTCTTTGACAGCTGTCATTGATAGCTTCTTTGTTAAAAAAAAAAAAAACAGCTCACAGACCCCTACAAGGGACTGATATGTTGTGTTTTTTTGGGTCCTTTAGAGGGGTTTGGGCAAGTAAAAAAAAATATAAAGAAGTTAAATATTGTGGGCCAGATTCAGAGAGCCATTACGCTGGCGTTACAGGAGATGCGCGGCGTAAGTCTAAATATGCGCCTGCGTATCGATGCGCCGCATCCCCAAAACGATATATGCATGAAATCTAAAAAAAATTCGACCGGCGTAATTTTGATAGACCTGTGCATCCGTGCACGCAAAACTGCGCTAGACACACCATTGATTTGCTAGTCAAATATGCAAATGAGGGAGTTACGGCGATCTACAAAAGTAAGTTGGTGCAGCGCAGGCTACGCGCTGTGTGCAACAGCTGCACGTCCTGTCTAAAATTAGTTCATATAAAAGCTGGTTTAAAATTAGACAATCCGTCTACATGTCAGGTAAAGCAACACTGTTAGGGACGAGCTGAGCAGCCACATTTGCAGGACAACAAACTGTATGCCAACATGCCAGGGGCATCCATGGTCATAGCTATACTACTGACTTTAGATGAGCAAAGAAGGAGGAGGGCACGGAGGAGGGCACGGGAGAGGATATACCGCACACGCATAGACATCTTTGGCATGAGTGATTCTGAGGTGTATCGCATCTTCAGATTCACCCCTCATGCCATCATGGAATTAACCACAACCCTGCAGGAGGACATCACCAGCTCAACACACCGCTCACATGCAGTGCAGCCACTGGTCAAGGTCCTGGCAACACTCCATTTCCTTGCCAGTGGCTCTTTTTAAAGAACAAGTGGAGTGGTGGCTGGGATGTCACAATCCTCCATGAGCAGATGTGTGCACCAGGTTATCCCTACAATCCTCAGACGCATGGCCAACCAAATCATCAAACCCACCACTGAGGACCTGCGGCTGAAGGCAATGACAGATTTCTACAGAATTGCCAGATTCCCACGCACCGTGGGGGCCATTGATTGCACACATGTGGCACTCCAGCCCCCCCCGTGAGACAGAGCACATATACCGCAATCGGAAGCATTGGCACTCCATCAACATGCAGGTGATAGTCGATGCCCAAGGCCTCATATGGCCCACTATTGTTGTCTGGGGTGTCGTTATCACTCCGGGCCAAGGGTGGCAGCAGTCAGGTCAAGATGTTTTGGGTGTTCCCCCCTCAGCAGCCAATCAGAGGTTGATCGTCCCGCTGTGCATGCTGGGGAGGAGTACTTAAGGGATAGACGTCATTAGCCCGGGGTCATCATCCCCCATCCTGGCCTGTCGTCCCACCACCCCCCGTGTGTGGCCCTCATGGCCGGGGGTGCTTGTTTACGTGTTTCTGGCTCCGGAACCACGTTGGTCCGGGGTTGTGATCTACTAAGTAGGCCTAGTAGTCAGACTGGGTCTACGTTTGCAGAGTGGTCCTGTGCAGTCCATCCTGAGGGAGGAAGCCACTCGATGAAGAATCTGTCTTGGAGAGCACCGAGCAAGAGGCTGGTATCTCAGGAGAGGCCTTGAACTTCATCAAAGGACGCACGATCACTGACAGGCTGAGTGAGTTTATTCAAGAGAGATCTGATGGAAATTTTGGGTGCCCTCCTGGTTTCCTTTTTTTTTTTTTTTGAGTAGGGGCAGTGTTGCCAACCTACCAGATTGAAATTTACTGGCATGACACCAGAAATTTACTGGCGCAGCCACGTTTTTACTTGCATTTCACAAAAGTTACTAAATTAAATTTTTATGTGCAAATTTCAATATTTGGGCAACAAACAACTACGCTAGGCAAAAAGCAATGTGATTTAAGGTAGATATTAAGATAAAAAAATATATTTTTGTTATTTTCGATATACTGTAATAAGGGCAAATTATTTAGTCACATCACCCCCTGCCTCTATCCGCCTCTGCCACCAACACCCCCTGCCTTCACCCCCCTCTGCGGTGCCACGATCTCCCCCTGCATCCAATCTCCCTCCTCTGCCTCCATCTTCCCCTGCCTCCATCCCCCCCTGCGGTGCCACCAACACCCCCTGCCTCCAATCACCCCCTGCCACTAACACCCCCTGCTTCCAATCTCCCCCTGCCTCCATCCCCCTCTGCGGTGCCACCACAGCCACCATCACCCCCTGCCTCCAATCACCCCCTGCCTCCAATCTTCATGCGCAGTTTTAAGCCGAACCGATCTCGGCTACTTTTACTGGCACATTCCTGCAACCACGAACATTTACGAACGGGGGAAAAAAGTGCCAGTTTTTATGAACTGTCCGTAAAAATATGGACGGTTGGCAACACTGAGTAGGGGGTCCCTATTAAAATCCATACCAGGCCCTCATCAAGGATACTTTTAAGCCCCTTTCACATGGGGTTGATCCGTTTTAAAGGACCCCGCTAGCTCAGCAGGCCACAATTAAAATGCTATATTTTTTATTTATTTTTGTAAATGCCACTTGTGTACATCTTAAGATGCACCGCCTTACAAGAAGGTTTACATTGTGCATATTTAGTGTTGCCTTAAAGCAGGGATCTCCAAACTACAGCCCTCCAGCTGCTGTGGAACTACACTTCCCATGAGGCATTGTAAAACTCTGACATTCGTAGACATGACTAGGCATGATGGGAATTGTAGTTCCTGAACACCTGGAGGGCCGTAGTTTGGAGACTCCTGCCTTAAAGGATCACTAAAGGAATTTTTTTTTTTTAGCTAAATAGATTCCTTTACCTTACTGCAGTACTGGTTTCATGTCCTTATTGTTCGTTTTTGCTTTGAAGTTGCTGTAATCCTGCTCTGTTCTCCACACTTCCTGCTTGTCTGTTTCCTTATAACCACAGTGCTGGGAGCTTTCTCACGGTGTTCTAAGCTGTCATTACTGTGTGTCTAAAACTTCCCAGAACCAATCAGATTCATTTTAAAAACAAAACACTGCCCTGGATTTGTTTGTTTTTGTTCTGTGTTTCTATTTCTACTTCACAGAAACATGAAGCCAGTTCAAAAGTGAAACTAACCTGCAGACACATTATATGATTGATTTTTATCTATTTTTAATCATTTTGAAAAGGAATCAGTTAACTTTTATGTCTCTATACCCTGTAAACCGTCATTTCAGCTTATTATAAGAGCTGCTTGCTATTTAGGAAAAAGCATTTGTATATACCCCCCTCCTGCTTCCTCCAGGTCAATGCCAAGCTTACTATAGTTTTTGTTTGATTAAGTAGGTCATCATGCCATTTTGTACAGAAAATAAATAAATAAGTAAAACAGACTGGCAGGAAAATGTTATTTAGCAGTAAACAGGTGCACCACTTCACAGACAAATTTGAGGCATACACCAAGCATGTTATTTTTAAGAGATTGAGCATTTTTATGTTACACTTTATGTAATATTTGCATATGTATGTATTTTATTAAGAGAGCTACTCCCTGCTAAAAGGTACTCTTTAAAAACTATTCTTGCATTGGTACTTGTCTCCTCTGATAGTGCTTAGCTCTGTCTGCCCTTTGTTTATCCTATTAGCCTTGAAAATGAAGAGAATTGGTTTTAAAAATTCTTCTCCACTTTAAGGCCTCGTTCACACATAGCCGACTCCGTCTCAGTCCTTTCCGACGGAGTCCGCCTGTGTCTGCCAGCTCAGCGGGAGATCAGTCCGCAGATCTCCGCTGAGCCGACGGATGACAAGCTCCTCTCTGCTCACTGAGCGGGGAGGAGCTTGTCGAGTCCCGCTGTCCTCTATGGAGCGATCTGATGAAAACGGACAGCATGTCCGTTTTCATCAGATCTTTCCCGATCCGATCCGCATGGACGGATGGGGACGTGAGCCCCATACGTTTGTTTTTAGCGGATCGGATCAGGTCGGATGTCAGCGGACATGTCTCCGCTGACATCCGACGCTCCATAGGGGTGCATGGAGCGCCCGTTCAGGTCCGCCTGAAAAACTGACAGGCGGACCTGAACGGATCCATGTGTGAACGAGGCCTAATGGTGTTTTTGGACATGTTCACTGAATCTGCCCTCAAATTGAACCCAAACAGGCTCGCTCATCACTTATCATACTATACAGACATGAAGCAATGACCCCGATGCCTTTTGCACACTTAGTGCTTGTTTATTGGGTTGCCTTATGAATAAGCATTAAGCATGTGAAACACATTAGTGTCATTGTTTGATGTCTGTATATGATGTGCTTTCTTTTCATTGAATAAAGTGTCTACTAATTATGCATTGACTTGAAGGATCATCTTGGACTCATTGTTTAAAATAAAACATAACCCTTAATCTAGTCCCGAATATTAACACAACAGTTTAAAGGGGTTGTAAAGTTTTTTGTTTTTTGTTTTTTGTTTTTTTTTACCTTAATGCATCCTATGCATTAAGGTGAAAAAACATCTTACAATTAGCGCCCCCCCCCCCCCAGCCCCCCATTTTACTTAGCTGAGCCCTGGAAGTCCCACGTCACAAATGTGCTACTCCTCTGCCTGGTCTTCTCGGCTCTTCATTGGATAGATTGATAGCAGCACAGCCATTGGCTCGTGCTGCTGTCAATCAAATCCTATGATGTGGGGGCCGGGGGGGGGGGGGGCTGCAAATGGCGGCTATGGACGCTGAATACAGGATTCTGGAGTCCACCTGCAAGGTACCCCCCTTGGGAGAGCGCCTCCCAGAGGGGTTTATCTGAGGTGAGGGGAGCCGAGACAGTCGCCGTGGGACCCCAAAAAACAAGGATCTGAGCTACTCTGTGCAAAACGAACTGCACAGTGAAGGTAAGTATGACATGTTTCCACTTCTGCATTAAAATTTAAGAAAACCCCACTGAATGTTTGTTAGGTGTGCCCATTCATGCAGTATACATTTCTCAGCTTAGTTCTTGTTCAAACAGGTGCAGAGGTACATACCATGTTTCCCCGAAAATAAGACCGGGTCTTATATTAATTTTAGTCACAAAAAACACACTAGGGCTTACTTTCAGGCTAGGGCTTATTTTCAGGCTAGGGCTTATTTATTTACGGTATGTACATTAAACAACATTTAAACAACATTTTTTCAAATACCGGTACAATCATCTCCATTTCCTTTTAAACCATTGGTCCTAATCTCTCATTTACAGCAATATATGGTACGGTAGCTCTCCCTAAACAACATTTAGTCAATTAAAATCTAAAAATTCTGTGTCCTGTCTTCCCCTCAGGTCCCCCCCCC
This sequence comes from Rana kukunoris, assembly GCA_029574335.1. Taxonomy (NCBI): domain Eukaryota; kingdom Metazoa; phylum Chordata; class Amphibia; order Anura; family Ranidae; genus Rana; species Rana kukunoris. The sequence continues at coordinate 84,919,639 of CM056058.1, read as the reverse complement.
CCCCCCCCACACCACCCGCCTTATCAGGTCAGGAGTCCGCTTTTTAGATAATTAATTCTGGTACTGTGGTTTAGTGCAGTTTTATACTGGTACGGTATAACGGTAGAAGTACCTGTTTAACAGCTTTTACCGGTATTCTTCTCTCTTCTCTTCTCTTCTCTGATGATTAGAAGAAGAAGTTTGGCTGTGATGACGTCAGCCCGCTCCGTGCACTAAAGAGGGAGGGGGCGCAGACGTCCGCAGGAGGAGAGGAGGAAAAAGAATAGCCAGTGCGCTGAAGACATTTGGTGGGAGGAGGGGAGGAAACAGAATAGCCGAGATCCCTGGCTGACGCTGACGTGAGATCTCGGCACAAGAGGAAGCAGCAGCACACATCAGCTGGGAGGAGAGAAAAGGACCTCCGGAGGGGCAGCGGTGGGTGCAAACAAGTTTGTCTTATATATAGCAGCAAAAGGGAAACAATAGCAAGCATTTAAAAAGTTATTTTACGGAGATTGGATAGGTCTTATTTTTGGGGTAGGGCTTATATTGCAGCCCGCCCCTATAATCCAGCTAGGGCTTATTTTCGGGGTAGGGTGTATTTAGGGGGAAATACGGTATAACAATGTGCTTCTTCTCATTAAAGCACACATTCTGTCATTTTTTTATCTTTCCATCTATTAAATCTTCTGCTCTTGTTGTTTTAACTTTGGATAATAAAACCTTTTTTTTTTTCTGCAAGTAAATACCTTATACAGCCTACCTCCTGTTTCTTGTTTGGTAAAAAGCCTAGGCTTATAGCGTCATGCACAGCTCTCTCTCTCTCTCTCTCTCTCTCTCTCTCTCCCTCACTTTTGGGAGAGTTTGCAAGGAAGGCAGGGGGGATCAAAGGGCCAATGAGAGCTGCACGGCTGCAGAACTGGAGGTGTGCCTCTGTGTGTCTGTGTAAATCCAGGAAGTGTACAGGCAACAGCTTCAGCTGCCCACAGTTAAAGTGGATGCAGCCAGACTTAGTGGAGGGAGATTTCGGCAGCATATTTTGCAAGTACAGAATCACAGTAAATATAAAATATTATGCAAAGTAGTTTAATGAAATAATTGCAGATTGCAGTTCCTCTTTAACATACAGTTCGGAATGCAAGTTTCTACACCTTTAGCCTTTTATTAGGACAGACAGTGTTCAAATCTAGTTTACAACTGATAATGATACCAGCACAATACAGACAGGAATAGTTATGGCAAACACATAAGTTCAGCTGTGATAATGTTTGGTTTACATTGCTATCTTGTTGTACACTTGTTGTTATCCTGCAAACTTCTACCTCTGTGATCGCTTGTATTATGTATTGTGTATTATTCTGCACTGTAACCAGCCTTCTTTACTTAATAAACTATTATTTGAGACAACAAACATTATGACAATCACAGTTCCCCAGCCCCCTCATAAATCGGGAGAAAAAAGGACAGTGTTTGTGCACAGTACAGCCCTGATCCTCCTTTTCCTGGATTCCCCATTTGTGCTCCTGGCCCCTTCCTCCTACCAAGTGCCCCCAGAGCAAGCAGCTTGTAATTTGGGCACCTGGCCAGGCTTGATCTTGAACCGTGGCTCTGCGTATCCATCATAGGTGTGCACAGCCTATTGCAATAGGGTATGTGCCTCAAAGCTCAAACACATATGTGTGCATGCGTATATATGCTAACAGTGTCAGTAATGGTGGGGGGGGGGGGGGAGGAGATCCTGTGTAAGATTTTTCTGTAAAGGTTAACTTGTACTTTAAAAATCACCCCTAAGGCTGGATTCACACCTGTGCATTTTAAGCGCTTTTTGCATTTTGCATATTTGCACTTCAGAACGTGTTCCATAGGAAACCATGTTAAATGGACTGTAGTGCAAATCTGCAAAATGCAAAAAGCACTAAAACTGCATAGGTGTGAATCCAGCCTTACATTGGACCCCAAGCCTAACTCTTACTTAATCATTGACTTCCAAACTATACTTCACCTGAATTATTGGCTTATGCTTAACCTTCACATATGTTATTTTGCAAATACTCAAACTGTGCCGAATTCACAGCACCAAAGAGGACCCCCACCTTCTCTCACCAGTGATATGCTCCCATTACATTATGTTTTAGGTCGTTTTCGTATTGCTGAGCCAGTTCAAAATGTTAAATTAAATCAGGTCCTGGATTGTTCTCTATGCTCATCAAAGTAATCAAAGTAATATTATCCTGCAATATTTTGCAGTTGAATACAGTAGTTTAGAAAAAGTAATCTTGTACCTTTAGCAGGAATGAAATTGTGTAAAGTCAAATAGTTTAACACAATAAATCAGTACAGTTTTTTTTTAATGTATTCCATAGCTGGTAAATGTATCCCAAAAGCATTGTAGCTTAAAGTATTGTATATTTAGGTGTGTGTGAGCCCTCAGTATAATCAGTATAATAAATGCAGGCTCCTTATTTTGGCACTCTGTCCCATTTAAGTTGGCTGTGCTTCCTGTACAGAATAAATCAAAACTTATTTCTCACTTCATACCCCATTTTCTGTATGGATATCTGTTGTTTGAGCTTTAATTAGGTCTTTGATAAATTAATAGAGCAATTATTTTATCTTTAAAATTAGCACCTTACTAAATTCGTTGAATCACAAACATAATTTAACGTACAATTGGCAACATGAGCAGTCAGCACACACCTTCTCTGTCTGCCTGGTTGTGTTCCCCTAGCATTCCTCTGAACCCCTGTAAAGAAATTATATCACTATAAATATGTATATTATATGATATTACTGTATATACTCGAGTATAAGCCGAGTTTTTAAGCACATTTTTTTTGTGCTGAAAATGCCCCCCTTGGCTTATCACCTTTTTGCGCCTGATCTCCCGGACATTGGGACCCCAAACTTGGCACACATATAGTCCCACTCTTCCTCTACAAGTGTGAGAAGTTTGTTGTCCAGGGAACCTATGACTGGGGTGCACCGTTTTTTCAAAGTCAGGCACCGCTTCCATAGACTCCCATGTTAAACAATCATTTATCCGGTAAATTTGGGGGACCTGGTACCGGCCAACTGTAGGTCCCCTGGACCCAAAACTTGGCACACGTCCAGTTCTCCTCTGCAAGTGTGCAACGTTTGCTGTCTGGGGGACCTACGGCCGGGCACCCCTTCTATATACTCCACATGTACAAGTGTATGTTTAGAAAAACTATGTGACAAATCCTATGTTGAAATAGGTTTAGTTTGTGTATACCGCAAGGGTCAACCTGAAAAGGCTGTAAGACTGTCTACTATTCTAGGTGATCAGAGTAACAGGTTTCTTACAGGATCAAAGGCTTTTTCTGGCATTGTTAACCATAACAGGAAATGCCTTAAGGCCTCGTACACACGAGGGGATATGTCCGCTGAAAACGGTCCGATGGACCGTTTCAGCAGACATCTCCGCTCGTGTGTATGGGCTAGCGGACAGATTTCTCCACCCGACAGATTTCAAAGCATGCTTTGAAATCTATCCGGTGGGAATCTGTCCGCCCGACATGTCTGCTGGTTAGTACACTTACCAGCAGACATGTCGTCCCCCACCGCCGCCGCGCCGCCGCCGCGCCACCGCCGAATGGATTCGGCGCATGCGCGGAAGTGTTTAACTTCCTGGTGCGGTGACGTGGCGGTGACGTGGCGGCGTCAACGTCACCGCCGCGTCACCGCCACGTGACCGCGCCGTCCGGCGGCGGGGAATTTGATCCGATGGTGTGTACACGCCATCGGATCAAACTCCCGATCGGACATATCCGATGGAAATGGTCCGCAGACCGTTTTCATCGGATATGTCCGATCGTGTGTACGAGGCCTAACACATACCCTAGGCATGTGTGCTGGAATCACGGGTCTTGTAGTAGTTCCCCTGAATGGTAGTGTAGAAATCCCATTGCCCACTCTCATTGAGTGCAACCAGATTCCAGCCAACAGAGAGGAGATTGCCTCTCACCACTATTATTTAAGAGACAAAGCTCTTATGGCTCTATGTGCCTATGGCCCTCACACTGGCTGATAATGGCACATGCAGTACCCCATTTCTGGACATTTCATTGTCATCCCCACCTGATTCCTTGAACAATAAACCCATCACAACTCACACTGATTTTATATTTGAAATGGTACTTCTTTTGCCAAAGGATATGTCTTCCAAACCAATGACTTATTGCAAAAGGAGGTAAGAAGGACTGATGCATGTTGCTGCCTTTCCCCTCTGAAGAACCTGATTCTAACGGAGGTAAGAAGGACTGGTGCATGTTGCTGCTTTCCCTTCTAAGAACCCGATTCTATGGAAGGTAAAAAGGACTGGTGCATTTGGCTGCCTTCCCTTCTAAAGAACTTGGTTCTATGGGAGGAAAGAAGGGCTGGTGCTTGTTGCTGCCCTCCTCTCTGAAGACACATTTATAAACTGATTTCTGTGCCATGTCACGTAAATCAGTGGTGCGTTTTAAATTTTAATGTATGTTAATGTTTCATTCTTATTCTCTTGTTCTTTCCTTTCTTCCCTTTCAGGTTTATCTGGAATGGAGTCTCCATTATTTGGACTGGATTTTATATCAGTTAATATTTTGGCAGGGAGTATCATGTTACACATGCATTGTTGTTTGTTTGCATTTAAATAATTTTGTCCTATCCTTCTTCTGTAGCTAGAAGATGCTTTGTATATCTAGTCCAACAACTTTTTTCAGTGTGTCTTAAGTTTATATTCTGAGCACAAGTAATTGCTAGTGTGAGACATACTCTGATTTTTTTTTGACCTATCTGATGTTCATCTGTGCAGATCTGCATAAGTCCTTGATTAAAGCTTTCCACAATCTGCAAGATGTCATTTGGATGTACTCACTGCCTGCTAATTCTACTAAGACTGTAAGTTATAGCTATCATGCCACAACTGAATGAGGTAAATAAAGCAAACGTTATTAATAAATAAATTAATTAATAATGTTGATTATAACGTTTTTAGTGACTCCACTCAGAACAGCTACTCTGTGAAGAGAGGGGGATCGTTTCCTGGGAAATTAATCAGTAATCTATTCAGAGTAATTGGGAGCAGAGGAACCACTGGAGCCTGAATATAACACTTACCATATGGATACAGATGCACACCAGTATAATAATAATACAACATATATTAAAACTTTAATAATAGCACACACATCCGATGTACAAACAGGTAGTATCCTCAAAGGGCTCAACAATAGTCCTGGTGTAGGTAAGGACAGGGCCTCTTCCCGACAACCCTGGCCGTTGATTGTCGGGGTCTGCGGGCGGGAAGCTTATCGGATTCTGGGAGCCCCTTTTAATAAGGAGGCCCCCAGATACCGGCCCCCCACCCTAGGTGAATGAATATGGGGTACATCGTACCCCTACCCATTCACCTGGAGGCAAAATGTAAAAACAAATTAACAACACAGGGTTTTTAAAGTATTTTATTAGACAGCTCCTGAGGGGCCCCCCTCTTGTTTAGCTCTTTTACCAGGGGGGCCTTCTTCTTCCGCTCTCCGGGGGTCTTCTCCACTCTCCGGAGGTCTTCTCCACTCTGTGGGGTCTTCTCCCGCTCTCCAGGGTCTTCTCCCACTCTCTGGGGGTCTTCTCCGCTCTCCGGGGGTCTTCTCCCGATCTCCGAGGGTCTTCTCTGCTCTCCGGGGGTCTTCTCCACTCTCCGGGGGTCTTCTCCTGCTCTCCGCTGTTGTCTCGGCGCTCTCCGGTGCCTTCTTCTTCAGGACTGGCCGCCGCTATCTTCGTGTTAGCTCAATTACTAGCGGCGGCCAGTCCGTTCTTCTGTGACGTCTTCTTCTCTTCTCCAGATGTTTCTTCCCGCTGTGGGTAGGTACCGGAGCATGATGGGACTGTGACGTCATAAGAGAGGCCTATATAAACCGATGGGAGCCGCACCCGGCATACCAGACGTCACCAGGTATATGATACTATGGGCAATGATAGCAAATTATAAAACATAGAAGCACTTCCTTAATATTCCTGCTTCTGGTCTGAGTTAGCAATTGCTCCTCCATAGCAAAACATGTGGTCTTCAAAACCCTCTCTCTCCTAATTTCCTCCTTTTGGGATTTCTGACCAAGCTAGCAGGCACAGGAGGTACCAGTCTATAATCAACCAACTCTGTGCTAATTAACCACTTGCCGACTGCCTAACGTAGATTTACATCTGCAGAATGGCACGGGCAGGCAAAGCAACGTACCTGTACGTTGCTTTGAAACTTCCGCCTAGCGGGCGTGCACCCACCACAAGCTCTGTGACAGTGCCCATGGGACCCGCAAACTCGATGTCTGCCGGTGTCCCGCAAACGTGTCACGGAGAGGTAGAACAGGGGCATTGGGCAGCCAATTCTTCCGGGGCTGAAGGCTGAAGTAAATGCTATTTACAAATACAGACAGTAGAGGTCAGCAGGTTCCTACCCTAATATTAAAGTGTTACAAGACCCTGTATTCACCATATCTGGTCTCCCACAGTACACAGAACATGGAAATGCAATTGTTTTAGTAAATATAAACTGCTAAATACACTTTATCACCCATGGCTGCTGATAGAAATTATGGGGCCCCATACAGCCTATCTGACAGAGCCCCCCTCTGAAAACAGCAAATTATATTTTTGCTAAAATGCATGCTATGTTTTGAGTCCATGGAGGAAATAATACCCTGAACAAGTCGAACAAGATCCATTTAAGTGACCAGTGGCACAGAGACAAAATCTGAACTCATACAATGAGCGATCGGTACCAATCGCTCACTCTATTCATTCATGGTGGTGTGTTCATTCACGATCCTGGAATAAACTTCCTATATGAAACTGGCAGCACTGTGAGGAAAAAGGCACACAGGGGTCCCAGACAGCTGTGAGTACAGATACTATAACTGATCCCCCTGCAGCGCAGCTGGAGGGAGAAAGGAAAAGTAGAAGTCTGCAGCACTGCACAAGAGTCACAAACATCAGCAAAAAGGCAGAACTGCCGGCCCTCCTGCTCAGCAGGTGCCCATGCCCCCCCTTTTGAACTTATGAGCCCTAAACACCCAGTACAGGCCCAGTACAGTTATCAGTGGCCCTGTTCTCATCAGTAGTTAGAACAGTCTTGTGACTTCTATCAGTGTCTAGCTAAAACTTGTAGGAGGCGTTTCATTCTCCCCTGATTGTCCTATGAGGCAGCAGTGCTGACTGGCCCTGTGTTGATCACATGCACTCTCCCAAGAAATAAAATAACTCTCTAGCAGTACACACCAAACTGAGCATGTGCAGCTTGCCCTCAAGGCTCTTTTCTATTAGGAGATAGTTTGGGGACTGTGGGAGAAAGTGAGGATCAGAAGACACTGGATCACACATCGTTTTTACACAATGCAGAGGATTAACCCCCTAGGTTTCACAATGAATATAGCAAGGATGCTTTACTGCATATACAGACTGATTTTACTGTTGTAGGTTTAGTAACACCTTTAGCTACTTACTTACATAGATTGGGCCAGATTCTCGTTGCTGGCGGCGTAGCGTAGCATTTCCTATTTACACTATGCCTTCGCAACTTACAGGAGCAAGTGCCGTATTCTCAAAGCACTTGCTCCGTAATTTGCGGCGGCGTAGTGTAAATTGCCCGGCGTATCCCCGCGTAATTCAAATGGGGCGGCTTGTATTTAAATTAAGCGCCTCCCCACGCCGAACGAACTGCGCATGTGCTGGCCATAAACGTAGCCCAGTGCGCATGCTCCATAGTACGCCGCAAATACATTGGTTAAAAACAGCCCTATTCGCGATGAGTTATGTAAACGACGTAAACGACGGAAAAACAAGACGCTGTCCCGACGTCCATACTTAACATGGTGTACGCCCGTCCTACGCAAGGTTACCCCTCTTATAGCAGGGGTAACCTTACGCTTACGCAAACGGGAATCGGCGTATCACGCTCATTTGCATATTTGATACAGAAATCGACGGGAACGCCACCTAGCGGCCAGCGTAACATTACAACTTAGATCCGATGGTGTAAGTGACTTACGCAAGTCGGATCTAAGCAAAATCTATGCATAACTGATTCTAAGAATCTGGAGATACACCGTCATATCTCAGCTGAGAATCTGGCCCATTGTGTTTAAAAATACATCTAAATATGTATTTATGAAAATAGGGGTATACTAATTTGTGTCTTTTATATCTGAGTGAGTGAAAAACTTGTATAGCGCAACACATGCGAACTGAATCGCCTCAGGGCGCTTGGTATCCATTTCCTACTATATTTTTCCTTTAGAATAGATGGGTTTTGAGTTTTTTTCTGAAGGCCTGGTGATTCACTTCCATTCGGATGCTGGTTGGTAAATCGTTTCACAGTCGAGGTGCTTGGACTGCAAATCTTCGTTCTCCTTTGGACTTGTAGCTGACCTTGGGTATCTGGAGTAGATTTTGGTTAGTAGATCAGAGAACGCGATTGGGGTTGTGACATTTTAATTTTTCACATAGATATTGGGGCGCAGTTCCTTGAACACATTTGTGCGTCAGGCATAGTGCCTTAAACGTAATTCTGTCTTTTATGGGCAACCAGTGAAGGGACCTAAGGGAGGGAGAGATTGATTCCCCGTTTTTTTTTCCTGTTACAAGTCGTGCTGCCGTTTTCTGGACGACTTGTAGATGAACGATTTGGTACTTTGGGAGTTCGAGGTAAAGGGGATTTGCATAGTCGAGTCTGGAGTTGATTATCGTTCCCACCACGACTGCTGTGTCTTCTTTTGGGATGAAGGGAATGAGTCTACGTAGCAGGCGCAGCAGATGATGGGATCCGCTGACTACTGAACTTATTTGTACTTCCATTGTCATGTCAGAGTCAAAAATGGCTCTGAGACTTTTGACTTTGGTGCTGGGAGTGATGGTTTGTCCCAAAATGGGCGGGGGTGTCCATGTTGTCATAGCAAGTCTCTTTCGGTTGGCGTGGAGCCGAAGAAGTAACTCTCCGTCATCCAATTTCCTATCGAAGTAAGGTATTTCTCTAGTCTGAGATAATGATCCTTTTTGTTCCTGATACGAAAGTAGAGTTGGGTGTCATCCGCGTAGGAGTGGTAGAGTAAATTCTGGTTACTGATGATTTCCAGGAGAGGGCGGAAATAAGCATAAAGGGTTCCGTGTAAATGTAGATACTTTGGAAAATGAATTAAATTGCTGTCCTGTTGGAGCCATCTTGGCTCTCTGCGGCATCTAGTTATTTAGAAACACAGAATGTGCTCTTGCTAGCTTGATTGTACTGTACTTGCCATACACAAAACTTCTTCATACAAAATTACACACTAAAGAAAATGTCTTCTAAATGATGAGCGTATCAATCCTCATGTATAAAAATGTCAGGTCTTTCAATGTACCAGATTTGCACAGACACATTAACACTTTATTGGTGTATCTCCAGTGGAGCTAAACTAATGAGCGCAGATCAAATGTCTAGCCCTAACCCCTTCCAGTAAGATTCATTCATTTCCATTCCATATCAGAGCTGGAAATACTGTACAGGTGTTGTCTGTAAGAAAACATTGCTTCTCCCAGGAGGGGTGAACAGCAATTTATACTGTACATTGGTGGAAAAAGTACAGAAAGAAACACAAGCATGTTTTCTGAAGCAGGGTCAGAGCTGGGAACACAGAGACTAGATAATCATTAATGGTCCCTTTCCAATGCCACCATCCAGTGAGTTGAAAGGTTCTCACAGTCAGTCTATGCCGCAAGCTTCCCTATAGGGCTAACTTAAGATGTTGCCTTTTGGAGTGGCAAAACTCCAAAGTTATAATCAACTGTGTCATTGTTCATTGTAGTGCATGTCTCTTTAAACATAACCATTTTTTTCCCCGCTATCGCTTTAGGGAAGTAATTCAAACACAAGACACATACTGTAGGTGTTGAGATATGTTTTTTATATTGCAACCCACTGGCATGGTTTACATGGACATAACTGGCTTATTTTATACAACCCTTGAGCTAAGAACATGTACAGAAACACATTCAAGAACATGGTAAATGGCTTATGACTGAAGCTGGAGGATGAAGTTGTTTTGACTCCACGGCAAATTGAAAGTTATTGATAGAAGGCAACACATAAAATTGCATTTTACAAGTGAGGGCAACTCCAATTTGTGATGCTGAAGACTATTTTGCCACAAAAAAATACGTTTTGAATATTGTTCAAGAATAAATAAATTGCCCTCCCTTTCCAGACCATAGTTATTTGTATGGTCTTCTGGTATTCCAGTTAGTAAAATAACTAATAGTTATAATAATAAATAATAGTAAAATAACTTTACAGTCATTCTAAAATGCACATTTAAAAAAAATAAAAAATGTGTGATTTAAATTAAGCATGTTCATAAACATATGTACTGTAGGCGATTTGCAATTCAGGTATGTTCCAACGAATCTACAGTAGCTAATCCGTAAATTGTCACCTAACCTGGCTAAAAATGTTCAGTTGCAGGAGATATTTTTACCATCTTACCCATGGGATCAATCTGAGTCCATGCCACCTAACAAATGCTAATTACATTTTTTTAATAGGATAACAATATTTTAACAATGGGCCCTAATTTTGACAATGATGGTGGTTTAGATTTCAAATTTTTTACTGGTTTAATGGGAGGTGGTTACATACTTTAAAGATGAACACCAGGTAGATGTAAAACACCATTTAACGAATGCAAGTGGACAATAAAAGAGAAGTCCAGTCTGAGCTTTTTAGGCTCGGCTTCTTCTCCGGGTCACAGGAGTGCAATTCGTTTTGCACTCCTGTGACCCGTTTTCAACGGAGAGCGGTCTGAAGTCCACTCTCTGCTGACGGCACTGCCATCAGTCCGGGCAGCGCATCATCACAACTTCCAAGTCGGGATCCGCCAGTTGCCCTGATTGATGACAGTCTTAGAGAGCCGCTGAGACACAGAGATGGCAGCTTCCCGCCCCTTCACTGCTCAGCGCTCCAAAGAGTGCTGAGAAGAGAGCAGAAGCTATGCTGACTGTCAGTCAGCATCGCTCTGCTTGGGGAAGAGTGAGAACTGAGCCATTGGTGGTGTTCGGTGGCTCAGTTCTCACCGCAGAGACGCTGGAGGACAGATGCAGCATCAGTCTGATGCTCCATCCACCGAGTATGAATAGGGAAAAAACATACTTCTCTTTTAAGTATTTGTTTATTCAAACAGGTACGGTGTTCTTTTTTTTTTTTTACAGCAGAGAGATTCTGCATGCCTCTTCTGCCATAAATGATTTTTCTGCCTGCTAGCATTATCTTTACAATGATCCACACATAGGCATGCAGGGTCTGCCAGATGTGCCTAGGTATACCCTAATCTGGGGGACCGCAACCAATAAGTTGCAGGCAGGTGACGGGTAGACCAAAATCCTTCCTTGCCTACCCCCTAAACCTGGACAAGAGGGGAGGCAGGGGCAGCATTTACTGTAACTGATCTGTACTTTCCTCCGGCAGCAGTTGAAAGTAGGCTTCTCCTACTCTCCCTCCCACTGGCATTCGGCTGCCACAGAGGAAAATACAGGGATATCAGTACTAGTATATGCCACCCCTTCTGTACTTGTTACTTTTCTTTCTACTGCCTGGGTTCCCCTGTGTGCCCCCCCCACTTCCTCCTGCCAAATGCTGCAGGGGATATTTCAGGATTAAGAGTGGGGAAGGGGCCAGTAAATATGCAATTTGCTTTCTCCTTCCTTTTATAAAAGAACACATAGTGTGATCAGTACCAATCACTCAGTGTGTTAATTCATAACTAAAGCTTAGTAAGCAGTGTTTACTATGCTTCAGTTTGTGAATGAATAGGAAGTCACTCAGCACAGAGCACTCCCCATTCATTTACTGTCAAGTGCAGCTAAGGCTGCTGGGACTGGGGAATCTCTGTCCTTTCTCTGTCTGAAAAGTGAAACATCAGAGGTCGCTTTAGACCCCTGACATTTCAAAAAAGGCCCCCAACAGGACTCCCCAAAATGTTAAAACAAATAATATTGTAAAAAATAATAAAAATTATAATTTGTAAAATATAATACAAGAAAATATAAAAAATAAATAAATATTGACACCATCCACTGCCCTATTGACACTGTCCACTGCTCTACTGACTGACACTGTACACTGCTCTACTGACTGACACTGTCCACTGTCCTACTGACTTAGACCAACCTCTGCCCTACCGACACGTTAATTGCTCTACTGACAGACACCATCCACTGTCCTACTGACACCAACCTATGCCCTACTAACACGTCCACTGCACTACTCACACTGTATTCAGACACACATGCACATGTGTGTTTGAGCTTTGGGGTGCACATCCTAATGCAATCGGCTGCACACACCTATGGAGCCACATATGTGCATTTAGGAAATACAATGTTGACATGTTATGGGTGCTGTGGTGAATTCATTCATGTGTGTGTACGTGGGAGCCATGCCATCCCTACAGGGTCAATAAAGACCTAAAAAGAGGACTGGGAGAAGATGTTAGCTGTAGCAACAGAGCAGGTGAAGGGGTACATGGATATTGCAGTGCTTGAGACATCCATTGAGTGCTGCTAAAATGTACAAATATACTGTGCATAGAAGTAAAATCTCTGGGGTCCCATTCTAAATAATGTCTGCTTAAAAATAACTGCTATGCACAGTCATAGTTACAGGTCCATCAAGTCCAGCATATGTGTGTTATTATAGGTCAATATTACATTGTATATCCCTGTATGTTGTGGTCCTTCAGGTGCTTATCTAATAGTTTTTTGAAACTATCAATGCTCCCCACTGAAACCACCACCTGTGGAAGGGAATTCTACATCCTTGTTGACCTTACAATAATGAACCCTCTACAGTCATGGTCAGCTCATTGATGGTTCACACATTGGCACTGATGTATGAAGAGTATACCAACAACTAGTGAAAATCCTTGTTTAATTTTCAGACTTCAGAACTACAAAAATGACAGCTAGATGCTATATATTATCTCTCTCTCTCTCTCTCTCTCTCTCTCTCTCTCTCTCTCTATATATATATATATATATGTATGTATTGTAATTATTTTATTTGTGTACCCGAAATTGCCTGGTACAACCTAGGCAAGACAACGCATAAAGGGGTTATAATAAAAATTCAGTGTGGCGTGTAGACATTAGGGTCTGCTCAGCTATAATATGCATATCAAATTAAAATAAACATTGAATCAGTTAGCAGCTTACAGGTCTTATAAATCAAACAAACTTTAAATCGGTTATCAGCCAATAAAACAAATATCCTAGCTAGAGTCGACAGATAGCGCCTCCAACAAATGTAAACAGTCAGGGGGATATAAAGACATCCATATATAGTAAGGAATGGTAAAAAAAAAAAAAAAATCCTGGGCTCGCTTAAAGAACCCCAAGGGCCAGAGAAGTATCTTCGGAGATGAATCACCAAAGAGACCATATATACAAGTAAGGTAACAGCTTAGAACTGGAAATGATATGTCACATATTTGCAAAAGGGAAATAAGAGGGTAAAGAAAGGGTGACAATGAGACAGTAGGGGAAGAGAAAATTAGGAAATAAAGAAACGTAAAACCAGAGAAGCAGGATCACTCGCCCATTGCCATAATCTAGCGAGTCCCAGGAGTTGCGAAGCCCCCTGTAAATAGGCATCAGTGTATACAAAGTGTTGCCATGGCTTCCAAGTGTCCCCGAAAGGTCTCCTCCCGATTGTATAAGGTTGTCGTGAAATCCTCCATGTCCCTGAGTTCAATCATTTTGGAATACCAAAGAGACCTCGAAGGCGGAGTCACAGATCTCCCGCGCAAAGGAATGCAAGCATTTGCAGCATTTAACATTTTGACCGTGAGAGAGGCCTTATATTTTTTGATAGGCCATTTTGTGAGGTTCAGCAGACACGCCGCAGATCAACATTGGTCAGAACTTTGATGGTACAGGCCACCCCCTGACAAAATTGTTTGATTTTTGGACAGTCCCATAAAATGAGGAACGTCGTTCCCCGGTCAGAGCCACACCACCAACATGTATATGGTACCTGCATTACAATATGGTGTAAGGTCGTGGGCAGGGTGTAAGGTCAATAAAAGGGCTTTATCAGTAAAAAAAATATGCCACCAAGGTCCAAGAGACCAGTTATGAGATTTTGACTGGGTGGTATAGGGTATCTTGGACCTTGGTGGCATACATTTTTTTTTTTACTGATAAAGCCCTTTTTAGTAAAAATGTTTTCTCCTGTGCTGCTAATAAGAAAGTCACCTCAGCTCAGGACCCAAGATCAGGGTTACCAACCTCCTGCAACTTTTTTTACTGACAGAACATGGACAATTTACTGACAGAGCACACTTTTCAATGACAACCTAAAGAAAAATGACAGAACTCCTATTAGAAACTAAAACAAATTATATTTAACCCCTTCACACTTAAGGGTAAAACAAATCTAAATACCTAAGCCCAATTTTGCAATGTGTTAGTAAAACTGTACATATCCTTACAACTACATTCTGCATCCAGGTGGATTATACCTATACCTGTTTGTTTGTTTGTTTGTTTGTTTTTTCAGGATAAATTAGACTTTCATTTGGTGGTAAATAGTCATGTATATATCCTGAAAAAAAAACTGTCTCAAAGTAGTAAAAAATTATATATTTTTTTAAATGTAACTGTATTTTTCTTGCTACTACCCTAACCTACAGTACCACCAAAGAACAACCCAAAATACAGGTATATTCTCCTGCTCCTAACAATCACAGGGATGCCACATATGTGTATGTTAGTTGTTGTTTGTACCCACATTTTTTTTTAAATCCTACCTAAAACACAGACACTGACACTAACTGGCACGATACTAATTAAAAAAAAAAATCCTGTCCAAAAAATACTGACCCTAACCTTTGACCCTGAGCTTAACCCAAACACTAAACCTGGCACTGACCTAGATTAAACCTTGATCTATTTATTTTTTATTTATTTTCTATTATTTCCATTTTATTTTTTTCTTCACGCTTTCTATCTCTGCAAGGACAAAGAATGATACAATGTAGCTGTCTCGTACATTCACAGAGATAGAAAACATGGCGGGTAGCCAATGAGAGGCTATCAAAGCGATCAGGTGACCCAGAATCAACTGTTCCGGGTCCCGGTTTTGGAACGGGGCCCGAGGCTCTTGGGGAGACCCCCATCTCTGTGTTGGGAGCATGCCATGCGGTGCGCTCCCAGCACAAAGGGAGATACGCAAATATGCGCCCCCACGGAAAAAAGCCCAATCCAATGGGACCGCATATTTGTGTACTGTCGGTGTGAAGATGTTAAACAGTATAAGCACAATCTATAAACACTGGCCTGGTTTACATTTAAAAAGTCAACATAGCATGACAAATTATCAATCACCCTGCTGAAATACAGTGGGCATGACCAGATTGTGTCTAATAGTGGCCTGACAGGGTGATTAAACAGAACAACTCCCTGAGCACCTACCCCAAAATGAACATAGCAGTTGCTTGGGTAGACATTGCCATGGCCTCTATGCTTAGCTTCATAGTGTGGCAATTTTAACTCAACAATAGGCAGCATCACCTCTCAAACTTGCCTGTTAAGATCAAGGGTGCTGTACAGCAGCCCCAAACCAAATGCTTGGCTTTCAGTTGTGACACAGAATTTCAATGTAGAATTCCCATTCGGCTGGGAGAAAAGACAGATTCAACTGGCAGTAGTGTCACCTCCTGCACTAACAGTCGGATGGTCTTAAAGGGCCATTAAATACCAGAAGTGTGCGTTAAGTACAGTTTGCAGGTTTCAGGGGTGCGCTGCATACAAGGTGTATAGTTCAGGGGCTCTGAATGTAGAGTACAAGTGTGCCCCTTTTTCCCCCAAATCCCGCTCTCCCTTAATAAAGTGCTGTACTCCCACCCCAGGCTTGACAGTAACTGATAGAGAACTGCGGCTACATAAGAGCAGGATCGGTTACTCAGGAGGGGAGTGTAATGTAGCTGCACGGCATGTGGAGCTGTGGGCACAGGCTTTAGGAGCTGTGGCTGCCAGACAAGCACTGGGTTCCAACTATCTATCTATGCAGAGAAGCAGTAGGAGTACAGTTGAGATCATTCCACAGCTGAAATTAGAAGAGTAGAATCCAAAAATGTGGTTTGCTCCTCCTTCCGCCACCGACTCCAACCTGCTTTTATTTATAAACAATTCCAACTGTCTCCAAACTCTGCCTGGATAAGTGGCTGCTGGTGCTGCATCAAGCTGTCAAGGGGGTCTTTCTTACACTTGCCGAGCCAACGCTAACCTGCCTGGAGAAAAAAAGACAGATTTTTACTGACATAAAATGTATCTAATGGATATTTACTGACAGCTATAAAAAATAACAGATTTTTACAAATTATCAGTAAATTTACTGATGATTGGCGACCCTGGCCCAGGCTTATGCCCTGTTAACTAAGTCTAGACATTCCTCTATATTACAACATAGAAAAACAGTGCAGCGCAAACAATAAATTAAATAATAAATAATGGGTAGTACATTATATAATACATCCTGAATAATTCAGGATATATGAAGTAAATAATAATCAAATATGCAGATGCAATCAATATGATTAAGTGTCCAATAAATGGTACGTATAAGTGTCCAAAATCCAAGATATTATGTGAAATATCCGACCGTGAACTCCACCAGGTGATAAATTAGCACAAACTTGAAGTGGTCCCACCACCAGAAGGATTAAATGCTATTACCTCCAAAGTAGACCTCTGTTTCACCAGAAGGTCTAATAAGCATAGAAATCAGGTATCCCAGGAAGCTAGATGACGTCACCTCTCCTCATATAACAATCATGATGGACCCACCAAGAAAGAGAAAAGAAAAGACAACGATCTAAGAGCTTCCATATGCTTAAAAGTTTTAATAAGAAATATAGCTCACAGCTTACTCACATTTATTAAAATTCAAAATGCATCAAAAGTATGGTAGGACGTAAGAACGTTCACAGGAGGTTCAGATGATAGCGATCGACAAAAGTAGGTGCATTCCTGTCCCCGGACACGTTGTGTAATAAATACTTCTTCAGCAGGGCAGGAATGCTACTCATCACACGCTGTTTATAAAGCCGCTTATCTCGGAAGTAATCCCCACGTGTGACGCGATGACGCAGATGAGTGCGTCCCCCGTCACGTCGGGTTATAGATGGCTGTGTAGTGATCCTATTGTCGTTCCCTAATGCACAATGGTGCGGAGCGGCACGTCCCGCGTCATATCCTGCTTCAACAACTTAATTGTTTCACTGTCAAGTGGACAGAATGACTCAAAGACCCAAACAGGGATTCACCATCTAGTGGGCAAAACCATAATCACATGTAAAATTTACTATGTTAAACGCTCGGTACCATCTAAACCTCCCCTGCACATCACAACAATTATGCATTTATAACAAAGTATAACATTAAAATATAAACACAATAATTCCTAAATTAATCACATAGAATAACATAAAAATTACATGTATTAAAATTAGCCCTATAATAACAGATATAAATTACACATAATAACACTGGTATTATTTACTAATTTGTCCATCAATCTAATGTTGGACTCGTGAATATTTGTAACATCTGTAACATTTGAATAACTGAAAAGGATCATAGTGATAACACATTATAAAAATGTTTAAAATATTACGAATAAAATAACTAAAATGATATATATAGGCCCTACTTATTCGATATAAAGCAATTGTGGTCGAAATCGACGTTGAGTCCTTCCGGAGTCAGCACCTTAACCTCATAAATCCAGAAGGACTCTCTCTGGCTTATCTGACGAATACAGTTACCACCCCTCCAATGTTTGTCCACCCTTTCCAGGCCCCAGAATTTTAAGTGTTTAGGATTTCTGTCATGGCACTGACGAAAGTGCCTTGAAACACTGTGGGACCGTAGGCCCAACTTAATATTATTTACATGTTCGCCCAAACGAACAGAACGAGCGCGTGAGGTGCGGCCCACATACTGGAGCCCGCAATCGCACTCCAGCATGTAGACCACACCCACTGTTTGACATGTAATCAAATTTTTCAAGGTGTAGCTTTTACCTGTAGAAAAAGATGTAAACTCCTTACGCTTTTTCACATTAAATCTACACTGTTTGCAAGCCTGACACCTTCCACAGACATAGAAGCCTGAAAGGAAGGAAAAAATCCTATTTTCCTTGAATATGGGTGGATCTACTACCCCAGGGGCCACTACATCCCTCAATGCGGGTGCTTTCTTGTAGATAAAACGTGGGCGTGGGGGGAGGACTGTTCCCAATACTTTATCCTTTTTTAACACCTCCCAATGTTTATTTACAATTTTCTCAAATTGTCGATATTGTATATTGTTGTCCAAAATAATTTTAAACTCAAATTTCTCTCCATCACTCTGTTGTTTTTTAGAGTCTGCCACCAAATCATCTCTTTTCAAATTACCAACCCGTGATAATTCGTTACTAATATCAGCCTGATTATTCCCTTTTTGCCGGAAATTACTGGCTAGAACCTTTGATTGGGTAAAAAAGTCTGTATCGGACGTACAGTTCCGTCTAAGGCCTCGTACACACGAGGAGATATGTCCGCTGAAAACGGTCTGATGGACCGTTTCAGCAGACATCTCCGCTCGTGTGTATGGGCTAGCGGACAGATTTCTCCACCCGACAGATTTCAAAGCATGCTTTGAAATCCATCCGGTGGAATCTGTCCGCCCGACATGTCTGCTGGTTAGTACACTTACCAGCAGACATGTCGTCCCCCACCGCCGCCGCCGAATGGATTCGGCGCATGCGCGGAAGTGTTTAACTTCCTGGTGCGGTGACGTGGCGGTGACGTGGCGGCGTCAACGTCACCGCCGCGTCACCGCGCCGTCCGGCGGCGGGGAATTTGATCCGATGGTGTGTACATGCCCCTTGGTATATTACATAGACAGTTTTTATGATGGCAACTATCTAAATCTAGCACTTTTCTTCTACCTATATGTGTTTATTTACAGCAGCTTAGTCACTGTTATTTGCTGCACAAAGACCCGCAGGTCTAAATTACATCTGTGGGTGCTTGATCCTTTTTCTCACCTGTTGTCATGATCATTTTCCTGAGTGTTATTTTACTTTTAATGTTAACCATAGAAAGAAAAGTAACTATGTCAGTAGTAGAATTATAGGTCAAAGAGAGCTGTCATAGTAACTAGCCAACAGCTCCTAATGTTCTGTGATACTCAGCAGTTGCATGGACTTATTTTGCTTTGTTCTCTGCTGCTGCAACAAGAAGTGTGCCTAAAACTCTAGGCAGATATAAAAGACACAACTCAACCCAGATCTGTATTTATTTATTTTTTAAATAGCCAAAAAATGAAAAATGCCTGTAAACGAAACGTGTCTAAACGCGAGTTACCGCGTTTAGTCGCATTTAGAAGCATTTGGAGCTTAAAATGGCTATAAACTCAGCTTCTGAACACATTTTTTTGCGTTCCAAAAAATGCCTCTCAACTCAACTGCCTAAAAATTACTGTAAACAAAACAACCCTGTATACATGGACAGATAAGATAACATGGAGGAGAGTTCAGGGGCAGTTGAAAAAAACTCCCAACTGCTCCTAAACATTTACCAGCAACAGTGTACATGAGGCCTAAGAAGGAAGAGAGAGTGCCATGCAGGGGACTTCAGAGGAGGTAACGGACCGCTCTGTGCAATACCATTGCACAGAGCAGGTAAGTATAACATCTTTTTTTATTTTTTATCCTTTGGAATCACTTTAAATTTATTTTTGAATACAAGCAGTATAAGTACCTGAATGTGGCCTGGTATTGTTATATTGTCTCCTCACCATGTGTTTTACCCCATAAACCCCAGTCCTGTGAGCCACAACCATATGCATTGCACATGGTTGAGGGTCGGTTGCGGGGCACCCACCCCCCCATTTAGTTAAATGGTTCACATTCAGTGGATCTTTCTGGCATAACTCCCAACTGTCCCTGATTTGGAGCAATGTCCCTTGCATTTCCCTCGCGTTTCCCAGTGCTAAACTTTTCATCCAATTTCTAAATTGCTGCATTTGAAAATTTTAAAAGCCAATATAAAGGCATAGTGGTAGATTTAATGAAGCTTTTTTTGGTTAATTCTCCTTTAAGGGGTGTGGCAGGGGGTGTGTCCTTTGCCTACATACATTTGCTAGTAGGTGTCCCTCATTCCCATCTCAGAATGTTGGAAGGTACTGGGGATAATTTGCTCTACCATGATGCAAAGTATCACAACCATGGCATATGTACATCCCCTCTGATGCCTTTACATCTTTTACCGCCCCCAATCCACAACTATAAATGAGGCCTAGAAGTGTAGCGGCATTTTTTGTGAAGTTACAATTTTCCAGACAATCACTTGATTTCACCATCAATACAGTCAGTGTTGTTGGGGGAAACCCTCCTGCTGGCAGTGAGCCTTCCCTTCCGACAGAACACAATGATTACCGCTAGCAGCTATAGCCGACATCAATAATCGCATGTAAAATATCTAACAGGATGGTTGTACCCAAGCTGATCGATGGATCGACTTGGGTGCCACCAGCCTTCACATAGATTAATTAAATTTCAGCTGGTCCCCGCTAAACTGGCCCCGAGATTTGATCCATCTATGCCTGATGTTAGTAATACAAAAAAAGAACCCCCACCTACAACTTGCCATTGCAGCAAGCAGCATTACAAGGCAACATATGTTAGAAAAAAGGCCAAGGATAAATCCAAGGAAAACTCCAATCTCACTTAACGGACAGCCGGCAGACAACCAAATTAACCCATCTAACAGTATGCATTAAAAACAGGTTGTCAGGAGACTAGCGGAGGACAGTTGCCCACAATCCTGGCACAGTGGGCAATTTCCAATATGGCCGCACCTGCCGAATGTCGGAAGGTTCCTATTAAACCCAGCTGATGCCAGCCGACAATTGGCCCGTGTGTATTAGGCTTAAAGTGGAGCTCCACCCTCTTTTTCAACTTTATATCATTCGTTTTCATACTGCCCCCTTAAATCGAATTGGCATCTATTTTTTTTTTATTTTAAAAACTCACTGTGCTGTCCATGTGCTGTCTTCCCTCCGCCGCGGCCGGAGGCCGTCAATCACTGCTGCTTTGCCTCCTGGGAGCAACTGTTATGTGTCGTCAGCGCCGCCGCTCACCCCCGCGCGGCTCTTAGCTCTGCCTCTGACACTCTGTGAACATTGTCCAGCTCAGCTGAATCCCTCCCCTCTGAGATCATGTGTCAGGCACAACAAATGCTCACTTCTCCTGAGTCCCGCCCCTCCTGTGTGCTCGTTTGTGAAGGGGAGGTGGGTGGGAAGATAAAAAACAAGCAGCCACGCTGACAAGCTGCTGAATATAGTGAGCCAGCCCCTGGGAACGATTCCAAGTGAGCACTTCCACTGATCAGACCCTGCTCCATTTCTCTCACTGACCCTCTCTCTCCCACCCCTGTCTCTGTCTCTCTCTGTTGGGAACATGTGACAGGGACCGATTTCAGTGTGCCGGGGGCCAAGCCCCTGTCACACCGCACCGGCCCCTGTCACACCGGCCCCTGTCACACCGCACCGGCCCCTGTCACACCGGCCCCTGACACAGCGGCCCCTGTCACACCGGCCCCTGTCGCACCGGCCCCTGTCGCACCGCACCGGCCCCTGTCACACCGCACCGGCCCCTGTCACACCGGCCCCTGTCACACCGGCCCCTGTCGCACCGGCCCCTGTCGCACCGCACCGGCCCCTGTCGCACCGCACCGGCCCCTGTCACACCGCACCTGCCCCTTTACACCGCATCGGCCCCTGTCGCACCGGCCCCTGTCACATCGGCCCCTGTCACACTGGCCCCTGTCACACCGGCCCCTGTCACATCGGCCCCTGTCACACCGGCCCCTGTCACACCGGCCCCTGTCACACCGGCCCCACCGCACCGGCCCCTGTCGCACCGGCCCCTGTCACACCGCACCGACCCCTGTCACAGCACACCTGCCCCTTTACACCGCACCGGCCCCTGTCACACCGGCCCCTGTCACACCGGCCCCACCGCATCGGCCCCTGTCACACCGGCCCCTGTCACACCGCCTTGGCCCCTGTCACACCGCCTTGGCCCCTGTCACACCGCCTTGGCCCCTGTCACACCGCCTTGGCCCCGGTCACACTGCACCGGCCCCTGTCACACCGGCCCCTGTCACACCGGCCCCTGTCGCACCGGCCCCTGTCGCACCGCACCGGCCCCTGTCACACCGCACCGGCCCCTGTCACACCGCACCGGCCCCTGTCACACCGCACCGGCCCGTCACAGCACACCTGCCCCTTTACACTGCACCGGCCCCTGTCACACCGCATCGGCCCCTGTCACACCGGCCCCTGTCGCACCGGCCCCTGTCGCACCGGCCCCTGTCACACCGGCCCCTGTCACACCGGCCCCTGTCACACCGGCCCCACCGCATCGGCCCCACCGCATCGGCCCCTGTCACACCGGCCCCTGTCACACTGGCCCCTGTCGCACCGCACCGGCCCCTGTCGCACCGCACCGGCCCCTGTCACACCGCACCGGCCCCTGTCACAGCATACCTGCCCCTTTACACCGCACCGGTCCCTGTCACACCGGCCCCTGTCACACCGTCCCCTGTCACACCGGCCCCTGTCACACCGGCCCCTGTCACACCGCACCGGCCCCTGTCACACCGCACCGGCCCCTGTCACACCGCACCGGCCCCTGTCACACCGCACTGGCCCCTGTCACACTGGCCGCTGTCACACTGGCCCCTGTCACACCGGCCCGTCACACCGCATTGGCCCCACCGCATCGGCCCCTGTCACACCACACTGGCCCCTGTCACACCGTTGTGTTGTGCTGTGATCGGTGCGGTGCGCTGTGATCGTGATTGTAGCCGTATTAGTGCAATTGTGACAGATAAAATTGAGTACTGTCCGTGATACTTTTTTTATTTGCACAAACATACAATTTTTCAGGACAAGCTTTCGGGGTGAAGGGGTAACACCCCGAAAGCTTGTCCTGAAAAATTGTACAGTGTATGTTAGTGCAAATAAAAAAAGTATCATGGACAGTACTCAATTTTAAATGATTTAGTATATTTCCTGGTTCCTGGAAGGAGGAGGGGAGGAGAGATTTGCATAGATAAGGGGCGGCAACTTCCTCTGACACTCCCGTTGCTATGGAAACCTGATCTGTAACATATTACATTGCTTGTGCAGCACTGAGCATGTGCGAGATCAGCAAGGCTGAAATCCAGGAAGTCATACAGTCTGACTTCCTGATTCCCACACTTAAGATGGCCACGGTCAATTCCTGTTTTATAAAGTATCTAAATGCTGTAACAACCTAACAAAACGGACCTTAGTTTACAGACTAACTTTGCTAGAATACATTAAGCTTGTGTATTACAGGGGTATTTATATTTAAAAAGTGATATTGTGGCCGGAATTCCGCTTTAAGTAAATCAACTCCACTATGTCATCTGGGAACTGCATTATAAAGTTATAGAAGGTGTCCCTGTAAGGACAGTTCCTTTACACAAATTAACTTGCTGTTAATGTGGTTTTTTTTGGAGGGGGGGGGGGGGCATGTTGTACTAATTATATTCAGGGTTTCCTGCATTTGTGTTTATTTATTTTTTTGTGTATGAGATTATTATTCAGAAACTGTTTTTTGGGACCAAGAACAGGTCCAGAATACTTTAAAATAACTACTATGATCCTCGAAAAGCTATTTAAAGCCTCTTGCACCCTTAAAAACCACAACCAACCACTTTAATTTTGTCTTGCCCATTGATGCCAAAGCATTTTTTCTAAAATGCCCACATTTTGCAGAAGTCTTCACGAAATTTGAGGGAATAAAAACTCTCAAATTTTCTCATCCGTTATTTCCCCATCACTGCCGATGATAATATTACTCATCCTAAATGTATAAAAGTTGATATTAGCAACATTTTTTGGTTTAACAATAGTACTAACTTTAATTCCTAAAGTACTAGGATCTTCTATTTTTTTTGTGACATTGTGCAAGACTTTACCATGTGCATGTCCCTAGTTGTAAGGACTAGAACACTGAACTATTTTAGGAAGTTTTGTGTCAAAATGACTTGGGAATTCTTGCTATCTGTTAGGAGAAAGCCGAGATAAGTATTTGCCTTCTGTCATGGAAACAGAACTGAACAGAACATATTTCTATTTATTACTTCTTTTATTTTGATTCAGTCTTCTTTCCTTTCTGTTTTCTTGTCTTTGTTCCTTTCTTTTTTATTGTTACTTTCCACTTCACAAACTTTATAAAAAAAAAAAAAAGAAACAAAAAAGACACACATTCCTCTTTTTTTTTTATTATCAGATATTAAAGGTATAAATATTAAATACAAATCATGCCATCAGAATCAAAATCACAGAAGGTTTAAAAAAAAACATAAATGTGGACAAATAAAGAAGAACACAAAGATTTGTATGGTTTTGTCAGTCAGTGTAAAAATCTAAATTACATATGGTATATACTGTGTGTATATACTGGGCCAGATTCAGAAAGATCCGTGGATCTTTCTGCTGGCGTAACGTATCCCCGATACGTTACGCCGCTGTAAATTTTTGCGCAATTTCTGTATTCAGAAAGAACTTGCGCCCTTATTTACGGCGGCGTAATGTATGTGCTGCGGCGTAAGGCCGCGCAATTCAAATTTATGAAGTGGGGGCGTGATTCATGTAAATGAATCATGACCCCACGTAATTGACGTTTTTTTTGAACGGCGCATGCGCAAAATCACGTCGCTTTTTGTCAATGTAAATGACGTGAACGTAACTAACGTCGAGCCCCATTTCCGAACGATTTACGTAAACGACATAACCGACGTACAATTCGACGCTGTCCCGGCGTCCATACTTAACATTGGCTACGCCTCCTATAGCAGGGGTAACCTTACGCTGCTATAACGCTAACGCAAATGACGTAAACTACGATGTGCCGCCGCAAGTACGTTTAGGGAATCGGCGTAAATAGCTCATTTGCATATTTTACGCGAAAATCGCCGTAAACGCCACCTATCGGCCAGCGTAAATATGCAACTAAGATACGACGGTGTAAGTGACTTATGCCGCTCGTATCTTAGGAGAAAGCCAGCGTATCTTGTTTTCTGAATACAAAAAAAAGATACGCCGCTATTCTTAGTATTTACGCGGCGTACCTATAGATACGCCAACGTAAATACTTTTCTGAATCTGGCCCACTGTGTTTATTCAATATATATTAAACGTACTGTATACATGAAAGGGCTAATTCACACAAATGTGTTGATCTTTGTTATAGCGCGACTGTAAACTGAAGGTTAACACATACACACATAAAAATGTCACTGGAAAACATTTTTTTCAACTTTTGAAATTAATAATTTTTATCACATCACAGAATTGAACTGTGGATACAAAATGAATGAAGAAGTGCCACACCCAATAAATTTAGAATATAATTGGAAAAATTGGACTTTTTAGGCACATTTTTTTAACAAAAATATATTTATTAAATTGGACATATAAAAATCTACAAACTCTCTAAAAAACACATTTGATAGAGGTAGATATATAACCAACAACACTGCTACTTTACGAATTAGAGCTACAAGGAAACTTAGGAAGTGCAATGTCAATATTCCATAATATAGCAGAAGTCCAGGAGTCTGGTTTGGTAACAGGAAAACAGTAGAGATTACCAGGTGCTGGCGTTCTGCTACTGGGCTTAGAGGAAAGCACCCAGGCTTGGAGGGAAGGGTCCCAGCTGAGGGTCAGGGGGCCCTTCATGGTTTCTTAAATCAGGCCCTGAAGGTTCTAGTTACACCTCTGCTTTAAGCTGTGTTTGTCAAACTGTTGACTGAAGCCTCGTACACACGCTCGGTTTTCGCAGCAAGAACCAGCAAGAAAACTGCTGGCAGAGCTTTCTTGCAGGGTGAACCGAGCGTGTGTACGAGGCTTTCAGGTTTCTTGTCTGGAAATCTGGCCAGAATCTCAACAAGAAAAATAGAGATCCTGCTCTCTATTTTCTCATCAAGATTCTTGTTGGCCTGTTTCACGACGAGAAACCCAAGAGTGTGTATACTTACCTGTTGCCGTGGAAACCCACGCATGCTCGAAATGACTTTGACGCATGCGCAGTAGCCTCCACAGCATAGGTAGGGTAAAGCAAGATGGCGGCGACGGCATTGAATGTAACGAGTGCATTCTCGTCGTACGCGATGATGTCACCGCGTTCTTGCCTTTCAAGAGAACCGCAGTTCTTTTGAAAGGACTGTGTGTACACTCGGGCGGCAAGAGATTTGTGCCCAGAATCTCGTCGGGAAAAACAAAGTTTTTTTCCTGAGGAGATTGTTGCCCGTGTGTACGAGGCCTGAGACATCCAATATGGATAGATTCACTAGAGTGACCCACTTGTGAATGAACATTTTAGCTTGAGCTATCAAGTTCTGCAAATAAGACTATTGCTTTAAGGAGGCAAACAAAAAGCTTGCAAAACTAAGTATTCTAAAGATCCACCTTCTGGCTCAAAAAGAATTCAACAAGAAAAGCTTGATTGCGCAGTACCGTTTAAAAATGTTATTCCATATAAAATCATAATAGTTCAACTCACATTTAGGTCATGGTTTGAACAGCAGGTTAATTAGCCGTAAAAACTGGCCATTAATCGTAGTGGTCTGCTGAGGCGGTGGTGGCTTGATGGATGTCTGGGCAGAAGTGTGTCGCGATGACGGAAATCAACCTCTATGCGTTTCAGCCTATCAAATTGTCCATTTCAGGAAGTTCCAATTCTGCCATTTTGGTTGAGGGCATGTATACCCTATGGATCATGTGTTAAAAACTGCTAGTTTACCTGCTATTTACTCGGGAATGCTCACAATCTACTTTGTTTGTATTAACAAGCACATAAGTTAGTTGTTCAATTGTTGAAATTGAAAAAAACAAAAAGGAAAACATTGATTTTAAAAAAAGTTAAAAGATTTTTTTATAAATAGAAATTGACATTATTCTGCACTGTTCACTATTTAGATACATTTAAATAGAGGGAATGTGAAAGAGGTTCACGCAACCTCTAGTGGTCAAAATAAGTATATACTTCATCCCTATGTACTCCCAAATTGAGAGCCACCTAGTGGCCAGGTGATTAACGGAAATAGAAATGCATATGACCTCTAGTGGTGGAAATCAGCAATTTCAAAGACAATCAGAGCAGAATTAAAATAAAAAAAATTGGAATTGCACACCCCCTCTCTGCCGTGCCTACTAGCAGTGCTAGTCGGAGCTGGTGCTGGTCGGAGCGGAGTGAATATTTCTTCAGTTTCGGGCGCATGCCCATTCAGCTTTGCTCGCATGTTCTTCTGCCTTGGCTCAAATCCTGGCCAGCCACCTGCCTATCTCCTTGCCTTCCCTGGCGGAGTGATCTTCCTCCGCTCCCCATCCAGTAGTAGCCGGGGGCCCGAAGAGTAAGACTGTGAGACGGGCGGCGACAGGCAGAGAGTCGCTGATTGTTGCCATTACTAGTAAAGAAAAAATATGTCCCCGGATTTCATTTTAAAAATCTGGTCACCTTAATCTAGTAGGATAGGACTGGCATAAATCAAATGGTAGACAATGGGTTGTAAATGGTAAATTAAATGCTGGACTGGCATTTTCTGTGATATACTGTATGTGATAGCAGTACATTACAAGTTAGGACACTTTGTCAGTACATTTAATCAGGACAGTTTGTCAAATGAAAAGGGTGACACACTAGGCATAAACATTAGAACAAGGTACAAGATCATTTTTGGCTCCTTTCATTATTCTTCTCCCTGTTTTAAAATAGAAGGAACCATGACCAGTTATGCTATGAGTCTAAGGCCCCATACACAATGGACATTTTTAATGCGGCTATTAGGGATGCCTGGCTAAATATAGAACTATAACATTTGGTGAATAGTCCATTTGTTCATTAGTGAAATCACATAGGCAAAGAAGCTACTAATTTGCTGTTTGCTGAAAATAATTTTTTCAAATTAGGAAATATATATATAAACCCCAATGAAGAACTGCTCTAATTTGCTCCCCTTTTAAACAGTTGAATTGAAGTAAAAATAGAAAAAAACTATTAACACTAAATTACATTTCCTTCCCTGCCAACGTTTGTTTGTAAACAAAGCATGTGGGCATTCCTGGGTGATATCACTAACTAAATATGGTCCTGTTCATATGTGGTCAATGAAGTCAGTCAGCATCCGGGCAGCTGTCATTTTCAGTGTGGGGCCAGTGGAAGAGGATCTCCAGCACAGGGCATTGTCTTTCAGTGGGCAGGTCATCAGTATGCCATCCATTGTGATCAATGATGGCTCTATGTCACCGGACAGCATGATTGGCTTTGAATTTACATTGTAAGGCATGCTTTTTGTGTTTTCTTTAATCTAGGGTGACCAGCTGTCCCCGGTTTTCCCGGGGACAGTCCGCGGACTGAGGGCACTGTCCCCGGAGCCAACCTTTCCCTGGTTTTGTTCTCATATTGCGGGGGCAGTGCCAGGTGTAGGGCCAAGCCCGGGCAGGTGCTGAGGCAGTAGCATACAAACACGGGGGAAGGGGGGGGGTCTGCCCCCGGTGCCACACACTGGGGTGGGAAAAGGCCGGCGTCGCCGGCTGTAAAATCTTTAATTTTGAATCGATTGGCGCCCACCATCACACAAAGTCCCGCCTCCTGGTTTGGATCCTTTGATAGACAGCACACTTGCCCAATGCCAGGACATGTGCTGTTTATCATAAGTAGGGGCTTGTGTCACGGCGGGCACCCAGCAATTCAAATTAAAGCTATCACTGCGGGCAACACCTGTTTGTGTGATGATCCAGGTGGCTCTCCTCTTCTTCTCCTCTCTCTGATGCCAGTCACAGATGAGGCTGCATTGATGGGCACTGATGAGGCTGCATTGGTGGGAACTGGTCAGGCTGCATAGATGGGCAGTGGTCAGGCTGCATTGGTGGGCACTGGTCAGGCTGCATACAGTAGATGGGCACTGGTCAGGCTGAATTGGAGGGTACTGGTAAGTCTGCATTGGAGGGGCGCTGGTGAGGCTGCATTGGATGAGCACTGGTCAGGCTGCATAGATGGGGAATGGTCAGGTTGCATTGATGGCACTGGTGAGGCTGCATTGGATGGGCACTGGTCAGGCTGCATTGAATGGGAACTGGTCAGGCTGCATTGGATGGGCACTGGTGAGGCTACATTGCTGGGCACTGGTCAGGCAAGGCCAGTACTATCACTAGGCAAACTAGGCAGCCACCTAGGGAGTACTGCTGCCTAGGGCACCAAGTCACTGGTGTTCCTACTCTTTGCAGCAAGCAACTAAGTCTCAGCGTCAGCAGGCAGCTTTGTTTGCACATAGTGTTAGCAGCGCAGTGGGTGTGGAGGACTGTGTCTGTGTACCGACTCCTGAATGAATGGAAGCACGCAAATATTCATTAATGGGCACTCGTGAGGCTGCATCGATGGGCAATGCATTTCTTTATGTAGTGCGCTCCTTAGCCCTGCATTCTTTATGTAACAAACTCCTGAACTCTGCTCTCTGTAAGTAGAACTCTCCTGAACTCTGTACTCTGTAAGTAGAACTCTCCTGAACTCTGTACTCTGTAAGTAGCACTCTCCTGAACTCTGCATCCTATTTACTGTATCTAATCTATCTTATCTTCATAACATTTGGTAGTCATATCTCAAAAAATTCTAAGTATCTTTTTTTTATCCCATGGATGAAATGTGAGAAATAACGTATATATCATATAATCATTCCATAAACACATACCACATACACTGCATATATCATTTGAGGAAAATATGCTTATAAAATAGTTTACCATTTTCTAATAAAAAAAAAAGAAGTATGTCCCCGGATTTAATTTAAAAAATCTGGCGATTCCTAATGGATGCATAAGTTAGAGCCCATCTGTCCGGCTACAGCATATATGCACACAGCCAGCAGGAACAGGTTACTGGTAATTCTATGGTGTGTGTTTAGTCAATTAAATCAACCAGGAGACCCAACCCCTTTATTTTCATTTAGCACTAGGCACTTGGAGTTGTAACTCATAGCAAGTGAATGGCAGGATAAGAAGTGATGGTGGGTCAGCGTTTTTTTTTGGGGGTTTTTTTTCAGCAGGTCGGCAGGCATTATCCATCATGATTGACACGGATCTGCATTGCTGGATGATGTGATTGATGATGGATTTACATTTTGGGTTTCTGTGCTGGTTTATTTTATATATATTATGCTATTTAATTTTTTTTTAAAAGGAAGGGTTATTTTCATAGGTGGGTGACAAGGTATCCTTTCATATTGAGAGCATGGTTTAGTAGGAGCAGAGTTGGTTTAAGAAAGAGGTCCGGTACGGTGCCATTCATTTCTAATAGCTCCACAAATGTGGTTAGCAGAACTGTGTTTTTTCATGTGGCAAACTTGCAAAGCTACATCCCAGAAATGGTTCTAAAGCATCAATGGAGTGTTTGTTACATATAGGGCAACCCATTCAAGTGAATGGGATGCTCTATTAGCATAAAAAAAGAAGCTGACCCCCTTCCTCAGAGCAGTGGCTGGCGCAAAACAAATTCTGCTATGTGTGGGGATACCACATGTGCAGGGGCGGACTGACCATTTGGGCACTCGTGCACTGCCCGAGGGCCCCATGCCACCCGCCTCAGTAAAACCAGGGACAGTATGTAAAAATCTGTGTTTTAAAAAAAAATCCCAAGATTATAGCTGCCCTGCCTTTCCAGTACCTTTTTAGCGTGTGTATGTGCATTCTGTGTGTGTATATTGTGTGTCTGTGTGTGTATACTGTGTATGTATACTGTATACTGTATACTGTATGTGTATACTGTGTGGCCCCATAGGGCCAGATTCAGGTAGAGTTACTTTGGAGTATCAGTGATACTCCAGCCTAACTCTCACTTTGAGCCGGCTTATCTGTTTTCAGTAAGCAGAAAACAAGAAACGCCTGGTTGGAGTTCCTATACGAGCGGCGTAATTGTATTTCGCCGTCGTATCGGAACTGCAATTTTAAAAATGGCGCTGGGGGCATTCCCGCTGATTAACGCCAAGAATATGTTAATCAGCGAGAATCGGCAATTCACGATCGTATTCGGGCCCGACGCAGTGACTTTCCGACGTTTCCGTAAGAGATACGCGGCGCAAAGATAAAGCAACCCCCTAGTGGAGTATCCTATGTTAAGTATGGCCGTCGTCATCGCGTCGAGAAAAAAAAAATTTGAGTCGTTAGCGTAAAACGTCCGTGAATGGGGATTGACATCATTGACGTTCACTGACAGAATTTGGAGCATGCGCACTGACAGTCGCCGCATGCGCAGTACGTTCGCCGCGGGATCGCGCCTAGTTATAATAATACACGCCCCCTACCCGCCCAATTTGAATTTCGCCGGCTCATTTTCGCTACGCCGCCGCAACTTTAGAAGCAAGTGCTATGTGAATACAGTACTTGCTCCTAAAGTTTCGGCGGAGTAACGTAAATGAGAAACGTTACTCTAAAATAAAGATTCGCCCATCTACCTGAATCTGGACCATAATCTATTACCTGGGGGCCCCATAATCGCCTATTGCCTGGGGGGGCCCCATAATCTCCTATTGCCCGGGGGCCCCATGAGTTGTCAGTCCACCCCTGCACATGTGTGAGCCGTTTTCCCAGCCTAGATGTATAGTAGACATGTGCGCCGTCAACAAATGTCAGTCGTATGCTGACGATACCCAGTTGTATACCAGGATTGATGCCGGAGGGCCGGGGGACGAGGTGGATCTTCTGGAGACTCTTGGGGCCATCAAACAATGGATGGCCGACAATTGTCTCCAATTGAACCAGGCAAAGACCGAGGTACTCCGGACGGGATCGGCCCAGAACTTACACTGGGTGTTGCCTTGGCCGGACGAGGAGGGGAGATTCCCTGTAACTGCCGAAAAGGTGAAGACCCTAGGCGTTCTGCTGGACTCCGGTCTGTCCCTGGATGCACACATCGGCAGTATTACCCAGTTATGTTTCCTCAAGATGAGGCAGTTGTACAAGGTTGTGCCCTTTTTGTCAAGCTCTGCCAGAATTGGCGATTCCTAATGGATGCATAAGTTAGAGCCCATCTGTCCGGCTACAGCATATATGCACACAGCCAGCAGGAACAGGTTACTGGTAATTCTATGGTGTGTGTTTAGTCAATTAAATCAACCAGGAGACCCAACCCCTTTATTTTCATTTAGCACTAGGCACTTGGAGTTGTAACTCATAGCAAGTGAATGGCAGGATAAGAAGTGATGGTGGGTCAGCGTTTTTTTTTGGGGGTTTTTTTTCAGCAGGTCGGCAGGCATTATCCATCATGATTGACACGGATCTGCATTGCTGGATGATGTGATTGATGATGGATTTACATTTTGGGTTTTTGTGCTGGTTTATTTTATATATATTATGCTATTTAATTTTTTTTTAAAAGGAAGGGTTATTTTCATAGGTGGGTGACAAGGTATCCTTTCATAGGTGGTGTTCCCGTCTAAAATATGTAAATGAGCCTATACGCCGATTCCCGAACGTACTCCCGGTCGGCGCTATTCAATTACGTTGTTTGCGTTACCGTAGTACTGTCGTAATGTTATGCCTATATGAGGCGCAGGCAATGTTAAGTATGGACGGCGTGCCGACGCTTTTTTTCCCATAGTTTACGTCGTTTACGTAAAACGTTTGCGAATAGGGTTTTACCGTTCACGTCGTTTACACGTCGAAATGACATAGAGATTTTGAACATGCGCACTGGGAACCAATCACGGCCAGCGCATTCGCAGTTAGTTCGGCGTGGGGACGCGCTTCATTTAAATGATACACGCCCCCTACCCGCCAAATTTGAATTTGGCCGGCTCTTTTACACTACGCCGCCTTAACTTTACAGGCAAGTGCTTTGAGAAATAAGCACTTGTCTGAAAAAGTTGCGGCGGCCTAGTTTAAAAGGCAGACGCTAGGCATGCCTATAGATCTACCCCTTAATGTTTTTGCCACAAGTTTTTTTTTACACAAAGTTGTACATTTATTACGATTTTTTCACACACATCATAGACATACTTAAAATTATTATACCTCAAAACAAATTCTGCTACTTCTTCTGAGTATGAAAATACCACGTGTGAGACTTTTTGGACTGATTACAGTATATACCAAGCATTACGGTTGATTTCAGTGGCAGCCCGTCCCCTTTCCATGTGTCCAGCCCCCTGATCTACATATCATCTGGGTGGGTGTTATATTGAAGCATCTGATTCAGGCTTCAAATAAGATCTTGATTGCGAACAAAAAGAAAAAAAAATGGCCTCGGCGTGTAGAGCATTGCGCTCCAAGGCCATGCAGTTGTGTGACCATAGCGAATAATTTTCATTATTATCACACTAAAGTTTCTCCCTCGCCAATTAGGAGAATGTTGTTTCCCAATTGGCCAAAGTGTCAGGCTATCCTATTGGATGCCTAGTGCTTTGGCGAAAGAGGAGACGTGGCGGAAGAAGCTGCCTGCACTCCAGGTGAGCAGGAGAGGACACCACAGCCTTGCCACACGAGCGGGTAAGTGACAGACAGCCCACAGTTGGGGGGGTGCTGTTTCAGTGCTGTGCCATGCCGCCAGGGGTGTTGTATGTTTTCTGCCTCCCCCAAAAGAAGAACCCGCCAGCCACCACTGGTTGATTTACTAAAACTGGTCCCGTCCCGCAAGCGCACCGCCCGGGTGTGAAAGCCCTCAGGCTTTGACATTGGGGAGGCATGAAGGACAATTTTACAGGTGCTTTTTCAGGTGCTATTTTTAGCGCTAAAAAGCCTGAAAACTGTGTAAAAGGGGTCTTGGTGAATGAAATCCAACTGCAGCAGCTCAAGGTTCAGATGGGCAGGCACACTGCCCAAATCTGGCCATTAGGTTTGCCCGTATGGCAAACTGACAACAGTTTGTGTGTGAGACAACCCTATGATTGATCTGAACCTGAAGCTCATCCCTAGTGACAACCTTGCAAACTCATAGATACAGTACAGTGAGTGAGGGTTGTTTTCTTATGTTTTACTGAAACCACTTGCTTTTCTATTAAATTGACTTGGCTTTCATTGACCTGCATATACCAGCCACCTGAATTCTCTCCATCAAATTAGGCACACGGCATAATTTCATGGCCGCTGTACAATGGAATACCACCTGCCTTACCAGTAATGTCACATTCTTCTAGAATACAGCGCTATTACTTTTAGCCAATTAACGA